>JAZHAC010000017.1:17143571-17796428 GCA_039707435.1 Actias luna | reverse complement strand
TCCCATTCTTACTGTTTTATTTTATAATTAACACTCGATCTTTAAACTATAAGTAACTTTTTTTGACGATATAAATTGATATTTTACGATCGCGATCGGTCCAAAGGAAACATGCGGACAGAGCCGCCAGCACCGGCTAGTATATATATACAAACTAGGGATGGCGAACTGAGAACGATTAATCGATTTGTTGGGTAATCAAAATCGATTGTTTAAATCGATTCACAGCTTTTAATCGATCCTGTGAATCGATATATCACCCTTTAAATCCAGGTTCGATTCTTATCGATTTTTATAAAATATTATTTACAGTAATTTGAATATGTAATTGAATTATGATAACTCTTCACACGTATAGAATAAAATTAACTATTTGATGTTCCTTTTGTTTTATATGTTTGGTTATACATTAAAAATATAAGCAAGAGACGCGAATCGAAAAAAAAAAAAAATCGAATCTCGTTATTTTGTGAATCGATTCATTTGATTCATTTCAATTCGAAACGAATCAACAACTGATATTATTAAAAAATAACCGCCATCCCTAATACATACATCATCAACAATTGTTTACTATACCAGCTTGTAATAATAACGTGTCAAAGAATAATCCGATTTATAGAATGTGCAGTCGCTACAATGAAAGTCATGTTCAAAACGACATACTCTTCAATAGCTTAGTAACATTCAAAAGTTTAATTTAACTTTAATTTAATTTAAACTTTAATTTAAAGCTTATTTTAACTGGTTGATGCCACATCTCCAATTGTTACTAGGATTTTTGTTTTGTATTGTTTTGTGTACATTTACGTTTAAAATGCTTTAAAATATTACAATTTCTGTAAAAAATATTACAATTTATGTAATCTGTATTCTGTTCATGTTCACTCATAATAAAAGTTCCAAACCGTTTAAGTTGCGCACTAATGTCATAGGGTATGGGATTTAAACTGATATCTAGAATTAAGTTGTTTTTGTATTTAATCTCGTATCTGTATCAGTGCCTTGTGAAATAAAATAAAATAAATAAATACCTCTCCATAAACGAGGGATAGTGTGACAGCACTAAACGCCTGTGAGTCGTTCTTCGCTTGGTAGTTGTCCAAACCAGCGGCCTTCAGCTGGGACACCTTCTCATAACACATCTTCAGGGTGTAAGCGGTCAGCCACTTGTACGTGTGAATTAAATCTGAAACATAACATTTTTACATTATTAATACTCGTCTGCGATAAATGAAAGAAACGAAGACGCTATCGAAAAATCTCTCACCCAACTGAATAAGGGCGCGTCCATTAATTACGTGAGATGTTCTAGGAGGGGAGGAGATCAAGTTAGACTTTTTGTTTACAGTTACAGCTTAGTGATATGTCCATAATCTCACCTGATCTTAAGTTAATATATTTTTAATACACATTAGTAATAAATATAAGCAAGCAAAAAAAAATCATTTTCAAGTGAAAATCTATCGACAAACATCTATAAGAGTATCGCTGCAATTTATCGGAGCACCATATTGGATCGTTATTTAACATTTCAAGCGAGACTATACTCCGATACCAAATATATAAAATAAAAATGTGCTTCGCTATTAGGGATTCTTCAATTAAGAAGCTGGCATGTACACAGGTAAGGGGTCGTCCATTAATCACGTGATATTTTAGCAACTTTTTAGTTTTTGCAACTTGTGACCTTTGACCATTTTCAACATTAAATTGAACAACAACCAAAAAACGGATAGTCCAATAAATTATGAACGAATGAGACCCTATGTTTAAATCAATTAAAAGTTATATGAAATTAAATTTGGATTTAAATTAAATTTCTCTTGGATTTAATTTAAGTTGAAACTACATTTGGATTAGATTTCGATGGCATTTAAATTAGGTTTAGACTAAATTTAAATTAGATTTGGATTAAATTTAAATTAGATTAAATTTAAGTTAGATTTAGATTAAATTTAAGTTAGATTTAGATTAAATTTAAGTTAGATTTAGATTAAATTTAAGTTAGATTTAGATTAAATTTAAGTTAGATTTAGATTTAATGTAAGTTAGATTTAGATTAAGATTAAGTTAGATTTAGATTTAATGTAATTTCGATTTAGATTAAATTTAAGTTAGATTTAGATTAAGATTAAGTTAGATTTAATGTAATTTCGATTTAGATTAAATTTAAGTTAGATTTAGATTTAATGTAAGTTAGATTTAGATTAAATTTAAGTTAGATTTAGATTAAATTGAAATTACAATAAGATTAAATTTACATTAGGTTTAAACCTTAAATTACATCTTAAAAACGATGTTAAGAATTTGTCACATTCTGCAACTTACTGGATGGTTCTATAATATCCGCGACAGTTCTCCACTGGCACTTCTCTTGCAGCAGTTTGTCTGCGTCATCCAAGAAGCTTAAGCTTCCGAGTGGAGTGTCACCGCCGGCGCGCTGTCGCTGCGGCCACACGTTGAGGAGCCAGTTGCTGGCCTGCTGCAGCAGCAAGCTGTTCTCACCTTCGTACGTGCAGTTCGCGTCGTTGTCATCGCGCAGGTCTCCCAGGCAGGCGGCTGCCAATTGAGACATTACATCTATATTATACAAGCTGAAGATTAAGTTAGTTTGTTTCAACGCGATAATCTCAGGAACTATTATAAAAAATATTCGTTCATTTGAAATCCCAGTAATTCTTGAAGGTTTATGGGCTATTTAACGTTACGCTAAAACATTTGGGAGCCGAGCAAAATGATGAAGGACGTTATATGAAAAATCTTTCTTTACTTTACTTTTTGTATTTGAGAGTTTTTAATTCCTAATTATAAAGTTTTTTTTTATATTAAGGTCTAGCGTTGTCGCCATAATATCACCTGTTTTTAAGTGACGATACGGTCCAAGTTGGTGGACACGCTTAACATTTGCAGGGACTGGCTCTCAAGTGCAACTACCGGTGCACTCCTATTGGTATTTGACGTCAGATTTGCAACTTGAAGGTGGTAGCTAGCCAGATGAGCATTTGAACATACCCTACCACAATGTTTTCCTCCAGCGAAAGCACAAAATCATCGTAGCCGGATTCGAACTCACCTATACCCCCTAACAGTAAACGTTTTTAGCGCTTACGGTGTTGTTTCCTGAAAAGGCTAGAAATGTATCGAGATACGGACCTTTCAGATACCCGTGCCCGCCGCAGGCCTCCCTACAGTTCTGTATGCCGTCCCGGGCCGTCCACCCGCACAGCGGCTTCACCGCTGAGGACAGCGCGTGCAGCTCCATGCCCCGGGCCGCTGCGTGCTCGTCGTTCGTACCTGACGATCGTTGTCACATTACATTAAATAAAAAAAAAAAAAAAAAAAAAAAAACGCATACCCAATTAAAACCATTTTGAGCACCGTTTCGATAGCTTAATGTCAAAAATATCAACGTGTTTTGGTTCAGGATCGCCAGTGGTCAGAGTATTACATAGGTTATAAATTAAACATTAAGGCGATTCTAAAACAGAATACACCAGAAGACTTTCTTAGGTCAAACACGATATGCAGATTATTAGAATCAAAGAAAATAAAAACACTCGAACTAAATTGAGATACAATAATAAAACGAAAGAAAAAAAAAATTAATATGCTTTAAAATAAAACCAAATTTGTATTTGTATTGTTGAGCTTGAGTTGTCTTAATCATATGCTGAGCTTGGATTCTTTCACGCATGTGCTCATCTTGGACACTTTTACAGCATAAGCATGGATTCTTTTACGCATACTCTGAGCTTGGATTCTTTTACGCATATGCTGAGCTTGGATTGTTTTACGCATATGCTAAGCTTAAATTTGTTTTGGCATATCCTAAGCTTGGATTATTTTACCAATATTAAATTATATAGATTTCATTTATGTATGTTTATAAATTAGGAACCAAAACGTAACGGATTCAAATTCATTTTCATCGTCTTACAACGAAGTACCAGTTTATACAAACAGTATGGGTCATATTCTTTTGAAGCGGTGATAGCTCAGTCGGTATGTCGTATGAATGACAAATCAATGGACGTGAGTTGGAATCCTTCTATCGTGTCTGACCTTTCAGTGAAGAATAATCATCGTGATGAAACCACAGCGTGGTGGTAGGACTATTCTAATGCCTGCCTGGCTAGCTACCACCCTCAAATTAAAAATCAGCCCACAAATACCTATAGATGTGTTCCGGCAGTTGCACTTGAGAACCAGTCCCTCCATTAGGCTTAAGGTGTCTCCCATCTTGGGACACATCGCCAACAACGATAAACCTTAACTATAATATAAAGAAAATCCAATAGCTACGTTCCTTTGCCTCAAAACATGCATTCCGCCGTTCCACTTGAAGCGATGATAGCTCAGTGGTAGTATGTACGACTTCGCGTCAAGCGACGTGAGTTCGAATCCAAGCACCTATAATGAGCTTGAGCTTTCGGTGAAGGAAAACATCGTGATGAAACCGTAGCATGGTGGTAGGATTATTATAATGCCTGTCTGGCTAGCTACCACTCTCGAGTTGAAAATCAGCCGCCAAATACCAATAGGTGTGTTCCGGCAGTTGCAATTGAGAGCCAGTTCCTTCACAGTTGTCTACCAACTTGGGCCGTATCGTCACTTAAGATCAGGCGAGATTATGGCCATAACGCTAAACTTTAAGTATAAAAAAATGCCCACAGCCGTTGTGTTTGCGGCGAAAACTTATGACGTCATAATTTTTATTCACGCGACTCTCACAACAAGTCATCTCCAAGAGTGGCCTCATACTTGGACAACACTGTAGCTTAACAGTAACATATCTACTTCCAAAATTACCTAAGTTAGGTAAAAAGCTAGGTGATGATAAACTCACCCATTATGTTGTTAATAGTGATGTTCAATTGAAAATTGCCCAACCAGGCGGAGAATATCCTCATAGCGTAAGCGGCCGCCAGGTACGGCAACAGCCTGATTTGCTTCAAGGGGTATACACATAACTTATTAATACAATAAAACCGAGACAAATTGTATGTTTGAACTAGCTAGTGTTAGGAACTACCATTTTTAACTAATGCTAAAAGCCTTAACTATAAAAAAAAAACTCTGATTTAAAAAATCCTCTATTTGTATGTACTATTTGAATGAAGTAATCCTCAAGGAAACCTTTAGGCTATTTAACGTAACAATTAAGAACAAAGTTGTTTTTTATTTTTTATTTCCATTTATAGTTAAGGCTTAGTGTTATGGCCATAATCTCACCTGATCTTAAGTAACGATAAGGCCTAAGTTGGTACCCGCTTTTTTACCCGCTTTTCGAAGTTTCACTTGTATTGGTGGTAACGTAATGTAAAATAGCTTAAAGCTTTCATAAAATACATTAAAAAAATAAAAATCCGACTCGCGATTCCTAAGATTAGCGCGTTCAAACAAACAAACAAACAAACTTTTCCGCTTATCGATAAATATAAACATTAAAGGTTCTTGAAGGCTTTTCATGGTATTAGCCCAAGAGAATCAAACTGTTCACACATGAAAATCAAAATTAGGGTTGACTTTGTTACCTGAAAAAATATTTCCCTTATTTTAGGCATTTAAGACACTGTGTAGTCACTTTGCTACAATAAAAAAAAATGGTTTTATTACCTGCTGTTGGTATTCCAGGATCGATGTCTCCTCAGCGGCGTTCTCAGCTCCAAACTGCTTCCTGATCGCCGAATACCTGATAGCGATCACCAGCGCCTTCTGGAGGTAGTGCGTCGACATGGCTGTTATATGGACACGACCGCCTAAAACCACGGTCACACTTCGATTCATAACGAACTGAAGCCATACTATAGACTGAGCTTCGATTCAATTCGAACTGACGCCATACTATAGACTGAGCTTCGATCCAATTCGAACTGAAGCCATACTATAGCCTGAGCTTCGATTCAATTCGAACTGAAGCCATACTATAGACTGAGCTTCGATTCAATTCGAACTGAAGCCATACTATAGACTGAGCTTCGATTCAATTCGAACTGAAGCCATACTATAGACTGAGCTTCGATTCAATTCGAACTGATGCCATACTATAGACTCAGCTTCGATTCAATTCGAACTGAAGCCATACTATAGACTGAGCGATCATTCTATAGACATCCTGTCCGTACTATTGACTAAAAAGTTTATCGGTCTATACGTTTACTGAAACAATACTATACACCTGACGATCGCAAAACAGTCAACTGCTAAAGGAAGCTTTTGAAGCGATGATAGCTCAGTGGTAGTGTGTACGACTTTGCGTCAAGAAACGTAAGTTCGTATTCTTATTGTTATTGTATATGACGTCCAGATTTATGCAGAATATTACAGAGTAGTTTAATAAACAAATACTATTTTCATGGTAAATATAAAAATAACTTTTAGTTACACGTGAACCAAGTTTCTTTTATCGGCGTTTCTTTTATTTAGGCGTCATGACCACAATCTAACCTGATGTTAAGTGACGATATGGCCAGAGGTGGTGGACCCGCTAAGCCTAATGGCTATATGGCTATAGGTACTTGGCGGCCGATTTTCAAATTGAAGGTGGTAGCCAAGAGGGTATTAGAAAAATCCTTTCCTTGCAAATTTATCCTACTAATATTATAAACGCGGTGATAATAAATTATAAATACTAATATTATAAATTTTTGAAGCGATGATAGCTCAGGGGTAGTTTGTACGACTTCGCGTCAAGGGACGTGAGTTCGAATCTACCTACAATGAGCTTGAGCTTTCGGTGAAGGAAAACATCATGAGGGAACCATAGTATGGTGGTACGGCTTTTTCTGATGGCCAGCTGGCTAGCTACCACCCTCAAGTTGAAACCCTGCCGCCAAATAACAATAGGTCTGTTTGGGCAGCTGCACTTAGGTGCCAGTTCCTCCACACTGTTGACTTCACGTTCACATTATAGAAAGTTCGACTATTTTATCACATCTCTTAAATATCTATCGTGTACTAGTCTAATTTTTAGACAACTACATTCGGTTCGGCCACTTACATGACACACACACATACACACACACACACACACACACACACACACACACACACACACACACACACATACACACACACTTTCACTCTTTTTTTTTCATTTCTCAGTTATTATTATCGTTATTTTTTATATTGTTTAACTTCTTTTTTTTTTGGTTAATTTTTTTTATTTTTTTATTTCAATGTTCCCTTATATTTTGTCAGTATCCGGAGGTGGGCGCTGTTAACTGCGACACAGTTAGATTACTAACTACTGCAGTTAGCAACATACAATTGTACTATATGTTATATTGTTTTTTGTACCAATAAAGATTTTTATTATTTATTATTATCTTTCTCGGTTTCGCTTGGCACTGAAACCTCATCGTGCATACAAAAATTTCTAAAGTATGTCCTGCGACTGTATCATTATCATATAAAGTATATGTGAAACAACGCACTTTAATCCATCCGTCACGAATATAACTCTATAAATAAACTACTGTAGAGATTATCACCTGACAGGATCCCAAGGGACGCTCCGAACCTCTTGTTGGGATCCCTGAATGGTGTCTTGTAGTCGCCATTGTCGTCGACACCACCGAGCTTGTCCAAGGCCGCCTCTTTCGATATATGATAGTTATTGAACATCACGAACCTGGAAACAACACATATGACAGCTGGTACAGCTCTTTGAAGGAACGAGCTTAAATAGATAAAGAAACTTTGGTGAATTATGACAAATCCATCTCACAGTACAGAGGTTTCCAAACTTTTCATCGCTCAATTGTGGAATTAGTATCACGGATCTCTAGTTAAACAATAGTTGCACGCTTATACATATGATATTACGAAATCAAAGGGTGGTGGTTACGTTTCTTTAGCGTTCACAATGTTCAACACATTTTTTTATAGTTAAGGTTTTAGAGTTATGGCCATAATCTCACCTGATCTTAAGTGACGATAGTGACGGCCCAAGTTGGTAGACACGCTGAACCTGTGGAGGGACTGGCTCTCAAGTGCAACTGCCGGAACACACCTGTAGGTATTTGTCGGCAGATTTTCAACTTGAGGGTGGTTGCTAGCCATGTGGGCGTTAGAAAAAGCCCTACCACCATGCTATGACTTCCTTCACCGAAAGCTCTAGCTCATTGTAGACGGTTGTATTCGAACTCACGTCCCTTGATACGAAGTCATACATACTACTACTGAGCTATGATCGCTTCATACCTTCAGCTGTTCCACATGACGATACTTATTTTCAGTCACCGCAAGCTCATAACGACCGATCTGCAAGAGTGGACCCATACTCATTCCACTTGAGTAAATGATTATAGCTCTAAATGGAACGTAGCCGGTGTATACCCACCAAAAGTCTCGACCACCATACACACAGCGGCAAATACAAAATCATCCACGATGCCATGTCTTAAAATTTGATCACTTTCAACATTTCACGATAAATTCTATGATCGCAAAAATCAAATCTACTACCACAGTTACTGATAAAAAAAATTGCTTTTCCTAGTTTTTTTTTTTCGTTACCATTAAACTGGCAAATCGATTACATGTGAATAGTTCAACAACACTCACCCATTATCGACTCCGTTCAAACCGATTTTCTCTCCTATATCGCCTACGATCACTCCGGGATATGGGAGCAAGGTTTTGGGATCTCGCAACGGGACTACGAACATGTGAAGACCATGGTTCTTCCCTTTCGATATTAACATGGCGTAGATGATTGCGTGCGTTGCACATTTACCTGCAACGGGAGATCACAAATGATTTTCCGCGTCCAAGATACCAGAGTTACTATAGGAATCGTATTATAATCGAAACGACTTTCTTTTGACATGTCCCATTGGTACCCACTAGTGTACGTATACCCAACGGTCGAGAGACTTACTGGTCGAGATTACAGCGATAAACTACCAAAGATGTTAACAATACCTCGGCAGTTGCCTCTGTAATTGGAATGTACCGAGATTACAATAAGGCATAGTGCAAAAATACATAAAGGTACTTCTTCTAGTTTATATTCCGTGAGGGCCGCTAGAGGGGCATCTGGGACTCATCAAATGAAAAACACTGGTAAATATCCAATTATGATATATCACGACGGTCTAAACTTCCCCATACTATCTGATCACAATGATAGCTTACAGTGTCCCAGTATGGGCAAGACACAAACCCAAAATCTTGGGTACTGTTTTGTCTGTAATAATTTAGTATCAGCTGTCAGTTTTAGATCAATGTTGTCCTGTAGAGCTTTCACAGCTTCAGCGGACTTTTGGGGCGAATGCGGAAGGCAAAGATGCTATAGCGACCGAACCTCGGCTTGGGATATAGCCGGGACGCGAATGCGTACGCAGTACTAATTGATTCTAACAGAACCTAATAATAGGTTACAGTTAGAGCGCAAGATTGTATTGCATCATCCTAACGAGTGATCTAATTAAAACGATATTATGGACAATGCGAATAGAAACTTGGGACAATCTGTTCTTATAGATTTAGGCTAATCCTAAATTCGGATTGTACTGAGCCAGTGCTGGCAAGAATGGATTGTATTGTGCAATGTTAACTGGTTAGAGCGTGGAAGCCTCTTTCTGAAAAAAGGCCACGGGCTTAGGCCTTCAAAACCCAAAACTTTAAGACTTTAGAAGATTTACTAAATCTTTATCGTATACAACGTACTACAATCGAAAATTTTGTGTACGTACTTTGATCTTTGGAGTATATTTATAATACATGCTTTTTGTTACGTATCAAATTAAATTTCTGCCATATAATACTCTCGATTACTTATTCAATACATGTAAATTTATTATCTACCTTTCGTTAAATATTGCATTATCATTTCTAATTTTAATTTAGTTAACATATCAACAATGAGGCGCCCTAAAGTTTAACAAGTGTACAGGAAGTG
Organism: Actias luna; assembly: GCA_039707435.1. Taxonomy (NCBI): domain Eukaryota; kingdom Metazoa; phylum Arthropoda; class Insecta; order Lepidoptera; family Saturniidae; genus Actias; species Actias luna. The sequence continues at coordinate 17,786,518 of JAZHAC010000017.1, read as the reverse complement.
ATTTAAATTCAAACTAAATCAACTGATGTTAATACATTACTAAATTAAAAGAAATTCAGGTATTAATAGTAGACAAAATCAATTAAAGTATTGCTTTGAAGACAAACATGTTATAGTAGTAGAGCATTTTGTACTGCTAAATTATTGACCAACATATTATTCAAAAAAGATAAACAAGATTATAACATAATGATTTCTTATGTTTACGCGAATATTATTCATTGAAATAAAACGAATTTAAACGGATTTTATCGCGGTTATTTATTGATTTTGATCCCGACGTTTCGAAAGCTTTTCAGCCTTCGTGGTCACGGGGCGGACTGAGGTGTAGGTTGTCCAGAAAAGTTCATGTTACTGTGTTTACCTTCAATTTAATTTTTATTATTGATTGGCCAACCAATTGCCAGACCTCAAGACACTGTGAGATCTTTCTGCGTAGATCGGAACACTATCAATAATAACAATTAAATTGAAGGTAGACACAGTAACATGAACTTTTCTGGACAACCTACACCTCAGTCCGCCCCGTGACCACGAAGGCTGAAAAGCTTTCGAAACGTCGGGATCAAAATCAATAAATAACCGCGATAAAATCCGTTTAAATTAGTTTTATTTCAAAGATTATAACATTGAAGCGATGATGGATCAGTTGGTATTGTGGTACTCCGCGTCAATGGATGTGAGTTCGAATACCAACAATAAACATGGGATTGTTCCTGACATCAGTTTGAGAAAGTACCGCTTAAATGGAATACTTGAGTTGAAACTTTGGGATCGTTCACAAAATTGTAACAAATACAACCATATGATGTGACTTATTAGCAGATTTAAATTATATCCTTTATGCAAAAATTTGCTTAACCTTCGATACCGTGATATGTACACATAAAGTAAAGCTACATCTGAACCAAATAAACATATAAACCAGCTGTACCCCCGGCTTCGTTCGCGTGGAACTAAAAATATTTAATAATTCTTGTCCGATTTTGTAACTGTTTTTAACACATAATGATTTCTTATGATTACGCGAATATTATTCATCGAAATAAAACTAATTTAAACGGATTTTATCGCGGTTATGTTTTTAACACAGTTTAAAAAAAAATTAACAGCATAAAGTGTAGGAGTGTCTCATAGATTAGGGGTAAAGTAAAAATATTGGAATAGAAGGACTTCTTGAAGAATTTTAACGCAACTTTCTTTTTGACAATGTAACTAAAAGTACAAGATGAATTATACTGGATATAGCTGCTAAAAAGCTAGGGATCCTTTCTAAGGTCAGACGGTTTTTCAGACCTCATCAGCTTCTCAGCCTATATCGGGCGCAAGTTCTGTCATGTGTGGAATACTGTAGCCACCTCTGGGATGGATCAGCTAAATACCAGCTGGCTGCATTGGATTCAATCGAGCGTCTGCTAATTGGTGAAGAGGCACTGAAGAAGGCCAATATGCTCTTCCTTCAGCATCACCGTAAGGTGGCTTGCCTCTCAGTGTTTTAATACACTTTGGAGAGTGTGGCCCGGAACTGCAAGACTTGGTTCTACCAACTCCATTCTATCCGAGGACGAATAGACGCCGCGAGGTTTTCACCAGTATATAGTTGACATTCCCCAGATCCGCCCGAAACGTTTTGCAGCTTCTTTTATAATGCGTGCTGCAAGGCAGTGGAATTCAATACCGGCGTCTGTCTTTCCTATATCGTACAATCTGGGAGTCTTCAAACAGAGAGTGAACAGGCACTTGCTGAGTAAGCATTCCATCATAGACACCACATCGTCACGTACCATCAGGCGAGATTGTGGTCAAGCGCTTACTTGTTGAATGTAAAAGAAAATAATATAGGTGGTCTTGTGGTCAAGCTCTCAACTACTGAATAGACCAGACCAACGTTTGCCGAAGCAGCTAGTTGAATAAATAAAGGTTAAAGTATTTTTATGACAGAGTCCCAAAGCATGTTACCGATTTGCTAGATCCAAGAAGAACCAAGTCAGGCAAGTTTTGATGTCAAAAGGCTATTATAATGTGGATAAATATTGTCAACGATAGTGATGTCGGAAACTGACACTCCTCTTTGTACATCCGCTAAAAACTAGTATGTGATTAAGTTCTTCCTTTTAAAAACATGTACCTACCTAAGAAGAAAATATAACCAGATCGAGTTCCTTCCGGTTCCTCTTGATGTCTGCGTTATTTTCCGAACCGGTCGTAGTTTTGACATTAATCCGCGCCTTCGCAGGACCTAAACTGAATAAAGTCTGTTGATTTGATCTGACTAAAACTTTTTTTTTTTTTTTTTTGTACTTAAGGTTTACCGTTATGGCCGTAATCTCACCTGATCTTAAGTGACGATACGGCCCAAGTTGGTAGACACGCTAAACCTGTGGAGGAACTGGCTCTCAAGTGCTGCTGCCGGAACACACCTATTGGTATTTGGCGGCAGGTTCACAACTAGAGGGTGGTAGCTAGCCAGGCGGGCATTAGAAAAAGCCCTACCACCATGCTATGGTTTCCTCACGATGTTTTCCTTCACCGAAAGCTCAAAGCTCATTGTAGGTGCTTGGGTTCGAACCCACGTCCCTTGACGCGAAGTCGTGCACACTACCACTGAGCTATCATCGCTTCATTACAACATTCAAACAACTCACCCATACAGCCGACCCAGAACTTGGCAGCCTCGAAATCCGCACTATGCAGAACAAATTGTTTCCTGTCCGGTAAATACGTTGCAGTCGTCCTCATGCCCTTGGCATTCGACCCGTGCGACACTTCAGTCAGGGCGAAGCACCCACCGATCCTGCCCTTGGCCAGACCCTCGATAATGGGGTAGTGGTGATCTCTACCGGAACCCATGATGACGTTGGAAATCATTCGGAAGGTCAGGGAAAGTTTAACCGCCAAGGAGCTATCGAACATTAACATGGCCTCATTTTCAGCATAGAACGCTTTGGGGTCTTCAGCTATCTGAAATAATTTTATTCTATACTTATGAAGCGATGATAGCTCAGTGCTAGTGTGTACGGAAGCCGCGTCAAGGGACGTGAGTTCGAACTCACTTAGAGCTTTCGGTGCAGGACAACACCATGAGGAAAACATAGCATGGCTTTTTCTAATGCTCATCTGGTTAGCTACCACCCTCAATCTACCCCCAAATACCACTAGATGTGTTCCGGTAGTAGCGCTTGAGAGACAGCCCTTCGACAGCTTTAGTGTGTCTACCAACTTGGGCCGTCTCATCACTTAATATCAGGACACATTATGACCATAACGATATTCTATAAATTATAAAACTAATTTAGAAGTTTTACTTAGCCTAAATAATAAAATATTGAAATGAGAGGTATGAAGTCAGCAATTGGCAATGGACTATCTTAATCTCTATGGCCACCAATGTTTTTAAATTGTATTGGACTTAACTTTATGAACATTGTCGGCTGTTTGTCAAGATAAGATACCAAAGCACTGGCTTTATTGTATTTTTTTTTTTACTTTTAGGAAAAAAATATACCAGTATTCACAATTTATTTATAACATGTATTAAATGTTAGTGTTAACTGAATATATAATGAAATTAACATTTTTTTTTTCTGTTAACTTAAAAGAATACTAATTATGATTTTAAAGAAAAAGATATGTAATTAATTATTTAAGCAATCGAAATATATAGAAAATATTATTAGAATGAATTTAAAAATGTATTTAATACACATCACGACAAACCTATCACAGTGACATCGTGATCTGTCAGTGTATATCTTACTAGCTGTACATGTGACTTAGTTAGCTTAGAACTAAAAATTATTTAATCTTTGTTACTTTCTTTGCTACAGCTCTGCTCCCGTTGGTGCTAGCATGATGTTAAATAACCTAAAACCTTCCTCAATGATTTCTCTATCAAATAAAAATGAATTTTTGAAACCAACTGGTAGCTCCTAAGATTAGCGCATTCAAATCAACAAACACACCTTTCCACTTTATAAGCGGAAGCTACGATAGCTCAGTGGTAGTGTGTACGACTCGCGTCAAGGGAAACATCGTGAGGAAATCATAGCATAGTGGTAGGGCTTTTTCTGATGCCCGGCTGGCTAGTTACCACCCTCAAGATGAAAATCTGCCGCCAAATACCTATAGGTGTTCCGGCAGTTACACTTGAGAGCCAGTCCCTCCAAAGGTTTGGCGTGTTTACCAACTTGAGCGGTATCTTCTCTTAAGATCAGGTGAGAATATGGACATAACGCCAAAACTTAAAACTATAAAAAAAATTAACAATATTAATCTAATCTAATGTGTGTAATGGCTAAACCAGTCGACATATGACTTTGGATTTATTAAACCGTTTTAAAAAATAAACTTAAACTATTAATTTATGGCTTACCTTTTCCAAAGGCATGAAGTTTTCATTGAACAATGTGTACATCCTCTTTACTGTTATATGCCTTTCCTCATCAAGACTCCGTGTTGCCTCTGAATGTTGGAATAACGGATGGTTCTCCATAAAACTCCATATTTGATGCTACAATTCATAGAATATTTTTGGTAAATTGGTTTGGATTGTATACTCGAAAATAGTAGTATGTTATATTTTCTATTCATACATCCTATTCTGAAGAGAAAACTATTTCAATTAAAACAGACCAAAATATACCAATGTTTAGGTATTTTCAATTTTATTACTATAGGAATATGTTGCAAAAATAATATCCAATAAAAAACTTAGAAACCTACATCATGACAACATACACACACATACATACAAGCCCATTTCCATGGTGACCTGTTGTACAGTTCTTGAGTTTATTGATATCATATATACAAGCATCCATATTTATGTATTAAGAAATTTTTATGAAAATTTATGAAAGGCAAGGTAAACAGGTTCCAAGTAATTAAAAAAATATAATGTTTTCTTTCAAGTGTAGCCTCTGAAACATTCTACAGCTCATTAGCTATATGGGCAACTTGAAAACTGTATTTGTTTAACAAAACACTGAATATACAGTATGATTGTCTCTTATTCTACAACCATATAGTTCTTTTTCACCAGACCCATATCACATTCAAACCTATATTTATTGTGAGTATTGCCAAGTTTGTTTTGACTGCATGACTAGCCAAACAGTCTAAGCAAATATACTCTCTGCTGCCTTCTAATTGAGTTCTTTACATTCAAATATCACACAAGACAATTATTTGTGTAATCTACAAATGACATTTGTTATCTGCATAGACAGATGTTCTAAAATAAAAAAACATGTTCACTGTCAATATGCTACAAACATCTTCTATGTACACATATTATAAAACTATAACAGAATCAAAACTGTACAACAATACTTATTAAAAATTATAATTAGTCTGTATTTTATTATCCATATAGAAGCTATATATATGCAGTTCAAATATGATATAACAATACTGAAAAAGATCATTCACCTTAGGAAGATGACTTATATTAGTAGTATGAATAGTCATTAAAAGCAATTAATATTTTTTTATTATTATAATTAGGGTGATTTTTTCTGTCAAAGGCTAGAAGAATTGTGATAGCCATCGTTGTTCTCTGGTTACACGGAATTTTGAAGTGTCAATGTGGAGCATTTAAGTGCATAATGTTGGGTGCTGTACCTGAGCCCGGGTAAAGTGTTTGCGTGTTGCAATGAGGAAGTCCATGAAACTAGGATAAATAAAATAAGGGTGATTTGTTCTGGACAGTGTCATGTAGTTTAATAGAGAATATATATATTATAAGTTGAAATTCCACTTTAAACTGCAGATTACATTTAGTTAAATTTGACAATTTGGTAACTACTAATGTAGATGAAGATATAGAATAGTTTTACCCAATAAAAGGGCTCCTGCAGGATAGAGGATGAAATGCAACTCCAACAATGTTTTCAATCAATTCGGAAATTGGCAGATATGTTTATTTTTCCAAAAACATTTCTGTTGTAAGTCTAAATATGAAAAAAAAATTTTTTTTTACATATTTGTTTTATAGTCAAGGTTTAGTATTAGGTCCATAATTTCACCTGATCTTAAGTGACGATACGGCCTAAGCCTAAGCCTTTGGAGGGACTGGCTCTCAATTGCAATTGCCAGAACACACCAATTAATATTTGGAGAGCATTACAAAAAACCCTACCACCACTCAGACCTCAATTCAGCCAATTTCACATGATAATTATGGTTATCCCAGAGAGTTAGGCACTTACATGGAGTATTGTGTTTAAATTATTGGCCACTGGAGAGGTCAAGACAATGTTTGCAATGCCTGTTAGCATGAAATAAAATTAAAAGAATAGAAGTTTTGATAATTTTCATCAAGTTAGAAGAAGTTAGAATTTGGTTGTCTAAAATAAATGATAGTATTGATAGAATTCAAAAGATTACCTTAGTTTTTATTGTATTTAATGTTTCGTAAACTAGTTTCATGCGGCGCCAATCGAAAGATGCTGCTCTCCGGTACTTGTCCAAAGGTCCCGATGGCAGATCGGGAAAGTATTCCCTAAGTTGTTCATCCGTTACAGTTTTATCCTTATGGAGTTTCATATTAGCAGAAAGACGTCGACACAGTGTCCGAACTTTGATCTTTGACAAAGATACATGCAAACATTCACTTTAAAATCTTATCGTTAACGTTCCCACATTATCTAAAATAATTATCTTTATTATAGTACAAAAACGATTTATGTTAATAAATACTGTGAAGCCAGCTCAGTGAGCGCAGCGAGCGCAGCAAGGAATGCATTGAATATAATAGAAACTTAATGAGTAATTAATTTCGCGTAAACTATCAAAAAAAAATTTGTTATTTATTATAATTTGAATGTATTACGGAACGAAACAAAGAAAATGTCTTATTTATTACGTTTACAAACTTTCTAAATATGTTATTATTTTGTTAGCTGTCAATTACCATGTTTAGGTTGATTACGAATCCGGTTTACATTATTTTGAACTTCAATACAACGACATATAGCTGTATTTTAAGCTTTGTGTCTTTATGTTGAAGGCAATTTTTTTTGAGCTGTAACAAGCCGTATCTCTTTGTGGCAGTCAAACTTCTTGACAAGTAACTTTTTTATATGTTGACTGCTGTATTGTCAGTCAACATATAAAAAAGTTGAAAACATATAAAAATAGACAGAATGAAGCTTCTCTGTTATACAAAAATGACATGTTTTATTTTATTTGTGAATGATATTTAATTATAAATGTTATTAGAGGGTTGTGGCACCCTCATATTCGTTACTAAGTTACGGGTACCTATACCAGGTAGTACCGAGTACCGAAATGTTACGAATGCATTGATCTACTCGCATGTTCTCGTATTTCCTACTGAATATATAAAGTACGAACGATGCGATGTCAATATTAAACAGTACGTAACACGACTCGCTGCGATGCTCATTGTTAGGTATCAAAAGTAATGAGTAACGTATCGATACGATAGTAACGAGAACTGATTCTTATAGAAACGAATGCATACAGGTACGCTATTTCTTGTTACATTTACTTCACTACAAATAATAATCAAGCAGAATAACAATTAGCTAGTTTTTGGCGGGATCTTAATCAGTCATGTTGTTATTTTTATTTTTATTCATATATATATAGTTATTTAGCCCTGTATTGTGTAATATAGGTGACATTTTACGCGATCTAGTGTGGCTGAAGAACATAAGTGGAGTGAACTATAATAGTAAATAATCATTCGGAACATGACATATTAGTTGTCATAAAAACTTCCAAGAAAGTCACCATCTTACTGAAGATAATTTCATATATCCAAAATATCCAAATCTTATTACTTGAAAATGGCAGTATTAGTGTCTAAAGAGAACTGATTTGTCAAATATATAAAAAAGAATAAGAACAATTAACTATAATAATATGGTAGAAAAAACTAGTGAAACAAACAGAAAGAACAAATAAATGTTAGGATAGTGACAAACGAGTGCGTGATTAATTCAGTAAAATGAAGTGAAGGAAAAAAATTATATGGAACTGTTGTCAACAGAACGAATGATTTCAAAGAAGACAAAACATGTCACATGATGGAACTAGACGGCGTTCATATCGCAAAACCAAGTTTTAAGTAGATAATTTTCAAGATCTATTCGATACAATACCTATTAAAAATTACTCATTTAGTGAAAGCATCAAACACATAGTATCAAGTACAAAAGTATCGATATCACAAAGTATCGATACTTTTTTCGTGTACCTATACCTAAGTAACTTTACGATACGAAACTTTACAAAAAAAAAACTTTTTATCCGCATAAGTTTACGTATTTTATTATTTTCTCAGACTCTTTTTAAATTGTACATTAGTTCTAAACATCAGAGATAAACTATATACAATGAATTTTGGTAAGTTTCTTATCAAATTCTTATGCATATAAAATCTTCATAATAAACTTACCGGTTGTGGGTAGTGTGATAAATGTATTAAGTTTTTTAAGTTTGTAAGCTAATCCCGTATTAGGCATATAACACATTATTTTACACTGAAAGTGAAATTATTAAATATGCTTAGTTAAACTTCCTGTTTGTTTGTTTATATATAAGTTATAACGTGAAAGTTTTAAGAGTTTTAAGAGGAATGTTACGTTGTAACCCACTAAATTCTATTTACGAGGAAACTCAAACATGATATGGGTATTAAAGAATAGATTTTGTTTTATTCTGTGTAGAATAATGTAACTTTATGTATTTACTTGTAAATCTACTTTGCCCACCAAATTCTCTTATAATATCTTGTTAATTAGGCAGATAATTAAATGCAAAAGTCAGAATTCATATTCATACTTTTGCCTTACATATTTATCATTTGAATTATTTTCAACTTGCTCGGTTCTATGTATCATACCTTACAGTAGGTCGTGTAAATAAAAACTATTATCAAATTTTCTTATAAGAGATGAAACTGTGTTAGGTTTATTTTACATTATTATTTACTAGGTGTTACCAGTGACTTCGCTCACGTTGAGTTTGTTTTTATCAACAAAATCAGATGATGCAATAAAAAGTTTCATACAAAGGTTATCCCTCCTCTTTACCCTAATTCCAATAAGTTTATTTTTTTAAATAGTAGCCTATCACTGTCTCCCTATCTCCTACCTATCTACAACTACCTTTATACCAAAATTCATAATAATCAGTCCAGCGGTTTTGGGGTGAAAGCATAATAAACCAACTCAATATCATATTTATAATATTAGTAAGGATTCTTAGCTGTTACTATTATATAACAATATTATTTTCTTTTTTAAAAGACAACTTCCTCATTAAAGATCTAATATTGTATTGCTGGGGACTTGACAAACATACAATGAATACATACAAAGTAACACCAAGACTCGGTACAATTATTTATAGATTACACAAGTCATTGTCCAGGATTCTAGCCTTTTCCAGCAATTAGTGTGGTGGTAGTGGCAAGGTGACTACTTAAACCTCTAGACCAATAATGCAATCAAAGTTAAATATTGGGGGCATATCTATTCATCCGTGGTACAAACTCTGTGATTATATATATATATATATATATATATATATATATATATATATATATATATATATATAACATAGCTGTGCCTGTGACTTTGTTTACATACAACTAACTTCTTTAGTCATCATTGCCTGTATTTGTAAAAAAAAAAAAAAAATACAGCTTTGTTCCTATTGATGGTAGAGTGATGTTAAATAGCTTAAAGCTTTCCACACGATTGCTTTATGAACTACAAAAACAAATTTTGAATTCCTAAGATCTAGTACTTTGAAACAAACAAACTTTTTTCTTAACTTAAATAAAGATATTTATATAGCTAATGGCATTTTTTATCATAACAGAATTAAGCGTGGGAGTGGAAAAATTAAAGTAGAATCAAATTAACATACTAATCATATCTATCAAAATAAAAATCACTTCTATAATAAAGTCTATATTGTGTATAATAAAAAGTTAGAGTCATTTTGACTAAACTGTTCTGATGGGAATTAACTTTATGAATGTTTGGGGATAGTTGTTATGCAATCACCCGTTGTGCTTGGGTGACTTCTCCACATAATAAATGGACCAGGAAAGTGTATATAGTGTTGTAATAATTGTTTAACTGTGCTACATGTACACTTATATGAGTTACAACAGCTTAATTCGTTAATAAATCTTATTCCTGGTAATACCTTAAGAAATAAATATTGACACTCATATCCCATAACATATCCATTCGAAAGATTTGAATGTATCTTATTTGGTATTGGCCAGAAACGGTCAGTACACAAAAGCAGCGGTGGCGATCGAGCCACCACAAATGCAATGAATAAATTTTTACATCTTATATTTTAAAAAATATATATGATAATTATCCGTCATGCAATGCTCTGTAAATAAAAGTTTTAATTTATTAATCACAAATTCTTGCTATTTACTATGCACACTAATTATAATGATTATACTAGCCATAAATAAAAGAAACTACAATTAATGATTATGTTCTAATATAAACATATAATAAATCTATAGAAAAGTATTACTTAGTTTTTGTTTAATCACAATCCGTTCACTCTATCAAGAGATATTAGATAATACGATTTTAAAGTATTCTCAACCAAACAATTCAATTACTTGCAACGCCAAAATAGAACTAATATTGACAGTTGAACTCCATATTGGATAGATGGCGTTGTACATATAACATCATCTTGAAACACAGCTATTGAATATACTTTTATCTAAGCGACGCGTTACAACAAAGTCGCGGGTACAGTTATTCGATACTAATATTATTTAAATTAAACATTTGTATTTTTGTTAGTAACGAATAAACTCAAGAATTACTGGACCGATTTCATAAAATTCTTTCATTATTAGAATGCTGCATTAGCTCTGAGTAATAAAGGCTATATAACATTTTTATGAAAATGATTAAATATTTGTTGTTTAGTTCGACGCGAACTGAGTCGCGGACACAGCTAGTATTATATAAATTCGTTTAAATTGAACTCGATTGTTGATTGTCATTATACTTCTTAGTAATGTTAATCTCAGACATGCAAACTGTAATGCGACCTAATATAAAATGAAATAAAAACAAATCTTTATATACAGTTCTTAAAAATATATATATATTTGTTACCTTTTGAATGACCGACTTCTGTCCTGTATCCTGTAATGTCCTGCTCTTGTAATGATAACATCACAACCTTTAAAGCGATAAAAGCTCAGTGGTAGTATGTAGGAACGCCGCGTAAAGGGACGTGAGTTCGAATCCAACCACCTACAATGAGCTTGAACTTTCGGTGAAGGAAACATCGTAAGGAAACCATAGCATGGTGGTAGGGCTTTTTCTAATGCCCGCCTGGCTAGCTACAACCCTCAAGTAGAAAATCTGCTACCAAATACCAATAGGTGTGTTCCGACAGTAGCACTTGAGAGCCAGCCCTTCCTATAAAGGCTGGCATCGCACCTGCAACTCCCTCGGTGTTGTGAGTGTCCATGGGTGGCGGTGATCACCTATCAGATGACAAGCTTGTCCGTTTGGTGGCTATTACAATAAAAGAAAAATTGTATACATGCCAATTGTCATTGTGATCAGTTAATAGGCGTAGGATATAAACAGTAATGCCCGCCTGGGTAGCTACCACCCTCAAGTTGTAAACCTGCCGCCAAATACCAATAGGTGTGTTCTGGCAGCTGCACTTGAGAGCCAGTTCCTCCACAGGTTTACCGTGTCTACCGACTTGGGCCGTATCGATACTTAAGATCAGGTGAGATTATGGCCATAACGCTAAACCTTAAGTATAAAAAAAGACTGTTAAATACAGTCATCCATGATGATGACACCAAGATGATTAATTCCGTCACAGTGAATCTTCGAGTTCATCATATTGCGGCAATAGCCGGTGTACGACCATTTCCCGCCAGCGAGTAGAAGCCTTTAGAAACGCGGGAGTTTGAAGGGTCGACGTGGAGCGTTTTAGTGTATAGTGTCGGATGCTTATCACCCCATGAACCCGGGTAATGCGTTTACACGTTACGAGCAGGAAGTCCGTAAAGAAGAGGATTTTAAAGACCACGTTAATAAAAAAAAAACACGTTAAAAAAGGTGTCGCGGCAACCTCCGACAACTCCGATAAATTTTTAATATCTTTGTGTTCGTCACTGCTTTTCGATTGTACAGTGCCTTACCTTTAGGTACAGTGACGTCACTTCGCCGTAATAAGGCAAAAAAAAAAACAGTCCATATAATTGGGTAACTGAGCGAAATCCGAGCATTTTTTTATAGGTTTGGCGTTATGGCTACAAACTCACCTGATGTTAAGTGACAGTGTGGCCCAAGCGGGTGAACACGCTAAGCCTCTGGAGTGGGGCTGGCTCTCAAGTGCATCTACCGGACCACACCCATATAAGTATTTGGTTGTAGACTTTCAACTTGTGGGTGTTAGCTAGGGTGGGCATTAGAAAAAGCCCTACCATCACGATGTTTTCCTTCACTAAAAGCTCGAGTTTATCGCAAGGATTCGAATTCACGTCGTTTGACGCAGCGTCTGTACACACTACCACTGAGCTCTATCATCGCTTCAGAAGAATTCGCTATTCAATGAAAACTATAATTAAGGTATTTTTGATATCGATAATGTATTTTTTATAATTTTTGTCTCTGTTTCTCCCTTTGTACGTGCATCGTGCATCAGTTTGATACTATTTTGAAGACATTTTGATTAAATTGTATAAAATAATCTTTATGTATGTATTATACTGGTCGATAAATAAATTATTTCTTGCGACCCCCCCTAAAAAGCTGCCTTTTGATGAGAAAACACGTGTCCCTAGTGGATGTAAATTATTATTTTAATTATTTTACGTATATCTCAATACTAGATGAACTGGTGAACTTCGTATCACCTATACTCTGGAATGCTAGATGGCGTTAAAGTAGCTAGATTTTGATGTGTTTCGACAAAGATTTTTTTTATCTTCCGTAAAAAAAATTGTTTCTTCTATAATAGTATCTTATGATACTTCTAATATCTCTAAGAATATGTGTACAAAATTTCACGATGATCGTTTAAGTAGTTTTCACGTGAAAGCGTAACAAAGAAACTTACATTTCCATTCATCATTTTAGTAGAGTTTTTTTTTTGGTAATTGTAAATATTTTACTAGGAACATTGTTATCACTACTAAATTAATTGATACATTTTAACTATTATAATGGATATACAACATATATCAACCATACTTTTTATCTCGCAAACCGTAAGGGATCTTTCGGGATAGGATATATACGGGCACCTTTAACACCTCTTGACTGTAAAAGTTGGCAAGTAAATGTATATCTATTTTTCAGAGACAAATATTTTGTGTTATTTCTGAAAAGGATATGTCGCGCTGTAATCGAGCTTTTGATTCCCGGAAGTGGTAGCTTTACGGGGCAACTAGTGCATAATCATTTTAAATAATAGAATTTATATGTGCGCGACAAAAAGCCAATCTCGAAATTGCTGCCGATTCAATATTCATGAAGATAAACGTACCTCCGACTACAGCTATATACAGTACCCGATGCACGTTGCAACGTTCAACTATATTAGATATATTTTCTTTCCGACCTGACTAATTCTTTTTGCCAAAGTAGGTTTTATAATTTTACCGGATATTTGGGTGAGTGCAGAAAGTGCTATTACTAGTAGACGGCAACTAACATATTTAGCTCAATGGTGCCAAAGCGTTGTGGGCATAAAATATCGCTGATCGAACTATATATAGTCTACAGTGCGACCGAATTCATCGAATAACTGTGTATCACTTGCATTATTACCTACTTAACATTTGGGCTACGAAACATTTCGGACCTTATACATTAGGTCATAAATTTCACATTATTACTGGCCATAAACCCCTCAAACTCAACGGTATCTACTCGAAGAACCTAATAGTAAATTTACACGGTGGCATTTACGTTTACAAGAATACAATTTTAATATTATATATATATATATATTTTAGGATGGTCCTTATATAGGGTGTGTCCGATTTTTTTTTTCACGATAGTCCTAAATCGGTACTAAAACTATAAAAAAAATTCATGCCAAGTTATAGCTCTTAATTTTAATTTTATACTTGGCCCCCCGATAACGAAACTTTTAAATGGGACTAACAAGAGAAAAAATCTGTTATTACTTTGGATTTTTTTTCGTCATGAACGGATGAACAGATCATGTCGGCAAACAATAATTCTTGTAGAAAATTTAACGCTCTACAAAAAAGGTCTTCTCTCTAACGGTTTCTGAGTTATTTGAAGTCATAACTCCTATATATTAGCGTGATGTTAAGTAACCTAAGGCCTCCCTCAATAATTGCTCTATCAAATACAAATTGTAATAAAACTGGTAATTCTTAAGATTACCGCGTTCAAACAAAGTAACAAACTAGTCCTCTTTATAATATTATTAATATATATAGACAAAGAAATTAGCGCTGTACCTGTGTCTCGGTTGTTTGTCGACTAATTTTTTTTTTGCTGTTTTGGGCCATTTATTTATTTAATTTAATTAGGGACCATTCATTGATTACGTAAGAACAATTTTGGACACTTTTGACCCCCCTCCCCCCACCTCAAGTATAAGTTAGATTTTTCGAACCTACCCTCCCTTTTCTTACGTAAGATTCTATCTTGATTTACTAAGTAATAAACTGTTATGTTAGGAAAAGATTTTTAAATAATAAAATACGGTATTACACGGACAAATGTACTATAATTTTTTCTATAGAACCTAACACGGATAACAATAAAATTTTAATAAGTTATTTTTTTTTCAATAAGCAATAAGAATTATTTAAATATAATTAAAATTCGACGTTACACTTTAAAATTAAAAAATAAAACTATTTGGAATCCAAAATGGAATTAGATTTTTAATAGTGATTTACGTAATTAATGACCCTTTGTAGCTAGTGTTACAAATAAAATAATTGGTAACAGACAGTTTCTCTCCACGTTCACAACGACAATTAACTTTATTTTAATGTAACGGTGAAAAAATTCAGGCTGCATTAGTGGTTTAAGGATTCCCAAACTCGTGCTTCGTAACAGCACTCAGGTTTTCTACCTAAATGAGTATTATCAATTTGTGAATAATATTTCGTTCCGAAAAACAGCAACCAACCTTTTTACCTCGTAGATTTGCAGCCATTTTTTTTTTATTATTTACAAGAGGAAACCTCGTTATGTAAGCTATTTATCTATACTATATCTATGTTATAAAACGGAAATATTTGTTTGTTTAAATGTTTTAACTTAGAACATACCAGTCAGATATTCTTTTTTTTTGCATTTCATAAACCAATCATTAAGACAGACTTTAAGCTATTTAACATAACGATAACAACAAAATGGTCTAAGTTACATCGAAAACGTTACATTGCCAAAAAAAAAAATACTTACCCGCGAGTAAAGTCTCGTGAATATAATATACCAAATCAGAATACTTTGTTTATTTGTTTAAACGCATCGGACTAGTAGCATGCGACAAAATCTTTTTGCATTTGACAGCCCAGTTATTGAGTAATTTCATAATCTATTTAACATCACACTATAACCGTTAGGAGCCGGGTTAAAAGATAAGGGTAAGCGAGTAGGATGCGTCAATATTTGACAGGTCAGTGGATTATCATGAAATTTTTGGCTACAGAAAAGGTCATAGAGTATTGTTCCTGACGGATATACATAAATAGTTTGGAAAATCTACAAGTGCACGCCTCATAACGTAATTATAATTGAATGACATAGATTTAATAATTCGTATTAAATATGAAAAAAAATATTGAACTATATATTTATATATATACAAAAAAAACTATTCTCTGGTAATGAATTTATTCATATTTAAATTAAATTACATTAAATTAGACGGTAATTTCAATAGGTCATTACTTAGAATGATACTGTAGGAAATTAAAAAAAAATTGGTCTCAATAAGTGAAGTTTTTTGGACGTTATCTACCTACATCATCCGCACATACAGACATCCGACGTCCACCGTATTTTTTTTTTTAAACTGTTTTTCATACTATCTAGAAAAGGTAGTGTTTATTAAAGTATCTCATAAAAAAAGTGTTCTTGTTAATATTTATCAACTCATTTAATACTCAAAGTGCAAAAAAGCTCGGATAAAAGCAATTTAAGCCGAGATAATTGCTTGACCTTGAGAGAGAGAGCAAAGCACTACTCAAACGCTTCGCGTTATGAGGCGTGCAATATATCTTAAAGCTCCACACTAAGTTACATAACTTCGAAATCACTCCCCAACATTATAGATGTCGCAAAAGATCTGAAGCGATGACAGCTCAGTCGGTACTGTGTACGCCGAGTCAATGGATGTAGGTTCGAATCCCTGAAATGACACTGAGTATTCGGTGACGGAAAACGTCGTGATGAAACCATAGCGTGGTGGTAGGGCCTTTTCTAATGCCCATCACTCTCAAGTTGAAAATTTACTGCTAAATAACTAAAAGTGTGTTCCGGCAGTTGCACTTGAGAGTCTGTCCCTCCATTAGAGTGTCTACCATCTTGGGCCACACCATTACTCAACATCAGATGGGATTACGGTCATAATGCAAAACGTATAAAGTATAAAAACGGATGGCTCGATCATTCCAGCGACGCGATGCCTTAAAGAATGCTTCACAAGAGTTATGTCATTGTTTTCATTCCCTATTCAATTATTCACAAACAAGCTGTTCATAATGGCTTACATTATCGACGATGTGATGGAAATAACCGCACAATGTATTTACAAAACGGGCCACTTCAATTAGGTACGTCTGAACACCGCTTTCCAATGTTATAATACTGAATGGAAAATACCCGGTTTCAACAGGAATAAAGGGCCAATCAGTCTGATTGATTTCATACCTTCAATATAAATTGGTACATTGATTTGTACGGCTTCGTTTACGGAGCGATATTTAATTATTTTTGCTGGAAGTTTATTCGCTTTAGAAATATGATTTTGAATTGAATTTCAATACAGAAGAGATTCCGTGGTAGATATTGTCGTGACTTGTCTAATTATACCAATAATTCGATCAAAGCGTATTCGGTATGAAAAATACTTAATTTGAACTATAGCGGACTTTATAGAATTTGTATGTTCTTTTTAAGTAATCAATAACTCAACCAAAGCGCCGTCTATGGATACGCCATCATGGAGGTAGGGCTCTTTCTAATGCCCGCCTGGCTAGCTTACACCCTCAAGTTGAAATTTTGCCATCAAATACCAATGGGTGTGTTCCGGCAGTTACATTTGAGAGCCAGTCCCTCTTATAAAGGTCGGCAACGCACCTGCAATTACCCTGGTGTTGTGAGTGGCTATGGGCCGCGGTGAACACTTACCATGAGGTGACCTGCTGGCTCGTTTACCCTCTATGCTGTAAAAAATAATAATAAATATAGTTGACGTAAGAGGCCATCCAAGTATTGCGTTAAATCTGGATTTTTTTATTTGCCATAAAACACAGCTTCGTGTCCGTTTACCAAATACCAATTGTTTAAGGTTAAGTAGGGCTACCATATCATAATCTATTAAATTTAGCCGGAAAATAAGAAAATGCAAATTAATAAATAATGCTGCCATAATCACGGATTAAACCCGCCCGTACTCCACGTCATCAAAAAAAGCTAAGCAAAGTTCCCCCACCCCTTTTGGTAATTACATAATACTTGAATTTCCTCCCCCCTCCTCCTCTATTCCGCCATTCAGTAATCAGGCACAGTGGTAGTGTTCTGTAGCTAACGACCACGCTTGCAGCAACAAGCCTCTTGTAGCTCACTTTCTGGGCTCTGAAGTGATGCCTGGAAGTGATGACTGACTCAGACGTCTCTTCACAAAATAGATACAATTCAATTACATTCCCATAACACTTAAAAAATACAACAACTATAACCGGCAAATCCTTTAACGACGCCTCTACACACTTTTTAAATTTCATTATCGAATTATGTCAATACTTTTTTTTCACTATTTTCAAATAGCGTACGAATGGTTTCTAAAGAGTTCGTTCAAACGATTCTAACCTCCGTGGATCTACATATAAAGTATCTATAGTTATTATATGGACGTTTCACAGTCAGTTTCTATTCGTTCGGCGAGGGTGGTGCACGCCCTTCGTTTCCGATTTTCCCGCCAATATGTTCGTTCCTAGAGGTACAGACGCGTTTTATTTTTCAATTATTTATTTAAACAGACTGAATATTCTTTTTTTATTGTAATCAATTTGTTGTTTTACCGAATTTCTGTTTATGTTCTTTCAGATGCGATGTTGGTACTGTTTTTCACGTTCGTACAGTATGTATGGGGTTTTGGTGAGTGTTTATTTACTTCATATATTTTTAAATACACATCTTTCCGCTTTTCGATATTTATATGTATAATTCGTATAATTATTTATATAACATCTGTTCCTTTAAGCGAAACTTAAAAAACCATTTACGCAGGCTTGCATGACTGTAGCGACTGGAGATAGATCGTCGTTCTCTCGATGGTCGCTGCTGGTTTTGGACTGTACTGTACTGTACTTAATATATAAAAAAATACATTTCGTACAGATCAAATTTCTAATTAAAAGCAAACGTTATTATATTGCTTCGGAAAGAAAATAATATTAACCGTGTCTACGTTCACGTGGACGTGAATTCTATTTCTTTAGAACGTATTTTTCAACTTAATAGACGTGGCATTGCAGTTACTAAATATATCTGTTGATATGAAACATATTTTTAATATATTTCTCTCTTGGCTCGACCCGTATTGTTATAATTACAATATTTTCTTATACCGAGTAACTAAGGATTTGCAAAACAGGCAACTACGCTTTTATCGCTTAAAAAAATAAAAATAAAACTTATATTTATCACAATAATTGGTTAACATATTAACGAATATTTCAAACCAATGCAGGCACAACCATTGAGTTGCAATTTCAAGAATCCTTGCTACAAGCTAATACAGAATTTCCGACGGTGTTCGTAAATATTGTTTTTAAACGTATTTTTTGCCATATATTGAAGAAACAGCGGAAACAGCGATGATAGATCAGTGGTAGTGTGTACGACTTTGCGTCAAGGGACGTGAGTTCGAATCCAACCACCAACAATGAGCTTGAGCTTTCAATGAAGGAAAACATCCTGAGGAAACCATAGCATGGTGGTAGGGCTTTTACTGATGCCCGCCTGGCTAGCTACCACCCTCAAGTTGAAAATCTGCCGCCAAATACCAATAGGTGTGTTACGGCAGTTGCACTTGAGAGCCAGTTCCTTTATAGGATTAGCGTGTCTAGCATCTTGGGTCGTATCGTCACTTAAGACAAGGTGAGATTATAGCCATAACGTTAAACCTTAACTATAAAATAAAAAGTTAGGATAAGATTACTTTCATCACCATTTCACTTTACTCTCCTTTATTAAACGCAGAATATTGCATCGGAATCTGTCAGATAGTTCATAATTTACATGATTTTGAATTTTATCCCATATCCCGGAGGAAGTCTTCCGTTTTATCGGATGTAAGTTAACCTATACATTAATACGTAGTATTAGCTATCTGAAACTGCATTGATTAAATTTAATAGTTTCAGAGTGACGTACGTTGAAGTAGAGAGACGCAGGCAAACGTTCAATATTCAATATTTTTAACCTCTTTATTGATAACAGAGCACAGAACAATTATAATTAAAATAATTATTTCATGTTACAGCTTTACTATGTGTATATATTGGCTGTACCCCTGACATCACTCGCTTGGAATTAAACTTAATTTAGTTAGCGTATGGTAATTTTTTTTTTTTAATTAATGGACCGCCTTTTCTATACTCCTGATTACGTGTATGCAAAATTCCATGATAATCGGTTGAGTGGTTTTCTGATATTTGTTAGGATATTATTTATAGTGATAGGAAGAAATATAAAAATCGCATTGTCGATTCCATCCCTTAAATGTATTTTTTTAATTATGTATGTATTTAATATTAAAGTAGTTCCCGAAGTGGTTTCGACCGAAGCCGCGCTCTACAATTAGTATATAATGTCTGTAACTCGGAGATGTTTTCGCATGTCAAATTTAACTTTGACCAGCGAGTCGAGGAATTTTACTTCCACCCGATTAACCTCGAAGATTCGTTCAGATGTCACGCTCGATTAAATATATACCGCTTCGAAATTACGCGATTCGGTTTGTGAATTTTTATTATTTGGAAAGTGCAAAAAAAAGACCTATCCATCACGCGTCACAAATTGATTGAAGCGATTGACACATCGAAGCGATGATAGCTCGGTTGGTAGTGCGTACGGACGCCGCATCAAGAGTCGTGAGTTCGAAGCCGCCTACAATGAGCTTGAGCTTTCGGTGAAGGAAACCATAGCATGGTGGTAGGGCTTTTTCTGATGCCTGACTGGCTAGCTACCCCTTCAAGTTGCAAATCTGCCGCTAACTACTTATAGGTGTGTTCCGGCAGTTGCACTTGAGAGCCAGTCCCTCCACTAGGCTTAGCCTGTCCACCATTTTGAGTGTCTCACTTGACATCAGGTGAGAAGTGGCCACAACGCTAAACCTTAACTAAGAATTATATATATATATATATATATATATATATATATGTGTGTGTGTGTGTGTGTCAGCCTTCAAATTTAATATATTTTACAAACTACAATTGGACTGCACTTTATTATCGGTATAGGCTATGATAAATGCCTACTAAAAATTCGCAACGGTGCAGTGGCACGATGTCAGTAGACATTCCTATAAAGTCGCCAGTTATCTTGGATGATTAGGTGATTAGGTGGATTTGAACTCACGTCCTGGACGCGCCGTCAGTACACTCTACCAACTCAGCTATCATCGCTTTCAGTCCAGGAATATTTAGTAATTGAAAAAATCCGATACACAGAACAGCGAGAGGAAAAAATCGATAACTAGCAATTAAGGAAATAGACGCGCAGTGAAGCCTTTTAAAAGGTCCACTTTTTATGCTTACGTAAACAGTTTTGCCATTGTCAAGCGTG
Source organism: Actias luna (assembly GCA_039707435.1). Classification (NCBI taxonomy): domain Eukaryota; kingdom Metazoa; phylum Arthropoda; class Insecta; order Lepidoptera; family Saturniidae; genus Actias; species Actias luna. Next base: position 17,765,453 of record JAZHAC010000017.1, on the reverse strand, counting down.
AAATTTAATCTTCAAATGTAGGTGTGACTAGAAAGCGGTTTCCTTATGAAATTGACAATCTTCTTTGTGCATGCGCTAAAATAAACTCAAATATGCCTTGTTTAATTATATATCTGCTTTAAAAAAAAAACACATCGAGTTTCGTGCTGATTCTTATCAATGACTGGGTTATTTTTCTAACCGGTGGTAATTCTGACGTTCATACGCGCCTTCTCAGGGCCTAAATTGAATATAGAGATTTTTGATTGGATTTGAAAAAAACGTTCAAAACCATGTTTCAAGTTATATTGACCGAGTTTGTTTGTTACGCCTTCCCGCATTTTAACTACACCACCGATCGACATAGAATATTGCATACGACGTGTGTCAGAGGCACAGAAAACAATATGGCGTATTTTTATCCATAAAATAAATAAATATCATGAATACAATTGTCAGTTCTTACGCAAACGTAAGCCCTTAGTTTTCTTTGTTGGTAACGTTTTTTTTGACAAACAAAAATGTTGACTATAGCTAACTTCAGGGTGTCGGTTCTTCGTGACGTCGTAAAAACTTACTCTCATCATATCTCCCTAACGCGCCAAAATAAGTATAACTTCGAAAGTTATCGTTCGCGACAGACACCGGCAAAAGTTGTACTCCAGTAACTCGAGAGAAACCGCTGGCGAAACCTAGTACAATTATAAACCGAATGTCCGTTCCGTTGTATCGGTAAAATTAATTTAATTGTCAGAATACAGACCGTTTCTTGTTAGTCGTGTAACGTCTCTGTATACACTGATTGAATTTTAATTAGTTTGTTGTAGGGTATTAGATTCAATTAAGCGTTAGTCGGTTTTGCCTCTGCAATATTACCATCTGTAGTTTCATCGTGTCATTTCATGTTGTAATATATTTTTACACGCTTTTTATTAACTTCACCTGTATGTTTGTAACCGACTCCTTTGGGCGCGATTTTGACCCACTTTTAACGGCTAGATTTCGATCCAACTCTGTAGATTTATCGAGGACCGATGACAATACACTAATTTGATAAAAATATTCCATTTTTCAATTTGCAAAATAAGATTTTTGTTCATTTATATAATTTTCATCTATAGTCGATAAGGCAAGAAACTTAATTTTAATTTTTTATAATTTAAAAACAAAAAACAAGCTATTATTAATAAAGCAAAATAAAAAGTAGAAAATAAATAATAATTAAAAAAAAACTAAAAAACATGCTTTTTATAAATAATTATATTCATAAAATAATATATATATTATAAATAATTATTTTCTACTTTTTTATATTACAGTTGTATTATAGTATATCTACCTAGTATACAAGAGTCTCGTTCAACTGGAGTTTTTGGCAGAATCTTTATACATAAATATTGATATTCGACCCTAGTGATTGTGCACACGCTAAACTTGGTGCAAAAACTAACTGTCAAGTGCAACTGCCGAAATACGCATATGAGATTCAAACTAGATTTTCAACTTGAGGGTGGTACCTACGTTGGTGGGGATTAGAAAATTCCCTACCGCCATGTTATGGTTTAATTTTTTTTTTTTTTTTAATACTTAAGGTTTAGCGTTATGGCCATAATCTCACCTAATCTTAAATGACGATACGACCCAAGTTTGTAGACACACTAAACCTGTGCTCTCAAGTGCTCTCAAGTGCTGCTGCCGGAACACACCTATTGGTATTTGGCGGCAGGTTCACAACTAGAGGGTGGTAGCTACCCAGGCGAGCATTAGAAAAAGCCCTACCACCATGCTATGGTTTCCTCACGATGTTTTCCTTCACCGAAAGCTCAAGCTGTTCAAGTTGTTCCCCTACATCGGTAAATCAAGCACATTGTAGGGATTCGAATTCACGTCCTCAGTGGGCTCCGTACGCACTACTAACAGTACCAACATAAGATTTTTTTTATTACCTTCATTTGTATGTTTGTAACCGACTCCTTTGGACTTGATTTCAAACCCACTTCAAACGGTCAGATTTCATTTAAATTTTGTATACTTTTTCGAGGACCGATGACAATACACTAATTTCATAAGATTGTTCCATTATTTAATTTGCGGAATAAGATTTGTTAGTTTATATAACTTTCATCTATAGTCGATAATGCAGGAATTGATGTTAATTATAATGTAACAGATAAATCTAATATTAAAATATTTTCGAATACCGAACAGAATTTTAAGTCAATAAAATAAGCAAGAATTTAATTTTTTTATTTTGGAGAAAAACGCCTTATACGCTTTTGTAAAAAATGATGATTGAGCTACCGATTAATTTTGTTCTAAATAAATAATAGTTTAAAAATGAAACTAAAAACCACGCTTTTATAGAAAACCGAACTAAAAAATAGAAAATAATTTTTAATAAATTCGAATCAAGAATAGTGTTTTTTTTATTAATATAAATTTATACTAGTGTAAATAAGAAAATAATACGTGGGCTGCATGGTATCAGTAGCTTAAATATGTTATTGACAGATACTTGTAGAAGGATTATCATCTCGAAAACACCCTAAAAAGCATCCCATGTTTTTTTTTTTGTTTTTTTTTTCTTATTAACACAATTCTTAATGCAAATGTATTAAAAACATATTTTAGTTTAATTTTCTAAAAAGCGTGTTTTATAGTTTTTTAACCTATTATTTATATTTCATAATAATTTTGCAATTTAAACTTAAGTAGCATGCTTACTCTACCTACCGTCGTTACGAAATGTATGTAACATTAAAATGCAAAGATAATTGAAATCTGGAACATTCCACGATCACTGTTGTCTAGTATAAGTCACGCTTTATTATGCTCGCAAAGTCTTCAAAGAAAGACCGAAGTTTTTAAGCCTTCGACATTGGAGTTTACTGCATAAGTTATTTTCTGTGTGCGGTTAGTTAGTCTTGTTCGCAATTGGAGTACCGTCTGCAACATCATTATTTTATCGACCGTACCTGCTTTAATTATCAACTGCATCGTCGACGTAGAAATTTAAGCTGACGATTCGAAGCAGTGATCTTTTTTTTTTTTTTTATTGTATTACTTCATTTATAATTAATTCCATGACGTTATTTTTTTTTATACTTAAAGTTTAGCGTTAATTAGCGGTATTTGGCGGCAGGTTCACAACTAGAGGGTGGTAGCTACCCAGGCGGGCATTAGAAAAAGCCCTACCACCATGCTATGGTTTCTTCACGATGTTTTCCTTTACCGAAAGCTCAAGCTCATTGTAGGTGCTTTTGTTAGAACCCACGTCCCTTGACGCGAAGTCGTGCACACTACCACTGAGCTATCATCGCTTCAATGTGTTATGTGCGCTGTCGTTTCGAATGCCATGTAAGACAATTTTTGGAACGAAGTTCGTTATCGCGCCGTTACATCCGTAAGCTAGATCAAAATGTAAGATTTTTCGGTCACGACCCTTTCTTTTGTCTGTTGTATATTGTACTATGTTTCTATAGTAGACGGTTATCGATAGCGCGTACGCTGTTGACTGTACCCTGTCGTAGGTGCGCGCTTATTGGTTAAATACAGCCAGTAAGTTCTCAACGGCTGCGCTGATATAGTATATACACATATAGGCACCCGCTGTTTCATAGCGTATTATATGTAATGAATTAGATGAATTGAATGATGTACAAAAAAATATTTAACTTCACAATTGAGAAATATATATTAATTACGCAGTTTCCTCGCATTCCGTCAATTCATTAGTTATCTCCGAGTTTCATTTAATTGCTCTCAGACGCTAGTAATTCATTTATTTGTATCTGTTAATCAACAATATAATACGTTTATAACCAATATTATAATACGTAAAGAAATTCGTTCCGTCCGAGTGTTCGACGACACCCACGCATTTTTTTTAATTGTCTTATTCTGTTAGCCCAAAGATCTTTCACAGCTTCGCTGAGCTTGCGGGGCGAGTGCGGAAGACACTCAGCACGATAGGCAAAGAACGCAAGGATGCAATTAAGTGCACGAATCTGGGCTTCTCTGGTTTTTAGTGCACGAGTAGATACCGCGTACAGAACAAATTATATTTTTGTGGTATATAAAGAGAACAGTGAAATATGTCTATGTAAAGTCTAATCACTATGTAAAGTCGATTCAAGAGAGGATATAGAAAACTAAATTATTACTGAATGCTACATGTGACACTGTTGTTGAGTTAAAAAGGGTACAACAACGTATACCGAACCCTATTAAACCGTATTAAACCCTATTAAACCGCTAGCTATTAAAAAACAAAATAAAACGTAATAATCATTTTAAATTCGAATGTGAGTTTGTTTTGTGACGCTTTCATGCTCTGACTGCTCAATTTGAAGCGATAATAGATCGTGAGTTCGAATCCACCTACAAAGAGCTTATTTTCGGTGAAGGAAAACATCGTGATGAAACCATAGTATAGTGATATGGTGGGATAATGATAAATCTGTCGCCAAATACCTATAGGTATCTTCCAGCAGTTGCACATGAGAACCAGTCCCTCTACTAGCCTTAACATTAGGTTAACATTTGATGAGATTGTGGCGCTTAACCTTAACTATATAAAAAAGCCTCATCAAATTATGTACCCACTAAGGGTTACAAAAAAGAATATAGAATACTTTTCCCGAACGAAGTCGCGGCCAGAGGTAGTACATTATAGTATGAAGAAACGTTTTAGTTAGAAACAAGGGATAACTTATAAGTAAGGTCCATGATGTAGTATAAAAACCTATAAACAATTATCACGAACTTAGTTCCTCGAGTTACCGCTTCTAACTTTCATGTAAGCTGTCCGTACCGCACGCGATCAACTTTGTGGTTACGTAGTTCATTTATTGGTAAGACTTCCCAACATGCATAAGCCAGGGAATGTATCGTTATATTTTTATTTTTAATCTGCCCTTATATATATATATAATAACAATGCATAATAAGGCATAATAAGACAGTAAATTTAACGTCTCTCTAGTTTTAATATTTATGTGAATACAATCATTACAAGTTACTAAGAGCTAATAATATATATAATAATATATAAATTAGAAAAGTGTACATCAATTTAGAAAAGTTTGTCTGTTTGTTTGCGCACGCATCACTGCTAAAGTACAACGTCTATGATAAAACGTCATAAACGAAATCATAAAGCGTATCCTCGAGTAACATTTGCTCTTCGTTTCATTAAAATCGGTTGACTCTATCAAAAGTTATTGTAATTTGAATGACGGCGCGAGATTAATTAATTTTATTCCCACGCGAACGAAGTCGCGGACACAGCTAGTGAATTTTTTTTTGCGTGATGTGGGGTAAAAAGTTTTGTAATATCGAAAAAAGATGATGAACCCTTATATTTTACAATATAGAAATTGAATGTCAAACGATGCGCCAAACGGTATTTTTTTATAGTTCAGGATTAGCGTTATGGCGATAATCTCACCTGATCTTAAGTGACAATACGGCCTAAGTTGGTAGACACGTTAAACCTGTGGAGAAACTGGCTCTCAAGCCAGGAACACACCTACTGGTATTTGGCGGCAGATTTTCAACTTGAGGGTAATAGCTAGCCAGGCGGGCATTAGAAAAAGCCCTATGACCATGCTATGGTTTCCTCACGATGTTTTCCTTCACCGAAAGCTCAAGCTCATGGTTGGATTCGAACTCACGTCCCTTGACGCGAAGTCGTAGACACTACCACTGAGCTATCGTCGTTTCAAAAACTACTTAACATAGGTAAGATTATGCCCATACCGCTAAATTTGTAAAGTATTAAAAAAAAATACAAACCCATTTTAACATGATTGAAGTCTGACATAATGACATAATTAATGAAATAAGTCTGATGTATTGTTTGTCGCATAAACCATATCGATTCGAATCACAGACAACACTACCAATTATTTCATATATAAACGGTAAATTACCCAAATAATAGACCGGCTCGTATACCGACTTCAAATTATTCACCACCAGAACAGTTAACGGTGCGTACTTAATTCGAATACACTAGGAAGCAATTAATAATTTTTTTTACCTTAGTTTGTAATTAAATGTTTATCGATTCGGTATTTAAAACGCATAATTTTGCTTAGGTATAATTACGATACGAACGATAATTATAATAATAATCAGGGTGTATTATGTTACTGATAAAGAGATCAACGATGGTTTGCTTTTTTTTATACTTACCATAATCTCACCTGATCTTAAGTGACGATATGGCCCAAGTTGGTAGACACGCTAAACCTGTGGAGGAACTGGCTCTCAAGTGCAGCTGCCGGAACACACCTATTGGTATTTGGCGGCAGGTTTACAACTTGAGGGTGGTAGCTACCCAGGCGGGCATCAGAAAAAGCCCTACCACCATGCTATGGTTTCCTCACGATGTTTTCCTTCACCGAAAGCTCAAGCTCATTGTAGGTGCTTGGATTCGAACTCACGTCCCTTGCGGCGAAGTCGTACACACTACCACTGAGCTATCATCGCTTCAAAATTCTCTTGTTTTGAATATTAACTTACATGTCTGTTCTTGATATATGTATCTCTGCCTATTATGTTATAGTGGCGTGTAAATATATATTATTAGTTGTAGGAAACAGGAATACAAGAATTACAAGTTTTCTTTTTGCCTAAATGTATTATAGTATAGATACATTCTATAATTTGGGTACAATATTGAAATTCCCGCGGGTTCATTCGCCTCACCCTTACCACCGTACGCTAAGTCTATTACGTATACAAAAAGTATTTTCATATCAATTAGTAGTATACATGCATAAGAAATGATTTTTTTTAGGTTATATATAATTCTGTATTTAATTAAAAATTATATATTAAACTAGCTACTTGCCCCGGCTTCGCATGTGTAGTAAGAGCGTATATCGATGTATACATATGATGGAAAATACAAAAACCAAATACCTTTGACGGTTAATTACGCCTAAATTACTTTTACGGGAAGGAGTATGACTATTGGTTGAGAAGTGTCCCGATGGATCTAAGTTTCTTAGTTCTCGGATTCCATTGTTCGATTTCCAGTTGTATAAAGTGCACTTCTGCGTTTGATTTACGGTTGCGTACAACAAAACACGCGTAATAATTTGATAAGGATTTGAAGCGATGATAGCTCAGTGGTAGTGTGTACGATTTCGCGTCAACGGACGTGAGCTCGAATCCAAAACATCTATAATGAGTTTGAGTTTTCGGCGAAGGAAAACATCATGAGGAAACCATAGCATGGTGGTAGGGCTTTTTCTAATACCCGCCTGGCCAGCTACTACCCTCAAGTTAAAAACCTGTCGCCAAATACCAATAAGTGTGTTCCGGCAGCTGCACTTGAGAGCCAGTTCCTCCACAGGTTTAGCGTGTCTGCCTACTTGGGCCATATCGTCACTTCAGATCGGGTGAGATTATGGCCATAACGCTAAACCTTAAATATAAAAAAAATAACGTCATGGAATTAATTATAAATGAAGTAATACAATGACAGACTAATTATTGTCGTTCTGTCGCTAGCAGACATCAAATGATGTAGCTATATCCATTTGTTGTCTAACTCCCAATTATATTTGAATTGGTCGAATCAACAATAACTGTTCATTTCAACGCAACCTCGATTATATGAAATAATATATGCAAGGTTTGTTCAGCATATAATTAATAGCATATATAACCTAATAACATGTAATCAGTGAACTTTAATTTTATTTAATAGCTTTTTTTTTCGATTGTACATATGCTGTTATCCTTAAGGGACTTCACAGCTTCAGGGAGCTTTAGGCCGAGTACTAAGGCACTCAGCTGGAAGCAACGAGCATAAAGGAAGCCATGAAGTGGTCGATCCTCGGCTTGGGCTGTTGCTGGGGACGCGAAAAGAAACCGCGGTCATGACTAATATTGAATATAATCCTAAGCAATAATTTTGCATGGTGGTAGGGCTTGTTCTGATGCCCGCCTGGGTAGCTACCACCCTCAAGTTGAAAATCTGCCGCGTAATACCAATAGGTGTACTGGCAGTTGCAGTTGAGAGCCAGTCCGCCCACAAGTTTAGCGTGTCTAGCAACTTAGGCCTAATTGTCACTTAAGATCAGGTGAGATTATGGCCATTACGCTAAGTCTTAACTATAAAAAAAAGAATCTACTCAGCTAATGGACTTTAATGACTCATTGCTGGCCCTTTATAATCTTAAAACCTAAAATTTTCATTTAGTTAAGACTAACTAAAATTAGATTTTTTTTATTTTTTTTATATAGTTAAGGCATCATGGCCACAATCTCACCTGATTTAAAGTGACTATGTAGCCCCAGCTGATCAACACGCTAAACCTGTAGAAGGGCTGGCTTACAAGAACAACTGTCGGAACACACCTATAGGTATTTGGTGACAGATTTTCATCTTGAAGGTGGTAGCTAGCCAGGCGGGCATTGGAAAGTTCCCTACCACCATGCTATGGTTTCTTCACGATGTTTACGTTCACCGAAAGCTCAAGCTCTTGTAGGTGCATTGGATTCGAACTCACGTCCCTTGACGTCCGTATACGCTACCAACTGAGCTATCATCGCTTCAAAAGTTGCTATAAGGTTTACGTTTTCTCCGGTTTTAAAAATAATTGTCTCGACCAATGGAACCCTCTTCTCCTTACATTTGTGTTAGTGCAGTGGTCCAGAATAGTCTCTACACCTGATTTACTAGTTATAATAGAGCTATGTGAACGGAGACAACGTAAAAATTGATCGACTAGTGTATTTTGTATCCGAGATCAAATCACTATTCGAAACTATAAACTTAAATCGGATAAAGGGCCACTTCGGAACTCGAACGACTTGAGATTGTGTTCAAATCTTTTGTAAATCTACTTTGTGTTTTGAATATAAAATCTCAACTGGATACGAATTTTGTATCGTTTTTTCTTATACTGGCTTAGCAAAAGAATTCCAAGCACCTTTATTTTACTTTTATATAAATAATCTTGAATGTTTATTGTTGTATGTTTGCGTTTCTAAGCCATCAATATGATTGTGATGAAGCTTTAGTTATTCTGCGTTGTTACAACGTATCTTGTAATAAGCTGGATTATGTTTATTTCTAGTGTTACAATTGTGAAATCTACTGTTTTTTTAACTGTTAATATTCTGGTCCTCTTGTAAGCAGGTTTCCATAATTCCCGGAAACACTGAATACGCAAAAATTGAATAAAACATCCTACCGGGAATCTGTCTAATATTATAAAAATGTTCCAACAATAAATTATATCATAAATATGTAATATTAGTTACAAAATATCTTCATTGTTAATCACACTGCAACCCTTACTTAACTTATCAGCATCTTTTGACTTCACATCTTGTATTTACTTTGATTCGGCTTTTAGATTAGTTTATTAAGAAATCTTTGAGTTACTTATTTAAATATTAGATACAACCTTGCAAATACATTAGGTGTAAGGTTTTGTGGTCTAACTTATTCTGTATATTATCTAATAAATTGTATGAACAATCGAAGACCAAAGACGATCTTCAAAAAAATAAGTAATCCATTAAAATTCATTGCTTTCAAACTGATCTATAAGCATTTCGACAGCTTAAAACTCGTACATACAAGATGAGCCCAAGAGTCGGCTACTTCTATGACCCTGAAAAACGTATAGTAAAACCTAGTCAGATTATACATCTATGATATAGAAAAACTGTAAATCGGCACAGAGGATCTAGATTTATAGGTATAAATAAAACAAAAAGACAAGCAATATTTAAAAATGCTAGGGTACAAATCAGCCGCTTCCGTAAAACTATACTAATTATTGGACGTGAAAGATAACGCAATAACATATAGTGTCGAAAAAGGCACTAAAATTTTTTAAAAGACTGTTTGTTGTATTCAATTCAGTGCTTCAACCAAATCGGGCTTTTGCAAAGTTTGCTCCGAGTTCAAATTAGTTAATAAACTCCATTATTCTGTATCTGGCACTCGTAACTTTAGAACTGTTTTGCGGTTATGAAATGAACTTATAATTTCGATTTTCTAATAGTAACCCGAGGTAAGCGATAAACTGTGTCCACTAGACGGAGTGCTACGTCTAAATGCACTCTAAAATATATAACCTGGCTGACAGCGACCCGGCTACCGAGGCATCCAGGAATTCTAGATTGAAATCCCTCAGGATGGCGCGTGAAATCTATGCAATGTGATCGAGAATTATTGATGCTTTGCGCTGAACTCTGCAGATTTTGTTTCTCTGAAAGTATCGCTTTCTTCGAATGTATTCTCTGTTGATAGTAAAGTTGTTTTGTTTGAGATGGTATTAGTTATCCTCGGAGCGATAGAGTTTCGCAGAATATTGGGAATGCTGTATCTGTTTGATATCTGTCCCTCAGGATATTAATATTACAATATGTTAGTATTGTATCAGTGTCTTGACTTGTATTGAGGCATCTATTGAGAAGCAGGGAGGCCTTTATCCTTGCGCAGGCTTAGCCATGTATTATTATAAAAAAAAAAAAAACATTATAGCTGTGTTTGCAACTTTGTTCCCGTTTCTTCTTTCACCCCCTTTATCATCCTAAAATTCGTTAATAATAGATAACAATGCAAAGAGTACGTATCCCAAAAGTTAAGATAATCGCGCGTATTTTTTCTTAGATCGGGTGATGAGTGTGATTAAGTTTAGATTTGCTACTAGTTTCAAAGTAATACACATTCTAACAAACAAAAGAACAGATAAGAACACAAGGTTTTAAAAATAATTTCATGTTTACTTAACAGTTGCCTTTCAATTTTACAATGTGTTTTTCTAAGTGTCCATATAACGGCGTCGTAGTAATCTGTATTAGGTTCTTTGCTACCGTCATGGTGATAAACCCATTTATTTGGCTTATAAAGTGACTCTTATTTGGTGTGTCACGTATCAGTTAGTGTATGTTTTAAAGCTTCATAGACTGTCACAACAGCGTCATCACCATATGACCTCTCTAATATATGTTATCCTCATATGTTCTCTCGTTAATCATTGTTTCCAGATGATACAACAACAAAATTTAACTTACAAGATTAGTATACATTTTGAATAGAAAAGAGCCATGTTATTTTAATTGCGAGAGCGACTTTACTAAATTGAATATTTGCATAATAGTTTTCTTGGAAGTCACTGTATACTGGGATGCATTAGTGAGTGAAACAGATACTGTATGTTAGATGGTCGATTTCAAAATTGTCTAATATCAGTAGAAATGTAAGAAAGAACAACTCTATCAGAGACTTATATCATAATAGAATTTATAACATAATAAAAACATATATAAATTTCATAGATTTAACATTTGGCCTTGAGCTCAAATGATATTGAGAGACGACGAGGCCCGAAATGGTGAATACGCTATGGTAGAGCTGGTTCCAAAGTGCAACAATCGGAATTTTCACATTGAGGATGGTAGTTTAACTAAATCGTATAAATAGCATACAATATAAAAAAAACGCAATGATAACAAAGAATGATCATATTCGTAAAAATTATAAGACTATATTATCTACATCTATCCACGTGCCTACCGTAATCAATGTTTAAATGTCCGTGACAAAAAATATCAAAGAACATGAAAGCTATGTGCGCAGTGTCGTTATATTTTGTACTACAAATATTAAAAAGGGTCCATGAATAGTTAACAAACGAACGGCCAGTAGAAAAGCGGTAACCGGTATACAGTTAACCGTGTACAGCTGAAATCCCGGCGGGTTGCGATAGAGAAATGGTCGTTCGACGTGATTCGCTGGCGAATTATTGATGGACTCCATCGCCGTGTGCACCGTGTGGCTGCCTGTCAAAGCAATTCAAACACAGCCTTAGAATGTACAACACTATGTATACTGCAAGACTTGAAATTCTTATGTAGGCTTTATGATACATATAGTATATGAATTGATGCAAATTTGCGAGCTTTACAAATTTTACAGATGGTGTATTGTATCTAAAGGTATACGCAGAATAAGATTTGCCGGGCCAGCTATTTCTTATATAAAGAAAAATAAATGTTTTTTTTTTTGTATGAGGACAACCTCTATTCGTTGTCAAAGGTTGTAAACTTTGAGTTATTCTGAGTACGACCGGTAAAATTCCTGCACTCAAGAGGTATCTTTTTTCCTTTTTTTTGTTGGCATTGCAACGCAAGCCAAGGACAGCTAGTATTTAGATATTATTTTAAATAAGCCATTGTATTTTTAGTATAGTCCCGTACTGTTCTCAAATTTGTGGATACAAATCACCTAGACCGACATTCCTAAGGGAACCTTACACCAGTTGACATGCATATATAAATAGAACAAGATGATTTTTATATTACTGGAAAATGTCTTTTGGGACCCCTTAGTCCAGCAAAATGACAGAACAGAGAGTAAATTTGTTGTATTTTCTAAATGTGAGTGATTCCGTTTATGGAAATTTGCTTACAATTAGTACAATTTAATACACTCACCTGATGGTATTGAGGTGGAATTTTATCATATGTTTACACAAATAATTATGGTATACTTTACAGTTTATGGTTTAGTAAATATTACGGTACGGTGGAAGGAGGATAAGCAAAGTATTTGGTATTTGGAATATTGGTCTCGATCTGGGATCTAATTTCTGGACGCAATGAAAGGAGGTTCTGTGACAGGTTTTTGTTTAGGCATTTCCTTATTGTACATGTAAGTGATATTTGCTACAATATCTTGGTATTTTATAGAGAATATATATACAGAGAATACTATAGAAGTCAATTATTTATTAATTTTTATATTTGTAGAGTCGTTGACTTTCAAGTCATTTTTCCTATAATTTTATACTTGGATAGAAAAAGAATTACTTATTGAAAAGTATTTCAGTAGAACAAGCTGACATTTCAGAACTGGTCACTGAAATTGGTATTTCTCAGTAATCGGTTGAACGGGGCCTATTATGGCATACTTATATCCGATATTAAGAGTCGCGACCCTTTTCATATCGTCTAGCGTGTCCTAATCGAATAGTAATAAAATATATTCGCACGAATTCGCCCGCTCTATATATTATCACCGTTTAAATTTCTTCCATTCGCTCGGGAAACTCATAAAGCATCTGCAAAGTACCTGAATACGATTTTAATGTGTCGCGCCCGGGGTGATCTCCTTTACATTATTCATGAGTCAGCTTCGATTCCGGTGCCACTCAGGTTTTGATTTGCAGATTTATTTGACTGGAGATTCCGGCTCTTCTCCCCCGGACTTTAATAAGATCAGATCTTAAAGTGTTTCGTTACTGTTATCTAATTTGCTAGACTATGTTTTATTGTGACATTGGCTCTGTCGGTAGCGTGTACGGACGTCGCGTCAAGGGGCGTGAAATCTTGCATTTTTTTTATAGTTAAGGTTAAATTTGATGTTAAATGACGATGTGAACTAAGATGGTGAACATGCTAAACCTGTGGAGGGACTGGCTCTCAAGTGCAATTGCCTGAATACCCCTTCAGGTATTTGGCGGCAGCTTCAACTTGAGGGTGGTTGCTAGCCAGGCGGGCATTATAAAAATCCCTACCACCAAGCTTTGGTTTACTCACGATGTTTTCCTTCACCGAAAGCTCAAGCTCGTTGTAGGTGTTTATATTCGAACTCACGTCCCATGACGCGGCGTTCCTACACACTACCACTGAGCTATCATCGCTTCAATAAATAATTACATTTTTAAAATACAAAAAGTATTTGCTGTTTTTTCAAAGTTTTAAGTTTTCGTTTCTGGCAATACCTATCAATGACTGCCTACTTCCATTATATTAATTCATAGCATTGTAAAATGTCAAACAACGTTCTAAGCAAATGGCGGCCGTTTTGTTAAAATCGACTACTGCATTTTTTTGCACGTTACCAATCATTATTCACTTGTGCAAAATAATCAATAATTCAGGTAAATCGGTTCCACGTTCCGCCTTAGTTGAATTATGTGAATATCGGGTAACGAACGTGTATCGTGTTCACGCCATAATGAGACACGCGACGTCGCCTGCAAATGAGAACGCCATCAGTTGCCGCCTGATTGATGAGTTGCAGCGCGATGCTAACCGCCATTATTCATAATTTGACGGTAATGCCGACACGTGGATATGGAGCGAGATAAATTGACGTGCCAGCGATAATGACGTGTTTGTGGTTGAAGCCAATAACTTTGATGTTGCCCATTGATTTCCTTTGACTACTAATAGCTAGGATTTAATTGTAAATTTGTAAATAAAAAGGTTAAAAGACGAGTACAAAAAAAAAACAAATGTGTATCAAGATAAGATTATGATGATTTTTGGCTGAATGATCTAAGTACCTTTGCTTCTTCCGTACCCAGAAAATTATGCACCAATTTGGAGTAATGTTTTTAATTGTCTTTATCGTTATGGAGGTGAAAGATTTAGGTACCGTACGTAATATCTACCATGGAAATAATGATTACTCATTAGAATCGCTGTCCATTTATTTCAATTTAGGGCCGAATAATAATAATTATTAACTTTGATTAAGGGTCCGTCCGCAGCAATACTTCTGTTCAGGTAATTCCGAATCTTCACAAAGCAACCAGAGTTATTTTAAATTTGAATAATATTTGATTCCAACTAATAATTATTCTATTTATTTAATATATAAAAATGAATCTCTATTTCCCTTGGTCATCGCATCATACGTGAACGGTTGTAACAAATTAGCTAATTAATTTTTTGTTGTGTTAATTATTGTCAGGAGAAGGTTCTGTTGAAAAAAAACAATTAAGGAAGTTGAGAGGAACATTTAGTTTATTTAAGGAGTTTAAGAAAATGTAATAAAACTTAACGCCATTATTAAATTTACATAACTGTCAGTTGTTATAAATCATTACAATAATAAACACTATGTTTCTGAATGATATTTTCTGTAAATTAATTAAAACCAATACGCATTCAATATTCATAGTTAAGACCGAACAACGTCTGTTGGGTCAGCTAGTTTATATAATAAAACTGTAACTGAGCAATGTTTGTACGTTGAATATTTTTTTTAAATGATAACCGAGGCGTTGTAAGAAAGTTTCGCGCGACTTAGTTCGCGTGAAACAATTTTTTTGTATCGCAGAACCTACTATTTTACTAAAATAAAAGTAGCTTACGATACTCCTTTATAATATCAACTATCTACTAGCGAAAGTCCCATCAAAATCGACCTGGTCGTTTCAGGGATTAGCCAGAATGAACAGCCAAGCGGACAAAAAAAAAAAGAGTTTTTATATAAATTATTATACTTTAATTTTACTTAATATACTTTCATAGGCATTTAGTAACATTTAATATTACCAACTGACACTTAAATTTTATTTATATGTATACATTCCTTTTTACACGCTTTTTATTAACTTCACCTGTATGTTTGTTTGTATGTTCGTAACCGACTCCTTTGAGCGCGATTTTGACCCACTTTAAACGGCCAGATTAGTTCAAACTTTGTAGATTTATCGAGGACCGATGACAATACACTAATTTGATAAAATTATTCCATTTTTCAATTTGCAAAATAAGATTTTTGTTAATTTATATAATTTTCATCTATAGTCGATAAGGCAAGAAACTTAAATCAAGTCTCACTGTATACATTGACGACTGAAAATAATTACAGTTAACACGGAATTAATAGTAGATTAGAACAAATAATAGTTTAAAATAAAGAAAAACAAGCTATTATAAAAAAAGCAAACTAAAAAGTAGAAAATAAATAATAGTTTAAAAAAACTAAAAAAATACGCTTTTTATAGAAAACTGAATTAAAAAAATAGAAAATATGTTTTAATAAATTTAATTAATTAAAGTTTTATTATTAAAATTTATTATATATTTTTTTAGTTTAGTTTTCAATAAAAAGTGTGTTTTTTAGTTTTTTTAAATATCATTTATTTTATAATATCTTGCACCCGCTGTGTTATTCGTGTAAAATCTGGCATCCATTAAGCGATAGCCCAAGCGTGTAATTGCGTCTACCGCATCGAGATAACATTGTAATTATAGCAAAGTGATTGGGTTTCAATAGGCATTTAAAAATTAGTGATAGTTACACAAACAAACAAAAATAAGTGTTGTGGAACATTAGGTTAGAATTAAGTTCATTTGGTAGTATATTTTTATTGATAAACGTATTATTTTCTTAATTAGCAAATAGAAATAAATGAATCACTAGCGTCTGAGATCAATTAAATGAAATGCAGAGAACTAATGAATTGAAGGAATGGTAGGAAATTTCGTAATTAATATATTTTTATTGAGTTGTGAAAATAAAAATTTCATTGTAGGTATCATTCTATTCATCTAATCCTTTATAATACTATGAAACAGTTTTTATTCGACCTGACATACGCTGTTAGCCTTAAGGCCTTTGACAGCTCATCAAACTTTTTAAGGCGAACGCTGAGGGCACACAGCCCCGAGGCAGCGAGCGCAAGGGTGGCAGAATGGCCGAACCTCGGCTTGGACTGTTGCCGGAAAACGAACAAACATTCGCGAACCTAACTAATCAACAGATCCTAACTTACTAAGTATAGTGGTCCTAACAATGACAGCGGTCAAACCACGCAAGGGACGTAGGTACAGTCCCTTACAGAACCGAACTACGAAACAGCTGACCCGTATGCTATTTACAACCTATATCTGCGCAGCCGTTGAGAACTAACTGTCCGTCATGAACCAATAAGCGCGCCCTATCACTGTGTACAGCCAATAGCGTGACGCGGTCCGTTCCGTGCGACAAAGAACTTCGTTCCAATAATTTCACAAACACAGTGTTTAAGTATAGGCCCTAAAATAAGACGAAACATAATTCAAGTCTACGCCAAACGAAGTCGCGGGCACGGCTAGTTAAAAATAAAGTTTTTTCAAATTATATGACATGGAATAATGTGTATTTATTACTTGTACTGCTTACCCTCATTTGGCATAGCGATTATATTTTTCTATATTAAAATTTAGCTACACTGGAAAATCTTCGTCTGCCAATTCTTTTAGACAATAACTAGACGCTAGCGTTATCGGCCGTATTCAGTGATAAAGTCATTTTTTTTATACTTATGGTTTAGCGTTATGGCCATAATCTCACCTGATCTTAAGTGACGATATGGCCCAAGTTGATAGACACGCTAAACCTGTGGAGGAACTGGCTATCATTTGTTAGTAAGTATACTATATTATCTCTCAAGTTGGACCAAGTTATATATATTTACAAAATTTCATAGAAATATATTGAGCGGTTGAAGTGTTTATCGCGGACGAACATCGTGACACGAGATTTGTTTTATATAGAGATTATGTACCTGTACCTGATAAGGTCGTAGTTAGTATCACTAATTTAGTAATAAAGAACCTGTTGGTTAGTCAAGATCATGAATCTTTTTCATTTACCGGCAGCAGCCCTAGCCGAGGTTCGGCCGTCCTGGCACCCTTGTGCCTGCTGCCTTGGGGCTGAGTGCCCTCAGCACTCGCCCCCAAAAGTCCGGTGAAGCTGTCAAAGCCCCTAGGGCTAACAGCGTAAGTCAGGTCGAAAAAAAAAAAATTCTACTTTATGATATTAGTATAAATATCAAGAATTCTATTATTAGTAGAGGTTTGCGCTATTATTAATAATATTTAAATAAGATATGTTAATGTTGTGAACAGGCTCGAAAAACGTTGTGTTCGTGATAGTCAGCCAATCGGAGCCCTACCATGCAAATGTCGGGATGCAACTCAAGCAAAATATCGAACGTCAAGTGTGGAATATTGAAAAGGTAAATTATCCTTCCTATACTAAATGCTACATTCCTTTGAACCTTCAGCTACAAAAGACAATATTTTTTTATATTTGACAAAAATTATTTTAACCACATTTTTGACATTATTTATCTTAATATAAATTTAGCTATCTATAAGGTTTGAAATAATATGTAAAATATATAACTATACCAATTGCTACTTTTAACGGTATACGAGAGTTGTCTTTAATTGGAGATGAGATTCAATCTCACATACATACATCATGTACATACAATCGTATGTATAGACTCGGGGTTCCCAAAGTGTACACCACGGAGCCTTGGTGCGGCGTGAAGAGTAAAGAAGTGCGATAATTTTACTACTAGAAAGGAAAGAGTAAAGTCTACCAGACCAACTAGTATTACTTCAATTAACTATATGAGCTAAGTAACTTTGAGAGTGAAATTCCATTGAATTGTTTGAGTAACATTGGTTTTTCATCATCCGTAGACACGTCCTAATGTCCACATGACACATGAGGATTTCCCGATACCGGGAGCATGGACTATCATACCTTTGCTCAGACCTCTGGTCAATATGTATAAAGGCAGTGAGGTCAGATGGGTGTTGTTTGTGGAGACACACACCGCCGTCAAATGTGAACAGTTATTCGAAGCTCTCGGAGCGGCTGACCGTCACAAGGTAAGTTACTCAGTTGTTTTGTTTTGGTTGGTTAAATTTATACGTTAATATTCTATTTGAAATAAAAATCAAA
Source organism: Actias luna (assembly GCA_039707435.1). Classification (NCBI taxonomy): domain Eukaryota; kingdom Metazoa; phylum Arthropoda; class Insecta; order Lepidoptera; family Saturniidae; genus Actias; species Actias luna. Next base: position 17,746,954 of record JAZHAC010000017.1, on the reverse strand, counting down.
ACTTTCGCATTCTTATGTGTCTGTCGGTCTACTTTTTGGCGCATCATTCGGAAACTGCTTGATAGATTTTTTTTTATAATGGCCATAATCTCACCTGAACTTAAGTGTCACGCTAAACCTATGAAGGAACTGGCTCGCAAGTGCAACTGCCCGAACACGCCTATTGGTATTTGGCTGCAGATTTTCTACTTGAGGGTGGTAGCTAGCCAGGCGGGCATCAGAAAAAGCCCTACCACCATGCTATGGTTTCCTCACGATGTTTTCCTTCATCGAAAGCTCATTGTAGGTGTTTTAAATTCGAACTCACGTCCCATGACGCGGCGTTCCTACACACTACCACTGAGCTTTCATCGCTTCAGAAATTAAATTTATCACGTTGACAACTACAAATGTAGATTGACATGTATGATCATTTTTGTTGTATTGTAAAACAAAAAAGTATCTCTGGGATATGAGATAAAATTCAAACTGTTATTAAGTTCTTTTGTAAACCATTATGACAATATGCTTGTGTTTCTTTTAGTATATAAGTATGTGAGAGTTACAGTCATACTTTTTAAAATAATATCATGACCATAAAGTTGGAAAATAGGTCCTATAATTATTACACCACACTTCAATTCCCCTTGAACGAGGGTACAGGGTACATGTAGTGTCTCTAAATAAATCACTTAATACCCGATGCTAGTACGTCTATGATAAATATGTAACCTCCAATCACAAGTAGGTTAAATTTTCTTATCTACAGGAGACTATGTGGATAGGTTATCCGTTAAACGACGTGGAACCTACAATAATACACCACTTTACTACTTACGAGGAGCTGGACGAGGAAGGCGGTTTCGTGTATCCAAACTTTGCCAGTGGCTTTGCAATGCGTATTGAATTAATTGAACAGTAAGAATTACTAATTATTTTTTAATTTTTTTAATTTTGACGTATGTTGTTACTCGATATGGATTTTTTTTACAAATACACCGAGCTTCGAGCCAAAATGGACTCAGCCGAAAGGCAAATAGAACAAACGTATCAAAATGGCCGAACCTCGGCATGGGCTATTACCGGCATGCAACTCCCGACTTTGGCTAATTCCGAAGATTTGAGCTAATTTAAATAATAAAATGTTTCGAAACGCTTTATTCGTTTAGCGTTTTGGCCATAATCTCACTTATTTATTGAAGGGACAGACTCTCAAATGCAACTGCAGGAACACACCTATAGGTATTTGGCGGCAGATTTTCAACTCGAGCCTGTTAGTTAGCCAGACGGGCATAAGGATAAACTCTACCACCGCGCTTTACTTTCATCCGAATGTTTTCCTTCACCGAAAGATCAAACTCTGATACTCGATTCGAACTCTATTACATTGTCGCGACGGTCTTACACACGACTTACTGACCTATCGTCGCTATAGAGAACGTACATATGTAACGTGCGATATGCAGTGTAGTATTCTAAAGCTTGTGAATATCTAGTGTTTCCACTACTGGGGTCACTGAATTGCGGGGGTAGAGCAAGTTTGAGAGCCCTTGACCGGAAGTACCGTCCGAGCTATTGAAACTGTGTAATATTCTTTAAGATTTTTCTTCAATTTCCAAACATGAATTTTCTGAAGCGATGATAGCTCAGCGGTAGTGTGTACGACTTCGCGTCAAGGGACGTGAGTTCAAATCCAAGCACCTACAATGAGCTTGAGCTTTCGGTGAAGGAAAACATCGTGAGGAAACCATAGCATGGTGATAGGGCTTTTTCTAACGCCCGCCTCGGTAGCTACCACCCTCAAGTTGTAAACCTGCCGCCAAATAATAAAACACTATCAATAATAAAAATTAAATTGAAGGTAGACACAGTAACATAAACTTTTCTGGACAACCTACACCTCAGTCCGCCCCGTGACCACGAAGGCTGAAAAGCTTTCGAAACGTCGGGATCAAAATTTAATAAATAATCGCGATAAAATCCGTTTAAATTAGTTTTATTTCAATAAATATGGACTGGCTAATCATTCCTCGTATTTGGCCTGTGTGGTAATACTAGAGAATCCACATTCAGGTATGAAAGTGGACCAGTTCCTCCAGTATTCTCCGAATGATCTCACGAAAGTAAATTTACGGTTGTTTAGGCTCCTCCAGAAGATAGAGAGTGGGGAGCGTAAGCTAGAAGCGGACTTCTCTATAGATCCAGCATTTGAACTGGCACAGCTTGTTTACGGCAATAGTAGTAACCCGGGACCGTTGCTTACTCCAGACCTGAGCTTCTGCGTGGTGTCCGGCGAGAATTGTGCCACCTACCCTAGACAGTTTGACATGTGTGTGAGTATTGCAGATTAATGGGCACATTTATAAATAAATGCCAAATGACCATGCCTAATGTGGAAATCCGTTTTTAGTAAATGTGTAAGGAATATGCTTGTGACTAATGTTTGTTCTTAGCTTTTACACTATCTTGGGCCATAACATCACTTAACATCCGGTGAGGTTGTGGTCGTAACGTTGATCCTATAAAGTATAAAAATGAATATAGAATTTTCAAATGGTTTATCTTTGGAATAAAAATGCCATACACCTCCCTTAATTCTTGGTTTTCGCTATTGACGAAAGAAATAGAGGGATGTTAACGTTTCTCTTACCCTTCCGTGCGTTATCACGCGCACGAGGTTACCTAGTTTTCTATATGTTACGTTAAAACGGAAAAGGAAATAAAAAAATCAATTAGCATTCGTCGTGGGCAGGGTAGTGCTGTACCCGAGGAGTCCATATACTTCGCGGTGAAGACATGGAGCGGATTCCACTCGACCAGGGCGAGGATCGTCAAGAAGACTTGGGGGAGGCACGTCACCAACTTAATGTTCTACAGCGACGCGAACGGTATTGTTGTATCTATTATCTATTTTACAGCAAAATAACATGTGTCTAGAGCAGCAATAAGAGGCATAACTTTGAGAAGGATCGTGATCTCAAAGAAATCCGAAGACGCATCCACCGATACACCGTTGATATTTTCATTATTGAAGGTTAAACTTCTTTTGATGTGCTAAACGCGTTGGATTTGTGAGTACCGAATGACGCTGAGCCATCACGCTGGGCTATGTAACGCTCGTTCGGGTAAAGTCGGGTATATACGCTCGATGATGTTATTACTCTATAAAAACCGTGCGCTCATTTTACAAAAAATTTAAACATCATTTACTCACCTTGCAAAATTCTGTTACATTACAAACCTGTGGTTGCGCACGCTGCATTCCGGTCCGCGGTAGATGTGGGCTTGGGATCGTGTTAGTCCATTCTATACTGATTGACTATGGCTTCTCCGATTTTTCTAGTTCCGCCAATGTTAAGTATAATTTAGCTATATTAATAACGCAATTTACGTATTTATTTATTTATTTTTTTGTTTATTCATTCTTTGTTTTCTTTTTTCTTATTATATTAAACATTAGTGCTGACCGTGACATCACGATGGGCCATCAGAAAACCAGCGCTGCAACGCATCATACGTTATAGCATTCTTGCTGAGATAGGTCCATTTACGGCCTCACACAACTGTTTAGTGGGCACGCTTTGCCTTATATTTATTAGGTTATTGTTTTGTTTTTCGCCCTAATTTTAATTATTATCTATGTTAATCATTTAGCCAGTGTGAGTTTCGTAATAAATGTATTTTCTTTCTTTCTTTCTTTCTATATAGAAAAAACAAACGAACTTCCTATTACTGACCGTACTAATAAAGTTTTCAATAATTCTTTGTGGCAGACAACGTTATATATCTTTCTTCCCCGCTGGATCCAATAACAAATCATCAAAATTTTGCTGCTAAAGCAATTATCAAATCAATATATTCCCAGTCAAATATCAATTTTTTTATTTTTAGACTTAAGGTTTAGCGTTATGGCCATAATCATATCTGATCTTAATTGACGATACGGCCCAAGTTGGTAGACACGCTAAACCGTGGAGGGACTGGCTCTCAAGTGCAACTACTGGAACACACCTATTGGTATTTGGTGGCAGATTTTCAAGTTAAAGCTGGTAGCCAGCCAGGCGGGCGTTACAAAAAGCCACCATGCTATAGTTTCCTCACGATGTTTTCCTTTACCGAAAGCTCAAGCTTATTCTAGATGGTCAGATTGGAACTCACGTCCCTTGACGCGAAGTCGTACACACTACCACTGAGATATTACCTATACTGAGATATAACCTATCTATAAACTTTCAAGTTGAAAATCTACCGTCAAACCTGTGTTCCGGCTCTAGAAAAATAGTTCTCCATTAAGCCTGTTACCACCTTATACTTTACCAGCATTAAACAGCGCAGCCAAACCTATAGCCTTGGTAAATGTTGAAGAACCTATCATTGTAGTACTTTCATGGACAGATCCCACATTACCAGCTGTGGATACCGGAGTACCAAACAGCAAAACCGGTCATTGCATCAAAACGATGACCATCCTTCGGCAAGCCGTCCAGAAGGTGCAGGACATGCCTCACATCAACTGGATATTCCTAGCTGATGATGACACGATATTAGGGTAAGCGTGTTTTTCCTATGTGCGAATTACTTTTCATCCAAACCGGCCGCATTTAGATCCCCTCTCGGATTGCCGTATCTTTCGGATACCTGTTATACAGTAATTATTATGTATCTTCGTTAATTTGTTTATTAGATTTGTTTGCATGGTGGTAGGGCTTTTTCTAATGCCCGCCTCGGTAGCTACCACCACTTAAGGTTTACCGTTATGGCCGTAATCTCACCTGATCTTAAGTGACGATACGGGCCAAGTTGGTAGACACGCTAAACCTGTGGAGGAACTGGCTCTCAAGTGCTGCTGCCGGAACACACCTATTGGTATTTGGCGGCAGGTTCACAGCTAGAGGGTGGTAGCTAGCCAGGCGGGCGTTAGAAAAAGCCCTACCACCATGCTATGGTTTCCTCACGATGTTTTCCTTCACCGAAAGCTCAAGCTCATTGTAGGTGCTTGGGTTCGAACCCACGTCCCTTGACGCGAAGTCGTGCACACTACCACTGAGCTATCATCGCTTCGTAAACCTGCCGCCAAATACCAATAGGTGTGTTCCGGGTGGTGCACTTGAGAGCCAGTCCCTCCACAGGTTTACCGTGTCTACCAACTTGGGCCGTATCGTCACTTAAGATCAGGTGAGATTATGGCCATAACGCTAAAACCTTAAGTATAAAAAAGAGAGATCTTATGCTGTGTAACATGAGCGTCATTTGAAATATTATCTTTTAAGATTCCGCGCACCACCTTTATGCTATCTATGTTTACCATTAGGCATGATTTATATCAAGGGCAAACTTATAATGCACAAAAAAACAAATTATATAGCTTGATTATTGTGTTGAAGTGATATAACTATGAAAAAATGGCACGGATCATGCATTTTGAGATGTCAATAAACCTACCATAAAGATTCTAGCAAGCACACTAACGCATTGTTAGGATACTGAAGATACCAGTAATGATTATAAATTTTTAGTGATATTTATTACTTCCGTAATTCTAACCCTTATCATTTACTGAACTAGCTGCTTTGTACGAATAAAACGTATTTTAAACATGAATCATATGTTCATAGTGGTAGGGGTTTTTCTAATGTCCACCCGGCTAGCTACTACCCTCAATTTGAAAATCTGCCGCCAAATAATAAAAGGTGTGTTCAGGTAGTTGAAGTTAAGAGCCAGTTCCTCGCCAAGGGTTTAGCGTGTCCACCACCCTGGGTCACATCGTTCTTAACATCAGGTGAGCTTGTGGCCAGTGCACTAGTTCTATAACCGACAAAAAATAATATAAAAACCGACGTTTGTGATTGGAAATTTGCAGGATATTATAAGATTTTACGTAGCATTCGTATAACATACGAGAAAATGTGTTGAGACCAAATATTAATAAAAATAATATTTATCCCTTTATGTCCCTAAATAATAGTTTTCCCTTTATGTCCCTAACGGCCTTTTCAATAATCTATCTATCGACTGTTTTAGCTACTGTCGATATGAATGTATACCTATTGGTAAACATTCGCCTTTCAATGACGTATCGATAAAAAGCTCTATCTATTCAAATTATCTATCTACGTGAGCTCTTACCCATGGTTGTTGGTAGACATTTATATGCAACGGTGAAAAATGCGTTTCTATAATGGCAATAGCTATCTACGGATAGGTTGACTTTCAATGCCATGTATTTTTCAAGACGGTTAGAGTGGTTTTTCTTTGCAGCGTCCAAAGGCTTTGCGAAGTGCTAAGCTGCTATCGAGGTGGTGATGACGTCACTATCCTTGGTGAACGATACGGTTACGGTTACGGAAAGAAGGAGACAGCTGATAAAGGTATGTATGATGGAGAACATGGTAAGTTTAGACTGGAAGAAATGCAAAAGCAGTACTCAATTCTTGGTATATAGAGTAGGGGTGAAGACTCATTCTAAAAAGATTAATTATTGTATCGATTTGAATTGAGATCAAATTAATCGATTCACAAAAAAAAATTGAAAACCACAAGATCGATTCATCAAAGAATCATTATTTTTTGTTCCCCTTTCGTGCTTATATTTGCAATATAAAACCTATTATAGAAAACAAAAAGAACACCACAGTAATCGATTTTACCATTGTATGTATGTGAAAAATTATTATTTCTCTACAATATGTTTGGATAAAACATTCAAATCATTGTAAATAAAATTTTAAGAAAATATTAAAGAATCGAACCTCAATTTTTAAAGGTAAAATATCAGGTCACGAGATCGATTTAAAATATTGATTTTTTTATACTAAAGAATCATTTATTTAATAATCGATTTCAGATCGCCATCGGTAATATAGGGTGGGTTTACTGAGTATGCGTAGAATGCATCAGATGAGTTTCTTATACTGCTTACTGATGTTCAGGTTAAAAGCATGAGCCCAGGTAATAAGTTTAGGAATTTAAACACCACATTGGTTAATAAAAGGTTGATAGTTAGCCAGGTAGGAATGGCTCTACCACGCAGCTAAAGTTTCATCAGGAAATCTTCCTTTCGATCTCACGACGTCAATCTACTGAGTTTCAATCCATCCTACAATGAGCTTGAGCTTTCTGTGACGTAAAACATTGTGATGAAACCACAGCATGGTGGAAGGGCTTTTTCTAATACCTGCCCGGTTAGCTACCACCCTCAAGTTGCAGAATCTGCCCCCAAATACCTATAGGTGTGTTCTAGCAGTAGCATTTGAAAGCCAGGCCCTCTACAGGTTTAGTGTCTATCAACTTGGACCGTATCGTTACTGAAGATCAGATAAGATTATGGTCATAACGCTAAATTTTAACTATAGTAGAGTCCATGATTATGGGCGCTATCGAGTTCCACAGATGACGAAGTAAAACGAAGCATAAAACGTTCACGATTTGTTTGGATTTGAATACTTTATAATAATCCATCTGGTCTATCATCACAGACAGGTCCTTCAGTACACGTCTTGCTAGAGTTTAAAGAATCACTCCGTCAATATTCGATACAAGACCAAAGCTTTGTCCAGACGTCCCGGAAGTCTATCTCGATACTTGCGTTTCCGCGTTTAACAAACATTAAAAAGATCAATTAAATGTCTTTATACACTCTCGAATAAAAACTAACTTTATTAAGACGGAAGTAATTAAACGGAAATGAGTGTCTTATTTTCGAAAGAACAATCAAATTGACCTCTTAAAATAAAATAAGAAATATTTAGAGTCAATTAGCAAATTAATTGCCATCTTGTCATTGTATTTCCGACAAGTTTAAGTTACAGAGGGTATGATGTATTTTAAGTGATAGAGGTTTTGACTATAAGTGGAATGAGATGTTTTTTTGAAATTATAGAGGGTTTTTTCGAAGCGATGATAGCTCAGTGGTAGTGTGCACGACTTCGCGTCAAGGGGCGTGGGTTCGAATCCAAGCACCTACAATGAGGCTTGAGCTTTCGGTGAAGGAAAACATCGCGAGGAAACCATAGCATGGTAGTAGGGCTACCAAGTTAAGCTATCACCCTCAAGTTGTAAACCTGCCGCCAAATACCAATATGTGTGTTCCGGCAGCAGCACTTGAGAGCCAGTTCCTCCACAAGTTTAGCGTGTCTATCAACTTGGGCCGTATCGTTACTTAAGAACAGGTGAGATTATGGCCATAAAAAAAAAATGTTTTTTTTTTTTTTTTTTTTATATATACTTAAGGTTTAGCGTTATGGCCATAATCTCACCTGATCTTAAGTGACGATACGGCCCAAGTTGGTAGACACGCTAAACCTGTGGATGAACTGGCTCTCAAATGCTGCTGCCGGAACACACCTATTGGTATTTGGCGGCAGGTTTGCAACTTGAGGGTGGTAGCTACCCAGGCGGGCATTAGAAAAAGCCCTACCACCATGCTATGGTTTCCTCACGATGTTTTCCTTCACCGAAAGCTCAAGCCTCATTGTAGGTGCTTGGATTCGAACCCACGTCCCTTGACGCGAAGTCGTGCACACTACCACTGAGCTATCATCGCTTCATGGTTTTGACGCGACGGGTGTGTAGGGTACTCGTATATAACGGGCGGGGGCGGGACGGCGCTGAGCGTGCGCGCGGCGCGGCAAGTATCGCGGTGCGCGTGCGCCGCTCTGTCCGCCCCCGACGACATGACGCTGGGCGCGTGCGCGCTCCACCGCCTCAACATCACACTCACGCACTCGCCGCTCTTCCACCAGGTAACTATACTACCCATAGAGTGTTTCTGTTTCTGTCTTTTCTCCGCAGGATGACCGTACTGCACATGATGGTAACATCAATACGGTTCAGCGACAGTAGCGACGGTTTTTTTGCTGTCTTGTCCCCGCAGGATAACTCTACTGCACATGATGGTGAGCTCAATACGGTTCAGCGACAGTAGCGACGGTTTTTTTTTTGTGTCTTGTCCCCGCAGGATAACTCTACTGCACATGATGGTGAGCTCAATACGGTTCAGCGACAGTAGCGACGGTTTTTTTTTTCTGTCTTGTCCCCGCAGGATAACTCTACTGCACATGATGGTAACATCAATACGGTTCAGCGACAGTAGCGACGGTTTTTTTTTCTGTCTTGTCCCCGCAGGATAACCGTACTGCACATGATGGTAAGCTCAATACGGTTCAGCGACAGTAGCGACGGTTTTTTTTTCTGTCTTGTCCCCGCAGGATAACTCTACTGCACATGATGGTAAGCTTAATACGGTTCAGCGACATTAGCGACTGTTGAAAGGGAAAATGTCCTCCGTCAGTCGCGGCTGTTATATCGGTCTGCAAAACACTGCTTTACGTCTCGTTTAAAGGACCCAATGTTGTACGAAGGAGGGAATACTCAAGGCGTATAATAAATTACTAACGGATTTTACTAAAAGCGTAACACTTATAAATCCCTGCTTACTAACTAATAACTTATTTGCCTGAACATTGTATGTGCCAATTTGCACTTATTACAGGAGAGTTTTTCATTCTTAATTAAAAAGAAAAATATACTAAAACTTACGAACGCCGCGTCAGAGAACGTAAGTTCTAATCCCTGCAATGGTTTTGACCTTTTGGTGAAGTAAACAATCGTGATGAAACCATAGCATAGTGGTAAGGCTATTTCTAATACCCGCCTGGTTAGTTACCACCCTCAAGTTGAAGCTTCCGCCTAACACCTATAGGGGTGTTCCGGCAGTTGCACTTGAGAGCCAGTCCTTCCACAGGTTTAGCGAGTTCACCATCTTAGGTCACATCGTCACTTAACATCAAGTGTGATTGTGACCATAACGCTAAACCTATTAGCTATTAAAAAGAGTCCTAATAACTTTCACTTAATCAGATACCTTGTTTACATTGATTATTCAATACACAACGTAACATATCTAACATAAATTAATATTATAGTGCGGAAAAGTTTGTTTGTTTGAACGCGCTAATCTTAAGAACTACCAATCCGATTTAAAAAATTATATTTGTATTTGGTAGAGCAATCTGAAGCATGCCTATGAGGAATAATGAAGAAGGTTTATACGCCAATAATACTGACTAATACGCCACTACCAATATAAACAAAGCTGTACTGAAAAAAATAAAATAAAAGCGGGCAAAAATTATATAATTTATAGTTCCACACGAACGAAGACGCGGGCACAGTTAGTCTCGTATAAAAGAGAAAATATACTCACCAGAAGATGGTTCCACGGCTTCACTATGCGTTGTTACATTTTTACAAACCGCTCATGCCGTGATAATTAGTTTACATGGAACTCGTTAACCCTGGCTAAGGTTAATGGCGTTTGTGTCGAGGGTTTAACGGGTTTTGCATAAAACTCTTTAAATGGAGGCGTTTGTTTGAAGGCGAGACCTCAGGACTACGCTCGCGAAGTGCTCGCCCGGGACCGACCCGTGTCCTTCCACCGGCACTCCTCCCCGGACCCCCTCCGGGTTTACGCCACCTGGTTCATGCACGACGACCTCGCACTCAACCAAAGACGGAGAGATGAACTATAGATAGGTTAAGGTTCTATAGACAGCTTAAGGTTAAGCCTTTGAGTTCATTAAAAAAAAAATGTAATAGTTAAAGTTTAACGTTATGGCTAAAATCTCAGGATTAATGGAGGGACTGGCTCTCCAGTGCAACTTCCGGAACAAACCTATAGGTTAATAGGTGCATCTATAGGTGGCAGATTTACAACATGAGGGTCAGTTAACTCGTAAGCCAGGCGGGCATTAGAAAAAGCCCTACCACCATGTTATGGTAACATTGCGATGTTTTCCCGCACCGGAAGCTCGAGCTCATTGTAGGTGGATTCGAACTCACGTCCCTTGAAGAGGAGTCCGTACACACTACCAACTGAGGTATCATAGTCTCAAATCGCTACTTTTCCTTTACACTCATAAATTAACTCACTTAGTCGTAAAAACGCATTCATAAGTCATATTCGTTTTATGGGACAATAGTAACCTATGTGTTAATCCATATTAATAGTTATCTTCTTGGCAAACTCTACCAATTGCAATATACGTAGAGAAGACAGACAAATAAATCTTTTATTATCCTCCATATCGACAGCAATAAATGCCCTGATTTAGCAAAAAAAAAAAAAAAAGAAATTTGGAGACTTGGTTTTATTATAGTTTCGCTATGTTGACTAGATGATCATAAATATTACAAAGCTACATATAATTTCTTGTCTGTATTTCAACCAAAAATAATGTTAATAATGTGTTTATTTAATAATGTAAATAATACTTAACTAAAAAAATTAGGTTATAGACTTTAAAGTCATTGAAATACACTTAATTATGATGTAGAAACATTGTTAACGGCCTATAGGATGTCCTTTCGCTTTTAGATACTTTCTATTATATTTCTGTGATTTTAAAATTGATTTGTGTAACACATCTGTATGAAGCTACGTGTTATATTGATATCTGCAGGATTGTGTATGCTTGTTATTTACTTTTCCCCCGGCTTCGTTTACATTGTTCCCGTCAAGAGCGCGTGTTCGTATTATTCCGTAATAGTCAATAAGTCTGTTTGTTTAGAGATATCCCAATAAAATGAAATGGAAATTTCATACACGCTAAAACAATTATTTATTTCTACTAAGGAGTTTTATTCATAATTTCAAGTCGATAGACGAAAATTTTCTCTTCCGGATACAAATTTTTTCACCTCCGTTTTTTAACCCCTTACTGGTTAAATTTCGAAAAATCACTTAGTGAAGCTAAACATTACATAAGGGAACTACAGTCCTAAGAGCTTTCAAGCTTCCGTAGTTTCGGCTGCGTGTTGAATATCGAATCGCGAATCAGTCAACCGACTTCTTTAAAGATAGATAGATATTGTTATCGGTGCCTAAGGTCATACCTATTTTGAAGTAGTAATGCAAGTAAGTGGTATGGGAATAAATACAATAAATCGTAAACCATATTACAGCTGTAACTCCGTAAACTGTAATTACATAGCGTCTAAAATCATTCGGGAAAAGTGTTGTTTTCTTAATGAAGTCTGCTGTAGAACTTGGAACTGTATAAAACCTACGCAAATTAGGCATATTTGGACTGTTATCAAGATTTGTAATTATCTACTTAACATCGGTACGATTTTTTATTAGAATGTGAAATAAATAAAATCACATTACGTCAATAAAATGTTTATAGAGCATATTTAAAATGATATTAAAAATATTTAACCGTAGACATAGAAATAAAATATATAATATAAGAATTATATATACTTGTAAGTAATTACCGCTATTCTATTCTATCTATCTATTCTATTCCGCTAGTCTATTGTTATAATCGCGAATGTAATGTATAAATGGCGAAAATTTGACATAATATTACTTTAATAATGTAAAAATTGTAATAATTTATAAAAGTTACATATCATTTATATACGATTAATAAAGTTATTATACGATTAATAAAATATTTTTATAAAAACAATTGTCATTTATTTCAAACCTAATATATTGAACCCGAATATTGAATTATGGTGTTTTCTTGGATGGTGGATACAAGGTATTGCTTTTTACAAACTTAACCAAACGTAAGTATTCGAACGAAGTTCGTTATCACACTTTATATAACTATATAAATATTAATGTAATGTACATAGCATATTACTGCTAAATTGTTTTAGAATTAGAGCCGTTAGTTAATCAGAGTGGAAAGAAATAAATAGATGATTGAGTAAATATGAGTGTTAGTTTCACCGAATGCACCCTTTATATTAATAACTCATTATTATTAAATTAATACCAGCAGACCTGACAGTCGTTGTTCTCTCTTATAAATTATTTCTAGCGAATACTTTGGTTGTATTAAAAAATTCGAGTAATGAGGGTAGGTGTATAAAATCCCACTTCAAAAAAAAAAAAAACTTTTTTATTACGACTGATTCTGAGACCTATCGAAGGTCCAGCCGTTTCAGAGGAGTATGACAACTATCTTAGCGACACGAGAATTTTATATATATAAGAAGAGAGATACGTTATAATAGTACAGTATGAATTCCTTATTTCGATATTCGCGCGTCAAAATTAAACAACCATTGATAAGATGGTGGCATTGTCTCGGCTAATGGAGACTGAAAGCGTTCGGCAAACGATGACTTGCAGATAAGGAACCCCCAGTCACGGCGCTAATAAACAGGAGAACCCTCTCAGCCTCCCGTCGCGTTACGAATTTACTAATGACGTTCAACGTGCTCGCCGACAGATAGCAAGTCAGCTCGAGTCTAAGTTAATATGAGCGAATGCTTTATGCACTGTACATACCATAAATTCCCCCTTTGATTAAAAGCCTCTATAGATCGCATACTGATGAGCATAACTTCAAATCCAATCCAAAATTAAGTACACGGTTCTGTAAGGGACTACCCTCGCGGCCCTTGAGCTGCTTACCTGATAAGGTCGTAGTTAGTATCACTAATTTAGTAATAAAGAACCTGTTGGTTAGTCAGGATCATGAATCTTTTTCATTTACCGGCAGCAGTCCTAGCCGAGGTTCGGCCGTCCTGGCACCCTTGTGCCTGCTGTCTCGGGGCTGAGTGCCCTCAGCACTCGCCCCTAAAAGTCCGGTGAAGCTGTCAAAGCCCTTGGGGCTAACAGCGTAAGTCAGGTCGAAAAAAAAAATCAAATCCCCGCAACGAGCTTTGAGCTTTTGGTGAAGGAAAATGTCGCGATGAAACCATATCATGGTGGCAACAACTATCCTCATGGTGAGATTCCACCGTCAAATACCTATAGGTGTGTTCCGGCAGTTGCACTTTAGATCTAGTCACGCAACTTCAGCCAAATTGTCTCCTATATAGTGTTAAAAGGATGTGTTCCGGCAGCCAATTCCTACACTAGGCTTAGCGCGTCCATCTTGGGCCAGATCGTCACTTAACGTAAGTTAAGTCTGAGTAAAATAAACTGGATTACAAAACAAAGAATAATGAAAAAGATGTGGGTAAACAAATAAGATACATGAACCGTACGAAATTCGAACCTTGCAAAGGAGAAAAATGGATGCAAGAATTAATTTTAACTTCATATACTTTTTTTTTGTATAATTTTGGTTATCATAGTAGAAACTCTATATAAGTCGAACGTCTAGACGCCAAAAAATTCGAGTTACAGAGTTTTCGTCTTATAGAGAATTGGTGTTTGAAGCGAAGGCAACAAATCATTTATTCGAGATTTTGAGGTTTTCAACTTAGTAAAGTTCGACTTAACGAGGTTCTACTGTATATAATTCAATCCTCTATGCATCGAAATAATCATTGAATTTCTACAAGCCGTTTCGGTATTTATTTTCCATTTATAACTGGAAAATATTAATTGGACCTCTGTATCTCGAACAAAACAACGTTGGTTTCACAACCTTTACAACTCGGACACTTGAGACTAATGACCTCTATAGCTCGAGGGAAAATAAATTACTGAATTAAAAGTTTTCTAACAATGTAATCGTTTCCTAGGAAACAGCAATAGCGCCTATAAGTACAACTTATTGTCTAAGTTGAAAACTCTCCTGAATATTATATAGCAAAGATAGGTCAGTTAATAATGTGGACGGACGTCGCGTCCAGGGACGTGAGTTCGAATCCACCAGCAACACTGTCTTTCGGTGAAGGAAAACATCGTGATGAAACCATAGCATAGTGCTTTTTCTAAAGCTCGTATACCTAGCTATCACACTCAAATTGAAAATCTGTCGCCAGTCGTTTCACTAAATTTAGCGTATCCACCAGCGTGGGTCACAACATCACTTAAGATCAGGTGAGATTGTAGCTATAATGCTAACATATAAACAAAAAAAAAACCGTTTTCGCTGAAGAAATAAATTGTTACGTGAGGTTTCCTACCATTTCGCTATATACAAGATATATTTACCGCAACCAAAAAATTTCACCCCAAAAAAATCAAAGACAAAGTTGAACAAGAAGCAAGTCTTTGAGCCGAACGGCCTATGTGCCAATACTTTTATTATTAATACATATCACATTAAGAACAAGACACGCTTAGTCAAATATATATCTTAAAGCTAGTACGTTAACGTTTCTTTAAGCTTGTATTTTGCCGAGACACATTCAAAAGTTTTTAGTAATGAAAAATGTAAGTTCGCAGTTGAGTCGAAAAGGTACTTACCAAGGTATCGCGTGTCGAATGACAAATAGCTTGTGTCCCTCTTCGGAGTTTGAGCCTTCAGAACTCGCAACTACACTCAAAGTTTGATGGAATCATTTTTTTTATGCTAACTTATAAAAGAACTGACAGGAGACGACCTCAGATATTCAAAATCTTAAAGTCATTAGGGAAATACCTACGTATTATGATTTGAAGATACGAGACTAACATATTTCTTTATCGAAGTACACGGATATTTAGGTAACTTGGAATTAAAAAAAGCCCTACCATGTTGTGGATTCATCACGATGTTTTCCTTCACCGTAATTCAGTGGCGGATTTATATAAATACCGACTGTATTCACCGGCTGTTCAAATTTTGCCGCCCCTACGTAAATCTAAAATTATAATTAGTATAAGACTGAACCATGAAAAAAATCATGTTGAATTGTTTTTGTAGATACCATTAACGTAAAATATACATGAACGTTTTTGTATGTCTGTGGGACTTTAAAACTGATTCCAAATTTGCCGCTCTAGTCTTCAGCCTATTGGTAAATCCACCACTGCCGTAAGCTCAAGCCCGTTGCAGAGATATGTGAATTCACGTCCATTAATACGGCGTCCGTAGAAACGATCAACTGAGCTGTCATCGCTTCAGATACATACAAGGGATCGAAAAATTTTAAACACTTTTACCGGTAATCATAGTGCTTCCTTGCCATTCCTATATCCGATACGTGTGACTGTGTTGAATTTAGTTACTATTTGAAAGGGCAGAACAGTGTTTTAACGAGCCTGCTAGAATATTATAGTTCTGTACTGTGTACCCGCGATATAAACAGACACTTTTGGATGTTAGACCGGCCTCACTCTGCCGGAACCTTTGTAAACACTTGCGGCGTGACTAATTGCCGGAATTGACGTTTTCGACTCGATTTATTATACCCGAATCCCGTCCAGATCCGTTAATTTTCATTTCGATTTAATGTATTTCGTGAATTTAAGAATATTTCGCGTGATGGTAGGATTTAGTCACCACTCTCCCGCAGGTGGTTAGAGTAAGTGTGAACGCTGTGCCCGGATTCTGGTAGTATAGAGGAATGGGAGGCGCTGTGGTGTCTAAAATAAACGAACAAACAAATACTCTGTAATAATTGTATTTCACTCATATCAATAAGATACAATAAACAAAATAAATATAACCATGAACTCATCCGGTATAAGTTCGAGGCAGGCCTTCAATAACCGCAACTTTATGGCGCATAACACGAATTTAGGTACCAGAAGCACTGCTGTTGGGTGGTTATTTCACTAAAGTATATCTAGTGTCAATTATAAAAGATAATGGTCGCGTAGACGAAAGGTGAAAAATGAGATTATTCTAGGAATTATTTACTCGTACTACGAGCAAGCGCGAAACGTTATGTTCAGACCGGCCATAAAGTTGGTACGACTTATAGAAATTAATGTGACGATCTCACATAAATCATTACATAACCGATCATAACTTAGGGTTGTAGAAGAGCACGTCAAAATGATATATACGATTCGGGGGAATAGATAAATGGGCAAAATTCTCCCAGGAAAGCGTGCTCCGAGATGTCTCGAGTGATGCGAGACAGTGCGGTGCTCGTCTCCGGTTGCCTTTTCAACATAAATGCAGGGACGTTTCCTACAAAATCGTAAATAAAGCCACTGGAAACCGTTTAGCTGTGCCTAACCACGTATGCGGATGCGTGTCTCCATTGTACGGCATCTGATTTGTTTATGTTATCCAAAGTCTGTTGAATTACCACATCTCGCTTAGGTTAGTAGACTCTGACTTAAAGAATTTATACATACAATTTAACTGTAACTAAATCGCGTGTCTACATTACATTTTTTATGATAACTATAATAAACATGTCAATAATGTTTATTCTCTATTTATGTTTGTCCGTCCCCTTGTAGACACTTCACTCTGAAACTATCGGAAACATATGGAAGAAATTTGTGATAACGGATTAATAGATATTATTTATTTTATGTAAGGAAAGGGTTCCTTAGAAATAACGGTTTGACATAATTAAAAATAAGAGCTGTATTTCATTTCTGAATGGCATATGAGAGAGTATATTATTAAGCTGCTGAGAAAATTCTGTGATATTTAAGACTCCATCCATTTGTATTACATCATTCACATAAGAGCCACTTCAACTTGAAATTCGGTACTTATACTTCCTTCGTGTTCTATTGTCCAATTCAGGTCAAGGTCATCATGCGTGGTGATTAGAAAAAAACACGAAAGAAATCACAAGCAATAGCTCATACAAGCTATAAATTAAAAAAAAATGCCGTAGCCTTTATGTTGGTCTGTAGAAATCATTACAAAAGATTCTTTTTAGAGTAATCCTTACTATCATATTAAATATTAAAAAATCGAAAGTGAGTTTGTTGGTTTGTTACTTTTTCACGCGTAAACCACAGGATCGATTGTAATGAATTTTGGTATAGTAACAGATGGGACACAGGAGACGTAGATAGACTAATTTTTCTCGGGAAATCTCTACCGCCATGCTATAGATTCCACACGATATTTTCCTTCACCCAAAGGTCAAGCTTATTGTAGGTGGTTGGATTCGAACTTACATCCCTTGCCGTGGCGTTGCTACACGCTACCACTGATCTATCGTCGCTTCAATCAGAGGCAGCTGTAGTTCGAACTATGGACTAACCTTCCATGTGATATTACGACTATCGAACACACCCTTCCGATTTCAACGAAGTACTGTGTAAACTCTATTGTTTTTAATTCCGTAAAATACCCCTACATTTTGTTCCTTGTATGTTACAATGGAAACGAATGCATAACATCTGGCACAAGTGAACACTTATCAAAAAATATAATATTCACGCTGTGAGAGACTACGGCGGAAGGTAAAGAAGGCTTTATACCAAAGTCTCTGTTCAATAGAAAATAGTTTTCTATTGGGAAACTCTCACTATTTTATTAAGTAAATAAATGTATAGGTATGGTTTGTTTTTATTATAATATTTTTACCATATTTTTATTAATTCGATTTCTTGTATGACGGTACGGATGGAATTATGTAATCAATCATATCTAACTTCCCGATGAGCTATATATACTTCAATATCGCAAACAGAATATAGTGCATCAAAATTTTATTTATATAACCCTTTGCAAAAAATGCTTTAAATAAAAAAAAATGTCCCATTTGATTGGAAACGAAGAACAAGGGCACATTCAATACATAAATAAATATAAACCAGCGCCCCATGTTTTTCGTTTCCAATATTTTAATTGTTATATACTTTAAAAGGTTGCCTATTTGTTAGTCCATATATCTATTAGTGTATGGTTGCGAAACTTGGGGCAAAAAAACGTGCATTCCATCCGAGTTGCCGAAAATGAGATGCTATGGTGAATGTGGGGTGTAACTTGGTTGGATAAAATTCGCAACTAATACGTACGAGGGAGCCTTGGAGTAGGCGACATCGCCGACAAACTGCCGGAGAGTTGACTGCGATGGTAATGGTCGTGCATGTTCATATTGTCAGTTCAAATTGTACCCCAACCTTGCGCATTCAGCTAGAGTGTTCCCTGCATGTTCCCTCGCCA
This sequence comes from Actias luna, assembly GCA_039707435.1. Taxonomy (NCBI): domain Eukaryota; kingdom Metazoa; phylum Arthropoda; class Insecta; order Lepidoptera; family Saturniidae; genus Actias; species Actias luna. The sequence goes on along the minus strand of JAZHAC010000017.1, from coordinate 17,728,208 downwards.
TGGGATCAGCTCCCCAAGTACCAAGCAACTCTGCCTACGCACTCTGACGCCCTCGACACGAGACAAGAAGACACGCCGATCCCTTTTTCTGATCGCGTATTGTATAATGACTATGTTGGTAATCTAGCACTACAGCTTTCCCTCGCCGGTAGAAAAACCAGGGGAAAACAAAAGAGTATGAAAGGGTGTAGTAAAAGGAAATGAGAGTGCCAAGTTTCTGAAGACGATGGCATGAATAGAGCGAGATGGAGGGGAAAATTAAGGAAAGCTGATTTCCCCATCACGTGAAATTCACAGCATGGAATAAGAGATATATCTATAACTATATACTCATTGAACTTCACCACTTAAATAAAGCCGAATAGTGTTTTGTTTGTATCAATACGTAAATCTCCGGAAATGTAAAGTAACTCCATAGTATTCTTATTGTATATGGTGCCCAGATCTATGAAGAATATTACAGAGTACTTTAATAAACAAGTACTATTTTCATGGTATATATAAAAATAACTTTTAGTTACACGTGAACCAAGTTTCTTTTAAAGTTAAGGTTTTAGCGTCATGACCATAATCTGACCTGATGTTAAGTGACGATATGGCCAGAGGTGGTGGACACGCTAAGCCTAATGGCTATGTAGCTGTAGGTACTTGGCGGCAGATTTTCAAATTGAAGGTGGTAGCTAGCCTGGTGGGCAGTAGAAAAATCCTTTCCTTGCAAATTTATCCTACTAATATTATAAACGTGGTGATAATAAATTATAAATACTAATATTATACAATTTTGAACCGATGATAGCTCAGTTGTAGTGGGTACGACTTCACGTTAAGGGACGTGAGTTCACATCCAAGCACCTACAATGAGCTTGAGTTTTCGGTGAAGGAAAACATCTTGAGGAAACCATAGCATGGTGGTAGGGCTTTTTCTAATGCCACCCTCAAGTTGTAAATCTGCCGCCAAATACCAATAGGTGTGTTCCGGCAGCTGCATTTAAGAGCCAGTTCCTCCACAGGTTTAGCGTGTCTACTAACTTGGGCCTTATCGTCACTTAAGATCTGGTAAGATTATGGCCATAATGCTAAACCTTAAGTATAAAAAAAGCGAAAGTTTGTATGTATGTATATATGTATGGATGTTTGCTACTCTTTTACGCAAAAACTGCAGAACGGATTTTAATAAAACTTTACAATAATATAGCTTAAACATAAGAATAACCCACAGATTATAATCTATAACGATATTGTGTGAATTGTCCAAAATACAACGATAAGTGTCAAGTAAGTAGGAAAAATTCTGCCATCTGCGAGCTATTCCAGCGTGCGCTACAAAAACCGCTAGAGTTACACGTATATAATGTATAACGGAAATGTTCATCTTAAATAGTACTACAAAAAAACTAACGACAGCATATATCTATCTATTACGTGTAAGCTATTATCGCCAAAATAGTGAACGGCCCGCTTATAAATGACTACGAGTAGACACGTTCTTATACCAGTGTCCTTTTCTATAATTTATTTAAAATAGCAGGTATCGAAGTCGAAGTCGAATTGTTCGACGAAATCTATATTAACAAGAGCAAAGCCAAGGGTAAAATCTAGTAGTATAATAGTACCCCTACTTATGTGATTTATATGAGTGGAGACGCGGGCAATACTAGTTAATTAATAACTCAACCTACTTGTAAATAATGAACGTCTAAACGGAATAGAATTTGAGAACTTTTTTCGTTTTATAACCGACGTTAATTGATCGAATTTGTTCAGGTAAAAAAAAAAAAAACTCAATCGTGCGACGGTTTCTCTTTGATAGAATATTATTTGAAAATTCTGTCTATTCGTTGTTAATAAAGTACTTTGAACGTAAGACTTAACAAGACACAGCTACGTATTTTAAAGTTAGCAGGATTCTTCTTTCTTATATGTATAGCTGTAATTTTTTACCCTTTTGTGTAACTTTTTTTTATCAATATAGTTTCGCTCTTATTGGTGGTAGCGTGATGTTTAATAGCCTAATACAATCTGTCTTTATGATTGCTTTATTAAAAACAAAAATAATATTTGAACTCCGACTAGTAGCTTCTAAATCAGCACGTTCGAACAAACAGACAAACTTTTCTGCATTACTATAGTAATTTATATATAGATATGTGAATTTAACCTTAATTATATTACAGTCGTTGATTTAAATATACGTCAGTAGTTATTGATTAAAGAGATGACACTTGCAGCCAGCACAGGCATTCGCGGGAGAGAGATTTTAAAAAAGAGCGGAAGTTAGTCAAGCGGTGATTAAAAACCTTTTTATTTGTTAACGTGCGACAAAAATACCTTCCTATTGACAATGATAATTTACTCCACCAAGTGCCGGCCACTAAAACAACCCCATATCGACCGTATATTCATCCCTTGTTGCCTAAAACCCAGTTCGAGATACTTCTAGTAATAAGAAAACGTCCTACCACCAAGCAAACTCCTAAACCTTCAAAACACACAATATCGCTTGCGAGATAGAGTTCAATTCGGGCTGAGTCATAATTTTATAAAACGGAATGTCTGATATTAGAGTTTATTTCGAAATAAGATTATCTAATCTCATTTACAGGGGATGCTGGAGATAAGCGGCGCCGGGGCATAACACCAATAAAGAGATCCGTACGCGTCTACAGAGAGATGTGTCCAATTTATTTTATTGCCTCTTATATAGATGTTTCGCCTTATCCGTGGCCACTCGTAAACACAGCTTCTCATCTCTGATACTCACATTATTATGTACTTTCAGATCCCGTATTTGTTTAGTGTGTTGTTCACGCTCGGGCAACGATTTGGGATCTTATAGTAAAACTATTACGAAGTGATGATATCTGTGTATTTGAAAATTAGCATCGCAGTTTAGCTTGTTTTCGATATATATAACTTGTTTGTCTGTCACTTTCCGTGTAGGTAAATTATACTTACTATTACTTATCAAGTGCTGCTGAAAAAGAAACAACATCTGTTCTATTAAATACTGAATCAATCTAATTAAATATCCGGAAAAACTTTTTTAGAACAATTCTTTTTATTTTTTTCGGAATTATTTTTTAGAACTATTTTAATAAACTGTGATAACGATTTCATTCGTGTATAAATAAAAGGTATTTATAAAATTTCGCCCGTTTCTGTAACCATTTTCGATACACGTTTGCTCCTATTTTGGGTAGCACGATATTAAATAGTTTAAAGCATTCCTCAGTGATTGCTCTATTATATACAAAAATAATGTTTGAACTCCGACTAGTAGTTTCTGAATCAATGCGTTCGAACAAACAGACAACCTTTTTTGCATTATTAAAGTAATTTAGATATAGATATAGATATAGATATAGATATAGATATAGATATAGATATAGATATAGATATAGATATAGATATAGATATAGATATAGATATAGATATAGATATAGATATAGATATAGATATAGATATAGATATAGATATAGATATAGATATAGATATAGATATAGATATAGATATAGATATAGATATAGATATAGATATAGATATAGATATAGATATAGATATAGATATAGATATAGATATAGATATAGATATAGATATAGATATAGATATATATATAGATATAGATATAGATATAGATATAGATATAGATATAGATATAGATATAGATATAGATATAGATATAGATATAGATATAGATATAGATATAGATATAGATATAGATATAGATATAGATATAGATATAGATATAGATATAGATATAGATATAGATATAGATATAGATATAGATATAGATATAGATATAGATATAGATATAGATATAGATATAGATATAGATATAGATATAGATATAGATATAGATATAGATATAGATATAGATATAGATATAGATATAGATATAGATATAGATATATTGAAGAGATGACACTTGCAGCCAGCCCAGGCAGTCGCGGGTGAGACTGATTTAGTCGCAGGATTTTAAAAGAGAGACGTTTAAGAAGAGAAGTCAGTAAGGCGGTGATTAATACGTTTTTATTTGTTAATGTGAGACAAAAATACCTACCTATTGACATTGATAATTTACTTATTGACTCTACTAAGTGCCAGCCACTAAAACGACCTCATGATGCCCGCATATTCATCCCTTGTTACCTAGACCCAGTTCGAAAAACTTCTAGTAATAAGAAAATGTCCTACCACCAAGCAAACTTGTAAACCTCCAAAACACACAATTCAATTCGGAACTGTATTTTCAATACACGTTTGCTCCTATTTTTGGTAGCACGATATGAAATAGTTGAAAGCATTCCTCAGTTATTGCTGTATCATATACAAAAATCAATTTTGAAATACCACTGGTACTTTCTAAGATTAAACGTTCAAATATTCAAACACAGTTTTCCCCTTTAAAATATTCACACATATATATATTTAGTATATTGTTAACTGCCTATAATAAAGGGTATCATCACCAATAGACGAGCGTTCAATTTTAACATAGTGTAATGTTCGTGCTACGACAGCTATGGTTGCCAAATTAGGAGGCAGTACTAATAAACGTTGGGAAAATCATTATGGAAATTTACAATCCTAACCAGCCGGTTAACAATATTACTTGAATTTCTCAATTTTCGCTCGCTTACAAATATTATTATAAGAAAAGTATGGATATTTATTTTACTTTTATCGCGTGATCTTGTTAATTATGTATATGAAAAAGATCCACAAAACGGAATTTTTTTACGACAATTGTTAAAAAAAAACATTTACAATGAAGACGGAAGTTCGAGAAAATAATGTTAGTTAACAATCGTTTAACTTGTTGAAAAAAATTACTTTAAGTACCAAGAGTGGGACAAACTTGGCCCAGAGTTCTACATAGTTGGGCCATGTTTGGCCCCGTGGTACTTTCCTGTATGAGAAAGTACATAAAATTTGATTATAAGAAGTATCGTAGGCTATTTTCATTTCAAGTTAACGTGTAAAAGGTTAGCTATAAACATCGATAATAGTACGTATTTAGAACATATTCTAAATCAATCCGGCTTTTGTAAATATACGGGCGAAATCGCATAATGAAATCCCTTCCGGATATCAGTATGTAGGGAAGAGATCGCGAGGCGAGCGCTTGGGTCAACATTATTCGAATGTAAGTTTATTTACATTATGTTATTTTAGTATATTTACGTTGATTCTTCCAACGAATAATTGGACGTTTAATATTAGCATGAACGTTATTTCGTTTGACTTTTACTGTTGTTAGGTTTATTTATAATTACATAACATTAATTGTAATATTGTATTAATAAATATTTGTAGTAATAAATTAAGGTACTATAAGTCAAATTGTTAACTGATTAGTCGAAGCGCCGCACTTAAAAACGAGATGGCTGTTGAAATCGTTGTTTTGCGCTGTATAGAGTAAGACGTGTAAAGTGGAAGGGAGTGAAACAATATAGTTTTGTTACCTAGAGGAAATTCTTTATTTTATACGCCTATATCCCCTGATCTAAACATTTACTGTTCATGGCTTTATGAACACTGTTACTGGTATTTGACGGCAGATTTTCAACATGAGGGTGGTAACTACCCAGGCGGGCTTAGAAAAAGCCCCATTTCAGCACTATGTTTTCCTTCACTGAAAACTCAAGCTCATTGCAGGGATTTGAGCTCTCGTCCAGTGACGCGACGTCCGTACACGTTATCAACTGAGCTATCGTCGCTTCATGGTAATATTGAAATGATAATAGATGTTATGCTCTTTGTAATAGTTAATAGCTTGCTTGCAGCGTTATCTGTCGCATCAGGAAATATCGACAAATCTTTGACTTAAAAGTAAATATGTCACTATTTAAGGAGACCAGTCTAGTGGTGTTGGAGTTTATCGATCACATAATATCTTTGTCGCACCGTAAAATTGTGGAACCGTCTTCCTGTCAACGTGTTCCCTCCTTCCTATGGTATTGGGTCCTTCAAAAGAGCCGTGAAGAGGTACCCGTCAGTCTGTCAGTCGCCGCTATGTGCAGCATAAGTAAAAAACATAAACGTAGATACATTTTTATACAAGTGAAACAACAAAATCTGAACATTAAATAAATTGTTTGAAAATAATTATAATTTGACTGTAATTTGTTATTTATAAAGAGGCCAAAAATATATACGTTTTTCTTTAATGTTTTTTTTTTTTTTTTTTTTCGAACTGACATACGCTGTTAGCCCCAGGGGCTTTGACAGCTTCACCGAACTTTTTGGGGCAAGTGCTGAAGGCACTCAGCCTCGAGGCAGCGGGCACGAGGGTCGGCAAAACGGCCTCCTCGGCTTGGGTTGCTGCCGGTACGTGAAAAATATACACGATCCTGACTAACCAACAGGTCTTGTCTTACAAATTTAGTGATCCTAACAACGACCTTATTAGGTAAGCAGCTCAGGGCCGCGAAGGTAGTCCCTTACAGAACCGTGTACTTAACGTGTGAGTGTGCACGAATGTAATGCGGTGTCATGGTGTACTCTCAGTGATGTAGAGTGTCACTGTATCGCGCGAGCAGATTCACTCGAGGGCTCCTACCCGGAGGATCGAACCAAGGCTCAGGCGTCTGCGGAGGGAGGCCGCGGCGGGTGTGCGGGAGCGAAATTATCCGCTCGGCCTCGACGGCGAGGACGGCGGTTGCGCGGGCGTGTGCGCGGACACGAGCGATTGCTGGAGACAGCAGGGAGAAGCGCGTTTAATCTCGTTATTTTATCGACGGGGTCGGAGAAGCAATTGCGTGGCCGGCGCGCAAAACCTTTAGCGTGCGGATTGGAAGTATAGCTAACTGCGTGTACTATTTTGGGGTTAGGATGAGGTTCAGCATTTTCAAAAAATTTCTTTGTAAGGTGTTTAATATATGCATACATGGACGGAAGTTCCATATCTTTATGGAGATCTACATTACGGACATAGAACGGGGCTTGGACGGCTATGCGCATGAATCTGTTTTGCAACACTTGTAGTTTGCGAAGGGTGGTTCGCGAAGCGTGAGCGAATACGGGACAGCTATATGTAAGTATGGGACGGATACATACTTTGTATATTATGAGCTTATGCCTGAGTGACATTTTGCTCTTGGAGGAAGTTAGATTGCGTAGTAGAACCATAGCCCGGGAGGCTTTTCTTTAATGTTTAACATTCTGACCTCTTGAACTACTGTATATATTTTCATTTGTATGTAGGGTGATAACTAATATATGAACCAAACACACATATTACTTGAAGCGTCAAGGAACGTGAGTTCGCATCCAACCACCTACAATGAGCTTGAGCTTTCGGTGAAGGAAAACATCGTTGGAAACCATAGCATGGTGGCAGGGCTTTTTCTAATGCCCACCTGGCTAGCTTCTACCCTCAAGTTGAAAATCTGCCTCCAAATACCGATAGGTGTGTTCCGGCAGCTGCACTTGAGAGCCAGTTCGCCCACAGGTTTAGCGTATCTACCAACTTGGGCCGTATCGATACGTAAGATCAAGTGAGATTATGGCCACAACGCTAAACATTACGTATAACAAAAAAATCCTATAAAATGGAAAGGTTCCTCTAGGATAAGGTATAAAAATTTAAATTTCAATACCGTTCGACAATACGTCACGATATTGACATATATGCACTTAAAGGTAGTTTTTCCTGTAGAAATTGCTAAAATGCTTGAACGAGATGTTTTGGAAAGGACAAGCAGTTAGCCTACACCACGAGCTAGATTTGAAGATTACGTTTGACAACGTTACATTGGCGAATACACAAACTTAAGTAGGAGTATTAAAAAAAAATGGTAAGATTAAATCATGATATTATGTCAAAGTAGCAACTTGGAATGTTATAATTAGTGAGAAAGGCTAATGGATGAATATTAAAAATATCCAATATTGAAGCAACCAGAGGTAGCTCGATAAATAAAATTGCTTCGGATCTCCTTATAGATGTTGCTTTTAATAGAGTACGCTTAAAGTTTAGAGATCCTTAGAAAGGTTTTTTTTTGTTCAGTGCTAGTCGAGCTTTAATATTTGAAAAATTCTATACCTATTTGAAAACATTTAATTCGTATTTACAAAATGGATCTGTATTGTTTCTTCAAAACCCGTCATATGTTACCGGGAAACCGGAAGCAGGGGGAATGGCGCTCGCATAAGGAAAACGCGCTGTATTATCTAAAATATTTGTTTAATACAGTAGAACCTCTATAAGTCGAACATCAAGGGAGACGCCGAAAAATTCGCGTGATAGAATTTTCGATTTAAGAGAAAGAGGGATTTTGGTGTTTGAAGCGAAGGGAACAAAACATTTTTTCGAAATTTGGAGGTTTTCTATTTAGAGAGGTTCTACTGTATTAGAATTTTACTAAATAACACTAAGTGTAACTATTAAGTTAACTTTTTTTTAACATTAAACGTATTTCTTTGAAATATTACTGGTAGGAAAAGTTTATAAAAAAATAAGTTTGAGCTTCATTGCCCTTGACTTAGCGTAATAATAGGTTAAAGGGTTCCTGAAAAGCAGAACTAGGAATTATCAAATCCGATTTGGAACAATGATTCTTATTCGATGGATCTGCCAAAGAAGATGTAGATACGTCCCTAACTCACAGTCATACCATAAGACTACGTAACTTCATGATTTCCGACATTTCGGGTTCTGAATGAGATGTTATATTATTTTGTAGCTTGCCTTTTGGGCATCTCTTTTAACAGATTTCGTAGTTTGAAGGTATTTTTTGTTCCCAGCCGCTTTATCGGTTATTCTTTGAAGATTTTTTTGCATACCTATAAGACAAACAAAACAGTAAGGGGTTATGACGTTCAGGAGATCAAGATGACCCCAAAGGGCGATTTCTAATTTAGGTTGTAATGTGAAAACATTCAGATGTAACCTGCTAATAATTGCTTACGTTATCAATTAAATAAACAACACAATGATTTTTGAAGCGATGATAGCTCAGTGGTCAAGGGACGTGAGTTCGAACCCAACCACCTACACTGAGCTTGAGCTTTCGTTGAAGGAAAACATGTGAGGAAACCATAGCATGATGGTAGGGCTTTTTCTGATGCCCGCCTAGCTAGCTACCACCCTCAAGGCGAAAATCTGCCGCCAAATAACTATAGGTGTGTTCCGGCAGTTACACTTGAGAGCTAGTTCCTCCAAAGATTTTTAGCATGTCTACCAACTTGGGCCGTATCGTCACTTAAGATCAGGTGAGATTATGGCCATAACGCTAAGCCATTACAATAAAAAAAAAAAGAAAATTTCGACTAACCGACTACAACACAGACTCGAAAATTAGATCCGTGCAGTCCCATACAAAGAATCTCACGTCACGGATACTTGCTTCGAACTAACTGACCTTATGCATCACAGCCTGTTAATGGCTCCTACCACCCATTTAAGTTGACGTTATATATTGCTATGTATCAATTTTATAGGGTTGAGGAGGTGAGCGCCATTACCCCGGCGAGCGCTATTACCCCTGCTCCCCTTACTTCGGATAAATTCATTTGTCAAGAAGCTAAAAAAGATGACCTCTACCGACTGCAAATTCTGTGGTGATCGTCATCAACTTTTGATTGTATTGTGCTTACTATCTTTATGCATAGCACCGTAAGAGTTAATCTTTTTTTTGTAGGATACATTTTTTTATAGTATCTTTCTCTCTTTCTCTCTCTCTCTCTCTCTCAAAGTGACGTCACTGTACCTGATTAAGCACAATAAAATATAAACAGTGGCGACTATCGATAGCACGTCAATCCATCGCCAGTCGCCCCTGTCACGCCGGCCTACGTAAATGCCTATGTACGTTTCGCTTGAAAACCCCGATGTTATTGAAGGAAGGTTAATGGAAGAAGATGTTATTTATTTGTAAGACGCCCCATCGAGGGCTGTGAGTTTGAATCCATTCCATCTACAATGAGTTTGAGCTTTCGGTGAAGGAAAATACAGTGATGAAACTATAGCACGGTGGTAGAACATTTTCTAACGCCCGCCTGGCTAGCTAGCATCCTCAAGGCGAAAATCTGCCGCCAAATACCTATAGGTGTGTTCTGGCAGTTGCACTTAAGAGCCAGTGCTTCCACAGGTTAAGCGTAATCATCAGCTTGGGCCACATCGTCACCTAATATTGAGTGAGATTGTGGCCATAACGTGCAACTCTAAGCATAAAAAAAGGTATTTCAAATCAAATCAAAAATCTTTATTCCATTTAGACCCCTAGAAGACGCTTATGAACGTCAAAACTACCACCGGTTTAGAAAGTAAGGCTGTCATCGCGAAGAACCGGCAAGAAACTCGATCTGCATCTTTTTTTTAAAGAATCATTCTTATCTTTTTCTATATATAATAGTTTACAGTAGTTATTAACGGAAGTACAGAGAGGGGTGTCAATTCCAGACATGACAATCACTCACATATTGATCCATCCTATAATAGACCTTTGACATCAAAATCCGTTTGATATGGTCTTTGAACCTACTGGGCTGCAAGACTGTTTCACGGCTTTACGGTACGGTAAAAGTAAGACATACCAAACGTCCTTACATCCATAAAATACTCACCTTTCATAGTAGAAAGATAAGTTATGTCCTTCTAACAGACTAAAACCTATGTTCCTTCGTCATCTAAGCCCAGTAAGCTAACACTTAGCTAGGTCCGTCGCATCTCAGTTTTTACAGAAGAAAAATATGATACGCAAATAACGTTGTGCTTTATAGAATCTGGTTTATATTTACTGTGAATTGAAGCACAAGATGCATGTCACAGATCATATTATTCACCCACTGGGACATATCATTTACCCATTCGGATACTTGTACGGAACCCCATAATATTATAGTGGAAAAACTTGAAGAGAAAAATCTTCACGGTTTTTATTGCAACGACTCTCGGATGAAGAAAATTAAAAGTAAATCAATACAGGGAAGTCTATCTTATGCAACTACCAGCATTCACCCGCGGCTTCGCTTACGTTAATAGTGATTTTTTCAGATCAGATGACAAACAATAAAAAGTTTCATACAAAGTATATTCCTTTTTTTTCACCGCTTCCAGTAGCCTATCATCGTCTCCAAGGTCCCATACATCTTTATACTAAAATTCGTAACTATCGATTCAGCGGCTTAGGCGTGAAACCGTAACAAACATACAAACTTCGTTTCGCATTTATATATATATAAATTTTTATTTTATTATGGAATAGGGGGCAAACGAGCAACCGTGTTACTTGATGGTAAGTGATCACCGCCACCCATGGACACCCACAAGACCAGAGAAATCGCAGGTGCGTTGCCGGCCTTTATAGGAGGGACTGGCTCTCAAATGCAACTATAGTCATAATCTCACCTGATCTTAAGTGACGATACGGCCTAAGTTAGTAGTCCCACTAAACCTGTGGCAAAACTGGCTCTCAAGTGCTACTCCTGGAATACTGGATGCTAGCCAAGCGGTCAGTAAAAAAAGCCCTACCACCATCCTATGCTTTCCTTACGATGTTTTCCTTCACCGAAAGCTCAAGCTCCTTGTAGGTGGATTCAAACTCAAGCCCCTGGACGCGGAGTCCATCCACACAAGCACTGAGATATCATATACATAGATATACACAGGTAGATCGTTTGAAACTCTAATGAACAAGACAGTGTCCTTAGCTAAATGTAAATTGAATGCATACATGTATGTACGTGTCCAATTTACATAGCTCTGCACCGCAGACGCCAGGAAGCGGATGGGCTAACTAGCGAAACTAAGGCGTGTTTGTGAAGCATCGCTCCAAAGTTGCACAGTTCCCGCATTCGATACCACATGCTCTGTCTTGTCCTTCTGCTACTATATCCTTACTAGCTATTCCTGCGACTTCGTTCGCGTGGAGTTAAAAATTATTTAATCATTTTTGGCCATGAGGCCATAAATAATAGTAAGGCCATGTTAAGTAGCCTAAAGCTAAACCTAAATATGTATATATGTGTAAATGAATCTCTATTTCCCTCGGTCATCGTATCACGCGTGAACCGATGAAACAATTTCGCTAATTCTTTTTTTTTTTGGGTTAATTTTGTGAGGCGAAGGGTCTTATGCAAGAAAAAATAATGGAAGTTGAGCGGAGCATTGGAAAATTTATGAAAATTTAAACAACTCAATGATAAAATTAATTTTATATAACTGTCAGTTATCATAGAGCATTACAATAATAAACACTGTTTTTGAATCATATATATGTATCTTTTATAAATCATACCAATTAGAATTCAATATTCATAGTTAAGACAGGGCAATATCTATCGCGTCAGTTAGTCAATTGTGGAAAGAAGTTTTGAAATCGAATTGGCAGTTCCAAAGAAACAAACACACTTTTCCCCTTTATTATATGGACCGTTTATTTTGAAAGTGGTGTAAGTCCATTTTTGAGAAAAATGAGCTATAACGTAATTCATGCTTAATTTAATGTATTTTTTTATATACAACTAGTCCGTGTTTAATTTCTCAATAAAATTCCATGTTTTCTACAACTTAAAATCGGTCGGTAAATGAAATTGCATTATCATCGATTACGAAAGTGAAATTTTCTCGAAACAAAAGAAAATGGACTTACACCACTTTCAAAATAAACGGTCCATATATCGATGACCTACCTTAATGCGTTTGGTAACATGTTACTGGCAAGAATATTGGCCATTTTAGACCGTATAAGATTTCTGGGACATCCCCTCCGCTTTCTTACGTAAGATTTTATCTGGATTCACAGTGCTATTGTTTTTAATACACATTACAGATATAGTTTTATGTTACAATCTACCTGATGTTAAGTGAAAATGTATCCCAAGATAGAGGACATGTTAATCCTAATGGCGGAACTGGTCTCAAGTACAACTGGTGGCATGCACCTTGGCAGAAGATTTTAACTTGAAGATGGAATCTCGTCACACGGGCATTAGAAAGTTTCCCACCATCGTGGTATGTCTTCATTGCGACGTATTGCTTCACCGGAAACTCAAGCTCATTGCAAGGATCGAACTCACGTCCCCTGACGCGGGGTACATACGCACTACCGACTGAGCTATCATCTCTCCATAACAACTGAAGAAAAGGTGGAGAACTGTTCTTCCTGAGCCTGAAAAATGGGATGACCAGTTTGTCACGTGTTCAAGTTTAAAAAAGTAATAGAGTTTATGTCCCAAAACACCTTATCGATTGGTCGGGTAGTAAGTTCATATGCCATGTCAAATGGAGTTCGATGTCAAAAGGCTATTATAGGGTAGATCAATATGTGAATGGTGATGATATCTGGAATTGACACCAGCCTTTGTGGATCCTCTAATAACTATTGGAAATGCAGACACTAAATTAAAAAAAATTTACCTAATAGAACATAAAATCAAATCGAGTTTCTTACAGATTTTTCTTATGACTGGGTTATTTTCGGATCCGGTAGCAATTTTGACGTTCATAAACGCCTTCTCAAAGCTTATAAATAAAGCGATGATAGTTCAGTGGTAGTGTGTACGACTTTGCGTCAAGGGATGTGAGTTCGTATCCAACCACTTACAATGAGCTCGAGCTTTCGGTGAAGGAAAACATCGTGAGGAAATCATTGCATGGTGGTAGGATTTTTCCTGATGCCCGCCGCGCGAGCTACCACCCTCAAGCTGAAAATCTGCCGCCAAATACCAATAGGTGTGTTCCTGCAGTTACACTTCAGAGCCAGTTCCTCCAAAACTTTAGCGTGTCTACCAACTCGGCCCGTATCGTCACTTAAGACCAGGAGACATTATAAACATAACGCTAAGCCGTAACTAGTACAAAAAAGTATTTTGATTCGATTTTAATTGTACTGTGATTATCGGGAACAAGGACTTTGCCTCGCACACAGAAAGCTCAATTATGTAAAGCAAACACACGGCACCGAGGTAAATCAATGTTAATTAATTAAGCAACCTACTTCCCTTCTATTACAAATAAAAGTTAATACGCGAACCTAATCATCATTCCCGCAGCATAACGTTAGAACGTAAGGTTATTAAATAAACCCGAAGCAATAACCCAATCACAATATTACGAGTATAATGTGCAGCCGGTTGTCGGGAGGAACAAACAGGAAGAATGTATTGACACGGACAACGGTGGGTACGTGTGATCCGCTCGTGCTTGGGCGGATTTCCGACGTGGCTTGAATATTTTGTTGCAGTGATATCTACGCATATCTCGTTTCCAATGACTTGCGTTTATTATATAATTAGCTTTAATAGAGATTAACTCTTTTGTTAATTTACTAGTTGTGTCCGCGGCTTCGTTCGCGTGAAACCAAAGTTAAATATTTTTTTTGCCCGATTTTGTAACATTTATAGTGAAACTTTTATTGTATCGTCTCAAATTTTTTCGTCCGTCTATCGCATGTCGCATTTCTACAACCAGCCGCGGTGTAGGGGTAAAGTGGAATTGATTTTAATACCCTGAATCGAATAACTTTTCGAAAATGTTCATGGTTACGATCCGAAAAAATGTTTTACTTGCAACGCGGTTTCGTAACACCACACAATGTTTTGTCAATACACTTTGGCTCCTATTGGTGGTAGCAAGATAAAATAGCAATGTTAAACAGCATAAAGCCTACCTCAGTATTTGTTCTATCATATACACAAGTATATTTTTTTTTAATCCGTTAGTATTTCCTAAGATTTTCGTGTGTGGGAAAGATATCTTCGTTGTGTACAAAAATGGCGCGTCACCGACCTATTTACATTGCATAATGCAAGCAGTATAGAAAATAATTTCATTCAAATTCATATTAATAAATACACTTATTATGTTAATTTACTTTTGTTTATATTATATACTGTGTCGATGAATAAATAAACCATGAAAAACAACAAATGCTTGCGAACCAAACAATTTCAGTTGCAATTTGCAACCAAATTTTGAAGCGATGATATCATAGTGGTAGTGTGTATGACTTCGCGTCAAGGGATGTAAGTTCGAATCCAAAAAACTACAATGACCTTTCGGGGAAGGAAACCATCGTAAGGAAAGCATAGCATGGTGGTAGGGCTTTTTCTAAAGCACGCTTGGCTAACAACCCCCCTCATGTTGAAAATCTGCTGCCAAATGCAAATAGATGTGTTCCGGCAGTAGCACTTGAGAGCCAGTTCCTCCACAGGTTTAGCATGTCTACCAACTTGGGCTGTATCATCATTTAAGCTCAGGTAAAATTATGGCCATAACGTTAATCATAAACCTTAACTATAAAAAAAATTGCACAGAGAATCCATAGATATCGAAAAGGAGGTAAACGTTAGCGCCACAGCTTACAAATAATAGAAATTTAAGTTAGGGTAATATTAAAATGCTGTTGTCATCACGATGTTAGCCTTCACCAAGGTTCGAGCGTATCACTGTGTTGATTCTGTATTTTATTAATTGTGCCCATTAATTTAACAATACTTGAAAACACTTCATCTCTCCAGTGCCTGTTAAAAAAGAAAATAAAGTTTTATGTAACGTAACCAACTACATACATTTCGAAAGCACAAAAGCCTCTTAACAATGGACATGCAGACTCGATATAAGAGAAATCCGAAACGAACTCTTAATAACATTCTATCATAACGCCTCTCTGTATTCACTAAATGCCTTTGTTTACTTATTTCGGCTGTTTTCTCGCTTTGCTATTCTGTGCTTTAAACGAGCTAGAATTTAGGTCCAAATTCAGTTATTACAACGAGTTATATTAAAAGAAAACCACCTATGCTAGAATAGGTACGTTGAGGATGTGAAAATCGTATTATTGCGCGAACTGTGTATCCAGGTTTCCTTTATGTATGTATTTAAGTTAAGATTTAAATTTGTTTAGTTGGTTACTTTGTCGCGTCTCAACTACTGCATTGATTATCATGAAATGTTGCATACATGTTACCAGGGGTACGGAAAAGCATAACGGGTCAGTAACTACTCTTTTAGAAGAAAAAGAACCATTTGCCGAGAGATTGAAATAAGTTGTACATAAATGCAGTCGCAGGCACGACAAGTAATATTTTAAATACCAAAATAACTTTATCAGTTTGTTAACATTTCACACGTGAACTAACTTTGTTGAATCTTTGAGTGCCATTTTTTTATACGTATGGTTTAGCGTTATGGCTATAATCTCACCTGATCTTAAGTGACGATACGGCCCAAGTTTGTAGACACGCTAAGCCTGTGGAGGAACTGGCACGTAAGTGCAATTGCCGGAACACACCTATTAGTATTTGGTGGTAGATTTTTAATTAGAGGGTGGTAGCTAGCCAGGCGGGCATTAGAAAAAACCCTACCACCATGCTGTGGTTTCCTCACGATGTTTTCCTTCACCGACAGTTCAAGCTCATTGTAGTGGTTGGATTCAAACTCACGTTCCATGACGCGACGTTCCTACACGCTACCACTGAGCTAACATCATATGTGTACGTGTAAGTAAGTGACACAATGATGGCTTGATGTTAGTACAGACGATTAGGCGTTAATTGTCCCGAGTTCGAATCCATGTAATATGGCTTAAGGCAATAAATTTTTATTGTTTACCTACCGAACCTTCTTAATGATAGTAAAAAGAACTTACTAGGGTAGTGAAAAATTATGCATTCCCGGTTCACACGTATAGGTACTTGACAGCAGATTTTGAACTTGAGGGTGGTAGCTAGCCAGGCAGGCATTAGAAAAAGTCCTACCACCCCCTGTGATATTTTCCTACGATATTTCCTTTCACGGAAAGCTCATTGCAAGGATGGAACTCACGCCCATTGACACGGGGTCCGTACGCATTACCGACTGAGCTATCATCGTTTCAAAAGAGGTTAAGCTTCGCTTAATTAGCGAACTAAGCGTCAACACATTTACATAAAAATGTCATTGAATAGGTCGTTCTACCTTTGAACATGATAATTAAATATATTACGATACCAATCCAAATAGTGTCGTGATCGGCGGAATTAGACGACTTATCGATGCGTCGATATTGCGCGTGACATATCAAATGGCACGGCATGCGACAGTAGGAATATGATTTATGTGAGCTTCGTGTTGAAAGTGGCGCCGTTTGTGACAACTTTATGTCGTGCCATATGCTATCGTTCGAGTAATGCGCCGCGGTACAATCTCGAGATGTCTCTATACTATGGAATTTACTAGTTTCTACTTTTTATATATTTTTAGAAGTAAAAACTAGTTTTGTTTTTTTTTTTGTCAAGATTATAGTTAAGAGTTATTGCCATAATTTCATCTGATCTTAAGTGACGATACGGCCCAATATGGTAGACACGTCAAAACTCTAAAGGAACTGGCTCTCAAGTGCAACTCGGAACACACCTATCGGTACTTGGGGGGAGATTTCCAACTTGATGGTGGTTACTATACAGGCGGGCGTTAAAAAAGCCCTACAAAAAAAGAGTAAAAGATCGATGTTTTACATCGATTCACAGCTCTGAATCGATTCAATTAATCGATATTTGATCCTTAAAAACTGAGGTTCGATTCTTGTCTATTTTCATAAAACATTATTTACAATTATTTGAACGTCTTACCGAAACATATACATAGAATTTTTCACATGTACAATGGAATGAAAAAGTCGATTATTGTGGTGTCCATTTTGCTTAGTATTATTTTGTTTTATATTGAAAACATAAGTACGAAAATGAATCAAAAAAAAGAATCGATCTTTCGGGTCTCGATTTAATTGCGTGTCATTTGATTTCAGTTCGAATCGATACAAGCATCGATCTTTTTAAAAAAGTAGCGGCAACCCTACTGTAGCGCTCATCTGTATGACGCTCGTGGACACGCACAGTATAGAAACAAGACTGCATTTTAATCTCTCAATATGATGGATGTTACTTACACTTACATTTGCGTAGTATATTTTATTAGAGCACAGAACAACTTCAATTACATGTGTTTGTTGTTGGGCACAGTAAAGTACATTTAATGTCGGTTGTAAATCGGTAGTTAAATCCGTACAAATACAAAGTGCGGCCTGTAACGGCGCTACCTTTCTTCGAAGGGTATAACAATTATCCCTCCGAACGAGGGTTACCTTGTTATGCGGTGAGATGACGTGCCGACCTTTACTCTTACCTATTGCAATGTTATTGTTCCGCTAGGGATTGTAATGTCTAATTGGATTTTATTATGAAAATATCGATTTTCAGTTGTGATAAGCCAGATATCGCGGTAGTGCCATGGTGCAGTGATAACAGGGTTTACTGCTTTGTGCGAGGTTGCGGGATTAGGTGCAATCCATGAATTTTGAGTAAGGTATTATTAATTATAACAAAGTGTGATGTTTTTAATATACACTTCCTGCATATCCGGTATATTAAGACGGGCTGCTCAAAAATTATGTATATTTTTATTGATTGAAATCCAAAATAAGGACGTATTGATAAATTTGTCATCGAGATGATCGAACTGTATGTAAGAGCAATCCAGATATCGACAAAAAAATATCAAATTCATTAAAAAACAAAACAATTTCGTTTTGTATTAACTTTGCTGGCAAAAGTCGGTTAGTTTACATATGTGTATAATTGTAAAATATTACATTTCTAACGTTAGTGGAATAGTAGTAAAAAGCGATAATAGCTCAGTGGTAGCGTGTGAGGCTATGCGTCGAGGGACGTAACTTCGAATTCACCTACAATGACCTTGAGCTTTCGGTGAAGAAAACATGGTGGTAGGGCTTTCTCTAATGCCCGCCTGGCTACTTACCATCCTCAAGTTGAAAATCTGCCGTCAAATACCAATAGATGTGTTCTGGCAGTTGCACTTGAAAGCCAGTCCCTCCACAGATTTAGCTTGTCTATCAACTTGGACTGTATCGTCACTTAAGGTCAGGTGAGATTATGCCCATAACGCTAAACGTTTTATATGTGAATTTATGAATAAATACTACATAAATTAAACATGATATTATTATTCTGCGTACACAAAAATATATTTTCAGAATTATCGAATAAACAGTGAATTTCTAGAAATTACGAAATAATGTTCCGAATTCGATTAAAGACAAAGGTATAGCCTTCGTCTCGATCTTTATTTGATTTCCTCCCCGCCATTGAACAAACAGACGAACCGGCAGACGCGGATTTATCTACAAACACGTATGTACGGTCTACATAAAAAGTAAAAATATATATACTTTGTTCACAAGTAATTTTGACGAAATATATTTGTCTTAAAAGTTATTTTCTCTAATATTACAAACATGACTAACTTATTTTTGCGGGTTCACTCATGTTACTATAAACAATGTCAATCGAAAAGTTATAATTGTTGTATCCTCCGGAAGTGTTTTTTTATTTCTAATTGAAAAGTGTTTTAGGCCATTTGCTGTACTCTCACCATCACTTACCATCAGGTGACACCTTTGCTCGTTTACCCATTAGTACATTAAAAAAAACTTCAAGAAAAAATATACATTATAAATTAACAAATTAAATTTATTTACGTTTTTCTGAAGTCGGTATATTCGAAGTTAATTTAATCTGTGAGTGGGACCATCGCCAGTTTATCTTCCCGCCCTATTAAAAGGCCAACGGCGAACAAGTGTTAGCCAGGGGCGTATTTAGATATAGAATAAAATTTACTTTTCACAATGATCTACATGTAGAAATGTGAAGACTGATACTCGATTTCATTGTGATCGCTTTGCATTTACGAGTAATCAAGGTCTTCGTTGACAAACTAAAATAAATGATTACTGAAGATATTTGACTTAATTTTTGGTAAGTCTTAATCTTTATAATATTTCTCAGTTTTTGTTTATGGCAACACCATATTTTATTAATTGAAAAATTAACGATTGAAACATAATTTTAAGGCATATGAAATAGTTCAAAATAACCTAAGCGTTACCTATTATGAAGCGACGGGTCAGTGGTGGTAGTGTGTATGGACGCCGTGTCAAGGGACGTGAGTTCGAATCCACCTACAATAAGCTTGAGTTACCGGTGAAGGAAAACATTGTGAGGAAACCGTAACATAGTGGTAGGGCTTTTTCTAATGCCTCACCCCCACTAGCCTCACCCTCAGGTTGGAAATTCACCGCCAAATACTAAAAGGTGTGTTCCGGCAGTTGCACTAGAGAGTCAGTCACCCCTATAAAGGCCGGTAACGCACCTGCGACCCCTCTAGTGTTGTGGGTGTCCATGGGCGGCGGTGCTCACTTACCATCAGGCTTTGTCGTTTACTCCATATGCAATAAAAAAAATCGGAACCCGATACTATTAAAATTACCAATGTATAGTGGTCATAATCAAGTGATTGCAATTGCCATGAGCCACCACACTGAAAAGTAAATACACTGTTATTTTTTATATATAATATGTAGGTTTGATCATATTCTCACCTGATCTCAAATGACGATGTGACTCCAGATGATGGGCACTCCAAACGTAGTGATCCGACTGGCTTCCTACTTCGTTACTGCATACTACCATTGGTTACCCAGTAATATGTACGTGGTGACATAAATTATTGTAGGTATACCCCACATACATTTTAATTAATTTTGATACGGTGGTTTCTCCAGGTACTTTTCATCTAATAGATCGAATGAGCTTCTCCAGAATAGAGGATACTTATAGGATATATAGAAATAGGACAATAGGAGGAGTTTTTATATATGAAGTCGCTTAACTCCAACACGGTTAAATCAACCGCCTTGCAACTTGACATATAGGAGACGATTTCAACACGTTATTTGCTATATATGGATGGGTGTTACCTTAATATTATTAATATTGTGAGACTATATCCGACTTATAAAATATATTTTTTTTTACTATTGTCGCACCGTGAAGTTATGGATCCGTCTTCCTGTCAGTGTGTTTCCTTCCTCCTATGATATTGGGTCTTTCGAAACAGGCGTGAAGAGGTTAGCAGGTCAGCACGACAACAGTGACTGGCAGTGAACTCTGTTCATTGTGAGTCGCCGCTAATGTGCAATGTACTGTACTTAACATCAGATGCAGTGCAGTCACTTTGTTGCGTAATAGAAAAAAAACATGACCCCCCACAAAGAGGCACTGAATACATACCTGTTTACTTCCTTATATCTACAAAAGATACCTGCCTTTAGTTATACATCTAAATCATGAGTGGAAATTGGACTGTCTCGCTTCGATAGATAATAGATTGAACCGTGATATTAGCACAAGGATATTTTCCGCAATAAAACAAACCAAAAATCAAATTAAAAACATTTTTTTTTATTACAATTTCTTTTTGGTAAATGCAAAAAAAAACGTTATTATAACCGAGAGAAAAAAACAACCAAGACGAATATATCTATTTTATATTAAATTATGGCATTCCTTAACGATTTAATTAAATCAAAGCGATATATTTAGTAATAAAATTAAAATAAATAGAATAATTAAAAAGAGAAAAAATATATATAACAATTACTTATGATTTAGTATTAACCATTTTCTCACAGAATAGTTATAATGATGTTGGTATTCTATATTACATATTTGTTCAAACTAATCCTAAAACAATGATCTCACTCCGGTAGTACGTTATTATTAAGTACATAATTCTCTTCAACAGTACAATAAAGCTCGAAACAGATCAAGTAATTTTAGATTCATATAACATTCTTGTATTTAAAATCGCCAAAAATATATTCAATTGAAAATAATTTATAAAACCTTATAAATAAAATTCCTACGTACAACTCAAAATTTAATATAGTGTAAACCAAAAGACTACGCAATCATTTTAAACTCATTAGGAATTTAGCTCGTTTTTTAAATAAAAATATTCATACTTGAATAATTTCTCAAAACATAATACGGTGTTCCACGCATATACGTGAAAGTCGGTCCAAGAATTTATACTATTTATTTCACATATATTTGGTATTAACCAATGAAGACATGACCCTACATCTGACGATTTATATATTCGACGTGACAAGTAACATTTACGTAAATATGAAACACAAGATAATATTTAAGTCATGTGTTCACTGAATTAGTATCATAAATATTCCTAAAAATTATACTGTGCAAGTTTTACTATAAAATACTTTTTCGGTTTACATTTATAAGCCAACGTATGAATTTAGTTTCAATAAAAACTGCAAATCTTACAGTATATACGGGCGAAGACGCAGTCAGAAAATGTATCATGTTACCACCTTTATAATACGTATATATATGGTACGTCCGTATTCTGTAAAAAAATGGTACACGAATATATCCAATATATATTATAAATAAAATTCTTATTATATTTACATTAATTATATAATTAGTAATTGGCAGTTTTAGAAGGCACATTATGCGTTTTACAAGCTCACCTACTAACGAGATATGTATCGACAAGGCACAGTAATCTTATTCACAAATCTCTTCAGTTGACAATTAACTTCTAAAACGGATTGATTACGTTTTTTTTACTAACAGAAGGAGGTAAAGAGATTATACACATCAGACATTCGGAGATTCATTTCATCGTTTATTTATTAAAATGATCCCGAAATAAAAAGGGACAGAGAAAAATATGATTAGATTCAACAACTCCATTATCCGGGATTCCATTTTAAAACACTAATTTCACTAGACGTAATTATTGCTATATTTCAAAAATGTATCTAAAACAAGCAATCACCTAAATCATTTCTATATATATCTGCACAATTTTTTGCCGAAAAAACCTCTAAATATCTATATTTATATAATACACTACATGCCTCTAATTTAACATTACGATGCGACGTACGAGATGATGCCTCCTAAACTAATATGAAATTCAATTAAGCGCCCATATTAGTAAGCTCAGTTTTAAAAGCCCACATTTTCAATATCTGAAGCCCTTAGCAGATAATATAATAATTAGGTTCATTCACATTTTAATTCAGGCTTCCGTGTGCCGCCTGCCTAATATATAAATAAATTCCCCGTTAAACGCGTGACCTATATTTGACATAACATTTACATAAGCATGTCCCTGTTGCTATGTCACAACAAGGTCATGAGTTTAGGGGTGTTCATAGTTAATTACAATATTACCTAAGGTTACTATATTAAATCACATTTATCAGCAACTTTCATACAATAAAAACACGCTCAAAATACATATAATGATAATTTTTGAATGGGTTTACTTCAATTATCTTGCAGTTTTATATAAATACTCTATCAAAATTGGCTTCGGCTGTATTGATTTTCTCTCATTATTTATTTCATTGACGTATTGAACGTAACTATGTATATTTATCGTGACTAGTAATATATTACGAAAATTGTATGCATATATAAATATCTTAAAACATTATTTTTACACCTTATAACATTTTTGATTACAATCAAAAATGTTCAAGGAAAAACGCAGCATATTCGATATCTCACGAGGTCCATTTATCGTTATCAAGAATCGACAATTTTAATACACCGTATGGAATAAGCAAAATAAATACACAGAATCTCTTGTACTATTACAGTATCTTCACATATTTTTATAATAAACTTTAAAATAATCATTGAAATTGAATCACGCAACATATCTCTTCTGTATTCTTCATATAGTCGTTGTCAAACCGATATTAGTAATCGATGTAAGAGATAATTCTCCCACTCCCTTAGTCGCCTCGAGCCGACTTTGCTCGAACAAGCGTCACAAGTTACACTTCAAAAATATAGCTTAGAGATATTTGAAGGAAATAACTAATTTAGAATATTACCACTGATGCATTATATTATTTATAAGCGACTACATAACGTCAGTAACAGATAATGTTCAGAAAAAGTTCCAATTGCAGACATCTGAATATAGCGGATTGACAACGACAATATATCGAGCCTTTTCCGGAAATACCATCGCAAGAGTCAAGAATACCTTAAAAATGTTTTCAAGTTTTTACCTCTCATATTAGCTTTGTAAATTACAAGTACTATGTTAATAGTTACTACTTTTATATATCATATAGTTAATAGTTAATTATGTACAAAAATTGTTTTATTTTTTTATTTTTTGTAAAAAAATCATACACACATTTTAATACGAAATGGATAACTGTATCCTGTAAAAAGTGCAAATCACCGCTTACGATGTTTTGTCCTGAAAGGGTTCGATAAGAATGTTAAATTAGTGATGCGACACGAGCCGTTTTTTACCCGAGTGAATTAGTTAAACTCGTATTCGAGTGAAAACAAATTTGTCCCGAGTTCGTTTGTACTCGAGTTACCGAGTCAACTCGACGCACAAGTAGATTCATTTTCTTTGTTGATTAACGACATAGACAAGGTAAATATTATGGTGTATTTTATTTCACATTACAAAATATTACTAATTTGATAAAAGTATTAAAAAAAATTCTTAATCGTAGAGATGTAAGGAGAATAAGTAATTTTATCGAGTGATTCGAAAACTCGATAATTCGAGTCGCATCTCTGTGTTAAATACAGAATCGTCAAGATATGTTGGATATATTAAAACTTATAAACGAGGACGTTTTGACGATGTCAGTACCTGTCGAGGCTGGTGGAGTCTCTGCTGGTGACGTCACTGGCGGCGTCGGTCGACGAGCTGATGTCCGATGTGTGTGAGGTGTGTGAGGTGTGTGAGGTGTGTGAGGTGTGTGAGGTGCGGGAGGTGCCGGGCGTGGGCCGCGGCTCGCTCGTCCCGGTGTCGCTGGTGACCCCGAGGTCGGTGCTCGGATATCAGAGATGCTCGTCACGACCGTTCAGGGGCTGTCGCTCAGCGTGGTCCGAGGGTCGGTTGCGCTTGAAGAATCCGCACTGGGATTAAAAACAAACGGTCATACTGGGCTCCAACACTTATGTAAATACAGTTTTTCTTAATAGTTAAAGTTTAGCCGTAATCTCACCTGATCTTAAGTGATGATACGGCCCAAGTTTGGTAGACACGCTAAACCTGTATAGGAACTGGCTCTAAAATTTGAACTCGCAGCTGGTAGCTAGCCCTACCACCATGCAAATACATTTACCCGCGATAAAAACAGAAGCACTTACTTTATACAGCGCGTATATAAGCAGCAGTAACAACAGTGCTCCCACGACGGCCGCCAGCACCACAACCCAGAGCGGTATCGAGCCGCTCTCCAAAGCCTCCAACTGCGGCATGACCATCGTCCGAGCCTCCCTCGTCTGCCAGGACATGTCCGTCGGCCGCCCTATCAGCGGCAGCCGGGACACGCGCGTCGCGGACAACGTCGACAATATCACCGTACGATCCTTCGAGATCTGCACACATCAAACGACAACGTATCAAAAACCGCTATTTTTTTTTATACTTAAGGTTTAGCGTTATGGCCATAATCTCACCTGATCTTAAAGTGACGATACGACCCAAGTTGGTAGACACGCTAAACCTGTGGAGGAACTGGCTCTCAAGTGCAGCTGCCGGAACACACCTATTGGTATTTGCCGGCAGATTTTCAACTTGAGGGTGGCAGCTAGCCAGGCGGACATTAGAAAAAGCCCTGCCACCATGCTATGGTTTCCTCACGATGTTTTCCTTCACCGAAAGCTCAAGCTGATTG
The DNA here is from genome assembly GCA_039707435.1 of Actias luna. Classification (NCBI taxonomy): domain Eukaryota; kingdom Metazoa; phylum Arthropoda; class Insecta; order Lepidoptera; family Saturniidae; genus Actias; species Actias luna. Next base: position 17,702,664 of record JAZHAC010000017.1, on the reverse strand, counting down.
TAGGTGCTTGGATTCGAACCCACGTCCCTTGACGCGAAGTCGTGCACACTACCACTGACCTATCATCGCTTCATTCACACGTCCACTTCATGGACATTTTCATTATCTGAACGAATTCACTATCAACGTATTTGATAGATCCTCAAGCCTTCGCTTAGGCTATTTAAATGCGAACAAAACTGTATCGGAAGAAAATATGCGGGTAAAAATGATTCACTAAATTAGTTCTCACCTCGTTCAAGACAGAAGCGTTAATTCTCGACCTTAGAGCGACCCAGACCTCTTGACCTTTGGTCAACCTTCCTGTAGTACATCTCAGCACTTCGCACTTGTATTTCTCCTCACATTTCATCAAAATCTCCTTCAGTTGTGGGTCCACCTGAATTTCAAAAGAGTGAAATCAATTTTACCACATTTTTTTTCATTTTTAATGTGAACATCTATTGGGGTGCCTGGACAGTAAAATTGACCGATATGCTGTCTCAGCAAAATCACAGTGCTTTCTTATACATCATACTTACCACTACACGCGTGTAGAGTACGATTAATAATTATTATTGTAATAAAAATAATAAAAAAATATATATACATTTTCCCAAAACACCCTATTCTGTTTATGAATTTATTCTACTATTCTTGTTGAAATAAAACTAATTTAAACGGATTTTATCGCGGTTATTTAAAGCCCCGTGACCACGAAGGCTGAAAAGCTTTCGAAACGTCGGGATCAAAATTAATAAATAACCGCCATAAAATCCGTTTAAATCAGTTTTATTTCAACGAATAATATTCGCGTAAACATAAGAAATCACTATTTTCTTCTTGGTTTTAATTAATTATTATTCGAATCAAAAATTCTAATATTAACTTGAACGTTACCAATCTGCCCGGTAACCATAACGATCCTAACGAATCTCAAATTACCCTCTTTTAATAAATCTTATTAAATTAATGAATATACAGAGATCGAAAGTTAGGGTCTACATGTTAAACAAACAAAAAGAATACCTTTGCATAAACACCACCGCATTAGCCAAGGTAAATGAATAATGTCGATAGATAACTAACTTATGCCCGCGACTTGACTCTTGTTTTTATTTTTGGTTAACCGTAAAATCCTTCCTAATTGGTATCTAAGTTGTGAAAGGAATTTTCATATCAATTTATAACTAATAAGTCAGATCGAATTTTGGAAATATGGTGATGAATCGACATTCCTGTATATAGGTTAGCAAGACATGAGAGTATACGATGGTGGAATTGTGTTTTAAAGGTTCTGAGCTTAAGGCGAGGGAGTCTTTGATTTTTTTTATATTGATAAGGAAAATTGATTAAATACCTGATCCGCTTGACGCCGTCTTCTAGTGTTTTCTCGTCGGCTTTCACTAGATGAAGAAAAGCTTCCAGATTGACCACTGTATGAAGCTCCACCTCCTGAAAATGAATGGTTAAAACATTGTAAGACCGGTGCGGCTCTATCACCGAATTTTATGAAGGATGGAAGCGATGATAGCTCAGAGATAGTGTGTAGGAACGCCGCGTCATGGGACGTGAGTTCGAATGCAACCACCTACAATGAGCTTGAGCTTTCGGTGAAGGAAAACATCGTGAGGAAACCATAGCATGGTGCATAGCTACCATCCTCAAGTTGAAAATCTGCCTCCAAACACCAACAGGTGTCTTCCGGGAGTCACCTTTGAGAGTCAGTCCCTCCAAATAAAGGCCAGTAAGGAACCTGCGATTCCTCTGGTGTTGTGAGTGTCCATGGGCGGCAGTGATCACTTACCATCAGGTGACACGCTGGCTCGTTTGCCCGCTATTACATAAAAAAGGTAGAACATTTTTTATACTTCCTAAGTTTTGTGTTCTGTTCTTATGTATTACCAACTTATATTAAACGACAATGTAGTTCACGACGCCACACGTTAAGCCTAATGGAAAAAGTGGCTATCAAGTACAACTGTCTGAGTATACCTATAGGTATTTGGGGGTAGATTTTCCACTTGAGAGTGGAAGCTAATAATTTTGGGCGTTAGAAAAAACCCTACTACCATGATATGGTTCCATCACGATATTTTATTTCACTGAAAGCTTAGGTTCTTAGAAGGGATTAAACTAACGTCAATTTACGCGTGGCCCGTACACAATACCAATTGAGCTACTGTCGCTTCCAGCTTTTAAATCCCGTCTGGCTAGACAACAAGCTTAAGTTGGAAATCTGTCCGTTTGGGAGCTATCTCTCTTTTCGGCTTGGCGTGAAACCATCTTACACCACGATGTAACTTAACATCAAGTGACATTACGACCAAAACCTAAGCTTATAAAGACTAAAGAAGAAGCTTTTTGATGGATTCATGACACTGACTAAACTGAAGATCCAATAAATTGGTCTTCATGGAATGAGATATTGACCTTTGAAACTCATCTAATAAGGGGTAAGCCATGAAGTCTATTGATGATCTTGAAAGGAGATAGTTTGTCTAATGTCAAAACTGAAGAAGATATACTCTGTATATCCAAGTATTGACCTTATAGAAATCAATAGTTTCAAATCTCGGGTCGTACGCTTTAAATATGAAAATTAACAAACAACACATGTACTGTACTGATTTAACACGGTAATGCATCCATTTCAACGATTGATCTACCGTAACTTAAAATAACATCGCCGAATAGAATTCATAAGATACCTGATTGCGATGAATACGAGTATCCACTGTTCCATGAGCCCCCGGTAGACTGTTGTATACCTCCAGACTGGAAGCTCCCTCCACCTGCCTGGTAGCTTCCACCGCCGGATTGATATCTTCCGCCCCCAGTCTGGTAGCTCCCACCTCCAGTCTGATAACTTCCCCCGCTCTGGTAACTCCCGCCTCCCGCTTGGTGAGCATTGCCTTGGCTCTGACCAGAACCTCCTGCTCCTGTGACGTCAGCGATTCCGTATTTGAACTCGTTATTCGGATTACTGGCAGCGTACACACCGAAACCGTCGAGTTTGTCGTCCTCTTCATCACCGACGACAGTCACCGTCGACGCCGCTTTGTAGGTAGAAGAACTGGCTTTCATAACGTCCGGGTTAACCGTCTCTGTCGTTGCCCAATTCCCGTGGATGAATTTTTGCTGCCCCTGTCCAGAACCCTGGACGTAACCGTGATTGGAAGCCTGGCCGGAAGTCTGGACAGCGCCCTGGGCGTGACCTTGACCAGAGCCGTACATAGAACCCTGACTAGAACCCTGGGAATAGATTTGTCTGGAGCCACTAGATCCTTGAGCAAATGTCGCACTATGCTGTTGCCCTGCTTGGTTGATCAAGTATCTAGAAAAGCAAGAAAGTAAAAAAAATATCAGACTATTTATAAATAGACGCTCTGAAATCTTAAATCTAAAATTCGAATCACAGCTAGTATGTGTGTATGTAGTATATGTGTATACTGTATGACTGTATGTATGTTTATGAGTGTATGTAGTAGTATGTGTGTAGTATGTGTGTGTACACTTACATACTAAGGCTTTATCTATATCACTACAATAATAACAGAAGGCCCAACTTACTCATCGAACGAGCTTCCAGCCTCTCCTTCATGTCCCAGTGTATCGTATTCCGTACTCGTTTCAGTTTGATATTTAATATTATGGTCTTGGTCATATATTATCGTCTTGTTCTTAATTTTGACAATCCTTCCACCATTGATATATTCACCTTGACTGTAGCCTCCTTGGCCACTCTGAACGTAGCCAGTCTGAATCCCACCCTGGGCATTACTACCTTGAGAATAACCACTCTGCCCAGTAAACTGTTTATTGACACTGCCTTGTACGGCCGCTGCCAGATTCTTCCTGATTTGTTCTTGTTCCTCCAGTGATAGACCTTCGCCATTAGAACTGGTCCAATTTTGACTGTACGTGTAACTGGTTCCAGAGCCTTGGCCACCGACTTGCCCTTGACCTTGACTGACGCCGTACTGGCCCGAAGAGCCAGCGGCGCCGCTGAACTGTCCGCCTGTTTGTTGATTTGTGAATTGACCGCCGGATTGGCTCCCAGTAAACTGACCACTGGAGTGTTGGCCGGTGGAGAATTGTCCGCCTGAACTTTGCCCGCTGAATTGATTGGAACCTTGACTGTTGGACTGGCCTCCGGCTATAACACCGCCACCGCTTTGTGATGTGGTCACAGAACTACCGCTACTGGAATGTTCTTCCCAATAGGCTGAGAACAAATTGAAGTCCGAAGTTAGAAAATCAACGTGTACCGCGTCTTCCTTTGTGAAAAGTGCTAACAATGGCTTATCAATTTTTTCTAATTCAGATTTATATACCTATATTAATAAAATTAAATGCTTTCTTAATCAGTCGAGGAAGGCTGATCACTACTTGAAATTTTTTTTCAGACGTTTTAAAATATTTCGAAAAATGTCATTTTTAAAGGCAAAAAATTACCGAAGTTGTACGTGAAATTGGAAAATTCTAGAAAAAACATAGCCTTTGTTTGTGATTTCAAGGGCCTATCTAACTTCAACGGACACAAAAAAAATTCAATCGATGATATCTTAAGTTCGAATACCTGCAATGAGTATGACCTTGCTGTGAATGAAAAGCTTCGTGATAAGACTATAACGTGGTGGTAGAGCTTTTTTCTATTGTTGAAAACCTGACGCCAAATACTTACAAGTGTATTCCAGCAGTAAGTAGCACTTGAGAGTCAGTTTGAAGCGATGATAGCTCAGTGGTAGTATGTAGGACTTCCCATCAAGGGACGTGAGTTTGAATCCACCTACAATGAACTTGAGCTTTCGGTGAAGGAAATATAGTGAGGAAACCGTATCATGGTGGTAGGGCTTTTTCTAATGCCCGCCTGAAGCAATCGCCCGCCAGCTACAACTCTCAAGTAGAAAACCTGCCGCCAAATACTTATAGGTGTGTTCCGGCAGTTGCACTTAAGAGCCGGTCCCTCCACTAGGCTTAGCGTGTCCACCATCTAGGGCCCAATCGTCACTTAACATCAGGTAAGTTTGTGATCACAATGCTTAACCTATAAAATATACACAAATGACTAGAGATATATATGCGTATATGTTTATTATATCTTGTCAAAAACCCGTGGAAAATGTACACGCAATAATTTGGGATAGACGGCACTTTCATCGAGACATCAACTACCGGAAGTGATAAAACAACGTGCCCTATACGAGTTAACTTTAAACTAATTATCATTATCACTCACTTTGCCCGTAATAGCCTGCACTGCCGCTTATCTGAGACAGCGTGTAAAGGTCCGTGCTTAACATAGCTGCAAGAGACATTTTACATATATAGATAGATATAAATACATATACTTCCCATCTTATTGATTTTAATTAAAAAGCACCAATAGCGTTCAAATTAAAACATATATTAATTAAAAATACTTGTAAAATTTCAAGTACTAATATTACTAATTAACAGCATCATATACAAAGTAGGTATAATGTTAAACTAAACAAAGTAATATGGAAAATATCATTATAAATAATGTAATATTAAAATTGATTACACTTAAATGAAAGGAATTCAGGTTAAAATTAAATAACAAATATAAAAGTACTACTTTATCAAACAATAGGAATTTCTATTTTTCTTTTTTTCATTTTGAAAACTTGTTTTTATAATTAACCCAGGTTGGTCTTCTGAGTCTTACTAATACAGAATTATTACTGGCAAATTAACATTTAGAACTGTCACAATTTTCCCTTTGTTCTTTTAATATGGGTGATTGAGAGGTGACATCGTGTACTTTTAGGGGGTATTTGACCTGAGAAGTTTCACACGACCCTATCGTGGTTATTTTGACATAAATGAGAAATGTTCTTATATGTATTTTACACCACGTTAATAGAAAGGGAGCCAAACGCAACACGCACTAAGACGAACTTATCGAGACTTGTCGAAAATAACATCGTAAGTGCCAAAAATACATTTTTATTGTAACCTCAGAATTTATCTTTGTAATAAGGAGCAGTAGAAATAGTCACTATTTAAATAGGTCAGTGGTTAATTATGAGCAAGAAATCATATATTTTTTGTAAAGACATAATAATTAGGAATAAAAAAACTCTCTCTTTTGTAAAAAGTGCAAATTGTCGCTTCCAATGTTTTGGTCCTGAACAAGGCTCATTATAACGTGGTTTGCATTTAAAAGGTAAATTAACAAAACAAGACTTATATGGTAGTATTATTTATACAGTATCGAGGCGGGTAAGTTATTCCCAAACACTATTTATCACAGAAAACGAAAATCAACAGGTTTAAGAACAAGTGCTACAGCAGTCCCACGTTTCTTGTTACATTAAGGGTTTTTTGGAGTTTTGAAGGGTGTGCTGGTCATTCGTTGAGTCTTTCAACCCACTCTTCTCGTGGTCTACCCGAGATTTACGATTACGCATTAGCAGAGGGAGTCCGTTACCCTATTTTTATCACTACGTTAACAAAACAAAAGGAAGAAGCCAATAAAAAGATATACAAACCGTCTTTCTCTTTGCCGAGCATGAACGCATAGGGGTTCTGTACGAATAGGTGCTCTGGGTTTATATGCCTGGCCACGTCGCATTTCACGTTACCCAACCACTGTGGCTCCACCAGCATATACATTAGATTCTCACCTGTAAAACATTTTTTTTCTAAATTCTAAACGATATGCGTCGATGGGGGTGAGTTCGAACCCTTGCAATGAGCCTGACAGCTGGTGTTGGAAAACAGCGTGATCACGGTGGTAGCGTCCGGTTAACTACAACTCTCAAATTGAAAATCTGTCACCAAATACCTATAGGTGTGTTTCGGCAGTTGCATTCCTTGGTTAGTATCTTAGCGTGGTTTATCAAGGCTTAACGTGTCCTCCATCCTGGACCACATTATCATTAAACATCAGGTGAGAGTGTGGTCAAATGGTAAACTTATAAACTATAAATATATTTAAACTGTGAACTGCTTTAATTAAATGTTATGATAAATATAAGACAATTATATGTGTTCGCAACTTCGGTCGAGTGGAACTACAAAGATATTTAACAATTTTCGACCGCTTTTGTAACTGTTTTCAATGCAGCTTCTCTCCTATTGGGGGTAGCGTGATGTTAAATAGCCTAAAACCTTCATCAACCATTGCGCCGTCAACTACACAAAGAAATTTTGAACTCCGATCCGTAATTTCCAAGATTAGCGCGTTCAAACGAACAAACTTATTTTCTATATAATATCTTTATATATAAAAATTTCGTGTCACTATGTTTGCCCGCGATGATCTCCTAAACTACTGAACCGATTTTAATCAAATTTTCCCACACTGTGCACAGTTTGATCCAACTTGAGAGACAGGATAGTTTTTATCTCGATAAGCGATCATAACGCGACAGATATCGTTGTAGACGATGTAATTCATTCAAAAAGCAGAACAAAGTCTGCGGGTTAGCCAGTTATAATATAGAGAAATTACCCTCGAGAGTTTGGTAAGGCCACATGAAATACATTTCGGCTTCGTCGACTGTGAACGGTCCCTCGTTTTTAATATTATATTTATGTATCAGCTGCGGCCCGAGCTTCGTGTCATCCGTCAGGTTCTGCGTGTCGTACAGAGACGCATTGTAATGCAGCTCGGGCGGATCTGACGTGCTGGAATACGTTAAATTTCATTTTAATACGTTTTCTCTATTAATTGGACAAAAATGGAAGAATGGAAGAGTGAAAAATTGGAGAAAAATGAGTTATCACGTAATTCATGCTTAATTTAATGTATTTTTTTTTATATATATGACTAGTCCGGGTTTAATTTCTCAAAAAAAAATCCCATGTTTTGTACAACTTAAAATCGGTCGGTAAATGAAATTGCGTTATCAACAAATATAGTAAGCTTTAATTTTCTCGTAACAAAAGAAAATGGACTTACACCACTTTCAAAATAAACGGTCCGATTTACGAATTAACATTTTATAATTAAGATAATCCGTTCCAGACCGAAATAGATAAATACAAAGAGATAATTTTGATTGCAGCGCTCTAGAAGAAATGTAAAATTCGTTCCTGGTCTGTGGCGGTACGGGAGTTCGAGTGTAGCCGTGTTGTTTTAGTTAATACGCTGCTCAAGTAATTTTCGCTTTTCAAAGAGTTTTTCGTTAAATCGAATGACGTTGTGTGGAGACTACACCATATATGTAGCGATGATAGATCAGTGGTAGTGTGTACGACTTTGCGTCAATCGAGGTGAGTTCGATTCCACCTACAATCAGCTTGAGTTTTTGGTGAAGGAAAACATCGTGAGGAAACCATAGCATGTTTGTAGGACTTTTTCTGATACCCGACTGGCTAGCTACCACCCTCAAGTTGAAAATCTGCTGCCAAATACCAATAGGTGTCTTCCGGCAGTTGCACTTGAGAGCCAGTTTCTTCACAAGTTTAGCGTGTCTACCATCTTGGGTCGTACCGTCACTTAAGATCATGTGAGATTATGGCCATAACGCTTAACCTTAACTATAAAAAAAAATAGTTTGAATACGTTACGAAGTTTTATATAACAATTCAGAAGAAATACAATTTTCTGCTCTCTTTACCTTAGATAATGCTGAAGATAAAGATCACCCGAGTTAGTATATTTAAAAAAACTATATTTTAATACATTTTTAAATATAGGTGTACTGTTTTACCTCCATAAAATAATTTTCATTTATTTCGCCTCCCTAATTCAAACTTTGTAGGTGTAAATCTTAACCACCGCAAGTCGATAATTTCCTTACACCCACCGTTTAAGTCGAAATCCTCCATACATCGAAAACTCTATAACTCGAAATTTTACGTATCCCTTCGAATTCGACTTACAGAGGTTCTGCTGTAATATATTTCTTACATCGAGATAACGGTTTATACCTATACCATGATAGGATAGGTGGCTCTCTGGTAGAGTTACTTCCGAAGGAGCCAAAACAACGCTTGCCGGAACAAATAGTATCCAAGTTACATTGTAGAAATTCTTACGGAATAATCGCCAACTGCGCCTTAACAATGACCCCTATGTTCATATGCTTGACGTTGTCGAAACCGGTACCCTGCTCTGGATTAGTCGAGTTCGCTTCCATGTCGAAGGAGAGAGCAGTCACCTGGGTGTCCACTTCCAGGATTACGCGGAAATTCAACTGCAAACATACGGAACGATTGATCAAAACCCACAGCTTAAACAGCAGTCAGGCACAGTGACTGCATAGTGCCTGGTGGTTATTGTAGTAAGTAAGAAAGATACGGATAGACCATCAATGAGGTTTGTTCGTTTTTTTGTTTCGTAGAATTTTCGCTATGGCCGCAAACTTACCTGATGGTAAATCACGATGTATTCTACAACAGTATACCAAGCCTAGTGGAGGGACTGGCCCTCAAGTGCTGCTGCCGGAACACACCTATTGGTATTTGGCGGCAGGTTTACAATTTGAGGGTGGTTGCTAGCCAGGCGGGCATTAGAGAAAGCCCTACCACCATGCTATGGTTTCATTACATTGCCGAAACTTAAGTTCATGGCAGCGATTCGAAGTCACGTCCACTGACGGGAAATCCGTGCACGCAACCAATATGTTACCATTATTTCCTTGCCATGACGTTCTGGGTAGGTGCATTGTCTTCGACATATCTCAACACTAAATCCCGTACTCATATACAGGACAATTGCAGTTTGTGGATCTTGTGACCTTAATTATCAGGTAGGAAAAGAGTGATAAGAAAAAAGCCATGTTTTCAAAGAGCCACTTTCATTGTGCCACCTTGATGTGACATGGTTCTTTCATCTCACTCTTCCCATACAAAGCTCTTATACAGTAAAACCTCGTTAAGTTCAAAACCTCCAAGTCTCGAAAAAATGTTTTGTTCTCTTGCCTTCAAACACCAAAAGCTCCAATCTATATAAGTCGAAAACTCTATAAATCAAATTTTTTAGCATGCATTAGCATTTGAAGCGATGATAGATTAGTGGTAGTGTGCACGACTCCGCGTCTAGGGACGTGGGTTCGAATCCAAGCACCTACAATGAGCTTGAGCTTTCGGTGAAGGAAAACATCGTGAGGAAACCATAGCATGGTGGTAGGGCTTTTTCTAGTGCCCGCCTGGGTAGCTACTATCCTCAAGTTGTAAACCTGCCGCCAAATACCATTAGGTGTGTTCCGGCAGCAGCACTTGAGAGCCAGTTCCTCCACAGGTTTAGCGTGTCTACCAACTTGGGCCGTATCGTCACTTAAGATCAGGTGAGATTATGGCAATAACGCTAAACCATAAGTGTAAAAAAAAACCCTTGATGTTCGACTTATAGAGGTACTACGGTTTTAGCTTGCTTGCATAAAAACTGATAATCAAAACCAACTGCATTCATCTTTTTCATGTTTTACTTTCTTTAGGATACCAAAACTTACAATGAAATTATTACAAAAACATATATATTAAAAGAAAAATACCTTCTGCCCGCTGGCCATGGGATTGCCTAAATCACACTGCAACGTCGTCTTCCCGCCCACGTCACGGTTGGTAACGGAACAGTATATAGGAGTATCCTGGGAGATCTTTGACGTGTCCGTGGTATCATAGATCCTTTCCATCTTAGCATACGACACGCCGACAGGTATCAGCAGGTAATAAGCTGCCTCGAATGCGTCCTCACCGTTATTTTCCACCATCACATCGATGTATATGTTCTCGCCGGAACCGAGTACGTAGTTCTCTGTGATTCTGAAATTTTAAGGGGTGCATGAAAAGAGCCTCCGCGAAAGATGATACTTGAGTACAGTCAGTCTTGGTTCCAGCTTAACTGACTGACTAATATTTTTACCACAACAGGGAAAGTATTTTTTTTTAAATACGACTAGTGCCGGCATAAGGAAGTACAAGAATCCAAAATCTTCGTAAGCTAGAACCCATCTATGAACGTTTCGTATGCATAGTCGCATCCTGATAAATTTAGTAATTTTAACATGATTGATCGGCAAAGGAACTGTATTTTTTTTATACATACAATGAGGTTTCTATTATTATCATTTTTTATACTTAAAGTTTAGCGTTCTGGCTATAATATCACCTGATTTTAGGTGACGATACGGCCCAAGTTGATACGATAAACCTGTGGAGGAACTGGCCCTCAAGTGCAGCTGCCGGAACACAGCTATTGGTATTTGGCGGCAGATTTTCAACTTGAGGGTGATTGCTAGCCAGGCAGGCACTACAAAAGCCCTACCACCATTTACCACTACAAAGTTATCTTTGAGTTGTACTTACGAAGTTGCAGACATTTTTAGATCTGGTATACAAATATTATCAGGGCCGCAGTTCTTCTGTATGTTGAGAGAATCAGCATGAACGATGCTCCTGGTCTGATCCAGGACTGGCGGTACAATGTTTCCAGACGGCTGGCTGATAAGATTGTATGTCATCTTGACCTCGATCGGTGTCAGCTTGTCGCGAATTTCGTCCTAATACAAAAAAAGTTAAATTAATTTCTGATGATGGAAAATCAAATCGTTCAAGGCTTCTTTTAATTGTACTAAAGTAATACATGAGTCAAAGAAATTTCCAAAGGGCTCCTAATACATTATGTTGTGGTTTCTGGACAAGTTCGTAAGCTTATTAGACCCAATATTATGTTATCTTGGTAGTAGTATCGTATGGTTATATTTTAAGTGAAGTGAATTAAAAAAACTAACGCCGGGTCGGATAATAGTTAGTTGTCACAAAAACGCCTTGTACAGTACTAACAAGAGATTCATCAGCGCATTAAAAACGTTTTAAAAAACCCTAAAAAATTACGAATCATCCTACATTTGTGCGCGAAATAAGAACTAATTCGATGATAGTTACAAGCTGTCACTATCATACCGAGATAACGACTTAATTAATGTCTTATTAATTACTGTTAGAACTGAATCTTTTATTACACGTATAGATGAAAAATATGAAACTTACATCAAGATAAACCTTAACAGTGTCGCACTTCTGTCGCCCTTGAGTCAGCATAATGTGCGTTTTATAAGTTGTCTCCCGTGTCTCAGTGAGGAAGAGCCGTTTGCTGGTCTTCTGCCTGGAGTCCAGGTCTAGTATCACTTCGAAATCTATACAGAAATCATACAATAAAAATAATTAAACAGTTCGGTCACAAAATCAGCACATGACGTTTCTAAGTGAGATGAGGTGACATCTACATTACTTTCACTACATATAAAATCTATTCGTGATATGTGTGTGCCAGTTAGAACGTTACGTCCAGGACTCACCGAAGTAGCATATATATCCTTCCGCTTGGAAACAAACAAAGCTTGATATAGTTTATTGTCTATTACAAAATTTGGATTAATTACTAGTTAAAATATCGCGCCGATCAATTGGGAGTTGGGAACACTAAAATTAAACTCTTGTATGTGTTATAACTGCTTTCAAACTAATACAACTGTAATTCGAACAAAATATTGTCATCCTTATGATAAATAAATAATTATTTCACTTGATCTAAATTTCTTAAATCTAACCTTTCTGGACCTTCACTGTAGGATGTTATATGATAATTCCTTTTTATAATTTGCTCAAAGCTATAGAGCTAAAGGGTTGACTGGTTTTGTAGAGGCTTTTATTCAATATTATTGCCCGCCTGGCTAGCTACCACCCTCAAGTGAAAAATTTGCCGCCAAACACTAAAAGGTGTGTTCCGGGTATTGCACTTGGGATCCAGTTCCTCCTCAGGCTTATCGTGTCTACTAATTTAGACCTTATAGTCATTTAAGATCAGGTGAGATTATGACCATAACGCTACAACGTTATGTATAAAAAAATCGAACTAAACAAAATTACTGAAGCGCAAGCATGCCAATTTAACCAGCTTTGGCTTGGATTGTTAATCGAATCTAATTATCTGTTCAATCTATCGCCTTGTGTTAGCACAATTGCGCCCACTGTTGGATTTGGGCCTCCTCTCGTTCACGCCATCTTTTCCGGCCCTGTGCTAGTCTCATCCGCTGTCTCTGGAGATATCTGGACATATATGTCTGGACATATTCGTCAATGTTGTCTGACCATCGCGCAGGTGGTCTGCCACAATCCTAACTGATAGCTTAGCGGTAGCGTGTAGGAACTCGCGCCGTGGGACGTGAATCAAATCCAACTACACACCTACAATGAGCTTGAGCTTTCGCCTGCTAGCTACCACCCTCACGTTGAAAATCTGTCACCAAATACCATTACGTGTGTTCCGGCAGTTGCACTTGAGAGCCATTTCCTCCTATTAAGGCCAGCAACGCACCTCCGATTCCTCTGGTGTTTTAGGTGTCCATGGCCGGCAGTGATCACTTACAATCAGATGACACGCTTACTCGTTTGCCCCCTATTCCATATATATATATATATATATATATATTATAAAAGCGAATGTAAGTTTGTTTATACGTTTTACTACTCAGCCTAGATATTACTCAGGTAGGTATTACTCAAGTAGGTTTTGTTAACCCTTTTTAGAGTAGGTATAGGAAGGGCACCCATTATCCAGAATTATATGCAAATGAAGTCTCGGGCATAGCCCTTTTTAACTATAGATATATAAACAGTTAGCTTATACGGCATTTATTACACTGAACACTTTGAAAACATAAAGAAGGTTCCTTAGAAAGCCTATTTTAATTTTTTAACAAAGACTGTGTTCCACCTAGCTTGGACGCACTACGGTCGTTATGGTCCCTCTAAAAGTATCCTTAATGACGTCATTCTTTTCACTCACGCCAAGCTCGCAACGACCCATTTGCTAGTCTCCAGCCATGTCTATTAAATAAAACAGGAACGTAGGTCTAACGTGTGACTTTTAGCAAGTACAGTATAATAATACTCACTGATTTGTTCGTCAACGTTCACTCCAGTGTAGGTGAGACAGTACATAAGCTCGGCACACGCTACTTCCGTATGATTGAGCAGCTGACACTTCTTGTCAGTCAGCGAGATCAGCTTGCTCTTACCTTGAAATTGGACCTCGGCGGTCACTTTTACGACGGGACGAGATCTGTGGACAACCGCGTCATCTAACTTACCATAGTCAAGAATTATTAAAAAAAAACCTAATAGATGCCATTACAATGGACATAATGGTCTAAAGCAGTGGTTGGCAAACTACGGAATGTTTACCGCAGGTAAGTTATATTAGTTATTAAGTAAACGTTGATTAAACTTAGCATAATTAGCGAAGGTAAGGTTGATAGCGTATTTATAATGCTAAATAAATGCATAAACATATGTCTACTAAAGCAAAATTTATCTTCAAAAAAGAAGCGATTCGAAGCGATGATAGCTCAGTGGTAGTGTGTACGACTTCGCGTCAAGGGACGTGAGTTCGAATCCAAGCACCTACAATGAGCATGAGTTTTCGGTGAAGGAAAACATCGTGAGGAAACCATAGCATGGTGGTAGGGCTTTTTCTAATGCCCACCTGGGTAGCTACCACCCTCAAGTTGTAAACCTGCCGCCAAATACCAATAGGTGTGTTCCGGCAGCTGCACTCGAGAGCCAGTTCCTCCACAGGATTAGCGTGTCTACCAACTTGGGCCATATCGTCACTTAAGATCAGGTGAGATTATGGCCATAACGCTAAACCTTAAGTATAAAAAAAGACTCCATGTTTACAAACTTCAATTTGTATTGTTTATATTTGGCTATTTTGAATGACGAGTCTACCGACTACTGATGGAGAGGGTAGCTGGCCAGCTTGCTGGGGTGGCGCGGTGATTGCAAGTTGTAGTAGCGCAGGGTTCATTCCCGGTGAGTAGCGGCGGGTGAATCCCACATAACGCTCTCAGTCCCTCCAGACTACGAGGGTATGCGCGAATGTATTTCCCCACTATAAAAAAACACGATAACACTTTCACATCGTCGTGTTTTACCAGCCAGTTAACCTCCAGCTGAGGGTCAGCGTGACAGCAATGACTTCTTATGGGTTTTCTACCTCTGCGTGATTTGCAATCCAAAACTTACACAATGACGTCCTACAAGCATAAACACAAAATTGACCAATATTCCTTCTAAACTGTACTCACTTTAAAAACACTACGCTATTCGATTTGTAAGCGCCAACAGCGAGGTCGGTGTAATCGTTACTGTCAAGGTCTACGCCACCGGACAGCGAGAAGCCAAAAGTGGAGAGCGTTGGAGAGATCTCCTCAGCGGTGATCTCCTGTGAGTATTTCTCGAGAATACCAAATTCGCTGCCGTGGTAAATGTAAACGACGCCTCGTCCGTTCTGTCCACCATAAGGCGCTCCTACAGCAATATCTGAAAACACACACACACACACACACATACCATTTAAAAAGACACACAGGGAAATAAATGCGTGAAAAGTGCCCCCGGTTTCCTCCACCGTACTGTCATTTTAATATGCCGTGTGTATTTTCACCAGGTTACCAAAACAAACGTCTATCAAAACTTAGAAGTATATAAACGAAAGACAAAAAATACAATTCACAAAGCTAAAATAACAGAACTAATGTTAAAATAATTTGAAAATTTGAATACGGTGTATTATGCTTAATTATAAATCATGTCTTACCACCGAACCCGTCATAGTTTATGTCGCCCAGGGAAGTCACCGCGAATCCAAATCTGCCTCGAGACACGTCACCCGTCCTTGCGTGGCTCCGGGCGAAAGTCTGCAAGCAATGTACAAACAATTTTGTTTTTTAAATAGCAAAATCTTTAGGCACATGACTAATTTTTGTACGGGTATAAACTTCAGTGTCGCTACACCGACCGACATGTTAACTGTTATTTCAAAGTTTTAAATTTATACTTTGGTCATTAGTCCTCGATAACTGCATATTATTATTATTATCTTTTTGCAATCAAGATATGTTATCAGTTCTAAACGGATTTGAAAATTCATAAGTAATTTTCTATATATTTTTGAGGCATACATAAAATTTGATACACCAATACAATTGTTATATGAATTAATTCATCAATAACATGCGATAACATTTTTTAGATTCCGAAAAAAAAAAATTATGTTGTGTCAAAGTTCAAATTGATATTCCACTTACCCTATCTTTGCCTTGGTATATGACGTAAACTCTGCCGTGTTCGTAACCATCACTTTTGGGTTTGGTGAACATCGGAGCTCCGACGATGACGTCATCAGCGCCATCACCATCTATGTCGCCAGATGCGAGACTGTAGCCGAAATATGCGCCAATCTGCGACCCACTAATGTTTTTGATGTTTTGCAACTCCCAAGTGTAAAGTACAACCTGGAAGACACACAGCGCTTTGTAAGTATAGCAAGTATTTGATTGTTATACACTTATACATAATCCAGTTTATCCAGTAACGTCATATCCCACGTGGTGCAATTAAAATATATTGACCATAAAACATAGTTGCATATTTTTTTACATTGGTCATTTAAAAGTGTCTCCAAATATTTCAATGTTTTCGAAATAACATCCTCAACTCACCAGCCCTTTCAAATCAGCTCCTCTAGGTACTCCGACTGCAACACTTTGTATACCCTGACCAGCAAAGTCGCCTACAGTTATTGAATATCCCATATAAGAATCATCGTACTTAGGACTGGATTCAGGTGTCGCGATCAATGCTGGCCTTGCATTCAATGTCTGTGACATCAGCTGACCTACAAAAGGAAAGTTGTTAAGTCGCTATTTAACTTAAATTTAAATCAGTTGAAATAATTCCTTTTGGACTAGGAAATCATAAATAAAACTGTACGAATCAAAAATAATTCCTTCAAAAATTGCGATATACGCGACGCGAAAAGTTAGTTCATAAGTCCAAATAGAAATTATTCCAATGTAATAAACAATGAAAGGCGTGATGAAATTATTGATCGAGACCAATAAGAAAATCGAAATGATATCTTAAGCGGTTTCAGAGCATACATAGGCGAGTTAAGAACAAATTTATGAGAGAACTTAGTACCACTTTGTATGAATATTTTATTGCGAGCTGTACCGATGATTTTGTTAAACACATGATAGCTTTTGTTAATAAGTATGCTGTAATTTTACACCGATTATCGGGAACGGAGATTTACGACATTTAAAAAAAGCTGATTTGTGTGTAGATCACGTTGAAAGTTTTATATGCTCAATAAATGATGTTAATTTATTACAACTAAAAGTAGACTTTAATATCTATTTCCAAGGCGTAAGTTACAAAACAATTGTAAAATGTACACCTATCATCTGCAGTTGCCAAATGCGACAATTTTTAAATTTACAGTAAATAGGCTTAATTGATTGCATTAATTGTTTAAAATTCAATATACTCTTGAATTCGTAGATCAGAAGAGAATCTATTTACAATCAGGCAACTGAAGAACCGTTCAGTACTTTATTTCTCTTCAGTTATCAACCTTTTTTTTTTGTTTAGTATCTATTTGGCGAGATTACAATTATAATAATAAAAATAAAAATTTTTTGATGTTCAATAACGAATATGCTCGAATTTTGATCACTGGGTCAATAATAATAAATGATACTACATTTTTTACAAAGTTAATGCGTATATCTTAACAACCAATTAATAACGGGTTAGGACCACAACAATGTATTGTTGCTATGTTAAATATATCACCAAATGCCGCAACTGATCTGCATCCACCGAATGACCATAAGTGGGAACACCGATGAGATATGATGTTGTTTTTATTAAATTAGTTCTAAGGCATTGATTCTTTGTTTTATGTTACAAGTATTAATCGAAGCATTAATCGAAACTCCTTTGATCCTTAATTTTTGAATCTCTTTGTTAAAATGTATAAACATTATTATTTACATTAAGGTCAATTTCATTTACTAATAGCCAATTACAGTAAAATTGATTAGCACTTTGTTTTCAGTTTAGTCGTACAGTTTAATTAATGCGGTGTTAATAAAATCTCTTTGAAATAAAATCGGTAAACTGACATTATCAGGGTATAAAATTGTATTAGCACAAAACGGAATCGACATGACCAATGAGAAAGTTATAGTATTTCGTGCAGGTATAGAACATTATTAATTGTATCTAGAACATTCTATATAGGATAACAACGTAATGGGTTCCAGTAAGAGTTCAGAGTATATTATGGGAGTGTCCGATAGTACCTTTGGGTTGATACACCAATCTACACCGTGCTTTTTAAGGTAAGCTTATGATGAAATCAGTGATTTCATATGTTTATGAAACCCTTTGACGCCAATAGTAAGTTTAGATTTATTTTAAATCAAATCTCAAATATCGGAGAATAATTTACGGTCTTGAAATCATTTTTTAAATTTATTTCCAGTTTCTTTTAAAGGACAACATATTGCAACTTAAGTTTGGACTAAAATATTAAAATGATGAGACATTTGAATTCATTAATTTGCGATGTATAAACCAGATCTACGTTATTTAGAATGATTTGAAACGGAATTATCTTAAACTTATTTAACTTTGTTCAATGTTATTTTGGTATACAATTTTCTTACCGTATTTTTTGTCATTATTCTCTGAAAATTGAGACTTGATGTAAAAGAGTTGCAATGGGTTTGCGAGAATGGTTCACAAGGCATCGATTTAAGATTACGCGTTCATAAGCCTCTCACTATGTTATTTTGGTTAAAAGAAGTTAAATTATTGTCAATCTGGCGATACGTTAGGACATGTTTACCTTCCTCTGGTATTTTCGGCATATAGTAGTAGAACGTTTCGTTTGGTCCTATTGAAAATGTTCGCCCTGCGGATTTGGATGAAAATAACAGCGTCAATTTTATTTATCAGTTATCAATTCTCGTAACGCTACGTCGTCCAAGACGAACAGGTTCCGACGTACATAAGTACATACTCATTATGGTAGTCACAGATGTCCCAATTTACCCCATATCAGAAAGAACAATCTTAACAATAGATTATTACTACTGGAAATGCCAGTTAATTACTACGGTTACCAATATTTTCAGACATTCAGAAAATGTGCATACTTTAAGGCCTACTAGTGAAATTTCACACACAATTCAATTACGTAGCATTCAAATTTTACCTTGCCAGTAGAAGCTGCCCGGTGCACCCATGAATAACCTCTGACCATCCTGTAACAATATAGCAAACAAATGATTAGACCATAGTCCTAAATTTTGATGTATACATTTAATTAAATCATCATGTCGTGTCTATCAACAGCATTACGATTGGCAGGTACTTACTCCTAGGACGGTCTACCAAAGCTTTTGAAGAAAACAGTCGACTTTTACGTTTATTTATAACTAGCTATGTCCGCGACTCCGTTCGCGTGGAAATAAAATTATATTTAGCCTATGTTACTCAGGACTACATTGTAGCGGGCTAAGCGATGGTAGCTCAATGGTAGTATGTACGATGTATGTACCCACAATGATCTTGAGCTTTCGGTGAAGGAAAACATCGTAAGGAAACAATAGCATGGTGGTAGGGCTTTTTCTGATGCCCGCCTGGCTAGCTAACACCCTCAAGTTGAAAATATGCCGCCAAATAGCAACAGGTGTGTTCCGGTAGATGCACTTGAGCGCCAGTTCCTCCACAGGTTTAGCGTGTCTACCTACTTGGGCCGTATCGTCACTTAAAATCATATTACGATACCTTGCAATCCCTTTCTCCTTTTATTTACACAAACTCCGATTAAAATATTCTTGGAACAGAAATACGTTTACGTAGGACGAATTTTAATTTGCAGTTCTCACCGAAGGTATCGAGTATCAGATAAAAGCAGGCCTAATATATTACTTCGTAAACACATCGGACAAAGTGAAAGTATGTATACGGTCTTTTTTAAGGGGGCAATAAAGATGTTTCCAAACAAAGTGTCAAACACTAGTCGTCCATTATATACCCATCTGAAGTTTTACGACTTCGAACCAACCACGTTTTTATGGAGCCACTTATGGTAATGCAAGGGAAAGGTCCCTGCCCTAATTGAGTATCGAGATATCCGTGTAATTATGTGAAGTTTGATTACTTTCTCAGTGTCGACCGACTGTTTGAGTTCCATGCCAGTTTTTTACGACCTTCATTCATTAAATATTTATAGTGATCTAATTTCAAAGCTATTTTTCTTCCATATTGATGTTTTTATAGGGCAGACGTTTTTATTGATGTCAATCATTTTAAGGTTGGTGGGAGACAATGTAATTTTATACTAAGCATGCGGTATGTTTACCCATCACATTTGCTGATCACTTTAGTCCGTCACGACTACAGTTATGTGGGAGCTGGTAAAATTAAAAAATATGTTTCACCAATTGTGTGTATATAATTTGCTAGTATAATGTGGTCTGATTGTTAATTCGAAGCTTAAAATATATGTAATACTGAATTAGGATATCTGAGATTTTATAAAATAAGATGCGACTCTATATGCTTTTTTATCCTTAAAAGGTTTAGCGTTATCGCCAGATCGTATCCGATTTTAAGTGACGCTAAATCTTGTGAACGGACTGGCTCTCAAGTGTTACTGTCGGAACACACAAATAGGTATTTGGCGCCGATTTTCAATCTTACGGACTGGCTAACTACCAAGACTAGAAGAATCCCTACCACCATGCTATGGTTTAATCATCAGGTGCATTCGAACTCACGTCTCGTGACGCGGCGTCCGTAGACACTACCGACTGAGCTATCATCACTTCAAAGCTCGCAGGTAGAGTAACAAATTTTCATAAAAAGAATGAAAAAACTATATAAATGTTACAGATGCGGGCAAAGATTGCAGCGATTTATTCACGAATCCGAGGAGACGTTGAAGGCGTATTTTTTAACTTCTGTTTAATAATTTGTCAATGCGCTCTTGAGTGGTAACATTTACTGACGTTAAAGATTATGGTGCAATGCGAAGGAGGAAAGCGATTTTGACATTGAAAATATAAATCAATGAAAAAATTATCTTAACTCTATGTTACGTTTTTTTTTTTTTAAATTAATTTAAAATATTAATTAAATTATTAAACAACAGTCCTCTATACACAGTGGTGATAAATATACTATGTATCCAACAGTCTCTCGAAACACATGTACCTCGTATATTCCATAACCAGCTTGTACCTGCGGCTTCGGTCGCGTTTATTTTGTGTTTTTTTTTCTCATTTTATCGAACAAATTGGATGACGCAATAAAAAAATTCAGACAAAGTAACCTATGCGTATCCAGATAACCTTTCTTTACACAACTTCTATCCTAAGCCTATCACCATCTTATCTCTATATCTAAATTCCTCATAATCGATTCAGCGGTTTAGGCGTGAGAACGTAATAAACCAAAAAACAAACTCACTTTCGCATTTATAATATTAGTTAGGTACATGCACTTATATGGCTGTGACGAACATATTCAACGCGAGAATGTGATGAAATACTGTATATAATGTTGCATCAACGTTCATAATATGTCTCATATAGAAAAAGTCAAATTTTATTTAAAAAATAATGCACATTGATACATTAGAAACGTAGACTTTATAGGCAATTTCTGTGATATCTCTTATCAACGGAACAGTAATTAGTTTATTCACGTGGTCTTGTAATTGTTATATATAGTTTTAATATCCAATATTAAACTGTCACACTAATTTTAACAATGACTTTCTATTGAAGTCTTAATATACAAGGAAATTTCCGAATAAAATTTATACTCGTATTCTATGCCCCGGAGGAATCCTTTCGTTTTACGGAATAGAAGATCCTTTAATATGTTGCTCTATTATATTACCAGTCTCATATCAAATCTCATCAAAAACTGTCGTATAGTTTCAAAGTGAAGCGTGTACAGCGGTACATACAAGAAAATATTAAAAATATTCTTGATTTATATATCGATACCACTTTGAAAACAATTCCGATTAAAAAAAAAATACATATTAGGTTCATTCACAGTTTGTTTCAATGTATACATTTTGGAATCGCTGTAAGTGTATACCTTGTACCGTGGTTTAGAGGAAGACAAAAAGCAGACGACCCCAACGAATCCAGGCGTGTGAACGTGTCAGATAAGCGACCAACTCGGGTTACACTTGACACCGAGTGCCGGGGATGGAAACAAAAAATATGTTAACATATGTATATAGCTTGTAGTAAATTTCTTGGTTTTCGCCTAACGTGCCCAGTCCTTCTTCCTATATCTGAGAATCGATGATAGCTCAGTCGGTAGTGAGTACGGACGTTCTTCAATGGACGTCAGTTTAAATCAAGTTGAAAATCTCCTCCCAAATACCAAATAGGTGTGTTTCGGCAGTTGCAATTGAGAGCCAGTATCTCTATTAAGCTTAGCGTGTCCATCATCTTGGGCCACCCACTTAACATCACATGAGATTCTAACCACAACGTTAAAATTTTTGCATTATTTGAATTTCAACAATATTAATAAAACATTTTATCGACTCGACATCGGCGGAATTGTTTATAAAGGCATAAAAAAAAAACAATAACATTTAATTTTGCCGTCAACACAAAAGACATTTAAAAAGTTACCGTTTCAAAGAATTAACCCTAAAATGGCGAGGCAAGACCACGATCAATAATCTATCCGCTTTACCATTGAATCGATACGGTAATGAATAAATATGCGCGCGCGACTCGCTTGCCAACCGCCTTATACAGACTCCCAAGTCCAAACACACGCTGTGACCTGTCGCCAGCGTGCATATGTCGCGAAGTTACGATGTTTTATTCAGTCTATTTTAAACACTTAATCGACCTGTAACACCGTGTTTGGTCCGACTTCATTTGAAAATTAAAATTATTTTTGTTGCAACATTGCGCTTTACAGGTTTCGCAATATTATCCGATATAAAGTGACGATGCGGCCCTAGATGGTGGAGGCGTTAAGCCTGGAAGGGAGGGGAGTGTCGCTTACTAAAACAATTTTGTAAACTTTGCATGTCATTACAGATATTTATTAATATATGAAAGTTTTACTAGTTTGTCATATATTATGTAGGGAGGGGGCGTGTCTATCATATGTGACGTAATACTGATCGGATGTCATAGTTTTAATGTAACATAGCGTGACGAAGTTGGGAGAGGGTCTGAATGGGTAATGTGCTCCATGTCAGGTGATGTGCAATCAAATGTCAAGTTAAATAAATCTTGTTTTATTACCTAAAGTTGTGCACACCATAGATACGGATCATAGACAAACCTGACATCCTCCGTTCCCAGAAGTTAATCAATTCATGGTTTTTTTATATACTTAAGGTGTAGTGTTATGGCCATAACCTCACCTGATCTTAAGTGACGATACGGCCCAAGTTGGTAGATACGCTAAACCTGTGGAGGAACTGGCACTCAAGTGCAGCTGCCGGAACACAGCTATTGGTATTTGGCGGCCGGTTTTCAACTTGAGGGTGGTAGCTAGCTAGGCGGGCGTTAGTAAAAGCCCTACCACCATGCTATGGTTTCCTCACGATGTTTTCCTTCACCGAAAGTTCAAGTTCATTGTAGGTGGATTCGAACTCACATTTCTTGACACGAAGTCGTACAAACTACCACTGAGCTATCATCGCTTCAAACACGCATATTTTACGCCTTTACGAACTAAGAACAGAATAATTTACAATAATAGTTCACGGTAAATTATACAGTTATTCTAATGTAAATTTAAACAATATAATTGTTTAGAGTATCATTAACCGCGATCACAAAGGCCCCTGCGAAAGCTAAATGTTAAAGCTGAACATAAAATGATTATTTTGGAACGCAAATAATGAAATATTCAACAACCGACGCATATAATAAACTTTATACATATATAAAAATCTTGTGCACGTCTGCCTGTTGGTGTATATATTGAAATAAAACTAATTTAAACTGATTTTATCGCAGTTATTTATTGATTTTGATCCCGACGTTTCGAAAGCTGTTCAGCCTTCGTGGTCACGGGGCGGACTGATAGTGTTCCGATCTACGCAGAAAGAATAAAATTTAAATTGAAGGTAGATACAGTGACATGAACTTTTCTGGACAACCTACACCTCAGTCCGCCCCGTGACCACGAAGGCTGAAAAGCTTTCGAAACGTCGGGATCGAAATCAATAAATAACCGCGATAAAATCCGTTTAAATTAGTTTTATTTCAATGAATAATATTCGCGTAAACCTAAGAAATTATTATGTATACCTATATATTTTACCGAGACGATAATTCTTAGCTATCTCATTATACTATATATTATATATATTATATATTATTATATATTATATATTACCTACCGAAACGGGCAGAAAAACGTCTAATATGCCTGCAAGTTTATGTTTTGTCCGCGACTTCATTCGCGTGGACTTAAAAATTGTTTAATATATTTTCCGTGTCCCCCATCGACCTCAAGAGTCGAGGAGAAAAGTAACTAAAATTTCTGTCTTCACAGTGAAATCAATTGTTATGTCGCGACGACAAACGGCATGACTCTCGCTTATGCCGTCATGCCACCTCTCTCGATACTCTTGAATGTGTGCGCGCGTATAGTATACAATTCGTTTTTTTTTTTATATATGAGCTGCGTATTTTTTTAATTTTACCACACAATTTCTTAACTACCGTTTATTAATTACAGCTGTGCCCGCGGCTTCGCTCGTGCGGAACTAAAAACCCACTAAAAGTTTTTGTAACTTTTTACAATACAGCTTTGTTCCTATCGGGGGTAGCGTGATTTTAAATATCCTATAGCCTTCGTAAATTATTGGTTTATCGAAAACAAGATTTTGTTGAAATCCGATTTGTTATAGTTAAGATTTGCGGGTTCAAACATACTATTCCATTTTACAGTGTCAATTAGATTTTTGTTTAAAAAAAAATGTGCACGTCTGTCTGTGTACCTTCTACTACTTATGTATACTTTCTACTTACGATATGCGGGATATACTGAATATTGGAAGTATTCATGAAGGCATAACTCAACTTTATGGTCAATTTGAATGACAATAGAGAGATGCAATTTTTTTTATTATGGTTGTAGGTATACTAATACAAGTGTCCAAAAGCGGTTTCGCCTGTGGCGTTGTTTTAAAAAAAATATATTCCTTATAGATCGAACTTAAGTCAAACAAAATCTACATCGCATCTGATTTTCATATTTAAGAGATATTTTCTACGACTAAATACCACCAGAGCCGGGAAATAGGTCTCGATTTAGATAGACTTAAATTTTTAGTATCAGTTAAAATGTAATATAGATTGTCAAGCGTATTGAATTCATACTGCTAGTTAGTACAGTGGTGCAAACATGGTAACGATGAATACGAGTTCAAATAACTGCAAAGGGTCGAAGGTTTCGATGAATGAAACGTTGTGAACCCACTTCACGGTAGTAGGACTTTTTCCAATATCACCCCTTGTATTAACGTGGTGTTTAAAATCCCATTCGTTACAGAATTCCTCATCGTATATCGTATAGCTCAGGCCAAGATGAGAAGGCCGTGTGACAAGACTCTTCGTATCCCAAACACCCAACACTACCCACTAAAACGCACCACAGCGACACTTCAAACTCCCGTGTTGCCAGAGACCAGAGACGGCTTTCGCAATTCTTCTAGTCTCTGGCGGGCGTATTAAATACTACCATGAAGTTGGTAATTTGTCGCTAAATACATATAGGTGTATTCGTGACGTTGTTCTTGAGAACCGGTCACCACCAACTCAGGCCACATCGACAACTAATATCGTGCGAGATTGTGAAGAAAAATTATAATAAAAAAAAAATGGACGGTGAAAATTAATACGCCCTATTGTTTTTACTAATAAAGTAATAGAATTATACGATGAATGGATGAATAAATCAAATTCATTGAAAATAAAACATTCTCTATTGGACAAATCCGTGATGTCGCAATTCTTTGACAGTTGCGCGTGCGCTTCGCTTTTCCCGCCCGAAGCTATTGTCTGCAAATGGCCACCGTTTACGGGCGCGTTCCCGAACCCATGTTTGTAAACTTACAGGTATGTTTGACGTTGCAATGACATGGAGTTTAGCCCTGCATGGACTGTAGCAAAAAAGTAGAGTTTACCGTTTAGGGTTTTTTTTTTTTTATTAACGGTAAAGATATTCGAAAATAAGTTTAAACAAAACATTTATTTCAATTCGTTTATGACTGAGCTCTCACGGAATACTACCGTTTCATGTGTTGCCAGTTAATTAGATTATAAAAATAACTATGTATGCAATCGTAACTAACCGAAATTTGTATACAAAAAAAAATGAAAACATATGTTTTTCACACCATTACAAAAATATCCTCAAATTATTAAATGCATAATGATATGAATAGAATGTGCACCAGGAACCGACTACTACTTGTTTATTTAAATCAGCTACATACGTTGAATCTAATTTAATATAATAATACATATGCTGCAACAAATAAATTTGTTCGCAGCCTTATATAGACCGTATGGCGGTAGGTGTGAACACAGCGATCCGTTACGACTCATTGCTACAACCTCCTGAATCCTAATAAGTAAGAGAGGTTGTCGCCATAACTTTGTTCTAGCGAATAAACACAACGAGAAATAATTTTGTTAATATCAATTTGAAATTTAGACTTGTTTATATATTAGGCAACAAAATTACAGCAAGAAAAATTACTCCCGGATTGGGAGGGGATACGTAAATGCATTTCCCTACGTTACAAAAAGGTCATCCCTTCACGCTTGTAAGTCTCTCGATAGCAGGATATATAGTGGCTGATATCGAAAACTATACCAAAAGATCCGTCAGCAGTATATGTAAATAGTTTATAGTCATGTGTTTGGTCGTCGCGACCCAGTTTGATTCATATCCTTACTACCATACTCGATTACTTGATTTGGAACGGCTGATTCCAGAACGAGAAACACCTGAACATGCCACTATTACAGGTTTGCACTAGATGTAACATACACATTAAGTAGCGATTCAATGCGATTAAATCCTCAGCTCTCACTACCCCGAAGTTATGCAGGGTTTTGATGGGAAGCGATGATAGCTCAGTGGTAGTGTGTACGACTTCGCGTCAAGGGATGTGAGTTGGAATCCAACCACCTACAATGAGCTTGAGCTTTCGGTGAAGGAAAACACCATGAGGAAACCATAGCATGATGGTAGAGATTTTTCATAATATACAGCGTGTCATTTGAATGAAAGACTGGATGCCTGATTATTCGCACTTGAACACCATGTTTTTTTTTATTCTATTTTATTGTCCATTTATTAAAGGTATTTTTGTATAACTTGGCAACATTTTATAATTATTTGACGACAATCTCTACTCTGTCAAACTGTTTAACAACAAACTATATACTTAAACATTAACAGTCTGATTGCTATATGTATACTATAAACGTTAAATTTATTACAAATATATGTACCTATCACAGATTATATATCAATTTTAGCTTGCTGTACTTTTTTCCATATAAATTTAAACTATTCTAAACATGAAACTCGTTCGACCGTGTCGTGTTAATAAAAAGAGGTCCAAAGTTTTCGCTTCACGTATCAATTATGACAATAACAACATGTTTATTACAATTGTAGTAATAATTACGTTTATCCCTTATAAACATTGTTATTTATTCCTTTAGAATCAGTGCCATGTCTGTCAACGTTATTATTAAGGCGCGAGACGATGACAATTAATTAACGGCTTACATGCCTCTGTGTGCTGAATTTAAATCGTTTTATTTCTGTATAATAATATTTTGGTATCTCTTATATCGGGATATGAATTATTACGTCTATTGAATTGATATGACTTTAACGTGCTTTGTAATAAAGTAACATCGGTTTATAATTTCATAGTTTGATTTTAAATAAATATATTAATACATTGAGGTAAAAAAAAGAGAACAGTCGTTCAACTATTCCAAGAAACCCTTTATTAAATCATTTTTAGGCTTTCTGGGAACTTTTTTTGATACAGCTTTGTTGCTATTTATTCTAGTGCGATGTTTAATAGTTTAATGCCTTCCAGAATTATTACTCTAACAAATACAATTTTTTTTTATTTCGGCTAGTAGTTCCTAAGATTAGCGCGTTCCAATAAATAAATTAAAAAAAAAAACTATACCGTGTTATGATGATATTAAATATAGATTAACTATAATATAGAATTATTCATGAATTACTAAGGCGGTCAGTAGCACCTTCTTGTAACCCCGTAAACGCCTCAAACGTTTAAAATTACTCATTTCGAAATAGCAGAAAATAATGTTGCAGCTACGTAGACACTAGGCTATCTACGTGTAACAGCAATAAACCAATCTCCCCTAAAATGGTATCATTACTTCGTACAACGATTAAAACTCAATTGTATCCCAAATATAGAGTCATAATAAAACGGCAATAAGCACACGCGACTACTATTTTCTAAATAGGAATTGGTCGGCCATTTTGTTTTTATTATTTTTTTAGTTTTTTGCGCGGGGACAATAAAAGTTTTTAATAATTCATAAGGCGCGCGGCTGCGGTGGACGCGCGCGCGCGCATTCGTCTCACGTGCGCCCGCGCAGCGCCCGATACGATCACGATAATTCTCAACATGGGCAAAAATAATTCTATTCCCACGATTGTAAAATCACGATGTTTTACATGACTTCTCTAGTTTCTTGATTATTATTATTTTGTTTATTTTGCGCGTTAGATAATCTATGTGTGTTATGTTTATTCGTCGCTCAATGAAGGCATCTGTAAAAGAAGTATTGCGTGTTTGGAATGTTAATTTATTGGAGTGATATCAAGATTTTATTTTTTTAATCGTACAGGCGTAGATGTTGCGTTTAAGTTTCAGGTTTATAAATGAGTCGGTTGTGGAATACAAACCTATTTTAAATATAGTATCTGAAATCAACAATCCCTGTGATTATGACATACAAAAAAAATAATACACAGATAATAAAAATTGTGAAAGGCCATCGTCTGAAAGTAATTTCAATGCGATTGCGAATTAATACAATAACTGTAAGCGTACCGTTTTATCAGAATTTGATCGAGTAAAAACTACCATGAATTAAGGGCTATCAACTGATAATTTTGTTTTTATTTTTAATATCTGTAGATAAATTTAATAATAATCTTTTTTTTTTTAATTTTGATGCTTCATTAAGCTCATGCTTTTTGATTTATTGGCAACGTTTTTTTATTATATTATTACATCCCACAGAAATAGTGAAACCAATGCTGTTGTTTTTAGACGAATAAAAATTTAAAACGAATAGATATTAATCAAAATTGATAATGCCAGTGGTTCTACTAATTAATAGAGCTTAGATAAAAGGTTAAAAACTTCAATAGTTGATTTCAAAAGAATCAGAATGGGATCACACAACGTGTACCACCAACTTGTAAACCTAACTGACTATGACTTTCTACGTTCCATAAATAATAATATCAAATACTATAATTTTGAATTATATACATGTGTACAAGTGCAACTACATAAAAAATTAAAATTATGATATTTTAATTAAACTGATCTTCCACGGAACAATTGTAATGCGCCTCAATGTTTAAAAGATAAGTTGATTAGCTTACAATGTTATATCTCTAAACACTATTAAAATTTTGTAGATTACAAATTCCTATATCGAATAGAATATACCAGTAGAGTATATTAACAATAGAAATGTATCTAAATAATTATTTTTACTATTAAATTATCAAAAATCTAACGCGTGACAACCCTGAGCGAACATCTTTCGGCCAGGCACGCATCGTTATGACAAAATCTTTAATACGTTCGCTGTCTGTAGGAGTTTAAATATAAATATTAAATCAACATTAATGCCGCCATTTATTGTGAGTAATAAAAAACAATCGATCATTACATTGATTTCATAAAATTAAAAAATACGTTTAATCCTCTTCAATATATTAATATATGCATGTAACATACAGTTTTTGTTGCCTAAACTATATTTTGCCTATAGTTTCAATGATCAATAATAATTACTTCATTGCCCACTACATATGTATTTACTTATATGTTTGAAAATGAGAGATTACGTCCAGAGACATCTTTCTAATTTTTTCATAACCTAGATACCTGATATTGTAGAGTAATGGGAAGCGCAGGATTTTCTCGCTAGCATGCAGTATGTGTACGTTGAGTACTTATACTGAAAACCAGCGGTGCGCTATATACCGTCAGGCTATACTGCAGCAAGAGGCTGAGTTTGGCGGTTGGGTTGGAAAGTTTAATAGTAATTAATGGACGATTACTTTGTATTGTCTGATATTGTGCAACAATATTTTTTCTTACTTCCTTCTTACAAAGAGTAAGAGAGAAAGAAATACTAAGTGGTCTTTGTACTTTATTTATGACAAATATAATTTTGTAAGATTACAGTAATCAAAGTCAAGATAAATTAAATATAACTGTAATTATAATTTATATTAAATGTATTCTGTAATTAAAAAAAATATATAGTTATATATTTCGGCCACGATCTTGCCTGACGTTAAGTGTCAATTGAAATTGTAATGGTATTATTATATTTGTTAGAGAAACGCAAAGAATCTCAATACTTGTACCTTTATAGAGCCTAAAACTAGGTATTTGGATAATGTTTTTCACTGCAATATATCACATACAATCAATAAATAATTTTAATGTTTGACATATGTTTGATAATTGGTAAAACTTAACCTATAATTTATATCATCCCGGTTTAATTTTCTACGAATATTAACGGTTTTTCTGTATACCGTCACAATATTCTAACCGCGGCATACAAACCAAAGTAAAATCCCATAATAACTAAAAGGAAAAAGGGGTTATTACGAATTGTTTATACACCTTACCTTGGATATGGCCGCCGAGAAACCAGCTTGGCATACGCCAGTCTTCCGCTGACCGTGGCTCGCTGTGGAAATGGAAAAACAAGGTATTATATCGATATTGAAAATATTTCGTTACCATACCACTTATAACTGCTGTTAGAAAACACAAGGTATTTGTAAAATCTCACAATGAACAGGTAATGATTTCGAAGGCTATATACACTTGTCCGTTTTTTTTTTATAGTTGAGGTTTTATCGTTATGGCCATAATCTTAAGTGACGATACGGCCCAAGTTGGTAGACACGCTAAACCTGTGGAGAAACTGGCTCTCAAGTGTAACTGCCGGAATACACCTATCGGTATTTGGTGGCAGTTTTTCAACTTGAGTGTGGTTACTAGCTAGGAGGGTATTAAAAAAGCCCTACCACCATGCTACGGCTTCGTCACGATGTTTTCCTTCACCGAAAGCTCAAGCTCATCGTGGATGGCTGGATTCGAACTCACGTCCCTTGACGCGAAGTCGTACACACTGCCACTGAGCTATCATCGCTTCAAATCTGAAATGTACACTGCCGGGTAGATCTTCCTCAAATATAACTGTTAATCCCATTGTAGGCAAAAAAAATTCGACGCCAGAAGGCTGCAGGATCGATTATTGCATGATGAAATGATGTACCGAAGTGCAGGAGTAACCAGGAGTTACGCGTTGAAACACTATGTTATGGGCTGATCTCGCATTTACAAACGGTTAGACACTTAGCACTTACATGACAGCTGCCGTATGAGTTATCTTGAGAGACAAAGTTGCGAGTATACACATTTGTTGTTCGTAAAGAGTCGAAGTAGATATTACTTCTGTCCTAAATGTGCATGAAAATACGACCACAACACAATACACAGAGATTATATATAACTATGCCCGCGGCTTCCTATTGATGTCAAGTCAAATCAAATCAAAAAATCTTTATTCAATTCAGGCCCTAAGAAGGCGCTTATGGTCGTCAAAAATTACCACCGGTTCGGAAAGTAACGCAGTCATCGAGAAGAACCGGCAAGAAACTCGATGAGTTTATTGATGTAACTTCTTTCTTATATTAATCGATTATATCGGAAAGGATTATAGTATGTCATTGTCAAAAGACAATCTGCAAATATAATTACGTTAAAACTGCTTAATATTTATTTTTTTCACTAGCAATCTCTTGTAATGTAGAAAATGATTATTCAGACTTTATATAACTTATGAATTTTAGATCGACAGGTAGCCAGTTACGACTCATGCCCAAAATTAAAAAAAAAATCGATCAAGCTTTTATTTATTTAATATCACACATATAATAAACAGATAGACAGAGGAATATTTTAAGTACATATTCGTGATCAGTGTATTATATTAAAAATATAATTACCACAAAATTTAGGGAAGGGAAAAATGATGCGATGATAGCTCAGTGGTAGTGTGCACGACTTCGCGTCAAAGGACGTGGGTTCGAATCCAAGCACCTACAATGAGCTTGAGCTTTCGGTGAAGGAAAACATCGTGAGGAAACAACTATAGCATGGTGGTAGGGCTTTTTCTAATGCCCGCCTGGGTAGCTACCACCCTCAAGTTGTAAACCTGCCGCCAAATACCAATAGGTGTGTTCCGGCAGCAGCACTTGAGAGCCAGTTCCTCCACAGGTTTATCGTGTCTACCAACTTGGGCCATATCGTCACTTAAGATCAGGTGAGATTATGGCCATAACGCTAAACCTTAAGTATAAAAAAAGGGAAAAAATTTCGCATCCAGATGTGTTTAGTATATAGTTGCCGGGTAGTGTGAGATTATAAATGTGCTCAACTGAATTAGTATCGCGATATACTGGATATGACACTGGTTATGTTGGTACGCTCGCAATTTCGAGTTTCGAGATCAGCGGTGTTATATCCAGTACCAAATTACATTACACATGGTAAAAAGACCAACAATCTTTTTCCGTTTCAGTTTTCACTTCAGTTACAATCCGATATGACATCATGACTCCCGTTGGATTCCTAACCTCGTGTCGATTATCGTTGATTTTGGATTGAACTGTTCTTACTATCAGGCAGGATCGACATTTTACTAATGTAATTTAAAATATTTGTCGATGAAAACCATCATCACTGAACAAAATCAGCTTTCGATGTTTTTTTCTATTATGGCATCTGCTATGTAGGCAATTTCGCAAATGTCTAGTGTAGGAAGTGTGGAATATTGGCCTGTGTGGGATTCGAACCCACGACATTCAGCGCAGATGCAGCGGCAAGGCGAAAGCTGGAATCATTGGGCCAATCGTGCACTAAATGTAACCTTGATTCGAAGTTGTTAAAGAAAGGTCGGTGTTTAGAAGACATGATTCAGTGTTGCCAACATAACATTTACAACATCAAAGACACATGACGACATCAATATAATATACATGCAAATAAAATAATTAATTATCATTTCTCAAAGACAAAACAGACAAGTCGAATTAAATCGAAGAAGGGCATACATACAAATAGATACAATGAGAAAAATAATGTATTTTAATGTTAAATTAATTTTTCCCTTTCGATAAGACATAATAAAATATTAATTAAAATAATGGTGTATGACAATACATAAAATATATTGTGTAAATGAAGTGTGTATGAATCTAACTACGTCATAGGGTGCTTTGCTAACATCCACTGGGTTTTACCTTCGATAATACTCACCCTCGTCCAAAGAATGGTGCCCTAAACAAACCATATCGTTGTAATCAAATGTAGATATAAATACATATTATTTAAGCATATATATACCATATGTATATGTAGAGTTAACATTGATCACTTCAACATACAGTTTTCTTATACATGAAAAAAAACCTCAATTGGTATGATAAATAATAAAACATGCTGTATATATTATGTATTATTATGGTAATAATTGCTATAATGTTGTTTCTTTCTAACACAGAGAAGTTAGTATTTCTCCATCCTTTTATAAAATACAGCTAATTTTTAGTATATATGTTTGTTTATATTCTAAAGACTGTATATTATTTATGCCTATAAGACTCAATGTTATTGATGTCACTTCAAACAGCTGGTAAAAAGTAAACATTTTTGCAAACTGACTAACGAAGTTTACCGAACTTTTGTAGTCAACTTAGAAATGACATAGCTGAAGAAGAAACAAGCACGTGGAGACCTAATTGTTCCGTTGCCGGCATGCAATGTTGCAAATGGAATGCACCAATCCCATTCATCCCGCGAACATACGCAGTAATACGTAGCATCTATACTCTTAATATTTATAAATAATAGAAACAGGTTCGAAGGCTACAGTCCAGAGGATCGGATATAGGCTTAAAAGGTTACTGAGGGCGGCCGCGCCCACGGTACGTCTACTAGAGGTCAGATTATTCTAGTAAGCATTTTAATACCGCTTGCATCTTGAGAGCTAGGCCTCCCTAGATTAGAAACGGTACTAGTTAGCACAATGCTCTAGTCAACCCTTGTCGACAAATTGACGTTTCACATTGACATTTCGTTATAAATAAATAAATAAATAAATCTTTATTGGTACAGAAAAAAACAATATAACATATAGTACAATTTTATGTTGCTAACTGCAGTAGTTAGTGATCTAACTGTGTCGCAGTTAACAGCGCCCACCTCCGGATACTGACAAAATTTAAGGTAACATTGAAATTAAAAAAAGAAGTTAAACAATATTGAAAAATATATAATATTAATAAAAATAAATAATTATAATTATAGGATTTGAAACAAACATATGTTTTTCTTTTACCTACATTCATACTCAAACACGTCTCGTTCCGACAGCTTTATGTCTACAATAACATTTGTCATAAAACAGGAACACAGGGCGATGTAAGAAACTTATAAAGTATTACAACGTGTAACAAAAGTCTTTAGTAAATCATATGTTATAGTATTCTTTTACAGGGAGGCGTAATCGTAAATCATGTTACGCCGACGGCGGAGGGAAGCAGGCAGTTTCTATAATACCCTTGGTTACGCTAATTTAACCGCGTCGGACGCGGCCGCCCGCCATTACCGGCGGAAGTGAACGCGACTTTTCGCGAGCTTCTACCGACGCCATTGTTGGACGAAAATAACGGCTTCACTAATCGTCTCGAATAACATTTCTATATTGTAAAAAGTAACGTTTTTTATAAATTTTCCTACATAGCCTTTTATGTATACTAATTATTTTTTTTGTGATATATAGTTTTATTTGTTGATTTACTTTTTCTAAAAAGATTTGAAAAGTAAAATTGTGTGTTTAATCTTTGTTAAGACAAACTCTATTTAAACAAAACTTCATATCTTTTTATGTATGTATGTAGATTTTTGGTGTTATAAACTTTTATTCCTTTTTTGACACTACTTAATAAAGACATAAATATTTTTGTTGCGTGTGTATATATAATAGATATTCCTCTAAACATTTTCAAGTTACTAATTTGTGAGTTTCTTTGTTAGTTACGCTTTCACGCCTAAACCGCTGAATCGATAGATGAGACCCTGGAGACGGATATAGACTACTTTTTCCGGCAAGAAATTCATAGGAAGTGGGGTTAAGAGAGGGATAAACTTTGTATGAAACTTTTTATTGCGTCATCCGATTTGTTTTATAAAGTCTGTAGTAACTCGAGCGAAGCCGCACGTAAAGTGTAGTCGATAATAAATAAGTCTATACTGACACATTCGACACGGCGAGAACTCCTTAGCATCCTCAGCATTTGAAGACTGCGCCACGTAGCAAGTACCCACTGGATCCCGCTGGTTCAGCTTGGCTGACACGTAGGAAACGAATCTCGGAGCGCACGCCTGCAAATAAATACATATATTTTTATTTTCATAATAGGAGCACATATATTCTACGTATACTTCACTAGATCGCTCGGGTCCAGTGTGAAAACCAGCGCTGAAGCGCTTCTAGTTGTACTGAACCATGAGCCTAGATTTCTAACTAAATTTCTAGACTCAATGTATCTGTTGTTATACAACCATAATTTAAGGCTCAATAACAAACCATCCTCCTACCATTTTATCCTCCCATTATCTCTCTTCGTTTCTTTAATTTATATAAGTGATTTTCACTGGTTCCACATCACTAACTAACTGAATTGATGACTAAATATTTTCAATGCTCCACACAACACATAATGATTAAGAAAAAGTCATATGAAATAGTAAGAATAGACCACTGACTAGAATGTACATACATACATACATTTAAGATCAGGTGAGATTACATAAGTTTATAGTAATTATAGGCTGTGCCCGTGACTTCATTCGCATGAACCGGAAAGTTAATTTCATCCCTCAGGCACGCTAATACTTTTCTGGAGAACATGCATTCAAAATTTCACGACGATCGATTGAGTAATTAAGACGTAAAAAGTAACAAACAAACAAACTCACATTCACATTTACAGTATTATAATTATTCTTAAAAACATGTCAGAACATACGGTTAAATAGAAAGAAAACATTTGTAAACGCTCATCTGCGACGTTCGCACGGAGCTGAAATACTTTTCGCACCTTAAAACTGTTGTAATTACTATACCCGACTTTATTATAAAACAAACAGGCATCTGGCGGAAACTTATATTTATCAAACACTACTTTTATTAATTACTTTATTCGGCAAGCAATGGATCGCAACGAACA
The DNA here is from genome assembly GCA_039707435.1 of Actias luna. Classification (NCBI taxonomy): domain Eukaryota; kingdom Metazoa; phylum Arthropoda; class Insecta; order Lepidoptera; family Saturniidae; genus Actias; species Actias luna. The sequence continues at coordinate 17,666,196 of JAZHAC010000017.1, read as the reverse complement.
TACACAGCGAAATAAAACTAATTAAAACGGATTTTATCGCGGTTATTTATTAATTTTGATCCCTACAGAACAGAAAAGCTGACTCGGTGGCTGAAATGCTTTCAAAACATCGGGATCAAAATTAATAAATAACCGCGATGAAATCCGATTAAATTAGTTTTATTTCGATGAATAATATTCGGGTAAATATAAGAGTGACTGACTTCTGACTTTTGGTTTGTCACATTTCCGCTTGCAGATTACCACGACAGTGGCGACTGGCGATAGATTGCGGATTGCTGAATGATCGTCTACGTTCCCGATACGGACTGAAATCAATATTACCGGTTTCTGGCAAGTAAAAAGGGAGTACGTGTGGAGACTTTAGCAGATATTTCTACCGGTTTATACCAAGTGACTCTCAAATACACCTGGGATCAGCCAAGGCATACGTACTTGGAAATCCGTGGATAGATTTTCTCCGCGTTATAGAAATGTAGTTCTCATTGTTTTTTTATATAGCTTACAGCCTTTAGCGTTATGCTCATAATCTCACCTGATCTTACGTGACGATACGGCCCAAGTTGGTGGACACGCTCTAAACCTGTGTAGAGACTGGCTCTCAAGTGAAACTGCCGGATCACACTTATTGCTATTTGGCGGCAGATTTTCAACTTGAGGGCAATAGCTAGCTAGGCGGGAATTAGAATAAGCCATAACACCATGCTGTGGTTTCCCCGCGATGTTTTTCTTCACCGAAAGCTCAAGATCATGGTAGGTGGATTTGAACTCACCTCCTTTGACGCAGCGTCTGTATACAATATCACTGCGCTATCATCGCTTCTGTGTTTACAATAAAGTACGGAACCTTGATTTCTCAAGGATACGATGAAAAATGTTTTAATTTCAATACGGTACATGAGATAGATATTAAACTTCTTAAAATAAATACAAATTACCGTACAAAATAGAGATGCGAATAGTAATTGTATTAGATGTGTAACTAGCCTTCACCCGCGGCTTCATTCGCGTTAATTTTGATTTTTTTAACCAATGCTAGTTGTCGATCGATATAGATTTTTTTAACAAATGCTTTTAAATTATTTAATTTAATATACAATACGGGTAGGTAAGAACTTACTCGAAATTCTAAGCAATTATACTCTAAAGTTTGAAACAAACTGATGAAAAATAAAAAGTTTCATACAAAGTTTATCCCTATCTTCGCCCCACTTTCCAACAAGTTTTTCACGAGAAAAAGTAACCTATCACCGTTTCCAGGTTCCCATCTATCTCTATACCAAAATTCATTATAATCGATACAGAGGTTTAACGCATGCAAGCGTGACAAACAAAAAAACTCACCTTTGCATTTACATTATTAAAAATAATATAATAGTAAGAATGAGAATGACTCTCCCTTTCCTTCTCCCTCCGTTATACATTTATTTATTCTCATGTAACGAAACATACCCTAACATACCTCTACATTATATTTTTCTTCTCTCTCATATAACTAAACACGACCCGAGATACAGTTTCACTACAAAAAATGTTTAAAACTTGAACACTCATATACATTACACTATAATATACTTGCACAACGTTTATGTCTACACCAATTGTAAACAAAAGGGCGGCATGCAACCGCACGGATACTAATAAATCTCTGTTTTATTATCAATCGATCGGGGACTTGTTTAGACTCGACAAACATTTGGACACTGAGTTTTAATAGTCCAGTGTTTAGTGTATATAAATTAATGAAGCGGGTCGACGGAGTTACAACAACAGAGCCTAATCAAACTTTGTCTTATTGTCAATTAATGTCGAAAAGTGCGAAACACAGTCTCGTACAAATCTTGGTCATTTTACCTCGTTGAACAGAATTGTAAGATATTAGAACGTTGCATGCAAAGTTAAAGCGGGAATAGTTACTATTTTCATTGAGACACTAGCTACAGTTAACAATATACATTGTTATTAAACATTTACCAGTACATTGTATCATTAATAAAACCACTTTCTTTAATTTATACGCGTTCGAAGTGGGAGCGAGAGGTTTACCAGCTAAACCTCTCTATAGTCTTCCAAAGAACTTGGCCTGTCTACGACTACAGTAAATCTTATACTAGAACGTAGTTTTAAGGCTACGCTTGCAGCCTTGTACTAAATTTGGCTGGGCAGGGCGAGAAATACGAGTAGTGAAGGTAAGTACTGACGTGCATCGGAAATGAGTCCCTTAGACCTACATCCTTGTCACAAGTCTCGGAAAATTATCGGATTCACACACACACAATGAATCCATGGTATTTACTAAGAAGTTTCGTCTCTCTTTAAGTTAAATACAATTTTATTAAGTCACAATCCTCACTAATATTATAAATACACAGTGAGATTGTTTGCTTTTTTGTTACGCTTTCATGCATAATGCGGTAATGATGAATTTTGGTATAGAGATAGTTGGTTGCCTGGAGACGGAGGTAGGCTACCTTTTCTCCCAAAAATCTTATTGGATGTAGGGTAAAAAGAGGGATAAAAATTTTATGAAACTTTTATTGCGTCATCTGATGTGTTTGTCAAAATTAATATTAACTCGAGCGAAGCCGCACGTAATTGCTAGTAATTGATAAAACTGTGTTTAAACATCCACTTATAATTCTTATTAATTCCTAATGTACATATCGTTATCGCCTGTAGTATCCAGAATAAATAAATAATGTTTGTACACAATTCTATGTGTCTTATTATATACCTATTTCGTGATTGTATTTGATTATTAAATGTGTTACTAATATGATTCATTATTTATTCTTATTTTACACAATTACTCATTTTTACTAATCTAACTTACTTAAAGTTCAGAAAACAATGTCACAAGATGGCGGCGCCTTTGTTAGAACTGACCACAAAATTTTTGTGACAAATCAAAATTACATGTTTCCATATATTATTAATAACGTACTGGTTCACGACAATCGAACCACACTACATAAATTCTAACGTTATTACACCATGTACGATCAAATAACATAAGTAATTCAACAAAGCAATAAATCAATGGAACTATTAAAATAAAAAGTTTGGAAAGTCCAAAAGTACATGTCTCATAATCTCATTTCTATTTGTTGTTCATTCAATAACAATTAAACCACATCGAATCAGAAATGAAATAGAAATCGAATGAAAAGTAATAGGGTTTTTTCCTAATTATACCGAAGCGGTCATTATCGTGATAACATAAAGGATCCGTACATACTGACACACGAACGTTCAGAGTAGAACTAGTTTACATTTTGTAACTAGTTTACATAACAAAAATGGCATCAAAACTATCATGAGTGTTAAAAATAGTGTTTTTTCTTGATATGCGTATGCATATATTATTTAACTAGTGCAATATATGATAAATAGAGACAATTTAAGTTTGAAAGATCAGTTGTTTTGCGTGACGTCACAGTAGTGCCCACCTCAACGCTTCGCTTATGAGGCGCGCAAAATATTTCTCGCGCGATACAGTGACACTCTACATCACTGAGATTACATCAACACACCGCATACCATTCGTGCACACTCACACGTTAGGTGCACGGTTCTGTAAGGGACTACCCTCGCAGCCCTTGAGCTGCTTACCTGATAAGGTCGTAGTTAGTATCACTAATTTAGTAATAAAGAACCTGTTGGTTAGTCAGGATCATGAATCTTTTTCATTTACCGGCAGCAGTCCTAGCCGAGGTTCGGCCGTCCTGGCACCCTTGTGCTGCTGCCTCGGGGCTGAGTGCCCTCAGCACTCGCCCCCAGGAGTCCGGTGAAGCTGTCAAAGCCCTTGGGGCTAACAGCGTAAGTCAGGTCGAAAAAAAAAAAAAAAAAAAAAAAAAAGCGCAAAATATAAAAATTTGCGGTACCATAACTACAATTCTCATCGTATTATCACTTTACACTGAATCGAACTGCATACATTGGACTTGTATAGAACTCAGATTTCAACGAACTGATTGACGCTACAAAAACATATTTCCAATATATTTTTCAACATTTCATCATAGTACATGAGTATTCGTCTCTTTTAAGCTAAATAATTTAAGTTCAAGGACAATGTTTATTTTGCATTTTGCAGTTAAAGTTTAGCGTTATGACCATAATCTCACCTGATCTGAAGTGACGATACATTTAATTGGGACGACATTATTCAACTAAAAAGATCTCATTACAATCGTAATGCGGTCGAGTGTTAAACGATCGAGTTAAAGTAGTATATAACACTTGGAAAGCATAAATAATGTTATAGTACAAGTGGTGAAGGTGGCGATGATTCACCGTGTGTCATGCGTGACTCACCGTGAGTGAATTTACCCAATGACACGCAAACAAACAGTTCTATCAAGAAGCGATGCGGTCGAACGACTTCTTAGTCATTTGTTTAACAGTCTTAAGGATACGTATGTGACACATAACTGCTTAAGTCATTAAAGTCTCGATTATGTTATCATTGTAGTGATTTCGAATTTTTCTACGAATTCTTCGTTTTAAAACAGGTAAATTCGTATTAAAAACCGATGATAGCTCCACCTGCATTGAGCTTAAACTTTCGGTGAAGTAAAACATCGTGAGGAAACCACAGCATGATGGTAGGGCTTTTTCTGATGCCCGCCTGGCTAGCTACAGCCTTCAAGTTGAAAATGTACCGCCAAATGCCAATAGGTGTGTTCCGGCGGTTGCACTTGAAAGCCAGTCCCTGCAAAATAAAGGCTGGCAACGCACCTGGGTGTTGTGATTGTCCATGAGCAGCGGTGATCACTAACCATCAGATGACAGGTATGCCCGTTTGCCCGCTATTACATAAAAAATAATATCCAAGTAATCGATGACGTGGCACGTTGAGAGTCAATAACGAATACATTTCTCTACCAAATAACATACGCGTATAGTGTTTTACACAATGTATGTTCACATAGATGGAAAGCAGATTTTATAAACGTCTGATACCTACAGTTTTAACTATAGAAATAAACACATTAGTCAATCCATGTTTCAGATTTAGTAAGAATAATATATAAAATCTTACGTAATCATGTTTGGTAATAATGCTACTACGCGAGAATCTAACGCAGGTAGACGAAATTAAAGCAAAAAAAAAAACGTTATTAATGAATAATTATTTAGTACCTAAAGAAATTTCACTAACTCGTGTTTGCTGATACATTTGTTAGTTTTTTTTTTTCATATTTGATAACTCAGGCACAAGTAATAATTACTAGCCGACTCTGGTGAACACTTCGCTCATAATCGTAATCAATCACAAAAAGTACTAAGTAATTTGATTGATTTGCCAAATAGATTACATTTCTTATCACAATGTAAACAATGTAACACCTGTCATACTAGTTAAATATGTTGACAATAGATGGCGCTTTCTGCAAGTTGACGAATCTTCTAATAAATATACAGAATTTGTAGCATGATCACGTAAACATTCAAATGACGTTTAAATCATTCACTTTGGCGAATGATTAAGGGAGACATGACGTGGCACAGAAAAACAACTGTAGGAAATGTATGATACTTAAACATACATATAAGTATTGTAACTACTCATTTGGAAAGCGATAAATCATGGTAAGCGGTTACGTAAGCTTAACGTTTCCAGTGATTGACACAGGGCAAGTTGTCGGCCTGATTCCGTTTACCGAAATAGAAACCGTCGAATGTTGGATATTGTATCAATGTGTATGTGGGTCAGTGCGGCTTTTAAACGGGTTACTAGCCGCGATGTACACCTAATATTAACCCATTTATTGTTTGGGTCCGGTTCGAATCCAGAGACATGCTTCAGAATAACGCCTACTTGGAATGTGGTTGAAAATACTAACGTGGTTTAATTTAGTACGATGGTTCAGTGATAGAACGTACAGCTACCGCGTCGACGGACGTGTGTTCAAATCACTGCTGTGAGCTTGAGCTCACAGGAAACATAGTGTAGTCGTCAGTTATTTTCTAACACCCACTTGACTAACCACCACCCTCAAGTTGAAATCTCTGGTCAAACACCTCTATAGGCGTCTTTCGGCAATAGCACTTCAGAGTCAGTCCCTCCACCAGGATTAGCGTGTCCACCATTTTGAGCCATTTTCAGCCACGAAGTGAAAGTATGACCAAAACGTCAACCTTGTTTCGGTTAACTACCAGTCACGTAACATTATAGGTGCATAAATAGCATGTCAAACATTTTTTTTTTTACCAGTATGGTTCAAATCTCTATATCATGTTTAAGAATATTAATCATTTCCGTTGTGTTTTTCAATACTTATTTCATGCTAAATAGACCTGTAAAATGCTTATGAAGACGCAGTCTCATCTAGTTTATTGACACGGATAAACGACAATCGCTTCACGAGAACCGAGCCTTGATTTGAATCAGTTAATTGTAAAGTTTCACAAATCACAATGACGAGAATGAACACTGCACACGCACGTGCAGGCCCGTCTCATCAACCGACTGACCACGTCGGACGATAATAATGTGTCCACAACTGGACATAATCGAAGTAGATCCCACAGATTGTGTTGTACAAACAACATACAAACAAATATGTGTTATATTTATTTTGACTGCGGCACGAAGCGATCTCGGCTCGCCTGTTTGTATTTCGACACGCGCGCCGCCTGTTAATCGAAATTGTAACTTATAAACATAATTATCATAGTTGATTTTATAAATTTTATAAGAAGTTTTTTATGTGGAAGGGTATTATATTATAGAGAGGGGAGAAATCTGTCTTTCTTCTTAACACTTTACAAGTTAATGATTTCTTATGTTTACGCGAATATTATTCATTGAAATAAAACTAATTGAAACGGATTTTATCGCGGTTATTTATTAATTCTGATCCCGACGATTCGAAAGCTTTTCAGCCTTCGTGGTCACGGGGCGGACTGAGGTGTAGGTTGTCCAGAAAAATTCATGTTACTGTGTCTACCGTTAATTTAATTTCTGATATTGATAGTTTTCCGATGTACGCAGAAAAAGCTCACAGTGTCTTGAGGTCTGGCAATTGGCCTTTTGGGGTTCCGATTTAATTAAATGTATAATCAGATCCCAAGCTTATGCTATCTTCCAAAAATCCCTATATTAAAATTTGGACGTTTTTTAATTACAATAGGCTCACGAATCATCCTAGATAGCAATCGGTGTTCTTTGGCAAGGATTTGTGGCTTGTCGAATCTAAGATAATTTTTGGAGCATACTTCTGAACGTTCAGCAACTGCAGACTTCGTAGAGCGTTGGTGTTTAACGTCCCCTATATTTCTTTTAGTTTGAACGATATAGGAGAGGCCACAGTCACATTCGATTTACAAGTTTAGCATTTGACCTTTGTATTACTAATTAAGTGCAATATTACATAGTTAAGTGACGATATCACACATTATGGTGGCCACGTTAAGCTCAAGCTTATGGGAGACATTCGACCTCATTGCTATTAATACGATATCCGTTGGACAATGTACTTTTCATCTAGAAACAAAATAGGAGCTCCCGAGATATTTAAAAAGCCTTTTGAGTCATGCGAACGAAGTCCCGTGCATTGCTAGTATAGGAGATAAGTAGCATCGACGGCGCTACTTGTAAGATATTAGTGCACCAATAAAGTGTTCACCGTAACCCTTTGTTCGCGATTAAAGTCGGCGAAAGTGGGAACGTTTAACATCGATTACTCGCGCAGGCGCCGATAGGGCCCGTTCTGCACGATATATTAAGTGGAATGCGGTGTTCACACGAGTAGCTCCGTCGGAATCGTGTTATTTATGCATTGTTTTAAATTATATCGATTTTAAATCGATCTCGTTGCTCCAATGTAACCGAATAGGGATTATTATCTAGCCGCCAGCGACGGGTGGCTGCAATAATTATTGTACAAACTTATGCTTCCTATATAATATTATTAAGGCGCAGGTGAATTTGTTTGTTTATTCCACTTTTACGCCTAAACAGCTGCTGAATCGATTATGATGAATTTTGGTAGGTACACTAAAAAGGAACCTGGAGGCAGTGAAAGGGTACTTTTACTCGCGAAACACTTATTGGAAGAATAAACTTTGTATGAAACATTTTAAGTCGCTGATTTGCTCAAGAAAATCAATATTAGCGTGAGCGAAGCTGCGGGTAAAAGCTAGTGCACCATAATTTCACAATTTTCATGATCTATTCTGTCTTTAATCGTAAGCGTACAATTCTTTGTGACCCACATCAGCCAATGACATCTATACTTATAGATATCTATATTATAAGTATCTTAATATGTTAATTTAGTTTTACACTCATCAATGTTTACCTAGTATTTTAACAAACTACATATTCAATAAATAATGTTTTAAGATAAAAATGAAAAGTAGTTTTATACAATACAATACATTATTTTGGACAACACTGCTAGCTGCCATGGCAAAGAAACGCCAGGAGAAAACTGGAAACGGAAACATCGAAATTGTTTGATTTATTAACGTCATACTTATTAGACGCCTAATTCCACATTTTCGCTTAATGTATTTCGCATAAACCAAAGCGATAGTAAAAATGCCAAATATCAGTTTCCAAATCGTAAAGTTTGTGCTCAGTTGTGTAGTATTAAAGTTCATATAACGTTTTTGAACACAATTAGATTATGATGTTTATATTTATTTTGTTAATATTCAAAATCCGTAATAAATATATTATATAGCTGGGAAAAACGTTCGTAACGTTAGCGTAAGATTTTTATGTATAGTCTATGTATGATAACTATATAGGGTCTAATGTATAGTCTACGTGATGACTGTTATTATTATATATTTTTATACATCATCGTAAACAAAATAAAGGTGCTGAGATAATTTTGTTAAGTAGTTTTATAATAATTTTTATCGATAAAAAAAACATAATAAAAATTGTACACCCGAATAGTTATTTTCTTTATACCTCAAATAGACGCCGTTTGCTTGCCATAAGGTTGAATTTTCTAATTCACTACAATAATTTAGCAAGATCTGCGTGTTTTGCTGTTGCAAATTACGTAATTAGGCGGTCAATTTATGGCACTTAATAATTCTGTCACTAAGAAGTCAAGTGTAGAATATAATTATGCAATTGAGCGTATGGAAAAACCTATAATTGACAGGTACTTTTCTTACGAGTTGCGAGTTGTCAACTGATCTGAACTATCGTGCAATGCAGGGGTTCCCAAAGTGTGCACCGTAGAGTGAAGAAGGACTCCGTGAAGCAATTCTCTTTACTATTCTCGTATCATAGAACCCCTCTATTTCGACCAACTGGGCGCCCCGACAAAATAGCGAACTGAAAAAGATTGAGAGCCTCTGGTGTAGTGGTTTACCCATCCATTTGTCAGATGCATTGACAGCGATCTGTCACCTATTATTAGCCGTCTATCTGGCTATGTTGACGATGTGTGTAATCGTCCAAGCCATGTTCTGGGCTGTAGAAGTTATTATAAGGAATATTTAAAAGGACTTATCGTAAGGAATATGATGGCTCTGCAATTCACTAGTACTTAACATCGTAATACCTTTTACACCGATACTGTAGTATCATAGGTCCTGCAAGGGAATTTGTTTTTCCCTATGTCTAAATAGGTAGACTGAGAAAACAAGTTCAAGTTTCACAAAATACATAAACGTATATAATTCGTATGATTCTTTATATAGTAACAGTGTCCGCGACTTCGTTTATGTGGAACTAAAAACTATTTCATGTACACTAGAACCTCGTTAAGTCGAACCTCGATAAGTTGAAAACCTTCAAATCACAAAAAAAGGTTTTGTTCTCTTTTCTTCGCTTCAAACACCAAAACCTCCATTCTCTATAAGTCGAAAACTCTATAACTCGAATTCTTTAGCGTCTCCCTTGATGTTCGACTTATTTTTTATAGATGAGAATTTATATCAGTCCAGTTAAGCAGTTTAGAATATTTTTTCTCCATTTGTCATGTCCTTTTTTTTGTTATTTACATTTTGACGAACTTTAGTGTTATCAATAAAACAATTTGGTTTTTTTTCTATATAGATAGAGAAAATACAGTTAAATAATTTTCTTTTCTGCCTCTCAACAGATTTCTTTTTTTTTGTTTAGTAGCTTTTTACTAAACGTATCTAATATATTATTATGACAAAATTTCGAAAGGCCTTTTTTCTCATCATAATAATCTCCTCAAATGCTAAATAATAATTATGGTCAGGCAACCTGGTGCAGATGTCAAGGCCCTTAGGATCAACAAGGGTAGTCAGTTCGAATTCTTAGTTGAAACAAAGAATGACAAAAATATCTGCTGTCGCTAAACACAGGAGGGAATCTGTATCTAGAGTGAACCTGCTGATACACACCGACAGGTGCTTGATGAAAGATTTTTAGAAGAGTTTGCTGAACAGTTCTTTGGAATTTTAGTGTGTACGGATTCTGCGTCAAGGCTGGTGAGTTCGAATCCACCTACAATGAGCTTGAGCATTCGGTGAAGGAAAACATCGTGAAGAAAATCATTGCACTGTAGTAGGGCCTTTTAAAATGCCCGCCTGCCTACCTACCACCCTCGAGTTGAAAATCTACCGCCAAATACCTATATGTGTGTTCCGGTAGTTGCATTTGAGGGCCAGTCTCTCTACAGGTCTAGCGTGTCTTCTAACTTAGGCCGTATTGTCACTCAAGATCAGGTGAGATTATGGCCATAACGCTTAATTTTTTAATCAAAAAAGTTTAATAACTAGAAAAACAGTTAAAGATAATTTCTAAAATGCCATAGATATAACATACTTATGTTGAAGAGAACCAAAGTAGAAAGTTGACCGGATTTATTAATATAAACAACGAATACAAACAAGTGATCATACAAACGTCTTTCACGTATATGGTTCATAAGGATCGAGCACACGTCACCCGTTTAAGGTGCGCACCGTTCAAAACGCGCCGACGCAACTGTATTACAACTTTTTCCCGTGGCACTCTTAAATAGGTATCGAACGTTAGATTCTCGAAATCAACTGTGCGTGAACGGTACCCTTTTTGTTTAGCAACAAGAAAGTAGTTCACTATATCAGTATGACGGAGTACACGGGTTTGATACCGGATCGGATCTTTCAGCTAGTTTGAACTTCGTGAATTGATTTTGAACTTCGGATAGAAGAGGACAGCAATAGAGGCGGTGAAACATTGGAATTAGCGTCTAAAACCCTCATACATATATCAGAATTCGTAAAAATAATATGCTAAATGTAGGTATAGTTGGTAATCGATATAGAAAACATTACAGCGATGATAGCTGAGTCGGCAGTGTGTAATTCGTGTCAATGGACGTGAATCCACCTACAATGAGCTATCACTGTAAGAAAAATATCATAAGGAAGCCATAGCATTGTGTTAGGGATTATTTCTAATGCCCGACTGGTCAAGTTGTAAATCTACCGCGAAATACATATAGATGTGTTCCGACCATTGCACTTGAGAGCCTGTGTACCATCTAGAGCCACATCGTCAGTTAACATCAGTTGAAATATATATTTGTTATATACATTTGTCCGTCTCTCTGTCGACTTTTACAGATATTATCGAAACTTCTGCAGCGATTGTTCTGAAATTCCTCACGGAGATAGGTAACATTATGGATAAACATATATGAGATTGTTTCTTCGATATAGTGGATGAAAGAGAAAATTTGATAAGGCTCAAGACCTTAACAAATTTTGACACAATTTTCTCCGTTCACAATGTAACGCTATAATCAAAAATGTAATTAATATTTTAGCTCCCTCTTATAATAGAGTGCTAAAACAATCCATTCCAATTCCATAACGAAGTCGCGAAAACGGCTAGTAGGAGAATTACGATAATAGTGTTTTGCATAGTTTTGCATGGTGATAGGGCTTTCTCTGATGTCCTCCTGATCATCTACCACCCTCAAGCTGAAAATCTGCCGCCAAATACCAATAGGCGTGTTCCGGCAGCTGCACTTGAGAGCCAGTTCTTCTACAGGCTTAGCGTGTCTACCAACTCGGGCCGTATCGTCACTTAAGATCAGGTGAGATTATGGCCATAACGGTAAGCATTAACTAAAAAAAAAAATTGATATGCAATAGAACAAAAACCAAATATGTTGTTCAATTTAAGGAAGTTAAAATAAATCCTTAAACATACTTATAGCTAGATATAAATATATTTCAAGAGTTACCGGATGTTATTAGATTAGTATAAACAAATATTATTTTTATTACCTGAGATACGTTCTCTCGAGTAATATACAGCCTTTAAACCCGACAATTACGCAAAATACCAATAAAATACAACGCTATTACAAAGAAGTCCCAGGAATTCAAATTACACCTCCCAAACAAACACGCAGGTAATGTAGTACAAACCACAATTCGTTTTACGGGCTGCAATGGACCTCAGCTTCATCAATAATATGAAATCTCAAAGCTGTGGCTTTGTATGAAGCAAACAGTAACGCCCTACCATTCAAGTTTTCACAGTAACAAACTACCGGAACGCCTCTAATTGTATAGGTCGCGCCGACGTGAAAATGAAGACACACTATACACACACGACGTCAATCCACAAGCCATCGAAATCTGTCGATATAATAATAATATGATTGAGCCGAAATCTCAACGAATATAATTTTTCAAAAATATTTTGCTTTATATTGTTATCTGATTTTCTCTCCATTCGTAACTTCTTTCAGACAAATAATTTTGCAATTACTGGGAAGTTATTCATTAATTTAAACATGATTATATCTAATATTAGGAATAGTTTTTGTTCCCTAAATTGAAAAGGTTCTTTTACGTAATATTTTATTTATAAACATAGTTTTGTTTTTTGTCAACGTATTTTGCTATACAATTATTTCAACGGGTTTAAGGTCCAATAAGTATATATAATTTTTTTTAATAGTGTTTGTGATTCTTACCGTTAGATAAACAGTACCATGTCAGCAAATGCTAAGGCTAGACCCTAAAATTATACAAAACTGCGGGCACAGCCTATTTTTATATATAGATAAAATCGGCGCATAAAAATTAAGCTTGTGCTTACATTTATGGTAATTTTACTTTTCGCAACGAAATATAGTTGTAGTACTGAGTTATGTCGCGTAGGTAGACCGTACCCTAGCTCACACCGTTACCTCACCATCAATGAAGGGTTACCGGGAACGCCTTTAAAAGGGGAACCTCATTTAGCTACTGATTTTTTCTCAAATTCCAGTCTAACTGTGCGTCTACGTTTGGAGTTGCCGTTAGTAGGGCGAGTTGTAATAAAAATCGTATTTATGGCTAAGAATGATAACTGCGCATCGTTTTAAACGTATGAAAAGTATGTATGTAGATATATTTAAATTTGATAAGTTTTTATTAAGCAAAAAAAAAATACTTTGCAACGTGTAATCGCACATGTTAAGTTAACAAGTTTAGGGATGTTTTTTTTGCTATTACGACCCCACTACTAATATTACGTCACAAATGGGAGACTAACCCTCTCGTTCATGATATATGGTAAATAAAAGCAGTACACAAATTTCAATATTTATTACTTGCAAAAACAAAACTAATGTATTTTAATGTTTAATAAATATATGGTAATACCATGTAAATGTATAAAAACTTATAATTTTGTCAAATTATATAACATTTCAATGTTCTTAAACGTTTATTGCTTTCTTACGAATTTTATTAAATTAATATAATTAATGATTTCTTATGTTTACGCGAATATTATTAATCGAAATAAAACTAATTTAAATGGATTTTATCGCGGTTATTTATTAATTCTGTTCCTGACCTTTTGAAAGCTTTTCAGCCTTCGTATTCCGTTTAAATTAGTTTTATTTCGATAAATTAATATAACTTACAAAATTGCTTTATGAGCTACGAACGTCATGTTTTCTTAAAACCAGATAAGGGCATATTATCGACTTGACTGTGATAGGTAGCTTGGCAGACATAAAAAAGCGTTACCACCATGCTATGGTTTCATCACCATGTTTCTTTCCCCGAAAGGTCAAGTACACTGCAGGTGGATTTACACTCACGTCCATTTCCCGTCCCGTACATACTACCAACTAAGCTACCATCGCTTTAAAATGCATATTATATATTCTTTATAATACGTGCATTATAATTTGAGATACTTTAAAATAAGGTAATTCAATTTCACGTGGTATGCGCTTATAATGCCCGCGATATCCATTACCCGAAGATATTGTTCACACAGTAATAACTTATTGGACGATACGAATCTACAACCTTCGCTGACGCTCCGAGATCGCTATCCGAAGCGCTTTTATGTCCGGTACACAAGAGAACACTGTTCGTACATTAAGATTGAGATATGAAATCGAATTAAAGGTAATGGTTAGTGGATCTATTCAATTAACTACAGTTTTATAAAACAAAAGAAATAAATTATTTATTTTACAGTAACTTTCGGAGGAATCTTTTTATGAGGCTTTATACTCAATCAATTGTACTACGGCTTTTTCCAATCCCATTCTCAATTTGAAAATTTGTCGTCTAATACCCTATAGACGCATTCCGGAAGTTGCACTTAAGAGCCAGTCCCTTCTAGACTTAGCGTGTTCACCATCTTGGACCATATCGTCATTTAACATCAGGTGACATTGTTTCAGCTCAGGGGTAGTGTGTACGCGTGTTGCGTCGAGGGACGTGAGTTCGAATCCACCTACATGGCTAGCGATCACCCTCAAGTTGAAAATCTACCACCAAACACCAGTTCCTGCACAGGTTTAGCGTGTCTACCAACTTAGGCCGTATCGTCACTCGATTCTAGAGATTCTGAAGATTAGTAGGGTTTATGGCTATGACGTTAAACCTTAACTATGAAAAAAAAGTAATCCTCTCTCTGTCACACGATGCCTCTCATTGTCTCATTCTTATTGAACCGATTATTCTTCTATAACCACTACGCTCCTGAGTTTTCCTAACAATATAAAATACGTAAGGTTAATCTACCTCAAGAAATGCAAACCCAATGCAAAATCAGCAATATATATGTATGTTTGTGTAAGTGTAATGTGTGTAATGTAATGAGTTAGTCAGTGTGAGCATCTTACCTGTACAATTCTAACTCGATATAAAACAAAATAATTGTTCTGTTTCCTAAGATTGAGGAGCCAACGCCCGATAAGTTATTTACATTGAGATTACCAATTTGAATACAATTTATTAAAAAATATTCCGATCAACGGATTCAGTACTTCGCTAGCTCTGTCACTTCTATTACAACCTCGTATTAGTATGCAGTGTGACGCTTCCATATCCTACGCATATAAAAAAGGATGTTTCTCAAAAGAGTTTACTTAAAAGTCCGATGAACGTAAAATAATATTAAGATAATAATAATATTTTTTAATGCCGGTAACAAAAGTTTTAGAAATACACGTATTTAAGCTTATACTACGTGACAAAGGGTCCAAGGGAAATATTTCACACGCATTTAGCTGATTGCGTCGAGATCGTCTGATCGAAGTCTGACCCTTTGTTTGTCTGTAATTAACTCAATATTTTATGCCAGCTTTAATCATTTTTACCATTAATATTCGTATAGCTCGTAAGTATATATATATATATACATCTAGACAGCCACATAGTTAGCCGGGTGGGGGCATTAGTAAATCCCTACCACAATGCAAAATTTCTGCATATTAGCTACTCCAAACTCCAAGCAAACTCCATTTTGAGAGTAATCAAAATATATAGGACCATATACTTCAGTAATATTTACGAGACCATTCGTAAAATATGTTTTTACTCATGGGGGAGGGGTGTCGCTTATTGTGACAAAATGTGACATGAGGTCGGGGGTATAAGAAAACATGATATTCGTACCTCATAAAACAATTTTGTAATTTTTTTTGGCGTATAAATTTATTTGATACTGGTTTTTACCAACGGCATCGCTCGTGTTAATATTGATTTTTGTCAACCCAATCGGATGACGCAATGAAAAGTTTCATACAAAGTTTCACTAGGTTTTCGCGAGATAAAGCAGCCTATCGCCATCTCTACGTCCCCATCTATGTCTATATCAAAACCCATCATAATCTATTCAGCGGTTTAGGCGTGACAAACAAATAAACAAACTCACTGCCGCATTTATAACATAAGTAAGGATTCCAGATATGTATTGAAGTTTTATTTTCACAATTAATAAATATTTACAAATATTGAAACTTGTTTACAGCTATCAATTGCCGTAAATCATGTAAGGTGGGATGGTCTATCATTTTTCACATCGATAGGGGAGATCAAAGAAAATATGACATAGCGTGACGAAGGAGGGGGTCTAAAAGGTAAAAATACGCAGGACCTATTACATGAACATCCGCTACAATCAGCAAATTACTTCAAGACATACATTCGAAACTGCTCATATAGTTTGTTGTTATAACAACCACTCTATGACCTGATTTATGCCAATCACAATTCTACGAAGCTCGACTCAAAACTTGCTGCAATCGAATAAATTAAGTGGAACGAGCCACTGTCGCGCAGTTCACTGTCATAGCAACGTACCCGAAGTAGATATGCAATGATCATAAATTCCAATACAAAAGCGCATAAACACGACGAGTGCTGTAACGTGACGATTATTTGCGAACAAGTCGACGAACTTGCGAGACTATGCGATGGTTTCTCCGTTGGGACGGATGGGACAAATTGGCGGTTGTCATGGCAACCTGGTTGTTATCCAGCGGCCATTTAACGTCTCACATGACACCACATAGACATATAATAGCGAAGGCTGTATCACACCAAATTATAGTTGCAAATAGACAAACGTCTTTTCTATCTAGATCCTTATCATTTGTTCCAATAATGCTAATTTTAATATTCTAATTGCAAATGTGCATTCGTTTCTTAGTTTTTCACTGTTTAACGCTTAAACTACTGAACTGAACATACAGAAGTTTCATTGTACGTCTCATAAGCGAAGCGTTGAAGCGGGTACTACTGTCACTTCACGCATAATAACTGATTTTCTAAACGTAAAATGTCTCTATTTATCGTATATTGTACTTGTAAAAGAATATATACACACACACATATATCAAGAAAAAACACTATTGTTAACACTCATGACATTTATCATGCCATTTTTGTTATTTAAACTAGTTAAAAAACGGTTTGAAAATGTTCTGCCTTGGACGTCCGTGTGTCTGTATGTGTGGCTCCTGTATATTATCACGATAATGACCGAAATACTTTACTAATCCAGTCTTATTTTCTTACGCTTCAGTATAATTAGGAATAGAACCCTATTACTTTTCACGGTCTGATTCGATATGGTTTAATTGTTATTAAATAAACAAAAAGAAAAAAATTGAGATTACGAGGCGTGCACTTTTGGATTTTCGAAACTATTTACACGTTGTCAAGGGTCCAGAAAAGGGTAAAAGATACTTCATGCCGCGGAATACAAAAGCAGTTTAAAGTCCTACGCATACCAAGTCGCGGGCAAAGCTAGTAACATACTTATAACTCGAGAATCACAAAATTTATTTATATAATTCTTTGCTGACGTCTTATTACTTTCCATTATACATTTCACGACAGAAAATATTTATAAGTATACTTAATGCATTAAAAATTCGATATACCTATATTTTAATTACAATTTTCTTAGAACAATTGCTATTTACAAGTATTGTGTAAATGCAAATAATTCCGCCAAAATATTACGGATTTTCGAACACAGCCCGCGGTCTATTCTTTGGTCAATTACTTCGAAATATACTTTTAAAGATATTTTTACATATGCAAAATGAGAAACATTGTTAATGGTGAATACCTTAGGAGTACTTATCATATCATTCATACCGGTGCAAACTTTGTTTAGGCCCTTCAACGTTATCTCATCCTGTTTAGAACAATGGCATATTTATTACCAGCCGAGATCGGTGCTTCAACGCTTGCATTGTGCGATTTCTTACAATAACTCTAACGCCAAAGGGTTACTTAAGAGTGGCCTAAATTATAAGGAAATTAACGATACTGGATTGTAACAGAAATGGAGTGAATTTGTCCCTTTTGATAACATAATTAATATAAAAAGGTTTTATTTTCAATGTCCTATTTATTTGTATATCAAAGTTTATAAAACAGTTTGTTTAACTTAAAAGGACTAGCGCCCACGAGTGAAATTTCCGGAACGCACTATATGTATTTGGCGGCAAATTTTCTAGCTAATAGCTAGCCAGGCAGGCATTACAAATAACCTACCACCATGTATTGCCTCACCAAAAGTTTAGGCTCATTGCATGTGGACTCGAACTCACGCCCATCCACTCTACCAACTGAGCCAACATAGTTTCAAAACTATTTTTTAGGATAAATAAACAAATATAACTTATAACTCGCTCGTTTATAACTTAGAACAAACTTGAATAACAGGAAATGTGGATATCATACGCTATCTATAATATTTCACAGACACCTCAACAGGAAACTAATCCTCGAGTGTTTATAATAAATAAACATCTACATTAGTGATGGGGTTTTGGTCATCTTTTGTTTTATAGTTAAGGCTTAGCGTTATGGCCATAATCTCACCTGATCTTAAGTGACGATACGGCCCAAGTTGGTAGACACGCTAAACCTGTGGAGGAACCGGCTCTCAAATGCAACTGCCAGAACACATCTATTGGTATGAGGTAGCAGATTTTCAACTTGAGAATGGTTGCTTGCCAAGCGGACATTATTAAAAGCCCTATCCCATGCTATGGTTTCCTCACGATGTTTTCCTTGACCGAAAGCTTAAGCTTATTGTAGGTGGTTGGATTCGAACTCACGTCCCTTGACGCGAAGTGATACACACTATCACTAAGCTATCATCGCTTCCAATGGATGGACGGATGTCAGTTCATATCTCTTCAGCTCTTTGTATTTCTAAATAGTTGAAGACTTAGAAGCAGACAGACTACTCCTTCTTCATCGTAATTAATGGTAATTTCTACTATATAATTAGGGCGATTGTACATAGTATGATAGATTATGTTCTAGATATTAGAAAAAGTTTGAAAGCTGGCAGGGTTTTGGGCAACACAAGAGTTAGAAGTGTCGTCGTGGTGCGGTTCAGAGGTAGTGTTGGGAACTTATCCAATACCCTTCTCGCCTTGGCCTGATGGCCCAGTGTTACGAGGAAGATGTTCGTCAGGAATACAATTTTAAACACCGGTGACACATACAGTGACAGTAACGATTGGCGATGGATTGTCGTTCTCTCGATGGTCGCTGCTGTTTTTGGACTGTGCTGTACTTAACATCAGGTACAGTGCAGTCACTTTGCCGAGCTACAATGAAAAAAAAAAAACTTTCGGTGTTCAGGAAACGCATTAACCACTGAGGACTGATTTACTATTTACAATAACTATGATGGTATAATGAAAGTTATGAAAAAAAAAACTCAACATTAATATGATCTCGCCAAATGCTCCGGTAGAATAATTAACACTAATATACACAAAAATTACACTTAATATAAACGAAAGAGACAGGCAGATAATTGTTAGAGCGAGAGAGAGAAACAAGAATTAAGGGACCAATCAGGCATTCTAATTTGCACAACACGACCAGCTATGAATTAACTAAGTGTTGTATTCAAATAAAACCACGACAGCAGACGAATATCATTGTCCCTTATTAAGTGGAAACAACGTTATCTTTAACATTGCAATTAATTTATTCCTGTATTACTGTTTAAAAACGATATTTTGGCTCTGTTTTCGTAATTACTTTTACAGCTTTACCAAACTTTTAGGGCGAATGCTGAGGACACTTAGCTCCGAGGCAGCGGGCGCAAGGGTGACAGAATGGCCGAACCTCGGCTTGGGCTACTGCAGCATTATCGGAGGTAGTCCCTTACAGAACCGTGTACTTAACGTGTGGGTATGCATAAATGGTATGCGGTGTGATGATGTACCCTCAGTGATGTCGAGTGTCACTGTATCGCGCGAGCAGAGTCACACGAGAGTTTCTATCCGGAGAAGCGAACCTATAACCTACGGAATATATTCTAAACAATTCAGAACTACACAATGAAAGGCAGACTATCATCCCAGCCAGAGACTAAAAGTAGTGCAAACGTAGTCTCAGGGTTCTATTTTTTTTTTTATACTTAAGGTTTAGCGTTATGGCCATAATCTCACCTGATGTTAAGTGACGATACGGCCCAAGTTGGTAGACAGGCTAAACGTGTGGAGGAACTGGCTCTCAAGTGCTGCTGCCGGAACACACCTATTGGTATTTGGCGGCAGGTTCACAACTTGAGGGTGGTAGCTACCCAGGCGGGCATTAGAAAAAGCCACCATGCTATGGTTTCCTCACGATTCACCGAAAGCTCAAGCTCATTGTAGGTGCTTGGGTTCGAACCCACGTCCCTTGACGCGAAGTCGTGCACACTACCACTGAGCTATCATCGCTTTAAATAAATCTAGGAATAAGAGAGAGTTTTAATCGACGTATTTTAATAACCATGTCTAATGCTTATTGGTGTGGATAGATAATGATACTAGAAACACAATAATGCTACGTACTTTTAACGAATGAAATGATTCAACTACAAACAATAACTATATTTTACATTTATAAAAGTTGTTGTATTGATCTTACAGTTAGTGTAATGACTGTGAAAGAAGTTGGTTAATCGATCAAATGTTATCCTCAGTGGTAGCGCGACTGTATCAGTTCAGTTCAGTTGAGTTAAGAACGTTCGACGGTGCGGACGACTGTTCGAAATATACATTGTAGTAAGCAGAAGCTCTGCTGTAAAATATAACGATTGTTGATAAAGACTTTGAGTATGATTCAACTTAACCCCGACCCGACTGTAACACGTATTGCCCTTTAATAGGTATTTGATAGCGCTTCTCGTCTAATGAGTATCACGCATCTCTCGCAACCAGCACTTAATAAAACAACCGAGCACACATTCGTAAAAGTAATTATACACCATATTAGTAAAAAAAAAACAATATAGATAGCGATGTTAATAAGGCAAAAGATAAACCGAATCGAGCAATGTAAGTATCATATAATTTCCCATACATATTCTTACGGATATTTTTAACCAAAAAACGTCCAGTTCCCAAAGAATAGGAGAATAATTTTTAGCTTCACACAAGCGAAGCCGCGGGGTCAGCTAGTTCTCGATAAATCTGAATTCGTTCTTTATTTAAATAACAGCGGAATCAAAGTGACATAATAACCATCATTAATGCACTTAAGCATAATTCCATTGGTCCCATAGTAGAGTCTTGGATGAGTCGACAACATCTGATCGCTATCTGATACATTTAAACGCACCGACCTTCCGTACTCGTTATTCAGCATTATCGCATTTATAACGTACGCTGCAGAGCTTAGAGTTACTCGAAAACTAACTGATACAGATCTATTAAATGTTGAAACGGCTGTTATAGCCTTCCGATATCTTAGCCTCGGCTTTAATCTACTCGTCACGCTTGGTGCAACGTAATTGGTACGACAGTGCGTACCGCGACGCCTCATATATCTTCCGGTGTAGATAGAAAGGTTCGATAGTACAGCACTGAATTTGTGAAATCCATTGGCCATTCATCCATTACATTAGTAAGAGGGTGAAGTCTTTAACACGAACTGTATTTAGATAAGCGTTGAAATCTCACTGCATTTCCACTAGAAGCATATTTACAAATCATCTGCCTTCCATGTGCTAAATCGTTTCACCGAATGGACTGTGTTATTTATAAAACAACTAGCCTTCACCCGCGGCTCCTCTCGCGCTGGTATTAACTTTTCATCTCTCAGCCTCCCCAAAATTTTACACGAGAAAAGTGGCCTGTAACCGTCTCCGTGGTTCCATCTATATCTATACCGAAATTCATCACAACCTATTCAGCAGTTTAGACGTGAAAGCGTAATACACAAATAACGAAACTAACTCACTTTGTCATTTATAATATTAGTAAGGTTAATAATTGTTTATCTATTTTTATATATCATAGGTTTAGCGATCTGGCTGCAATCTCATCGGAAAGTAAGTGACGATGTTGCCCAAGATGGTGGACACTGTAAGCCTAGTGGAGGGACTGGCTATCAAGTGCGACTACCGGAACACACTTATATAAGTATTTGGTGGCAGATTTTCAATTTCAGAGTTGTAATTAGCCAGGCGGGCGTTAGATCCGTCCATGCTATGGTGTTTACTCGAAGTACTAATACTATGTAGACAAAGTCGCGGCACCAGCTAGTAAGTTCATAACTCACATTAACATAGAACTGGTTTCTACTGAACAACAGAGTGCAAAAAAAAATCACTTGAACTTAAGATAAATTTTAAATTTAATGAATGGGGTTTAACGAAGTCGACCAAAAAAGGTTTAACAATAAACTGTTAATAGCTTCGTTTAGGATTCCTTTGTATAAAAATGAATATTAAATCTATATATTTTTATATTTATTGACAAATACTCTAAACGTTTTATTTAGTCACTTAACAACAATAATCTATATATATAAAAATGAATCTACATGTCCCTTGGTCATCGCATCACGCGTGAACGGATGGAACAATTTCGCTAATTATTTTTGTTGTTGTTTTAATTAACAAAAAATTTAACGGAACCTTAGAAAAGTTAAGAAAATGTAACAACTTATTGACAATAATAATTTTGCATAACTGTCAGTTATCACGTCGCATGACGCGACGTTCCTACAAGCTACCACTGAGCTATCATCGCTTTAAAACTGGTTTAGCGTTATGGCAATAATCTCATCTGATGTGTCCCAAGTTAATGGACACGCTAAGCCTTGTGGAGAGACTGGCTGGATTACAACTTACAAAACATACCTATAGGTATTTGGTGGCAGATTCTGTACTTCAGTAGGCAGCTAGGTGGGCCATAAAAAATCCCCACCACCACCACTTTCACCGAAAGCTCAAACTCATAGCAGAGATCGAACTCACGTCCACTGACGTCGCTTCAAAATTAAACGGGTTGGTATTCTATTGGTATTCAGTTTAAATAACAGTCATATAGATCCTTAACTTACTTTACTTTTGAATCCCTTAACATTAAACAAGCAAAAACATTTGCATTACATAAAAACGGAATTAAAAATGATTTTCCTGTACCTTAGGAACAGATTTTTTTCTATGACCTTATGTTTCATCACGCAAACGAAAAAAAAGTATTACCATACGGAACACTCTTTTTTTACAGTGCAAACCAATCTTCTAACTCGAGGTCAGAAACTTATTATAACTTTCATAATTTGTATTAAGTTTAAGCTATTTGTTTACTTTTAAACATAGACTTAATGTACACGAATCATCTTATTATCACTCATTTATTTCATTTTAATTTTAATCTTTTTTATACCAAACATATAAGGACACTCTCGAACCTACGGAACACTTAGAACATAATAAAGTACGCTCCTGACGGATTTTTTCAAGCTCGCGGCTCGTGCGTGACTGATTCCAGATTATTTCTTTTGGGTTAAACGATAATGACTCCTTAAGTACCGTGATATTAATGGAATCCCTGTTACATTGTCCATACCGGGAGCCGGTAATCTAAAGTCGCCTTGGCTGTTCATTAACTTTTGACACGCGATATATTAGCTCTTATTACAGTTTCTTCTCTGCTCTTTACTTAACTGATTTTTCTTATAGCTTAGGAGACAAACGAGTAAGCGGATCACCTGATACTAAGTGATCACCGCCACCTATGGACCACCAGTGGAATTGCAGGTGCGTTGCCGGAACACACCTATTGGTATACGGCGGCAGATTCTCAACTTACCAAATCAGCTACATTTGCCATTTTTTATTGTACTGAATCAAAACTATCGTTAAAATAAAACGGTTGCCCGAACTTCCAAGACTTGCGCCGATACGCAATAAAAAAAACAGCAAGAAAAAAAACCCAGAATTGTTTACCCCTTGTGCGCTTATTCGAGAGGTATGTTTATGGTAAAAATAAAAATATCATTGACAAAGGCGCGCCCGTCCAAATTTGTCGCGCTCGAGCGACAGCCGCAGCGACGCCATATTAGGTGTGCGCGCGCAGCAAGAACCGACGAAGCATTCGCGCTGACAAATCACCGGACCGTTTGTTATTTTATAAAATTAAACGTATACGCATTAATCTCGGCAGTGAGTTTTATTTATTAATGTAATTCTTTATTTAATACTCGTGATTTATTAACCACAAGCGGTACTCGCGATTTCGACCGCGTGAACCGGAAAATTTTGTTTGTTTGTTTATATATATCACGTTACCGCCTGCAGGAATAAAGCTGTTTTGAAAAAAGTTACAAAAACGAGCAAAAAAAAAATCAAATATTTTTCAGTTCCATGCGAACGAAGCCGCGGGCACTGATATTTATAAATACAAGTGTTACTCTGAAAGACTTCTTATATCGAAGTTAAATTAAATTATTATAATGTAAACAAAATTAGAATATTGTAGAGTAATCCAAATAGATATCACTCTCATATTGAATTTCTATCGTCAAGCACCGATAGACGTGTTCCGGCAGCTCCACCTGAGAGACGCTTCCTTACTTGGACTTATCTTGGGAGTCAGCATTTCATGTGTCGTCAAGGTATTTGAACGGGCATTTGACTGTGCTTGTCACTCGATGACTTTCTTACGCATTACGAGTCGAATTATGTCCACTATATCACCAAAAAAAGGCTAGATTGAGGCTAATATGCACACACACACATAGTAACAGGCGTACAACATTCAGACTCTATAAAAACACTGTATAGTGCCTTCTATCTAATTCTCTCACAAGTTATATCCAAACAGATGTATGCACTTGTCTCTTTTTACTGTCGCTTTTTCGTTTCATCGAGTTTAAAATCATAACAATCCTACAGAAGATTCAGTTCAAAAACCGATCGGCAATTGTTATTTATATATTTATAAGACATTTATTTTCATAGTTTTCGAAAATATTAAGGATTAACGTTACCTACTATTTATGGAACAAGTTACGTCTGCAAACGGTTTAACTTGCGTACGACATGCGGCTATAATATTGATTAAAAAACTGTCCGTTCTGCGTAATTAATCCTTGATCTTTATCACTGAACGTATGCTCGGGCTCACGTCGCGTCGCCGGTATGACAGACGCGGATATCTCCCGACTTATCTCATGAAATTTATTTGCAATTATAATAAAGTATTACTAAGCGATTGCAAATGAAATCGATACGTTAATAGCACAAGACCAACGAGCACTGTCAATCGATAAATGATTTAAATGTAACCGTAGTGAAGTAATTGATACAATGTCGTTTGTATATTTTTATCTTAACGAATATTATAAACTATGACCGCGCCTCGTTCGCATGGAATTAGTTAATATTTGATATTATTTTGCAGCAATGATAGCTCAGTGGTAGTGTGTACAACTTTGCGTCAAGGGAAGTGCGTTCGAATCGCACCACCCACAATGAGCTTGAACTTTCGGTGAAGGAAAACATGGTGACGAAACCATAGGCTTTACCACATTCAAGTTGTAAATCTGCCGCCAAATACCAATAGGTGTGTTTCGGCAGTTCCACTTGAGAGCCAGTTCCTCCACAGGTTTAGCGTGTCTACCAACTTGGGCCGTATCATCACTTAAGATCAGGTGAGATTATGTCCATAAAGCTAAACCTTACGTATAAAAGAAAATGTGTATTATTCCATTTTTTGTTTTTTTTTCTTTAAGATCTAAAATGGTTGCGATGTGATCGTTTTGCACGAAATGAAAAAGACTGCAAAGAGTGATGAAACTTTACTTCCTAATGCTACAATAAAACATAACTTAGAGGCCATTCCATTATTAAGTAACGCAATTAGGGGAAAGGGGATTCTTCTAGAATCGTTACGATGCGTTACAAGGCGGAAGGCCGGTTCGAACGACGCGTTACGTAACATTGATATCTATTTATTCACATAAAAACCTAGGCTATTAAAGTTTCCCAAGATCGGAACTCTTTTCGTTTATGTTTTACGGGGAATCCCTCGAGTATTTCTAATCGTATTGCCAAAGGTTGACATAAATAATTTATTTTTAAGAGTTTATTAATAGGCAAAGGTAAAACATAATTATGACTTTTAGGTAAAAATGCTCTTTCGGTTTTTACGTAACGTTTGAGGATGCGGGGCCGGGGGGTGTCATACAGAAAAATGTTACGGCGCGTTACGCGGTGGCGAGGAAGGACTAAAAATCTTCCAAACTTGCGTTACATAATACTTAAACGGTCCCTTACATTGCTTATTTACATTAATTTTTATAAATAAGGTCCATCAATGATCGTTGGTAACAAAAACGGAGACTAACGAATTTGTCAATAATTTGTCTTGATTTAAATGTAAAAAATAATATCAACCTGGAATTGACATACCTATATGATTTAATAAAGGCTGATTTATATTACTAACTACTTAAACATGATTTTATTGAGTCATACTAAGTCATACGTAGAAGTTGGCGTTATATAAGATAACTTGTACATATATTTTTTTATACTTAAGGTTTAGCATTATGGCCATAATCATACCTGATCTTAAGTAACGATACGGCCGAAGTTGGTAGAAACGCTAAACCTGTGGAGGACCTGGCTCTCAAGTGCTGCTGCCGGAACACATCTATTGGTATTTGGCGGCAGGTTTACAACTTGAGGGTGGTAGCTAGTCAGGCGGACGATGTTTTCCTTCACCGGAAGCTCAAGCTCATTGTAGGTGCTTGGATTCGAACTCACGTCCCTTGACGCGAAGCAGTACACATTACCACTGAGCTATCATCGCTTCAAAAATAAAACTGTATTGTAAATATGAACATTACTATAATTTTTCTTATTATAATCTAATCATACTATATTTTCGAGAGAAAAATTAAAAATGTATACAATGTTTTCTATTTTTGGCTTATTTCGATACAGTGATAACTATTATATGTGGATTAATATATAGGATTATATTGCTCCCATAAAACGAATATATTGTTCCGGGATTTAGCTAAAAAAAAAAAGGGTATGATAAATACATCGTTTTATTTACTATGTCAATGAGGTTTAGCTTTAGTTGGTATATAAAAAATCAGATATCCTTGTCATAACAATACCATGGTTTATAAAATTAAAAATCCTATACATTTGTCATAATCTGCAAATAAAACAATTCAAATACACGTGAACAAAGCCGCAGGGCAGCTAGTTCAGCAATAAAGTTACAAAGTAAGTCTGTAAGCCACACATACAAATGAGTTGAGGAAAAAACTCAAACGCAACTTTATTCGAAGTCGGTACAAATCGTTCGTTTATTGTAATTTTAAATATAATACCATCCTAGCTTTCGCTCGCGGTTTTGCTCGCGTTAGTATACATTTTTTTTGGGGATAACAGTTTTTTTTATGTTGAAAGCTACTCAACTGTATTTTATGTATCCCTGATACTTTGTATGAGATTTTAATAAACTTTTGACATTGCAATAAATTGACAAAGTTAATTTGCCATTTATAATATTACTTTGGATACCTAACAATGGTATCCGAGTAGAAATTTAATAAAACAGTATTATTGTTGAAAAAAAGACAATTGAGTTCACTTACAAACATGAAGAAAACCATCGAAAAGTGAATACCGCCAGAGTAGTAGATATGGAAAGTGTGACCGTGATATTGAACGAAGAGTTGTGTTAGGGAATCGAGTGAACGGGGCCCTGCGTAACTCCATGTGCAGCCGGAATGTGTCTACAAACGCACGTTTGGTTGTGCACCGGGGTGTGCTAGTCTCTACACTTATGTATAGAGGTGAGTGCTGGGTCTGGCAGAAGAAACATGAAAGCAAGATTAATGCAGTAGAGATGATAAATCTAAGAAGTATAGCTGGCTTACGAATGATAGTTAAAGTAAGGAATAGTGTGATAAGGGAACGTTGTGGAGTGGTAGAGGATGTAGTGACAAAGATAGAGAAAGGGATGCTTAATTAGTATGGACATGTAGAGAGGATGGATGAAACAAATTTACAAGGTGAGTGTAACTGGGCAAGCTGGTAAGGGTCGACTTAGGCGAACTTATCTCAATCAGATCGAGGACGTTCTGGAGAAAGGTCAGGTCAAAAGTACCCGTAACCGAAGTGAATGTATGAAGGTGCTTATGAAAGTAGAAGAAGCGAAAGATGTATGTCAGGATCGTAGCCAGTGGAAGGATGTGATAACTGCCTACCATTATGGGGGAGAGGCGTGAAACTATGTATGTAGTTTCTCTGCTGTAGTATTTCTCTGCTGACGCAGGTACGGAGAGATCATAAGGATAATCGTATTGTTGTATAAACTTATCACGCTACTCGAACAGTGACAAAAACGTCTGTCCACGATACAATCGTACGAAAGAGCAATTAATTCCGATCGCCATTTACAGCAAACGGCATTTATTGATACGGCCTGTGCGCCGCTTGGTTCCCATTGCGAATTCCGAACGCGAGGCGGTGCGCCGCAAATCGAACAAAATGTCTAAACAAATTGCATTGACGGGCCGCATGGGAGAGTTCAGTTTTTGCACTAATTCGGCATTCCGAAATAAAAATTCCACCTCCTTAAGTGGCCGCTGCCGGAGCAAAAACGGTGACATTTCACGACGGGGCCGCACTCGCGGTCGTGTTCCACGAAAACTTCAACGCTGTTTAAATATGGTATGCAAGTAAATCATGTGCTCGTGTGATATTCTTATAATATACTAGGTGCGGTCCGCGAATCCGTTCCAGTGAAACTAAAATTTTATCTCATTATAAGCTTTTAGCAATGACTCCGCGCATATTGATTTCGTCAACCAACTCTGGTTGACAATCGATACAGATATATTTATAGTATCAAATTCTATTAAATTATGTATTTCAGGATGATAGGCAATTTGGGTAAATATGAACTTACAGAAGATTAGAAATTATAAGCAGTTTTACACTTTAAAGTTTGAAGCAAATCGAATGGCGCATTAAAAGTTTCATACAAAGTTTATCCCTCTCTATACTCACTTTTTATTAGTTTTTTTGCGAGAAAAACGAATCTATCACCACCTCCAAGGGAGAGTGGGGCAAATAGAAAGGTCTATCACTATACAAAAATTCATCACAATCGATTCAGTGATTTAGGCGTACTTCTTTCAATACCGCTTTGTTCCTAACGGTGGTAGTGGAATGTTAAGTAGTCAAGCTGTCCTGAATGTATGTTCTATCGAATACAATTTTTTTTTTATCGAACTTATAGTTACTAAGATTAGCGCATTCAAAGAAACAAACAAACAAACTATTCCCCTTTATAATATTAATATATCGCGGCCATTTTCGGGACCGAGCGCCTCGTTTAAGCGATTCGCCATTCGCGTCAGTCGCAAGGAAATTAATTAATAAAATATTTTAACAATATAATTGAAAAGAGAGGTGAAAAGTGAAATAAAAATAACGGGAAAATTATATGAACAAATGTTAAATACAATTAATACCATAATTTCAAGCTATCATTTTTAACGGAACGTTTCAGAAATTAACAGGAAAGGCATTTGGTGATTTGGTTCACGTGAAAATAAAATTTATCTGGCGGTTCACTCTCGTCTTCTTTATATACCGGAAGAAGTTCGTTTGTTTGTTAAAACCCGCTAATTTTACTAATTAATAATCAGATTTGAAAATTGTATTGCATAAAGCAATCAAGCAAATACGCACAGAAAAAAGTTACAAAAACGGGCAAAAATTGTTGAATAATTTTAGTTACAAGCGAACGAAATCATAAGCACAATTCACTTTAATGATCGATCGATATAAAAAATGTATTTAACAGATGTATGTTCACTGGTTGCACCCCTGTACCTACTGCAGAATTTATCTACACACAGAAACTATATATGTCTAAACAAAGACATAATGGTTGTATGTCTGTCTGCTGTCGTAAAAGCGCCCTCGCCTAATGGAATCCAACCCCACGACAGCCTTGGACTGACCCAATTACGTCAAACGTCACTGGAATAACGTTTGCCTTCAAGTTGATGAGATTTTCCTCAGAGACTATTGTCTAATTTTATTGGAACAAAATACAACGAAAGTCTACAAATAAGACAATGAAATAAAAAAAGAACGCAAACGTTTCTGAAACAATTCGAGCTAAAAACCTTTCAGATAGCACTATTAATTTTCTTAAGTTAATTTCCTTTCGGGCACAATTTTCGACTGCAGAATGCCCCTTAGATTGAAGGGCGAATATATAAGTCCACTGTAAGACCTGTCATATAGTAAAGGTCGGAGTGCTGGGCTATTAAGAAGATGGATGACTGTCAGTTGCGTGCAGCAGAAATGCAAATGCTGAGATGTATATGTGGTGTTACACGACTTTTTAGAGTTACAGTTTAGCGTTATAGCCATAATCTCACCTGATCTTAAGTGACAATACAGCCCAAGTTGGTAGCCACAGTAAACCTGTGGAGGAACTGGCTCTCAAGTGCAGCTGCCGGAACACACCTATTGGTATTTGGCGGCAGGTTTTCAATTTGAGGGTGGTTGCTAGCCAGTCGGGCATTAGAAATAGCCCTACCACCATGTTATGGTTTCCTCACGTTATTTTCCTTCACCGAAAGCTCAAGCTCATTGTAGACTGTTGGATTCGAACTCACATGCATTGAGTCGAGATCGTACATACTACCACTGAGCTATCATCGCTTCTGGGCAAAGTAGGAAGGAGTATGTGAGGAGAGATTGAAAGTGGCGCCAGTGGTGGAGAAGTTAAAAAGGAACCGCTTGTCTTGGTTGGGACATGTCACGAGAAGAGAGTAAACACGTGTATTGAGAAAAGTAACGGATATGAATGTTGAAAGAAGAAATGGAAGAGAAAAGCCAAAAAAAGATGGCGGGTGTCAGAGATTTGTGGAAGAAAAAAAGGTGCTGCGCCGACCCCAAATGACTTAGGAGCAGAACAAGATGATACTTAGCTATGTATGCGTCTTCATATGTACAAAATAGATTATGCAAACTAATACCGAGAAATACTATTGACAATATGGGATCAGAATCGTCCTTGTCAATAAAAGGCTGTCATTATCGTTGTCAAAACTAAAAAAAATAGCTATTTCTATCCGACAGTGTTCTGGCTGATGCATGCACCGTATTCTTTCACCGACTACGCTTACAATGCCTGGAGTCACAGTAATCTTTTTATACGAAAATTTGTTCAGTACACTAGTTATAATGTTCAACGGAACCTTTAAAGAGCGTACAATGCCAATATTATCGGTACACTGTCGATTACGAGCAGTAAAGTCTTTATGGGGATAGATTAACAAACATTCCATGTGCCATTTAGCGAAGGCGGTGACCTCGTAAGGCGTCACAGTGACCTATAAAGTTTACAGGTACGACTCGACGCACCCTTCCTTTTTCACCCGCACACCGTGACCCTCAGAAATGCCATCAAACTGTCGCACCTTAGGAAGCATCTAGATTTTTCTTTTTATCTACTCTTATATAATAAGAGAAAAGTTTGTTTAAACGCGTTAATCACAGGAGGTAGTAGGTAGATATGAAAAACTTTTTTTGCTTTTCACATCTCAATTATTGACGTAGGTTTCAGGCTACACATAATCACGCTACGATCCTTAAAGTGGTGATAGCTCAGTTGGTAACGTATACGGATGCAACGTCAATAGACGTGACTTCGAACTCCTGCAATGAACCTGAATTTTCAGTGAAGAAAAACATCGTGATAAAACCATTGCATGGTGGTAGAACTATTTTAAATACCCAACTGGCTAGCTGCCACCATATAGGTATATTCTGGCAGTAGCACTTGAGAGCCAGCTCCTCCAGTAAGCTTAGCGCATCCACCACCTTGATCTACGTCGTCACTTAACGTCAAGTGACACTGTAACTATAATGCAAAATATATATAGCATAAATAAACTTATATTTTTAATTGATAATTAAAAATGATACACAACCTAAAGCAATTTTATTTCTTGCGCATACACAGTAATACACTCATACACTTTTTATGTGTCACTATCTGTGACCGAGATTTTATTTGACTGGAACTCACTTTTGTCCATTTTTGTAACTCTTTTCAATACTTTCCTCTTATTGCTCTTTCAAATACAAAAATAATTCTTAAGATCCAATAGGTAGCTCCTAAGATTCATTCATTCATACGCATATTCATTCATTCATCATACATTAATTACATACATACATTAATTAGTTCTTCATACATACATTCATTCATTCATTCATAGCGCGTTCAAAAATCCAACTTTTCTGCTTTATATATAAACATTTCGTGTCGCGTTGTTTGTCCGCGACGAACTCCTAAACTACACAACCGATTCTAATGAAATTTTGCACGCTGTGTGCAAAATTGATGTAACTTGAGAGATTGAATACTTTTATCTCGATTGACGCATTAGATGTCGCTGTAGTTGATGCGATTGGCTACTCAAAAAGGCAGAACAAGGCCTGCCAGGTTAGCTAGTCTTAATATAGATAAAGGTTACCTTAGTACACAGTTACAATATATATGGAATTTATTGCAATGCGGCTTCCTACGTCTCTTCTAGTCCTTCATATGTCTAGACCTTAATAAGTCTTATAGACTATGTTCATATACTTGAACGCAACACAATCAATTGACAAGAAACTTTTGCATGATCAGCACATTATTTTGCTGGCTGTATATTTCTTTCAAAAACTATTGATGTGTGCGGATTATAAAATAAAAAAAAATATTACGTCCAAAAAATTGATTCCTTTAAACTTTGAAATAAAACTAATTTAAACGGATTTTATCGCGGTTATTTATTAAATTTTGATCCCGACGTTTCGAAAGCTTTTCAGCCTTCGTGGTCACGGGGCGGAACTTAAACTTTAAACTTATTCAATCCATATAAGAAACAAAATCGATTGGCAAGCGATTACCGCTTTCCGACTTTTTTATAATTTGCACATTTTTTGGTGGCTGTACACATCTTTTAAACTTTGTAAAATTAAAAACATAATCTTGTGCGAAACAAAACCATGTATGAATTACTTTTATATTTCATATTTTCGTTCCGAGTCCTACGCGATGATAATTTGGAATTATCACTTACCACGATCGGCCCGTTCCTTCCTGTACTGGTGAGTGTAGCTCCGAACCACTGGTTGGACATCTCTTCAACCTGTCTGTTTTGGGAGTCGGCCTTATTAGCTGCAAAGAAACATAGTATCGTATAACATTTGACCACAGAGTATATCGCAGTTTTAATCAGTACAAAACAAAGAAACTTGACTAACCAAATCTTCGCACAAAACATTTTAGAAATTGATTTCAGAAAAACTTTAAAAAAGAACGGGTTTCTGTAGTCATTTTTTTTCTGTCTCTAGCAAAGTCTAAGTGTCATGCATTACTGGTTTATATTTAAGCTTATATAATTATTTTATATTACTATATATGAACTAACTAGCTAGTGCCTCGTGGTTTTACTTGCACTATTCCCGTCAATAACGCGTGTTGTCGGTTCGATCTCCGTACGGTTTCGAATTTTAGAGTAGTACTATCTTACTAGTGTTAGTAATATTAAAAATGCGAAAGTTAGTTTGTTTGTTTGTTACGATTTCACGCCTAAACCGCTGAATCGATTACGATGATTTTTAGTATAGACAGATGGGCCCTTGGAGACAGTGAATAGACTTTGTACGAAACTTATTATTGCATCATCTCGTTTGTTTGCCAAAATCAATGTTCACGGGAACAAAGCTGCGGGTAAAAGCTAGTGTTTACATAAGCGTCACAAAACAATCAGTTTGCCCTAAGCCTTATCGTCTCCTCTTAATGACAACAGTTATTAATTATTTAATGACTGGCGGCAACGGAACCTCCCCACCGCACCCTGCCGCACCCCTCTCACATACAACAAATCGCTGGGGTTAAGCTTTTAAACTGATTGGATAATTTCGACGACAAAGTTCCTAAACGACCATTATTTAGTTTATCAACTGAACATTTACTTCGGTTTCGTTATTTGCTTTGATACTTTCTTCCATTTGCACACTCGAACACATTCGGCGACATAAATTATGCAATCTATTAAAGTATTTTTTATCACACATTTTTAGTACAAAATATAAATAAATTTAACCGTCTAAAAATTGACATACACCACTATCATACAAGTCTACACACGTCTTAATTGTGTACTCATCACAAATCGTTGATGAATATCGTTGATGGTCGGATACAAATGGATTTTTTTTTTCGAACTATCATACGCTGATAGCCCTAGAGGCTTTGACAGCATCACCGAATTTTTCGGGGCGAGGTCTAAGGCTCCGAGGCAGCAAGCGCAAGGGTACTAGAAAAGCCAGACTTCGGCTTGGGATGCTGCCGGAAAAATAAAAAAGGATTCGCAAGAGTAACTAATAATCAGGTCGTAACTTACTTGTTTCGTCATCCTAACACGACCTTATCAGGCAAGCCGCATAAGGGCCGCGAGGCTAGTCCCTTACAGAACCGTGTACTTAACGTGTAGGTATGCATGTATGGTATGCGGTGTGATGATGTACTTTACGTGATGTAGAGTGTCACTGTATGGCGCTAGCAGATTCACTCGGGGCTCCTATCCGGAGTTCGCACGGCAGAAGTTTACAGGTATGATTGGTTTCGCGCACGATTTTCTTACTTTCTAAATAAACGTAACGCTGTTGAGTTCATACTTGTATTCATTTCTCTCCTAATAAAATTTCCACATGAAAGTCTTATTAAATATATAATAAAATAATAATAATAATAAAATTAAAATCGATTTTTAAGAAGTTAATTCCAAAAATGTTTTAACACTTTCGTCAGAGCCTGTACCTTATAAAGACACGTCCATCACGCTAGCTGCTTCAGTAATAATAGTTAGGGATTTTTTTATTATTTATTTACGACTCGACTGCCCCTAATAATATACGATGCAATGATAGAGACTGTGGAGCAAATTATAGATATTTCAAATAATCCATCATGAACACCGCTGTCTCTGGTTCAGCGTTTGTTTTAGAAACGTAAGTGCCCAATGTGAATGTATTAAAATGATTGTTATCTCTGCCGATACCCTTAATGGGGTTCCATATATGCCGTGATGATACTATCGCCCACCAACTAAATTACATGTGGTCCCATATAGGGCGACGCTTAAAAATTATACGATGGGTAAATAATAAAAAGTGTGGTGCGTGATCACGACATTTTATAACTGGGTTCCGTAAAAGTTATGTTTATTTTTGTTTGATCATTATTTTTTACATTTTCATTTAATTTCCAAAAGTTTTAAAGTTTGATTGTAATGTTACCTGAAATAAATGACGACGCCCAAATTAGTAGATATCAAGCTTGTTGGTAGCTAAATTAGGGGTGTAAGCTTGCCGGGCGGGTATTAGAAAGATCCTTATCACCATGCTATGGTTTCATCACGATGTTTTCCTTCATCAGAAGATCAAACTACTGCTAATAGACAAGGAGTATAAACGTTTTTGCCCATACTTCAGGTCATAAAGTAAAAAATTAGCAAGCGATTCATTAATTATAGTAAGAACTAGCTTTTATCTGCGGCTTCGCTCGCGTTAATATTGATTTTGTCAAACAAAGCGGATGACGCAATAAAAGTTTCTCTCTTCTCTTCTCTTTACCCCACTTTCAATAAGTTTTTCGCGAGAAAAAATAGCCCCCCCCAAGTTCAGGTTCTCATTTACCTCTATACCAAAATCGATTATAATCGATTCAGCAGTTTAGGCATGAAAGAGTAACAAATAATCAAATTCACTTTCACATTTATAATATTAGTATGGACGAATGATGCCTCCGGGAACTGTTTCTTAATAAACCTTGAACCGAATACAAATATGAGTAAGAACTTTCGACATACTTAAAAACCTAAAAATATTGAAAATGGAACTATTTATTAATGTCTCATTACGTCTTATATTCTTAGATTACAGTCCACTACACACATAACTCACACATAATTACTCTCTCACACATATATACATACACATACATTGATATTAACAAAATTACCCCCAAAGCGGATATCAGAATAAACTGCAAAGAGTTTTTTTATCGACGAAATCGAGTACGGTACCCTAAAAACTGACAAGCCGTAAGTAAAAATTGACGGATGAGCTTTAATTTCACAGTATGAAATGAAGACATTAAGTTGTGACACCGGACGATCGGTCAATCGACGAGCGACGACGGTGACCACAATTAACTTGTATGACAGGAACCGTCTCTAATATGATTGCCCGAGAGCGTTCTCTGTACCGGACCGGACAAAATTTATGGCCACCGTGATCCTCGGTATAGGCATTTCGTTTTTTCTACCATTTTTCATTGATAAATGTCATCGTAAATCGTAATTGACAATTCGATCCGAGTTCATGAAGATATTGATTGAAAAATCAATAAAATTGGATCATTCCAGATGTTCATTGTATAGATTTGTTTATTTTTTTTATAGTCAAGGCCCTACAGCCACAATATCGCCTGATGTTAAGTGACGATGTGGCTGAAGGTGGTGGACACGCTCAACCTTGTGGAAGGACTGCCTCTGCAGTGCCGAAACACACCTATAGCTATTTGGTGGCAGATTTTCAACTTGAAGGTGGTAGCTAGACAGTTGGGCATTAAAAAAGCTCTAACACAAAGTTATCGTTTTCTCACGATGTTTTCCTTCACCAAAAGTTCACACTCATTGCAAGGAATCGAACGTACATTGATGTGGCGTCCCTACACACAACAAACTGAGCCATCGACGCTTCAAGAGGGATACCTCGAAGAAAGACAGGGTAACTATTAACGTGATATTAAAAACGGGGAAAGTTTAAATGGGGATTCAAATTTTATGTACAGAATTTCTGAAAGTTAATTTTTATGATTATCGATAAGAAATAAACAGTGTTCCATGTTTTTTTTTTAATATTATTAAAGGCAATAATACATTAAGGGACGATTTTAATTATATAAGTCCACGCGAACTTACTCTCGGGTACATACGTATATATCTACTGATTTATTGTTGTTGGATAATATTTTACCCTTGATAATATATATGTATGATGATTATCGTGTCAATAGCCTTCTGATCCATGATAGCTCCGTTGTACCGTGTAAGGACGCCGAGTCAGTAGTCCTGAGTTCGAATCCCTGCAACGAGCCTGAGGTTTCGGTGGAGGAAAAACGTCGTGATTAACCATAGTGGTAGCGCTTTTCTCCCGCCTGATTAGCTACCACGCTCAAATATGACGCCAAATAAATAGATGTGTGTCGCAATAGTCGCACTTAAAAAAATTGTAACAATACACATATCTAACATTCCATAATAAAGTTGCAAATTAATAAAAAAAATTACCAAACAAATTTTACATGTTTACAATTTTAGTTTATGAGTGTATTCTTATAGATAAAACTCATGCGGATAACTGGTCCAATACAGTCCTCTGAGCGTAACTTTTTAGTTCCTAAGTTAAAACATAATTAACTTACGATCAGTATAGAAACAAAGCCAGACCCTCCACTAGGCTTAGCTTGTCCAATGTTTTGGGTCACACCTTCACTTAATATCAGTTGAGATTGTTATCATATCGCTAAAAGTGTTAACGATTATAAAGGACATTTGATACGAATATCAAAATTACATATTATTTTCTGCTTCGAACACAAAACTCGCCACCCCGATACACAGCCCTATATAACTTTGGGGCAATTACATTCCTGTTTATAAAATATTAAGTATTCGTATGACAGACGTAAATAAAATTGGGGTCGGATACAGTCGGCTGCGCTCCCTACATTTGTGTCAAAAACATGCATATATAAAAATAAAAATAAAATAATGAACGGAGTTCACATTTCACGGTACAGCGCATTGCTGTTTCGATCCGTAGATATTGTCACCTGACATTATGTAAATATCATATAAAGGTTACACGAACAGGTTTTATGAAAAACATTAATTAACAACAATAAACCGATATTCCACCATAATACTATGGCAGTCTATTATCGTATGGGAGATTATCGTACACTCAACACCAAACTCCCAATACATATTGAATTATTTTTTTCATACTATTTTACATTATTACTTTTTAAGTTCAACGTTAAACAGGTTCAAGAGATTATGTTATATATTCAAACCAAATAAGTATAATTACTCATCTACGTACATAAGTACACACACTCTTTTTTAATATGTATATTGCCTATTTTTTTTATAAGAAAAATGCTAGGTTTATGTTTCTTTAATAACTGATTCACTTTAAAGCCACGATTAACGGACGGAATTATTTATAGATCACACAAATGATTATTTTGTGCGGGGCTCGAACCCACGGCACATTAGAACAGCGTGCGGTTGCATGTTAACTGTTTTAACCTGCTTAATTCGATCCAAAAATAAACTGTTCTGATTTTTATTCTTACTCTTGATTCGTTGATAGTGTTTAGTCCTTAATGTCGCTTCTAACATTAGCGAAATTGC
The DNA here is from genome assembly GCA_039707435.1 of Actias luna. Classification (NCBI taxonomy): domain Eukaryota; kingdom Metazoa; phylum Arthropoda; class Insecta; order Lepidoptera; family Saturniidae; genus Actias; species Actias luna. Next base: position 17,627,646 of record JAZHAC010000017.1, on the reverse strand, counting down.
CTCCACAAGGAGATGTCAAGAAAAAGATGAGGTCAGCTGCTATGTTTATTTATTTATTATTGATTATTTATGAATATAATTGTACAATTATGAACTTTCATTGAAGGAAAATATCGTGCGGAAATCATAACATGGTGGTCGGGCTTTTTCTAATGCCCGCCTGGCTAGCTACCACCCTCAAGTTGAAAATCTGCCGCCAAATACCAATAGGTGTGTTCCGGCAGTTGCACTTGAGAGCCAGTCCTTCCACAGGTTTAGCGTGTCTACCAACTTGTGCTGTATGATCACTTATGATCAAGTATGATTATGACCATAACGCTAAACCTTAACTATATAAAAAATACTGTTCAACCAGTCAACGTAAATGTTTCAAAATTTTCAATTTTCCAATTTTCATTTACACAATTTTCAATGTCCAAAAGAAACTTCAGTAGGAAATGATGATAAACTGTTTGTTCCTATATAATATTACCGACTGCGCGTGGGCGGAGATTCAAAAATTGTTATCAATGATAATACCTACCTACACATGCACTGCGAAACCTAGAAGCATTATTAAAGAAGCTAATAACATGCAACATTTCCAGTATAACAAATATTCACACGACAATCTTGACACTACAAAGCAACTGAATAATTCAACCGTATAGCGCCATCTAGTGAATAATATTGGAGTTATTGAAATGCAGGTTTGAATGAAAAAGTTTCGAAAGCAATCTCTAATATGGATTTTGGAATTCTTAGGCGGGATCGCGATCTGCCATTTTGTTTTTAATTTAATATATAAATGAATCGCCGAAATGCACGTACGAGCATAACTTCTAAACGACTGTACCGAATTGGATAATTATTGCCGCCTCACAAGCGAAACGTTGAGGTGGGTGCTACTGTCACTTCACACAAAACAACTGATTTTTTCAAAACTTAAAATGTCTCTATTTATCCTATATTGCACTTGTAAAATAATATATATGCACACACATCAAGAAAAACACTATTTTTAACAATCCTAATATTTTTTGTTGCCATTTTTGTTATCTAAACTAGTTAAAAAACTGTTTAAAAGACTTCTGTTTTGGACATCCGTGTGTCTGTATGTGCGGATCCTGTATGTTATCACGATAACAACCGAAATACTTTACTAATCCAGTTTTTGTTTCTTACGCTTCAATATAATTAGGAATAGAACCTTATTACTTTTCTTTGTCTGATTTGATGTGATTTAATTGTTGTTAAATAAATAAATAAAAAAATGAGATTATGAGGCGTGCACTTTGGGAGTTTCCAAACTTTTTTTAAATTGTGTTCGTTATTGTCAGGACAATGTTAGTATTAAAAAAAAACTAACATTTTTATTTCATCTCATAATATAGTAACGAAGCAATGACAGCTTGTTGGTAGTGTGTTTGGACGCCGCGTCAAAGGACGTGGGTTCGAATCCAACCATATTTAAATTTCATCAAATATAAACAATTTTTGTTTCCAAGTACCGTCAAGAACGCTTACACGTCTTTCGTTCCGGATACCTTGTCACTCAGCAACGAATGAATGAACTCGCTGCGTTCCTCATATGAAGGTCTACGCCGCACCTATAATTATATAACCGGCGAAGGGTTTGGCCCAGGCTAATTACATTTACTAATATAACAATACTGGCGCATCTGATAGACAGCTGCTTGCTGTGAGAATGAACTGAATAATTGTGATTAATTAATGGTCTAATAAGTATAACTCCCTCCCTCCGTTTTATGATAATTTAAGTTCGTTTTCTAATCATTCACTATTACACAGGGTAGTCCTAAATCTAGGTAAGATAGGCCAAGTAGAAGTTTCAAATAAGTTCCTTATCTTTAGCAGTATGGAGACTAAAAAGAAACTGCGGTATCTTCTATTTGATATAGAAGAATCCCCACACGTCCTATTCATTACCTGCACCTGGTGATTTTTACGAAACGGGACTACGTACAAGAAGTTATTTTACAACAAAAAAAAGCGAGATGACCAAGACGCAATTATCAAAAAGAAGTTCATACTTAGATATAATTGGTAGGTGAAGTCAATACTGCCAAGCTTTTGCGGTGAGTGCAGAAATAACTTGGCCGCAGAGATGCCCCAGTGACCAAACCACAGCTTGGGCTTTTGCCGTACTTGCAGTTATGGCACCTAACTAACCGTATCGTTTTACAAAAAAGCACGTTTTGTTGACAGCCCTGTGCAAAAGGATAACTATAGTATAATCCGAAAACATTCCTGACCAGCGTTAGTTTAGAAATTTCTCTGAAAACGTGACAAACCAAAAAGGGTCATTGTCCTATTGTCGTATGGTTGTCGCGACCTAAACGGGCACAGACCTAACGACCTCTCTCGATGGCTGTAACATACACCGACTGATCCCGGAACACCACGAGGTTAAACCACTAAGGTAGCTCTTACCATCCAGAACATGGTTCGAACATTTACCTAACATATCCTATATATTCGAGTCAGTTTAAGTGGATGATTCGGGAATACTCAATCCAATTACACCCCTATGACCGGACTACATTTAGGGAGCACGTGGTTGAATCAATCAACCAATAACGTACGACTTCGCCGACGAGGATCTCGAGGCTTATTCTAAAACTGTCGACATCACTAAAACTACTCGACTTACGTACATGGATACGGCGTCAGTCGACGTAAGTTCTACTTTCTACAAATGGCTTGAGCTTTCAGTAAAAGAAATCCATACTTGGTGGTTGGACACTTTTTAATACCCGCATAGCGAGCTAGAACTTTTAAGTTCAAGTTCAACAAACAAATGTAGGTGTGTTTTAGTTAGTTTAATAAAAAAAAAAGTTCTGCTAATAGGTTAACTTGCTTGCTTGATTTTGGTGAAACGATAAACCAATAAAAAACTACTACCAACAATTTCTCATAACGCTCCAAAAGCAGTGTAAATTCAAAAACTGAATCGATTTTTAATTTTTAAAGGAATAGTTGGCAAACGAGTATGCGTGTCAGCTGATGGTAAGTGATCACCCATGGACACCCACAACACCAGAGAAATCGCAGATGCGTTGCCGGCCTTTATAGGAGGGACTGGCTTTCAAATGTCACTGCCGGTACACACCTATCGGTATTTGGCGGCAGATTTTCAACTTGAGGCTGGTAGCTACCCAGCCGGGCATTAAAAAAAACCCTACCACCATGCTGTGGTTTCCTCACGATGTTTTCCTTCACCGAAAGCTCAAGCTCATTGTAGGTGGTCGGATTCGAACTCACGTCCCATGACGACGCGTTCATCCAGGCTATCATGTCTTAAAACCAATTGAGAAATCTACATTGTAACTTAACAAAAACAGTAACTTTACTCGACATGTCCTTTTGTCAGTATATCCGAGTGCATAAAATGTCATCGTGATATTTCATCTACCGACATATATTACCCTATTTGTGGTCACGATCTATTTTACATTGTATCGTCTGTATCATCGGAGGCAATAAAGCTACCTCTTCACCAAACAGAGATCTTTGCGATAGATAATAAATAATAAATACTTTATTCAAAATTGTTTTACATGTTTTACAATTTGGTTTACGCAATAAACAGAAAACACAAATATCACGCGATTTATGACCACCAGGCTGCCAAACTAAGATTCCCTGTATCTTGGCAGCTGGCTTGTCTCCGACTAAGTGTAGTTGTATACTGTATCTGTCGATCCCACAGTAGTGAAATGAAATGAAGAAAATATTACAAATTAAGAAACATGACAACTTGTGTATGTATGAGGGTGAGTGAGTGTGTGTGAATGTAAAGTGTATGCAGTGTGAAGCAAAAGTGTACAGTACATGAAATTATGTTTATTCTACAGTTTTGAGTAGCTCCTCTGTTTCTTCGTACGACTTATTCATAAGCCATCTTATTATTATCTTTTTACTTTCATACTTTGTTTTTCCATTGATAAAGACTTCGCGATTAATCTTATTATATAAATAATCTCCAAGAAAACAGAAAAACCTATGTGAAAATGCTGTGAAAAACAGGTTCGTTTTACAAATTATGTCCTTACGACGTCGAATTGTGGTTATATTGGGTTTATATAGCAATGATGAGTGTTTCTTTAATATTACTTGCTGTATAAATAATTGACGGATCGACAAAACTTCGGCTTTATTATATAACAGAAAAGTAGAATACTGATAGGGAAGGAAGTACATTACTTTTAATACAGCTCTTTGGGCTCTTTCAAGCCTTATTAATTTAGTTTTCTTTGCCCCTCCCCAGGTTGTTAGGCAATATGTGATTATGGATTGGCAAAGTGCGTAATAAATAGTCTTTAAAAGTATATAGTCTGCCACATGTCTAAGATTTTTGAAAATAAATATAAGTTTGCGAACACGAGTAATTACTGCGTCAATATGAGAATTAAATGAGAGTTTTTGATCTATTATTACTCCGAGATATTTAACTGAATCAGTTTGATGAAGGATAGGGCAATTATCGCAGAAGTTGAAGTTATCGCAAATATGAGAAGATATAGAATAGTTGTGAATATTATTTTGATTGTGGTTGCTGAGACTAAATGTTATGTAACTTGTTTTATTAGCATTAAGGGTTAAAGAATTTGCTCTAAGCCAATGTGTAACTTTGTTAAAACCTTTTTGTGCACTATCAAAAGCTTCTTTCCACGTATTACCAGATAAAATAAGTACAGTGTCATCCGCATAAGAAATAATATGTCCATTTTCAAGTTCTAATTCACATAGGTCATTAATATAGATTAGGAATAGTGTCGGCCCTAAAATACTGCCCTGAGGTACTCCATATTCTACAGTATTGTCTTCGCTAATAAATTCGTCGATTTTTACACATTGTTTTCTGCAGGAAAGATAATCTCGCAGTAGTTGCAACTGTAATCCCCGAATACCCAGCCTTTCGAGTTTCTCAACTAAGATAGGAATGGAGACCGTATCAAATGCTTTAGCTAAATCTAATAATATCGCTAAACATTTCCTTTTACTGTCAAGATTATTTACAATATAGTCTGTAAGTAGGTGAACTGCGTCACTTGTAGATTTTTTAGAACGAAATCCAAACTGATTGTTACTTAATATTTTATTATGCTCTAAGAAAGTTATAAGTCTGTTGTTTATTAGGCGCTCCAAGATTTTCGACATTGATGACAAAATTGAAATTGGTCTAAAGTTCAGAATACTATTTCTGTTACCACCTTTATGAATTGGGTGTATTATAGCTTTCTTAAAGGCATTTGGGAATATTCCACTTTTAAAGGAAACATTACAAATGTGCGTCAGATATGGTATTATAATATGTCTATATTTTTTAATTAAAGATATAGGAATTTTGTCCCACCCAACAGCACGATTAGATTTACAAGACATAATAATACGCTCTACTTCGTCATGATCAGTATCTATGAGAGCGAACGAGTTTAAGTTACATGGTATATTTACGTTATTACAATTTGAGGTGTGTTTGATTCTATCTGCAAAATTTCTTCCTACATTGGCAAAGTATTTGTTAATTGAGTTAACAGACTGGTCACATGAGTCTTCCAGATAGAAGCGATGATAGATCAGTGGTAGTGTGTACGACTTTGCGTCAAGGGACGTGAGTTCGAATCCAACCACCTACATGAGCTTGAGCTTTCGGTGAAAGAAAACATCGTTAGGAAACCATAGCATGGTGGTAGGGCTTTCTCTGATGCTAGACTGGCTAGCTACCACCACCAAGTTGAAAATCTGCCGCCAAATACCAATAGGTGTGTTCCGGCAGTTGCACTCGAGAGCCAGTTCCTTCACAGGTTTAGCGTGTCTACCATCATGGGCCGTATTGTCACTTAAGATCAGGTGAGATTATGGCCATAACGCTAAAGCTTAACAATAAATAAAAAGATCAAAGTGATTATTTAGCAATCAACTTTTGTAGGGTAGTAACATTGATGTAATGCCCTGGTATACCATATACCATCAAATGGATCTTATGCTGCCCTTTGGCATAAAATAAAATTTAACCTGTCATATAATTGAGTCTTCACTATTTAGTCTTAACTATTTTTGTCTATTACATTTCCCTTTCATAGGCAAAATACCAACACTCTCTATTACTAATATATTTACTTTCTAGTTGCAACTAAATCCAGCAGTCTATCTCGTAAGTCATAAGTATAATAATGTCATCTCTAGAAATGTCTTTGAAGTTTGTCTAAATGTCGAAGTGTTTAAAATAACAACCCCGTTCACGGTCCAATTAGCGACAAGTGGACCGGGAGCGTTTCGCTCAATTCAACAGAGGGACAATTGAGTAGAGATTGCCGGTAATTCTTTACAGTATACGTGATCATGAAACAATAATTTTATTGTCTTGAGACGTATCATTTTCATATCTCGGTACAATAGACATCAAACTGATATCAATTATTACCTTTTCAGTAACCAATTTTAATTCACGTGATCTACGTCGAACGAGATACAACAAACTTGTATTTAAAACAATAACATACAATACCATGTGTACAATGTTTAAAAATATAATTCAAGTACGCACAAAGAAATCAATTAGTTCAATTAACCACCTTTTAATCTCACGTGTATTATGTCGGTATTGAGAATTGTGGGTAAATGAACAGACGGTATCATTGCACGGATGGCAACAGCCCAAACCGAAGATCGGCCACATCACGGCTCCCATGTGCCGGTTGCCTCGGGCTGAGTGCCTTAGTACTCATCCCAAAAGCTCAGTGAAGCTATGAAAGCCCTTCAGCCTAACAACACCACATGTCCAATCGAAGAAAAGAACCATTGCACGGACAACAAGGTAAACCAACAACAGTCGCGTTATTTCGGCGTTTTAAAGAGTAAATCTTTAAATAGGCGAACGTTAAATAGAGTGTTAACTGCATTCAATCAATCCTTATCCTTACTAATATTATAAATGCGAAAGTGAATTTGTTTGTTTGAACCACTGAATCGACTGTGATGAACTGGTATAGGGATAGATGGGGCCTTGGAGACGATGATCCTTGACTTTATCCAGCGAAAAACATATTGGGAGTAAAGAAAAGAGAAGGATTAACTCTGCTGTATATTGCATCATCCATTTTTTTTTATTTTGACAAAATCAGTATTCACACGAGCAGAACCGCGGGCGAAAGCTAGTATTAATACAGTTAATTATCAAACGAAAATCGCTGAATGATTTCAATTCGCCCACGTCGCGGACCAACGCGACTTTTACGATCGCATTTCGAAGTTTTTGTTCATGCATATGCATTTGTTTATGCCGTATCTAAGTTCGCGATAACTATATATTAAAAGCACAAAAGCAACGTGGCTTATGTGTCGAGTTCGTTGACCGCCGCGTTTGCACATGAACACTTTATATCGCTTAAAGAGAAGCGACTGCTCGCTACGCTTCGTTTTGTCAACCGACCATGAATTCTGACAGACTTAGGACGGTCTCGCGTCCCCTACTCACTCTACGGGATAAATAAACGTTCGAGCTTTAAATATCAACGTATTTCTAACTGTGACGGAGCCAAATCGCCACAGTATTGAAATCTTATGATGAGTGAAATGAATACAAGTGTTAACTCAAAAACGTTTCGGTTTTTCTGCGCGACGTACCTTGCGAACTTTGCCTGGGCTATCGAGAAATCGTCTGACCCATAACAATCGCACTAAGATGGAAACTCCAGTCTTCAAAGCTGACGCACACACGCAAATAGATACTTTTATTTTGTTCGTCTGTCTCTTCTCTTTTACACGTATGACAATGAAACGAATGGTCAAACTTTTGATGAAATATGACACGGTGATAATTAATTCTACGTGTATACTTATTTCCTCATTTTAGAAAGATGGTGGAATATTGTTCTAGATTCTAGCCGATGCATACTTAAAACTATCTATTACTAGATCTTACGTGCGGCTTCGTTCGCGTTAATATTGATTTTGTCAAACAAATCGCATGGCACAATAAAAGTTTCATTCAAAATTTATCTCTCATTTTACGTCACTTCCAATAAGGTTGTGATAGAAAAAGTAACATATCATCAGTCCAGGACAGTGTCGAACTATCGAATTTGTCAAATTATATAGTACTGCCTAAGACCTCCTATAGTTCGGATTTTCTTGCCAAAGAGTACCTTTTAATCCGATAAATTACAGCTCCAATGATAAGTTGATAATTATATGTTAGTGATAAGTACAAATCATACTCCATTATGTGAGTCGAATTTAGTAACCCAAGATACTGTCAGAATTATACATATAATAGTTGGTGGCGCATTTCATCTGTGACAAGAGAACACAGAAATAAAATAAAAATATATTATTAACACTAAGCACAAAATTATAAGGAAAAAAAATTAATAAACATATCATTGAGTTTGTGTAAATGCATGTAAGGATATGTATAAAGTGTATGTGTATATTGTGTTGTGTATGACTGTACGTGAATGCGTCTGTATGAATGTTTATGTATGAGTGTGTGTGTGTGCGTGTGCATATATGTCAATGAGTATATTTAGCAGATTCTTGACAGATTTTAACAGACTAACTAATCAGTTTAAGTATATTTCCGTGTCTTAATTGTAACCTGTTAAATCATGTATTATCTACATTAGCAAAGATGGTGAAAATAATATTCAATAATAATAGACCTGTCGAATTACAGGGGGTGGTGGATTAGACTGAGGCCGGGTTACCGGGTATCCACTGTAGTAATGTCTCACATCTGTCGTGTTGTCTTAAGCACACTTGTTTTTTTAAATTGTAAAACATATAGTAATTTTGCAACGATAAGCGACTAAACACTACAGCACACTGTCGACCATATGCGAGTGATTATTACAACCCTTTTAATGAACATAACTATAAAACCATGTCAAACCAACATCATTGTCTCTTCTAATTTTCTTATACAGTAATAGGTATATATTTAATGCAAAAATCTAACCCCATATATACTTATTAATATATGGTCACCCGACTGAAGAGCACACTCCATTGATTTATATATGCCGTATCAATTCGAGATTCGTTAATGTTGTGTTACGATTTCAACTCAATCTTAATGCATTCACTATGGCGTTAATATCGGTCACGATGGATCTAATGCATTCCGTATGTGACATTACTTCCATATTTAATGTCCAGCAAATGGTTTTGACAAAAATAACTTATTCTTTCATTTATTTTCATTCATCTACTCAACTGGTTTTCACGTTTATTCACCTAAGTGTTAAGTTCTCCCATCTTTTAGATGCTGGAATTCATTTTGTATTTGATCTGGGAAGGCGCAATTTTTTTTATCTTATGCTTCAGAAAGCATGCTATGCGTATACAGAAAACTGAGAAAAGTTTAATCAAACACGGGCCTAAAGCATTTTGGAACGACGATAGATCAGTTTGGTAGTGGGTACGCTGCGTCTAGGGACGTGAATTCGAATCCACCTACAATAAGTTTAAGTTTGAAGAAAACATCGTGATGAAACCATAGCATGGTGGTACGGCTTTTTCTAATGCCCGCCTGGCCAGCTGCCACTTTTAAGTTGAAAATCAGTCGCCAAATACCTATGGGTGTGTACCGGTAGTTGTACTAAAGATTCACTAGGGTTTCGTTTCCGCCATCTTGGGCCATATCGTCGATTAACATGAGATCTCTATCCTCTATAGATTCAATACATCAATACTCTGGAGGAAACGGAATAGAAAAGAGTTTTTCTTCCCAAGACACTATAGAAACCAGAAGTACAGAATCCCGAAATGTAAACTACCACGTTGTTATTTGAAATGAAACTGTGGGTATCAAAACAATTTAAAGTAGTCACGCAAGGCGAGGGTATTATACATGATAACAGTGGATTCTAAAACCACTGGAGAGCACCGAACAACGTCAGCCGATGACAGGTCATGCCCCCTAGTATCATAAAACAAAGAAGGATATAATAAACTAGCCCAGCGGTTCCCAAAGTGTGCGCCGCCGCGCCCTTGTGCGTCGTAGAGAGTGAAGAAGGGCGCCGTGAAGCAATTCTCTTTACCGTTCTCCGAAACCTCAACTTAAGTGTTCGCGGATACAAAACAAACCATTAAATTTATATACTCACGTACGTGGTCGAAAACTGTTAAGTTTACGTTCGTATAAATAACCAATTTTGATTCATTATTTGGATGTTTTAAATCTTGTGCCTATCTTCGTAACTAGTGTCACTGAACCTAGTTATTTCGACCCCATGGTTAGGTTAGAGCTCCGCGACAAAAAAAAAAAAAAAATTGTTAAAAAAAACACATATAAATACATTATGTCAGAGATTCCCAAAGAATGCGCCGCAGAGTGTGAAGAAGTGCGCCGAGAAATGATTGTGTTTACCATTCTCGTATCATTGTACCGCTCAATTTCGACCGACTGGATAGGTTAGGGCGCCGCGACAAAATAGTATACATGTGTGTGTGACGTAAACTGAAAAAGATTGGGATCCTAGAAAATTGCGATAACTTTTTTCTATCCAAGTTGGAAGCTACCGAAAAGTTATAACTCCGAACTCTCCGCCACGACACTCTGTTATGGGTAGACAAAGAAAGAACAAGTTTAACAGAATATTCAGAAAACTTCCCATGATATAATCGATAGGACGCCCTAGAGAGGTAACGTCTACGCAATTACTATAGCTTCAAACCATATAATAAATTTAGGAATATTGAGATCATTATTTTGCATCACTCACTATTCATGTAAATGTACAAATAACTGAACCAGGAAATAATCGAACTCAAGACTTTCTGATAATATTAATGTAATATGTCCATATAAGTACATTCGATTTCATATTGAACTAAAATGCGGTTGAAACAATACTCGCGAGGCTTCGAAGTCGTACCGCGGGCTGCGGTCAAGCAAAATTACATAACACGTAGAACTTCCTTCTTTTAATATACCCTTTAAATATATAATTATATGAATACTAGCTTTCGCCCGTGGTTTTGCTCGCGTGAATATTGATTTTGACAAAGAAATTGGATGACGCATTTTTTTTTTTTGTATAGTTAAGGTTTATCGTTATGCCATAATCTCACCTGATCTTAAGTAACGATACGGCCCAAGTTGGTAGACACGCTAAACCTGTGGAGAAACTGGCTCCCAGGTGCAGCTGCAGGAACACACCTGTTGGTATTTGGCGGCAGTTTTTCAACTTGAGGGTGGTAGGTAGCCAGGCGGGTATCAGAAAAATCTTTCCACCATGCATGATAATTAATTCTAATTAATTTCTATTCAATAGAAATAAATCTTCTTTGTACATCTAATTCAAAACATTCCATTATTTTTGTAGACGCAAATACATCAAATAGTTCATACTATAAATGGAAAGGTTTGAAATAAAAAAATATCTCGTAAGACCAAGAATTATTAACAATATTCCGGTCTATTATTTTGGAAGCTACTCCATATAAGCCAACAGCTGCAAACTCAGACATACCTCAACAAAACTTTGACAATTGATGCTATCTGTGAGATTATGGAACAGAAATGAAGTCAATGTACAAACAGAATAATTTAGATATATCTCGAAACAAGTTTAGCCAAAACTGTTCTAGGAATCCACATTCGCTTCAGAACCGGTCCTTAGTATTCATGTAACACTCGTTAATAATAAGACGAGTTCTGTATTCATACCTAATTATTTTTTTATTATCAGTTTAACGTTTAGCAAGAATTGCATCATATGGTAAAAGACGATATGAATCAAGTTTGTCATACGTTACCTCTGTAACGTGTCTCTGTAACGTAACGTCTGTCTTAGTGGGCAAGTGAGCTAGCATATCACCTGATGGTAACTGATCACCGCCGCCCATGGACACCCACAATTCCAGCCGAATCACAGGTGCGTTGCCGCCTTTTATAGGAGGGACTGGCTCTCAAGTGCCACTGCCGGAACACACCTATTGGTATTTAACGGCAGATTTTCAATTTGGTAGCTAGCGAGGCGGACATTAGGAAAAGCCCTACCATCACGCTATGGTTTTCTCACGATGTTTTCCTTCACCGAAAGCTCAAGCTCATTGTAGGTGGAGTGGATTGAAACTCACCTCTCTTGACGCGAAGTCGTACAAATTACCACTGAGCTATCATCGCATCTATAATATGACTTATACTGTTTAAGTGTTTACTTTCACATAAAAAATAAACAGTATATGAATGTATGAAGTAATGTGTCCATACTCTCTACACGACCATACTGGGTCACGTATAATAACTTTTCACGACAACTCCTAATTCGAGAATTATTAATTTTCACCTTTCTTGCAGTATTTTAGCTTTCATAATGCCTTTTGAAATAAATTCCAAACGCAAAGGGAGCGGTAAGTACTCGTGAAATAACCTTTCTATACTCCGCACCAAGTATATAATATATGGAGTAATAAGAACTCTCTTGTACGAGTTTGTAAATAGTGAAGCATTCTTAAGGAATCCAACACTCAACATATATAATGATTTCTTATGTTTACGCGAATATTATTCATAGATATAAAACTAATTTAAACGGAATTTATCGCGGTTATTTATTAATTTTGATCCTGACGTTTCGAAAGCTTTTCAGCCTTCGTGGTCACGGGGCGGACTGAGGTGTAGGTTGTCCAGAAAAGTTCACGTTACTGTGTCTACCTTTAATTTAATTTTTGTTATTGATAGTTTTCCGATCTACGCAGAAAGAGCTCACAGTGTCTTGAGGTCTGGCAATTGGTCTTTTGGGTTCCGATTTAATTAAATGTATAATCGGATCCTAGGCTTGTGCTAGCTTTCAACCATCTTCTTTATTGAAATTTGGATGTTTTCTACTTTCAATAGCCTTACGAATCATCCTAGGTAGGAATCGGTGTTTTTGGCAAGGATTTGTGGCTTGTCGAATCTAAGATAATGTTTGGAACCTTCTTCTGAATGTTCAGCAACTGCAGACTTCATAGAGCATCGGTATATTATCACAACAAAACAATCAAATTCTCCTTGAGGTTTAAATTGTCAAATGCATGCACCATTAGGCTGAAGTTTCGATTTAGATCCTGGCTCCCTTTAAAATATCTAGTCTGATTTGCACATCTCAATTATAAAGCTATTCGCCAATGTAGACGCAGAAATAGTTTCTTAAATAGGGCAAGTAATTCAACCTATCAGATGTAGAGTCGAATTCCAGTCACGGCTGGATGCACTTACTGTATCTTAGATGATTTATCAACGCAAAAAGCGTTCCTTGTTGACTTTATACTTTAATTTATTTTCGTCACTTCTCAACAGATTTGTGAATAAGATGGACTCTCTTTATCTAACATTTTACAGGAATATAATGTTTGAAAATAATTTCGTCAATTTGATTAAAAAATTAACAGACAACGTATTTAAGGATTTATATAATCAATATAATATGTTAATAAAACAAACCTTCACAAACAAGTTTATCTATCGTTAACTGGACGGATAGTAATATTACCTATTCAACTGGATCAAAAACATCGTACGCTAATTAAAATACCAACTAAATTGGCACATTTAAATGTTTCTGAATCAGCCAGTCTACATCCTACAGGACCCTTACTAATATTATAAATGCGAAAGTGACTTTGTTTGTGTTTATTTGTTACGCTTTCACGCCTAAACCGCTGAATCGATTGTGATGAGTTTTGGTATAGAGATAGATGGGGCCTCGGAGACGGTGATAAGCTACTTTGATTTCGCAAAAAAGTTATTTGAAGTAAAGTAAAGAGATTATTAAACTGCGTATTAAAACTTTTTATCGCAAAAAACTTATAGAAAGTAGGGTGAAGAGAGGAATAAATTATGTATGAAAGTTGTGTCATCACATATAATTTCAAATTTTGGATAATTACATATCTACCTGTATTGACCGACATCCTAAAATAAATAATTGAATATCATTTTATAGAAAATTATGTGTGTATCATTGATCGAAAACCAGAATTGATTGACAAAATCAATATTACTGCGACCGGAGCTGCAGGTAAAAGCTAGTATCTACATATATATAATAAATAGGTATGGTGACAGAATCTTTCGCTTCTCAACCAACGTGCAGACGGCGTTCTTGAAACGCACTGGGCTTACGAAGATACACAGAGGAAAGTATAAAAATATTCTGTTATAAAATACGAAAGTAAAATGACTGGATTACAATTTAGGATCCCAAAAACTATAGTCAACAGTTAATTGACACATAATCGACTCACAGAGAGCTTTCATCCGTAAGGTAATAAAATCTATCACTTTATTGACACGAATATATTAAGCGAGTTGACGGTAAATTGTCTCTCGTTATTAGGCGATACACGTGGGTTCCAGTTATTCGGTGACGTGGGAGCTCCAGCGTGGGTGGTAGGTTCGGCTCCTTGGTAAAATTCCTTTCAATAATCACATTTGTAATAATGACATATTTAGTGGATTTGAATTAGTTTACATCTTAGCCAAATTTGAATCTTCAATAGATCGATTATTGAAAATTAGATAATGAGAAATATTACATGGAAAAAGTTTGTTTGTTTGTATGTACGCGCAAAACTTAATACCTACAAGTGAGATAAAAAAAATGTTGCCTTTGATCACCAGTTGATTAGACATGCGGCTATTTCAAATCGCGCTACCATCAATAGAGGAAAAGCTGTATTGAAACAAAACGGGCCATACTGGTTAAATAATTTTCAGTTCCACGCGAACGAATCCGCAGGTACAGCTAGTTGGTGGCAAGCGCAGGATGTTTTATTCACTAATCGACACAATTGTAGTAAAATATATGTACATATAGAAATCCCATGTCCCGATGTTCGTCCACGCTAATCAGGGCAACCGTTCAACCACACGGTGGTAAGGCTTTTTCTAATGCCCACCTGGCTAGCGACCACTCTCAAGTTGAAAATCTGCCGCCAAATACCAATAGGTGTGTTCCCGCAGTTGCACTTGAGAGCCAGACCCTCCAATAAAGGCCGGGAACGCACCCACTCGCTTACCCGCTGTTACATTTCAAAAAATCCGATTACAATAAAATGTAAATGTATACTGTCTCGTCACATATTGAGGGGTATGAAAGTATTTTATTCCGTTATTAAAGGGTCATGCTCACTGCAGGGATTCGAATTCACGTCCATCGAACCGCTGTCCGTACACGTTCCTACTCAAAATCCATTGCTTTATATAACGCTCTACAGCTTCATGGCTTCAATATCACCTGATGTCAAGTGAAGATTTGGCGCAAGATGTTAGACACGCTAAACATAGTGGGGCGACTGGCCCACAAGTGCTGCAGCAGCCGGAACACACCAATGTGAGGGTGGTAGCTAACCAAAAGGGTATTAGAACTAGCCCTACCATTTTTTCCTTCGCCGTCTGCACACATTGCCAACAGACTTATCACAATATCTGATTTTTGCCTGTATTTTTTATTAAATCCACACAAAATTATCATCTGCAAGATTCAATACAAAACACATTACCATCGTTAGCGGGCGTGAGGCGCGCAAACCGTTAGAGGGACTAATTTCGAAAATTAGCCTACGCACCGGCGAATCCAGCGAACAAACTTGTTAACAACACAACAATACGGAACTAAGACGGAAGTCGCTCGTTCACGAGCTTTCGCCCTATGTTGTCGGTTAATCCGATAGTTCGGTACACAAACATACGCGTGTTTACTTGCCCAGCGCGTGGGCGATAGAGAATGTGTTAGCAAATTGTTAAAAAGAAAAAAATTGAACGTATTCACTTGTAATTAGATAAGGAAGCGAAAACGGTAAAGCACTTAATCGCAATCATGGCTTGTGCCGCTAATTATAGCTATCAACACGCCGTACACCGAGTGAGGTAGGCAGGGAATAATAATGGCTCAGTTTGGACGTGAGTTCGAATCCCTCTGCAGTTAATTTGATCTTTGCGTGAAGGCAAACACCGTGATGAAACCATTGCATTGTGGTAGAGCTTCTTATGACACCTACCAACGTCGAGTTAAAACATCCGCCAAACACCTGTAGATGTGTTCCGGCGGTAGCACTTGAGAGCCAGTCACTTGATAAAGTTTAGCGTAGTCATCATGGGCCACATCGTCACATAACATCAGGTGAGATAGTGTCAATACTAAACCTATACACATAAAAAAAAATTGTTCGTATTTAAAAGAATTTCCACGAACATAATGTTCAATATTATTTTACCCAGACACCAGAATGGCCTACGAATTCAAAGTGTTATCAGTGTTATTGGAAATAAGGAAAAGAGTGGCTGTCAACATTTTTGTTAGTGTTACAATAGAACCTCTATATATCGAACATCAAGGGAGACGCCAAAAAAAATCGAGTTATAGAGTATTCGATTTATAGAGAATAGAGGTTTTCAATTTATCGAGGTTCGACTTAACGAGGTTCTACTGTACCACGATTTTACTTTTCTTTTTTTTTACTTTTTATATAAAAAACGCATCATTGATAATTTTCAGCCTACAAGTACGTCTCTTTTCAGCTAACAAAATGTATGACAGGTCACCGTATGCTTACCCAATCTGTTATTATATAATACAACTAGAATATACTTATAGGTAAAGGCCTTAAGGTCGAAGCGATCATAGCTCAGTGTTAGTGTATACGGACGCCGTGTCAAGGGACGTGGTTTCGAATCCACCTACAATTAGAATGAGCTTTCGGTGGAAGTTAACATCTTAAGAAAACCGCATGATGATAGGGCTTTTTCTAATGCCCGCCTAGTCTGTTACTACCCTCAAATTGTACCCGCCAAATACCAATAGGTGTGTTCCGGCAGTTGCACTTGAGAGCCAGTCTCTTTACATGTTATAGCGTGTCTACTAACTCGAGCCGTAACAATAAGAAAAAGACATATGAAGCTGTCCTGTGCTAGTTGTCTGATAATTATTATAAAACAAAGGGTGTAATGTTGTTGATAACATATAAGTAAGTGATAAGCGCAAAAGTCGGCGCTGTTTACACAAGTCACCGTCGATTACAACAATGACACTTGAGTAATACTAAACAAACCAGATAGCTTTAAGGGATGTAGCAGTATCGATAAAATGCCGCCATCGAACATAATTCCATTAAAATAGTCGAGTTAACTACAATGGAAAATCAATAATACAGTAATAAAAGTAGACAATGGCCTGAATGTTGTGGAATGATTGGAACTATTTATGCTTTGTATATTATTAATTAAGAAATATAAAAAAAATACTAACCTCTGAAATCAATTAAACACCCAGAGATAACTAAATAATTGGAGAAATGGTAGGATATTTTATAATTAATATATTTTTTCTATTTGTAAAAATAAACATTCGATCCATCTAATTCATTATAATACATGTATACGCTAAAGGATCATCACGGAAAAATCATAAATTTTAATTTGTCTAGCTTTCCGTATCGAGCGATGAGAAACTTCGTTCCAATATAAAACAGTATCGATTAATAAGAGCACTTAGATACTTGAAAGACAACCCAGTCATAATACTTCAGGGGAATATGGTAACTTATATAGTATCTACAAATCTCTGACAAACATCTTTTTGCTGCTAATTGGTATATTTATCTTGAAAGGATTAGATAACATACCAACAGTAGCGCGAAAATTATCGACAAATTAGAATACACATTTCTCAACCCTAGTTATTTGCACGCTCAAGCGAGCGTTATCTCCATTGAACACGGTTATCTTTTAAACTATGAAATTGAACATAGCGCGAGGAAGCGTGGAACCGTGGGTGAACCCACGACCTGCACTAGCGTGACCCACGACTGCCGCACATTAATGGAACATTGTTTCATCTCAAATCCTCTGCCATAACAATACATAATATTTTATCAGGTCTTCGAAAAACATCAATTGCACTAAAATTGATAAATTCACGTAAAAAAAAAAAAAAACATTTCTATCGGTCAAAAAAAATAAAAAATAGCTAAACGTGGGTATAACATACCATTATATTATTATTAGATTTAGATTGATAGAAACATTCAATACATACATACATTAATTCATTCATCATACATACATCCAAACATTCATAGCGCGTTCAAACAAACAAACTTTTCCGCTTTATATATAAAAACTTCGTGTCACGTTGTTTGTCCGTGATGCACTCCTAAACTACTCAACCAATTTTAATCAAATTTTGCACACTGTCTGCAGTTTGATACAACGTGAGAGATATGATACTTTTTATCGATAAAAGATCGTAACGCGACAGATGCCGCTGTAGTCGATGTGATTAACCACTCGAGAAGGCAAAAAAAGGCCCGGCAGGTCAGTTAGTTAAAATATAAAAAGTACATGATAAAATACATAGAGAGATTTAGATCTAGTTAGTTCTCTTTTAATTAGTCGCGTTTTGGGACTCAAAAGATCATGTCCTGTCGCAGAGCTACGCATGAACGGCTTGCTTACCTCTCCGTGGTAAACATTAGTTTCCATTGTACTGTATTTTCAATCAAGCTTAGTCCAATCACTTTGTCACGTTGCAATGAAAAAAACATATATTATTTATTATTATGGATTTCCCAGTAGGCTGGAGTCTAGCCCAGCAGATTTTAAAGGTGGCAAATTTCAGGCATTTTTGTTTTGTGTTTTAGAACCTGAAGTGATTCATACTTAGACATGCATTTACTTATACTTATACATATTGCTCGATAATATGTTTCACCACTTCAAATCAAATCAAATCAAAAAATCTTTATTCAACTTAGGCCCTAAGAAGGCGCTTATGAACGTCAAGAATTACTACCGGTTCGGAAAGTAACGCAGCCATCGAGAAGAACCGGCAAGAAACTCGATCTGCATCTTTTTTTTAAGTCTTATTCTTATGCTTATAAACAATAATTTAATGTGTTACAGTAGTTATTAGCGGATGTACAGAGAGAGGCGTCAATTCCAGACATTACGATCGCTCACATATTGATCCACCATATAATAGCCTTTTGACATCAAAACCCGTTTGACATGGTTCTTGAACCTACTGTCCTTAGACTGTAATGTACTTAGAAACAAAGTCTTACAAATGATATATTTTCTACAATTTGATGGTGGTCTACAATTGATGGATGGTGAAATTTGAACGGCCTACGGGCGGCAAAAGTGTGAATCCGCCACTGGTTGGTTTTATTAATCGTCAATATATCACCAAGATTAATGAGGCAATGTATGACAACGCGTTTAAAACTTTACTCAGTTAAGTAGAAAAGTTCATTCACCACGCGTTATCGTGAAGCTAAATTTATAACTTACGGTGACGTGCTTAAAAATTTAAACATAATAATATGGCATAGACTTAAAACATTCTCGTTATGTGGGTCACGTGTAATTACGTATCCCAGGTAGATACTGGTTGTTTCGTAGCTGTGTAGGTGTCGGCCTTCAGACTGATTAGGTTTTGGTGAGTACAGAACGGCCTGTAGAGTCCGGATGGCTGCTCCTACCAGAGACTGGAAGCAACATGAAAGTAGTTTCTGGTCTCTGGCAGAAAAGAAAGCGAAGATCGTTGTTGGTAGTGTACATGGAAGTCGCATCAATGGACGTTAGTCCATCTACTATGGGTCTGATCTTTCGGTGAAGTAAAACATCGTGATGAAACCATAGCATGATGATAGGGCTTTTAACTGCTCGCTAGCTATCACTCAACAGCAAAATACCTATAGGTGTGTTGTTCAAACTTTACAGTTTAATCGATTATCGTCGAATTTCGATCATTGAGCTACTACTAGACAAAATAGAAAACCACATTGTGACAAATTAATTACCCACCTCAAAACTCCGTTTAACTACTTAATATTAACATCAGACAGGCAATCAAAGTATTAAAATTCCTCACACGAATTTGTGATAATTTTTAAAGAAAAAACCAGCGTTAATATGTACTCAATTTGTTTGCCACAATAAGCTAAAACTTGTAAATAAAAACGACCAATTCGGCGCAATAATCCATTCGAGTTTAGCTTGCCGCCCACGAGATATGCGCCCACGTATACGACCAACTGACTGCACGTACCGGCTGTTATATTGTTAATTACCAGCAAATGCGCCTAAGCGTCACAGATTGTGACCTCTAGTGATTGTGCTAAGTGAAAGTGTAAAATTCAATGATCATTGCAATTACGTACAATTGTATGGCTATGTTATTATTAGGTTATGTATGTAATCTATCTAATCTGATAATATTAAGTGAGCAACTCTTGTACTTACATAAATTTCGCGTTACCTTACAAAAAGTTCTTAATTTTTTAATCAACCTTTGCATTAGACAGATCCGTGCTATTTTAATTAACTCATATATATGCATCTTTGAAGCGATATATCCACTGATATGTTACATTCGTCTTTTTGATTTAAACAATCAGCTCATACGTATAAAGATCGTAATATGTGTTTAATCAGTGTGTGACTTTCATTCTATTATAGAAATTATTTCTAGTGAATACTTTAGTTGTATAAAAAAATATAGGATTAGGGTAGGAGGGTGAAAATTTCGGTTGTGTGTATTTTAATACCACGTTATAAAAAAAAATGTTTGGAATTTGTTAAAAAAAATATGTTTGGGATGGACCACCTTTATCACTCAGGGGGTATGGAAATTTGATTATGATTGATCCTCAGATCTCGAATATACATATAAAAATTCATAAAACTCGGTCAAGCGGTTTCAGAGGAGTATGTCAACATACATTATGATACGAGAATTTTATATATAAGATATACATATATACTAAATTAAACTGCGTACTTTCAGGTAGACCCAGTGGTTAAATTCCACTGCATTCGTTAATGAAATTTGTGGATTTTCTTGTTAAGTTTGAAAACAACCTATTTAAAGGAAATCTTGTGAAAACTTGTACCTCGTATGATTTTTATACGAGAAATTACTTCAAGGATGTGTCACAACAAAGAAAAATTAATTTCATTGAAATATAAGTGTTATATAAATACTATAAATAAAAAGTTGATAATACATAATTTATTTTATAATACAATTATATTAAACATTAAAAAACTATCATTACAAAGTTTTCACCTCCTTCGACAGTCTCTGATGACTTCCTACTTTTTATTGATTACACTAAAGCTTTCAAAAGCTACTAATAAAGATTAAATAATAAAGTGAGGTTATTTTTCAATCACTTATTGATCGAAATTATTTGCAATTATCAACTTCAGAATTCACGATGCAGAACAATAAACTGAATGTATAGATTCGTACATAATAATAAAATTACCCATAAACATGAACCAATATCCGTGAACACGATAAGTGAAAAAATTACATGATAATTCACGATGCGAGATTTTTATTCGCTCTCACCGCAAACTCACAACATCCGCGATCGTATCGTAAAATTAAACCCATTGTGCAACGATTACCACCAAATATATCGGACGCCCGGAACTCCTGCTTGCCAGGTGATGATCGTTACACCATCCGACACGACTACGACACGATGACGACAACAAAAATTAGAGAAATGACGTTATTTATATAATATGTCTAAAAGTTTATTTACACTTATAATATGTTTAGTTGCATTAAATTTCTACTTTAGCAACTTATAACTATTTTTTTCACGTTAAGCTTACATAAAACAGAAAAAGATGACTCGACAGACATTGGTCTGCTCTTTAAAAGACTAATTAAAGTTTAGCTATTGTATTTCAAAATAATATATAAACTTTGAAAGGTATTAAAAATATATGTGTGCCAAAATTCATAGTCATCCATTTTTTTTTAATATATATGTTGCGCAACACAGTGACTGCTCTGCACCTAGTGTTGGGTACAGTACAATGCAAATCAACGGTGACTGATATTGAGCCAAAATTCACAATCAGTCACCGCTGCACGCTGGCTGCTTGAAAGAGTATTGGAAATTAACGACTTCGCGTACGCAAGCATTTATTTTAATAGATTACTAGCTGTCTCCCGAACGCAACGCTACGCATCTTTTGTTGATATACACATAGTGTTTCGTTATTGAAATTTTAGTAAGGATCCCTAATTTTTTCCTAGCCTACGTTACTCAGGATTTATGTAGCATTCTAAAAGCGAAAGAATTTTTGAAATCAGTCTAGTAGTTTTTGAATTTATTCGGTAATTAAATCGGTATAAACAGGAAATCTTTCCTCTTTATAATATTAGTGTAGATGTAGATACAAAAGGTTGAAGATAAAGATATAAATACATGTACAACTTTTCTCTCCAATCAACAGACATAAAGATTTTTGGCTAGGATATGCCAAAAGGGTGTAATGATATTGGTAAATATTTTAGTGAGCGTAACGATGTTGGATGCGTATTACAAATTCAAAATTCACAAGTTACTTTCAATAAAAAAAAAATGGAACAAATGATAAACGAAAATCTATACACATATATTTATATAGATATTTCCAAAGCTACCAGACCTATAGATCTGAAATTTGATATCGATATTTCTTTCACGATGTAGACACCCAGAATTATAGGTATTACGATCACGCTCGTTTTAACGAAGAAACACGAAGTCGGGACATCAGCAAATATAAGATATTTAATGTTACTTATATGTTATACCTTCAAGATATATTAAAAAAATGACTATGTAAAGTTAAATAGGTAATTAATTTACTAATGTCGTATCGGTGAGTATAAAATTGTAATTTTTATTTAGAGCTGTTTGCGGAATCTGAATCGCTTCCCGTGATTCATGCAGATGCATTGTTGTATCGAAGTTTATTTTGGTTATTTACGAAGGGCCAAGAATTACCTCTTAGGATAATTTGAATACCGCTCTTAAATCCTTTTGTATAAATCAGGCCATAATTTTTTCGGAGGTGGTATTTTTAAAAAGCGGAATGTACATAATAAGACCGCCTGAATTTGTATGCAGTTTCGACTGAGGACATCGGTGCTTATTTGGTGATAATAAATTATGTAACGTCGGTATAAGCACGACAAGTTTTTTTATTTCTATGGTTTTTGGTAGAGCTTTTTTTAGTACCAGCCTCAAGTTGAAAATCTGCAGCTAAATACTATAGGTATGTTCTGACAGTTGCACTTGGGAGCCATTCCCTCCACCACGCTTAGCGTACACTACCTTAGGCCACATCGTCACTTAACAAAATCCTCCCACAACGCATTGTTATTATATATTTTAGGTAAATCATTTCAGTCGAAGACAAAGTATATTCGCAATGCTGAATCCCGGACGCTTAAGTCAAAACCTTTTACGGCGTCTTGGGATATAACATCCATTTGTTTAAGTCCGCGAGGAACAATGCGCAGTGGCATGGCTGTGCGGGAATGGGTCGTAAATAAGATGCGCGTGCGCCGCGCCATAACTGTCAGGGTGCGCGAATGCAAGCCCAGGGCCGGAGCACCGCGGGTCGGCGCGTCCCTATAGCCCGTTATTTACATGTAACAAAGTAGGCGAATGTAGCTTCCATGTGTTTGCTCTCATTGTCCCCTGTTACACGGATGAATCAACTTTTTCAAATCAAACTGGTACTCATTTGTTAGTGTGTACGAACGCCGCGTCAAGGAACATGTATTTTTTTTATGTTAGCTCGGCAAAGTGACGTCACTGTACCTGATGTTAAGCACGGTACAACCCAAAGACAGTGGCGGTCATCGATGATATGACAATCCATCGACAGCCGCCCCTGACATACAGCCCTGGGAACATGCCTCTTTACGTTACGCTTGAAAAATGTTATAGGTAGTAGAGAATGCATGTGCTGGCAAACTTTTCCACAGCTTCACGGTACGGTAAAAGTACAACATAGCATTCTTTTTGTTGCGGTCACTGTAGAAGTTACCGTAAAACTATACCTCCGAAATCCAATGCGTAAAGTTCGAATCCACCTGCACTAAGTATATATGTTTCTTATACGAATAAATGTGTCCTTGATAAAGAATTGATAACACATTCTTTGGAATAATTGGAAGAAATAATAATAAATAAACTTCGTTTTTTATATTTTATTTTCACAAATGATTAGATCTAATTATAATTACTCAAATAACAATTTTATAATTTTTCTGTGATTTATATTATTATATCATCCCACGGCATCATACTCAAAAGCACATTGAATAATATCATTTTTACCGTACGGACTTGTGATAACAATATATTTAAACGAGTATATACTTAAGTGAAATATAACCTTTTTGCGTGTAAAGTTGGTACGACCATACTAATAGTTGTCTACGAATCCTAGACTTCCGGAAGCTATTGTCATATCTACAACAATATTTGATCAAACTATTTACATAGAGACAGAGTTATCAAACCAGCGACCTTAACAGTAGAGCAGTTTACGATCTACACATGTTCAGTGAAGCTATGAACACCTATACGCACCTAGGGACATTCGAGATAAGATTTTCAAAAGAAGGTAGTAGACTCACAGTATTTCTTTCCGAAGACCATTTCACTGCATCCGTCTAACGGTCTCTGCCCTTCAGTAGCGTACGTCCTCCGACCTGGATCACAGCGGTAGACCGCACCGGGACGGGAGATGTTGTTGTACCGTAGGGCATATCGCTCATCTTCAGGCGCGCCCACCAGAATCCTGGAAACGACAAAAAAACCTTAATATACTACTTAGTCTGTTACCCTTTTCCGCCTAAACCGCTGAATCGGTTTAGATTAGTGTAGCGATAGATGGGAACCTGGAGACGGTGATAGGTTATTTTATCTCGCGAAAGACTTATTGGAAGTGGGGTAAATAGTGGGATAAACTTTGTATGAAACTTTTTATTGCGTCATCCGATGTGTTTGGCGAGATCAATATGAACGTGAGGGAAACCACAGGTAAAAACTAGTACATATTCGAACTATATTTACGTTAATAAAGTGGGAAAGTTTGCTTGTTTGAACACGATAATCTTAGAAACTTTTTTTTTATTATTGACGTAGGCTTTACGCTAATTTAACGTCACATTACTACTAATATGAGCAAAACTATATTAAAAAAGTTACACAAAAGGTCAAAATGTATTAATTAATTTTTGTTTAGTGTTCCTTTCTTTATAATTAAGGTTTAGCGTTATGGCCATAATCTCACCTGATCTTAAGTGACGATACGGCCCAAGTTGATAGACACGAAAAACCTGTGAAGGAACTGGCTCTCAAATGCAACTTCCGGAACACACCTATCGGTATTTGGCGGCAGATTTTCAACTCGAGGGTGGTTACTAGCCAGGCGGGCATAAGAAAAAGCCCTACCACCATGCTATGGTTACCCCACGTTGTTTTCTTTTACCGAACGCTCAAGCTCATTGTAAGTGGTTACATTCGAATCCATTGACGCGAAGTCGAACAACCTACCACTGAACAATCATGAACATCATGATAGACGACTTTTGTTTGTAGCGAAACTAAATACAACGGTGAACACGAAACAAATTATATTCAACGCACACAAAAATAAATCGAAAAGAGAAAAGGCAAAGACACCATGAATTCCATAAAGCTAATTACTCTAGAAATGTCTATAACAAACTCCGCATCGAAGAATGGTCGTACTCCCATCGCGATATGTTTTACGTTTGAAGTAATTGACCGACAAAGGAACAATATTTTCTTTATTGCTTCTCTATTTCCAATTGGTACGTCAAGTCTTTGATAATAGTATTTATACTTAGCTCGACAATACCGTATTAATTAAGATACATCTAATCCATACCTATTATAAGGCAAAATGCCAGGCAACGTCTGTCGGTCTGAACGTGATAAACTAAAAAAATATCGAACGGATTTGCATACGTTTTTCATAAATAAACAGAGTGAATTATAAAGAACGTTTTAATGTACAATTAATTAAGTTTTAGGGATCTTTATTCTAATGCGACACGTAAACTAATCCTTACTAATATTATTTGCTTATTTGTTACGCCTACACACCTAAACCGCTGAATCGAATAGGATGAATTTTGGTATAGAGATAGATGAGAACCTGGAAACAGTGATAGACTACTTTTTCCCGTGAAAATCTCATTGAACTTGGGGTAAAGAGAGAGATAAACTTTGTACGATAAAAGCTAGTATGTATATAGAAACAATGTATTATATAAATATTCCTCTTAAACTATACGTCTATCTAGCATGATCAACAAATGATGAAGTCAATATGACCGTTTTCGACTAGAGTTAATGTTCATTTCCTACAAGAATACAAAGAAGTTGTTCTGCCCTTTGATGCGTTATGGTGGTTAGTATATCCAATCTTGTTACATAAGGTATGTGCGCATTTCGGAGATATCCCATCTCCATCTCATGGTCCTTACGCCGGTAGCTCATTCCCATATGCGGTTTCTTGATCCATACAAATTCAATATCGTCCCGGCCGCTCTCCGCTACTAGCGGCAGGCTATCTCTTTTGCCCTCCCCAAATGAGGCTCGGCAATGAACATATTATATTACCACCGGTGGTCTGGTTTTCAGAATTTAGTGTCATATTCAGCCCTTGAACTGTTCATTCTAAAACATGGTTACCGATTGTCTCCATTTTCATCGTCGTGTTGCTTTTGCCTGCAACTGAGAGGGCTCTATATACGAATATACCCGTACGAAGTTACTAGTTTCTATATAAATTACCATTCGGAGACATGTTATTAAGATACGCTAAGAGTTTCCAAAGGAAACGGGTCAGAGTGAGCGGTGACCGACGCGACGCCGCTGGCTCATCGCCAGGTACACAAATAGAACCGGGTTCATACCCGGTCGGTAACTCGCCAAAACGTATTTATTTACACGGCGCTGACTAACCCTTTATGACTTATCATCGTTATTGTATTGATATTTTCACAGCCCATTGCAGGGCGTACGGATATGAATTGTATTATAATTAAACATTTGTATCTATATAAATACTTATTGGAAATTAAAATTCGGTTTGAAGTTTATTATCGATATAGAGGCCAGAGATTCAAGCGATGATAGCTCAGTTAGTAGTATTCAGACGTCAGTTCGAATTCACCTGCAATGAGTTTGAGCTTTCAGTGAGGGAAAACATAGTGGTAAGGTTTTTTCTAATACCTGACCGACTCAAGTTAAAAATCTGCCACCAAATACCTATATGTGTTCCGGTATTTGCACTTGAGAGCCAGTCTCTCGACTAAGCGTGTCCACCATCTCGGACCACATCGTCACTTAACATCAAGTGACATTACGGGCATGACGCTAGATCTACTAACTATAAAAAAAAGTTTTAGTTTATCTCGTATCGCTCTGAAAGTACTGGAAAGAAATTGTTGAAATTTAATACCGTGATAACTAATGATATGAATAAACTTATAGAATACCCTTAATTTAAGTTAAGGCTTAGCGTAATGGCCATAATCTCATCTGATCTTAAGTGACGATACGGCCCAAGTTAGTAGATACGCTAAACCTGTGGAGGAACTGGCTCTCAAGTGTAACAGCCGGAACACACCTATTAATATTTGGCGACAATTTTTCAAAATTGAGGGTGGTAGCTAGCCAGGCGGGCATCAGAAAAAGCCCTACCACCATGCTATGGTTTCCTTCACCGAAAGCTCAAGCTCATTGTCGGTGGTTGGATTCGAACTCACGTCCCTTGATGCGAAGTCGTACACACTACCACTGCGCTATCATCGCTTTAAAATAGAGGTTAAAACGTTAAACTCTTACTGATCGATTATCAAAGATATCGGCACGTGTACACAGTTTATTCATTTAGAATACTGTAATGTTATCTGTTTTCATGTAATGTACCACTGAAATATGCAAGAAAACCCCTACTAAGTCAGCTGGTATTCTAATAAATAGTACCTCCAGTATATAATCAACAAGTAACGCGGTTTCTTTATAATTTTACTAGATTTAAGTCAATTTGTTATTGATATATTTTACATATAAGTAGAAAAGACAAAAGAAACTATCTTAAACAATAATAACAGTGTTTGCGGATAAGAATTAAATGAAAGTATAATTCTATAAATAAACTAAGATACGATGATAAAATGGTAGAGTTTTTTGTAAGTCCTCCGATGTCTACTAGAACTGGGTAACGCATCGCTACGTCGTGCAATCACTCTAACTCAGTACACTCCGCCGGATGTATCGACTCACTTACATACGTATCCCTGCATTAAACACTTCAACATATTTTGGTAGAAAAAAATCATGATATGAGACTTTTTATTTTATTTTTTTACTTTACATATTCGAATATACATAATGTACTAACTTAAATATATACGCGAGACTTACAATCACTCATGACCAAATCTTCAAGATTAAACTCGCTATTGACTTTATATTTGACATATATATTCATTTTACATACTATCACGCCTATCTCCCATAAGGGTAGGCAGAGACGACATCCTTCCACTTGCTACGATCCTGACATACATCTTTCGCTTCTTCTACTTTCATAAGCACCTTCATACATGCTCTTCGGTTACGGGTACTTTTGACCTGGCCTTGCTCCAGAACGTGCTCGATCTGATTGAGATATGTTCGCCTAGGTACCCTTAACAGCTTGCCCATTCACACTTGCCTTGTAAATTTGTTTTCTTAATCTTCTTTCATCCATCCTCTCTACATGCCCATACCAATTAAGCATCCCTTTCTCTATCTTTGTTACTACATCCTCTACCACACCACAACGTTGCTTTATCACACTATTCCTTACTTAATCTATCTTTCTTATGCCAGCTATACTTCTTAGACTTCTCATCTCATATAATATTAATTACAATATGTAGACAAGCACTAAAATTGGATTTTACTATGTTGACCGGGAGAAAGAATAACTGGCAACACAGTCACGAACGCGCGTTGGTAATAGATAACTGTAATCCTTTATAAATTTTACTGGTTTATAATTTAACAGCTCGAGTTTGATGACGTTCGAAAGAAAATCCACGGTGTTAACTTATAAGCCATAATACGCTTTAAACACATATGTGTCATACCAAGACACGGGTTAGCCGAATTAATTATTATCTCACTGAAGTAAGTTCGAGTGAAAGGGATCTTCTGGCAGACAATGATGGAAGATGCTGAAACTGGCTAACGATTTCTACTCCATTCCACATAGACTGGTGGCCAGCCACAGTGTGATCTTAGTAATTAATTCCTAGACGATCAACACGGCAAGCCTTACACACTCTAAACACACATAGACCGGAATGTATTTACCTAAGAGTTAGGTACTGTACACACATATCGGTATTTTTAAAAACTCTCATCCCTAGTTGTGATTTTAACGTCGACAAAATAACCGCCAGTATCGGATGTGCGCAGGAGTTGACGCGTGTATTTCTGGCGCACACGCCGGAAGGGGATCTATTTCCGATCACCTTAGATCTTGCGATTCGTACACGCATCGAGACTTTGAACTGTGATACTTTTATTGGTTTAATTACACTCTCTCCCTTTGCAGCACCGCATTACCGAGTAGTTATGACATAATAAAACATACTTCAAAGAGTCAGTTCAACATATCAAGACACATTAAAACTGTAAATGGTACATAGATGAAATTTTGCCATTGCATTACGCCTGGGCAGCAAAATCTTTGCCGTGACGGTAAGGGGCATGCTGCTCTTATGCCGTCATGTCCTCTTTACGCCACCTCTCTCCTGCATTGTGTATCATCACGTGTATGCTATACACTTCGTTGCTTGTTTATATGAGCTGCATACTTTGATGAATGTAGCTACAATGAGCTTGAGCTTTCGATGAAGGAAAACATCGTGAGGAAACCATAGCATGGTGGTAGGGCTTTTTCTAATGCCCGCCTGGGTAGCTACCACCCTCTAGTTGTAAAACTGCCGCCAAATACCAATAGGTGTGTTCCGGCAGCAGCACTTGAGAGCCAGTTCCTCCACAGGTTTAGCGTGTCTACCAACTTGGACCGTATCGTCACTTAAGATCAGGTGAGATTATAGCCATAACGCTAAACCTTAAGTATAAAAAAAAATCTATATTACTAACAAAATACGCTTTGATATTAATTAAAAAAATAACTAATACTATATTTTACATGCTGCTTCGCGGTCGTGGATATTAATTTTGTCAAACAAATTGGATGACGCAATAAAAACTTTCATAGAAAGTTTATCCCTCATTTTACCAATAACATTTGGTGTAATCTATCTTTATCCCGTCTATCTCTATACCAGAATTCATCATAAGCGATTCAGAGGTTTAGGCGTGAAAGCGAAACAAACAAACGAATAAACTCACTCTCGCATTCATAAGACTACTAGAGTTTACGACCGGTTTCGCTCGCTTTAATATTATTTTATCAAACAAATCGGATGACAAAATAAAACCTTTCATACAAAGTTTATCCCTCTCTTTACGACAATAAGTAGCCTATCTCCGTGTCTAGGGTCCCATTTATCTCTAAACCAAAATTCATCACGATCGATTCAGCGGTACAGCCGTGCACGCGCAACAAACAAACAAACTTACTTTCGCATTTATAATATTCGTATGATGGTAGTAAGTATACAGGTTTGACTGTTTCACGATTGTATTATACGTAGAGATTATCAAGCTACAGGTGAACGATCCACATCTGTTGACATGCGGCAGGTGTCCGGGGCAGACATCTGTATACTTTAATAGTTTTATCCGCTCCAGGTTCTCGGTATAATTATCACTTGACCGCAATGTCCAAATGCAGTGCATATTTAAGAGACTGTCCAGTTTATTGAGTAATTGTGGTTAAATAACAAGATAGAAGAAAATTATATGAACAACAAAATAAACCAACCGAAAATTTATTACGACTTTTTAAGATGCTTGTGATTTAATCGCTGATGGATTTTTTTTTTTATACTTAAGGTTTAGCGTTATGGCCATAGTCTCACCTGATCTTAAGTGACGATACGGCCCAAGTTGGTAGACACACTAAACCTATGGAGGAACTGGCTCTCAAGTGCAGCTGCCGGAACACACCTATTGGTATTTGGCGGTAGTTTTTTAACTTGAGGTTGGTTGCTAGCCAGGCGGGCATTAGAAAATGCCCTACCACCATGCTATGGTTTCCTTCACCGAAAGCTCAAGCTCATTGTACGTGCTTGGATTCGAACTCACTACCACTGAGCTATCATCGCTTCAAAAAATCGTATGTAGAATGTTTATTATATTTTGAAATGAAATATTCACGCACCTTGGACGACTCTTACAGTCCAGGATCCCGTCATCGACATGTTCGCATTATGTGATAGATAACAAAGGAAATAAATCTGAACATTAAGTTTATTTGATATTCATGCAGCCAGGTTTTTTTTAAATTCATAGTGACTTCCTTAACACTCGGTGGTTCTCGTTACAGGTTCTCGAAGTTCGAACGTTCTCGAAGGGTTACAGTCTTCTTACGAGCATGTAGTCACTGTTATATATAGTTTCTCATGATGACCACTATCTCACCTGATGTTAAGCCACTATGTAGCCCAAACTAGTGGACTCGTTAAGTCTAATGGAGGCACTGGCTCTCAAGTGTAACTGCCGAAACACACCTCCTGATATTTCGCGGTAGATTTTCAACTTGAGGGTGGTAGCTAGCTAAGTGGGCATTAGAAGACACACTACCACCATGTTATGGTTTCAACTTGATGTTCGCATCAACCGAAAATCAAACTCAAGTCCATTTAGGTGGCGTCCGTGCAAGCTGAGCCATCACAACTTCAAACTTTTTTCCGTACTACCACAAAAGAAGTAAAGTCTGATTTACTTCCCATTAAATGTATTTTAATCCATGCGATCGATACGAAAGTTATTTATAAACAGTTTGACTACTGAACACCTCATACATTTTTCTTTTTCGAACTGACGTCTAATAGACCTTGAAGAAACCTTGAAGTCTTACCGTCTCTGGCCTCAAACAATATAAAGGAATGACCATAACCGTCGTGTGTTTCTTATCTGATGAGTCTCACACGACCCTTTCGTGTCTACTCCGGCACATTACGGGCGAAAGTATGCAAATCTATTAATTCACTAGGAAAAGAAAAAAACTTACTCATTTAATGGATAGTTACTCTGAGATTATACATACTACAGTGTATCGGTTATTGAATTAACAAAATTGAATTCCATTGACACATCATTTAGCTTTCGCCCATAACGAACACAAATATTGTTACTAAGCAAAATCGAGTTTGAAGTCGCCGCAGATAACAAAAGAGAATCACAACCTTCTGTCCTCCTTTCTCGCAAAGTTTTTAATATATACACATCTCTTTCTCTCAGAGTATATTATCTGGCATATCGTGTTTGTTATAATAATTAGTAGACTAGTAATGACTTAGATCTCTATATTAATATTATAAGTTTGTTGTTTTGTTTGAACGCGCTAATCCTAAGAACTACAAGTCAGATCTTAAAAAAATAATTTTGTACTAGATTTTATGTGCGTTTTCGCTCTCGTGAATATTGAGTTTGTCAAACAAATCGCATGACGTAATAGAATGTGTCTTACAAAGTTTACCCCTCCGTTTACCCCTGTTCCTATAAGTTTTTCGCGAGCAAAAGTAGCCTATCTCTGTCTCCAGGATCCCACCTATCTCTGTGCTTAAAGTTATAACAATCGATTCAGCGCTTTTTTTTACAGTTCATGTTTAATGTTGTGGCCATAACCTCACCTGATCTTAAGTGATGATACGGCCCAAGTTGGTAGACACGCTAAACCTATGGTGGAACTGGCTCTCAAGTGCAGCTGCCGGAACACGTAAAAAAAAAAAAAAAAGGTGGTTGGATTCGAACTCACGTCCCTTGACGCGAAATCGTACACATTACAAGTGAGCTATCATCGCTTAGGGGTGAAAGCGTAGCAAACAAACAAACACATATTCGCATTTATAATGTTAGCATAATTTGATAGAGCAATGATTGAAGCAGGCTTCAGGCTATATAACATCACGCTACCACCGATAGAGGCAAAGTTTTGAAAAGTTTAATTACAAATACGGACAAAAACGTTAAATAAAATTTAGTTACACGCGAATAAATCCACGGTTACAAGGTTAGTTTATTTATAAATAGATTGTAAACTATTTACCACCGGCTGACGCATTACGGCATCTCTAAACCACTTCCTATAATGACTTAGAATTACATTATCATGCGTATTCCATTTAAAAATTAATGCATGTTAGATTCCTCGGGTTTTTTTTTATTGAATAAACGTGTACCAAGCCGACGGCGTCAGCTAGTTTTAGAATGTAGATTTTGCTTATTTTTTTTAATACGGATTCCATATGTTGTGGACGCAATGGTGAATATGATGTGTTTTAAAAATATATAATAGTGTCAATTAAAATTATACAAATTACCTATGAAAGAAGTGTATACGTTCACAGCAATGGTTAAAAATAACAGAATCACTAAATCAAATTAAAAGTATTATCTAAAGTTAATCAATACAGTCGCGCCCTGCGTTTCGGTCCGGCTTCCGTAAATTGAAAATTTACTAAGTCTTCATGTACAACTAATTAAAAGCCGAAACATTGTATTTTAAAATACGAGTAGAACCTCTATAAGTCGAACATCAAGGGCGACGACAAAAAAATCGAGTTATAGAGTTTTCGACTTATATAGAATGGTAGTTTTGATGTTTGAAGCGAAGGGAACAAAACATTTTTTCGAGATTTGGAGGTTTTCAACATACCGAGGTTCGACTTATACTACGTGATACTACTGTGATACTAATATCACACGGTGAAGCATAAATCTATATTATATTAATACTAGTTACCACGTGCAGCTTCGCTCACGTTAATATGGACTTTGTCAAACAATTTAGATGATACAATACAAAGTTTCATACAACGTTGATCCCTTACTTTAGCCAACTTGCAATAAGTTTTTTGCTGGAAAAAGTATCCTATCACCGTTTCCGGTTTTACATCTATGTCTATATCAAAAGTCCCAAGTAACAAACAAACAAACTGATGAAACGAAGCGATGATAGCTCAGTGGTGGTGTGTACGAATTCCGCGTCAAAATGTGCGAATTCGAATCCACCTACAATGAGCTTCAACTTCCGGTAAAGGGAAACGTAGTGAGGAAACTAAAGCATGGTGGTAGGGCTTTTTCTAATGTCATTTTAATACTAGTAATCCACCCCGGTATCACACGAGTAATTATGTCAATTATTGAAAACATACATTACTATAAATATACTTTGCTACGCTTTAGTACATTTTTTTAAAAGGATTCATTACGTAATCACTTTTTTCTACAACAACCACTTTCATAATTTAACCAGTTAACAAAAAACATACAAAATATGTATCTAAAAGACCTTCCTCAAGAATCACACCACCTATTGGTGAATGTGAATGACAGATACGATCTGTTCTAACTAATCATACAAGGGAAAATCCAGGGGAAACGACCACCAGAAGAAGGCGAACTTCGTTCCTACAAATCTTCGAAGGACGTTCAATCTCAGCCCGAGATCCCTATTCTGAACAGCAGGTCCCTAGGTCCATATAGTTATAAAGATAGCTGATCTCCGGTAAGAGATGACACCTCAAGGAGAAGAAAATACATTTAAATTTTTATTTTTTTATCATGTACATACAAACATTTCAACAAAGAATTTAATTATTACCACAAATCGAACTAGGTACTATTGACATTTAAATGGTGTTAGG
The DNA here is from genome assembly GCA_039707435.1 of Actias luna. Taxonomy (NCBI): domain Eukaryota; kingdom Metazoa; phylum Arthropoda; class Insecta; order Lepidoptera; family Saturniidae; genus Actias; species Actias luna. Next base: position 17,592,964 of record JAZHAC010000017.1, on the reverse strand, counting down.
TGTGTTCTTTATATAAGACAACACGAGTGTTAACTGTCCTAAGCAATCAGGTATTTTATGCGGTTCGCGTGTCGGGCGCAATCCTCCTGGGTCCCGTCGGTGAACATCGACTGCACCAATCTTCTCATTGAAACAATCAGCTTAAGATATTGTGAGGGTGCGGCATGCGGGACATTTTCTATTGCTACTGCACTCACCCATAAACCAGGTGTGTAGGAATGAACAAAATTATTGCAAAAGAGTAGTGGCTGAAAGGACTTCTGTCCACAGTTACAGTTATAAAAAAGATTGTTAGAACTTTTGTTTTTTTAACTAAAATGGAAAAAATACTTATGTTGTATTTTATTTTGTTTCACTAAAAATTAAAAGTATTTCTATTCCATTGTGTTATTACTTAATCATAGACACACACACACACATATATATATATATATATATATATTTAGTGATAAATATTAGATATGATATATATATGAGTGTTCAAACAACACATCACCAATTTTCTTTTTATAAGATGATAGGCTATTACTAATATGTCTACGTCTTTAAGAAATTTGTTATAATGATAACAAGAGCCTTTAAAAAAGAAGTACTAAGGAGTGTAAAATAAACACTTTAGCCGTGTGTTTGATTGAAATTCACTCTTAATTATTATCCATACTCCGTTAACATAAGATTAACTTCGAACTTCAGGGCGTGTAACATCGATGGATGCATTTGGTATCTAGCCAGGCGGGTATTATAAAAAGCCCTACCACCGTGCTATGGTTTCCTCACGATGTTCTCCTTCGGCGAAAGCTCAAGTTCATTGTAGTCATTGTAACAGTTACATTAACATTATACAGCCAGCAAAGGACGCTATAACATATAATATAGTAAATTTCTAAAGACACTACTATCGATACTGCCGAAAGAAAAACGACAAACAGCGTTACAAAACAACATCTCATCAACAATATGTTACAATTTAGTGAACATCGCTATTCGATAATAAAAAGCATTCGATTCTTTATCAATAAACAATAGACACTTGTCCTCTACAACGTTATTCGACACCATCGAATACGTAAACCGATAAAGTAATGTAGAACAATACCGAATATCGTATGGGGAACGACATTATCTTGCGCAACACAGTTTCGTTTGATCCAAAATGCAAATGACGGTGAAAGTGCGCGTGGGCTGAGTTAGGGCCTCTACAGACAGTACGGGAGGGAACGCGCGATCGTTGTTGAAACAGTCGAAGCCGAGCGGACTGTTAGCCGAAGGTAAACACCTTCATTAATCCCACACATTCATGTGTCATTATGTGACACAATCTGACGACCTCTTTTATTGACAGTAATTATAAAGCTGATAATTGTTTTTTTTGTCAACGCAAAGATGTATACATGAAAGATTTGTTAATTAAAAAAATACTAGAACTTAATACTAGAAAATAAATATCACTCTACAAAGGGATGATAACTGAATCGTTTCCGTTAAAGAAAATACCGTGATGAAACCATAATACAGTGTTATGGCTTTTCCTAATTGCCACATAGCTAACATCACCCTTAAGTTAAAAATCTGCCACCAAATCATGGTGTGTTCCAGCAACCGCATTTGAGAGCCAGTGCCTCCACAGATTTAGCGTGTCCAACATCTAATAGATGATATTGTGGCCATAACGCTTAAATCTATAAATTATTTAAAGTACAATATTACACAATAAGTACAATAATTCGTCACCACTAGAAGCTAAAAAAAACACCATACTGGATATACTCTTTTATGAAAGCAACTAAAAACGCAGTGGGCGACATCATGTGTATGTGTTGCGACATTATAGCTCATAATAAATAAATTTCATCAAATTTCTGTTAAACATAGGCTAATTCTCAGGGGCACTGCGTCCGTTATTTAGTTTTAATTGCCTTCTACCGGTTTCCATTGCCGTAATCGGATCTAAGCTCGAGACAGCCGCATTTTGTACTTTTAAATGTGTTGCCTTTTAATTTATTCCTTTATATGTGTTATCTATATGTATAAAAAAAACTCCGTGTCACGCAGTGTTTGTCCACACTTATCTCAAAGACCGTTGAACCGATTTAAAGAGAATTTTGTAAATGTATATTGATTAGTTTAAGTTGAAAAATAGGTAGTTTTAGGATAAATACCCTACAATACGTGATGCTTTGGTCACTCAAAAGTGCAGTACAAAGTGTACCAGTCTAACTAACTTTCAAATAAAACAAATATGAGAATAGTCATGGAATATAAACAATAAAGAATAAATAACTCCAGATTGAGTGAATAAATTATACAAAAAAGAAATTCGTAAGATAACTATTAGTGTTCAAATATTATAAAATTCTTAAAGTATTAAGAACAGGAATATACTAAACCCTATACATAAATATACCGTAATGTAAATATGACACATAATACCGTAAAGTATAAAATTACATATAAAAATCATGAAAGTATCATCACAGATGTATACTGCACTTAGGAAGCGGTACACTTATATCATCCGTACACTTGGATTATCTCACGGCCCCTGCTTCGGCAAACAGACCACGTACAAACGACTGATCCCAAATATTGCAGACGACGTGACGTGGACGCTTCTTTAATCGGTAATTAATATCTTATCAACAATAAAGATCAACAGAGACGTTAAACGATAATCCTATAAAATAATTAGTGCCGTAATCCAAATATTTGGACTGTTACACAAGCTGAAGCGATTTTATATTTTTAGAATTAATCAAATGTGTGATCCGAACTCACGTCCCTTGACGTGGCATCCGTACTCACTACCGACTGAGTTATCTTCGCTTCAATTTATTTTAATTGTCACGAACCGGTAAATTATACAATGTAGTTGAAAATATTATTATGACATAGAAAAGAAATCAATATTTATGAAACAATACAAACAGACACTGCATTGCATAGGGTTGAATAAGCCTCTGTCGCTGTATGAAACTGCGTACATAGGCATTGTAACATTGACATTCTTAAACTATAATAGATATCGATGACACGCAAAGATGTATAAAATCATTGTTTGTTAAACCCCTTTCTTCAGTAACTGGTTTTGTATACCAATTCACCAAAGTTTCATCGAAAACAAAGAAATGTTAACTTTTAATGACATTTATTTGTAGTTATTTATAAATAACAATGCTCCTAATGCCTAAACCTAATACTAATAACATAAAATTTTGTCAAATTGATTACATGTTAGCTATTTATCCACGACAATCAACACGAAATACGATCACTGCACTCCGTTATTTTTCTTTCATGATATTTAGTAAACCTGTTGACGCACGCTCATGCAAATACCAGGTAGGATCATGGAGGAAATATATCACGCAAAATACCACCTAACACACAATACGGCCAAATAAGGAAATTTATGAATGTAAATAAAAACCACGACATAAAACATTCGTATCGCATCAAAAGCTCCGCGCTCTTTACTTAGACCACGCAAAGTTTACCATTCTTAGGACAGGAGAGCATGTAAATTTACGGCGGGTACAGACATACGATAGCGCACCGTTTATTGTACGAGTTACGGTGTCGCGGGACCACCGTGTGTGCCCAGCTTTATAATATACCTATACTGCTTTTATCTACAAAATTACCTATAAAAGTTTTCAATAAACAAAGTATTAAGTCCCATTATTTACATACTCAAGTTATCTAATTATATTGTTTATGCTGTGTTCTGGAAAAACGGCAGTCCAACTGGTGTTAGGCTATGAATTAATCATGTCTCGTGCTGACTAGCTCTGCCATTGGTGTAGAGATTCTTCAATATTTATCTTTATTTGACAAACAACCAATGGAGCATCAGCTGAGACTTTATGAAATGAAAACTTCTTTAGACGCACTGTGAATCGATGATAGTTCAGTGGTAGTGTGTACAAGTTCGCGTCAAGGGACGCGAGTTCGAATCCAACCACCTACAATGAGCTTGAACTTCGGTGAAGGATAACATACTGAGGAAACCATAGCATGGTGTTAGGGCTTTTTCTAACCCCCGACTGGCTAGCAACCACCCTCAAGTTGAAAATCTGCCGCCAAATACCAATAGGTGCGTTCCGGCAGCTGCACTTGAGAGCCAGTTCCTCCACAGGTTTAGCGTGTCTACCAATTTGGGCTAACTCTGTTTTTCCTGAAAAGGCTCGATTTATTTTGTTATCGGTATAGAAGTATTACCATTAACTTTAATTACCAATTAAAACATAAGAAAATTTTGATTTGGATTAAATGAACTTCTTTGTACCTTGTGACAAACTGATTCCAAGTCAAGGCACGGTTAGTTAGATATGAAACGAACGCACCATGATCGAAGTCATGTCAACAGCGATGACACGAACCAACATAAACCAACATAAACCACGTCGACGCGTAACATGGAACAAGTCAACGAACCCAGTCACTATTAATACACGAATTCTCATAATTCATAATAAACCCGGACTATACACGGAAGGTATACAACGAGAATTACTACACCATTTCGAAGCGTAAAACATAACCCGTCCAAATATAGTTCGGACAGGAAGGGGGACTCCACAATTAGCCGGAAGACTAGCTCGTAGACGTTGCGTCGGCGGATTTCTGTTAGCTTTTTAATTAAGTCAGTCGACACCTGTCCCTGCTCGCCTCGACTGCCACACATCACTACGGGATGCACGGGCACGTGCCTCGCTTACCTTTTTAAGGTTATATTTAACAATCGAGAACCTTTTGAAAGTAATCTATAACATTTTAACGTTGCACCTTTTGTTTATTCTTTAACATTCATATCTATTATACTTATTTATCGAACTACGAACTAAGTCACTACATTATCAACCCTTAAAAGTAATCTATAACATCTGATCGTCGTATTTTTTATTTTTCACTAAACATTCTTATATATTATACTTACTAGCTGTGCCCGCGATTTCGTTCGCGTGGATTCAAAAATTATTTCATAATCGTGTAGTGATCCATATTAAAAGGTATTTTAGAAAAAGTGACATGCAAAATATATCCCTCTCTTTACCCCACTTCCTAGAAGTTATTAGAGAAAAAAGTAGCCTATCTTCGTCACTGGGTTCCTATTTATCTATACACCAAAATTCATCATAATCGATTCAGCGGTTTAGGCGTGAAAGCGTAAGAAACAAACTCACATTTGCATTTAGATCATTAGAAGGATTAGTTGAGGTTTTTGTAACTTTTTTTCCATACAGCTTTGGTATTCGTAGAGCGTTCGCGTAAACATAAGAAATCATGTATAAGGCCTTCTAAAGCCTACCTTAATAATTACTCTATCAAATGCACAAAGAATTGTCGAAATACAATTGGTATTTTCTAAGATAAACGTGTTGAAACAAACAAATTTTTCCGCTCAATAATATTAAATATTAATAAGAGAAAATAACTAATGTTTACTTTAAAATCAGCTCGTTCACTACCTCATTATCACCGCAGATGTCATACAAACCGAGAGCGCGCGGTAACACAGCATCAAATCTCACTCTCACAATCAAGCAAAACTCGAAATCAGAATATACAAAGGTCGAGACTTGTAACTATGATGATACACTAATTTATCAATGATACCACAATTAACGTTCAGGGTCTCGTGTGGGTAACAAACGAGCCAACACCGAACCGATAACGTAATGCTCGAAAATAACTAGCTAACGGTTCCGAGGTGAACGCAGTGTTTACAATACACCGACCAGACCAGTTACACATCTGCTATTCACTCACCACGGAGCGATGTAGGCGCGAATTACTTACCAAATGAAACTGAGAGCGCCATTACAATACGTTCCATAGACTCGGGGCTTGCGTTCTTCCCCCAACCCCTTCGAGAACATTTATAACTCATTTAAATTGTTTTTCCTGTGAAAACTTCTTGAGGAAAATTGGGCGAGTTTTGAATGAAAACTTCAAGGCGGGCGTCATCGATATATTTGCTTTACGCGGTAGAGAACTTATTGGAACCGATACTATGTATAAATAATATACAATGCAAACTCGATATAACGAAACTAGAGGGAATTAAAAAATATTCGTTATACCAAGTAACTCGTTACGATGAGGTTCGGTTAGACTATTTAGTTTCACGCGTACACAACACGTAGAATATAAAAATATGTTGTTCCAATGGATAAAGCGCTGATAATATAAATTAATCTCGACTCGTTACTTGAATTGTAAAGATTGCGCTAACCTTTGTTTTTGTTTATCCGCCAGAATTATTCACTGCCGACATAAATATAACTATTTTTATTCATATATCAAGTTTTATAGCAGACATACATTAATAGTGAAGGTGAGTGTTGACGCTCGTAGGAAAGCGGTCTCTTAAATCTAAATCCGTGTCATAAGTCTTTGGGAACTGCTCGGATTTTCCCTGTCTGCCACTCGACGGAGTCCCACGGTGAATCCATGAATAGCTAAGAATTTCCTCTCAAACTATAATTGATCCAAATCCGGTTATCATTAAATATTTATTGATAATTATAGTTGGGGTGTACTTTGTTATCAATATACGTTTTAGTCAGTCTTTGAATATAACATATAATATGATATATAAGAAAATTAGGAAAGTAATTATCATGAAACAATTAATTATTATAGTAATCTCCAGGCACCCACATCGTATGAATGGTATCGTGTTGTGGGTGTCCATAAGCGGCGGTGATCGCTTACCATCAGGTGACACGGTTAGTAACCTGTCAACAGTTCAAAAATATCCATAAAACAGAAAAGAAATTTCTAGAAACTCAATTCGTAGTATCGCCATGCGACATACCAGTTTGAGAATCCAGGTAAAGTAGATCTCTGTGAGTACACCGTTTTGCACCTTTCGCTAACGTTTAGCACCAATTATCGAGTGTGAACATTCAGTGCTATTCATTCAACCCTTTGTCTTCGCTGACCGCTCTATTAACGTGGGAAAGTAGGCTGTAAATCATTTTTACTAATATTCGTTTCCCCGCAATGTATCAGGCGCAGGTCGGTATGTAAATGGGTATTTACCACAGGTAACGGCACGGCATGATGGTAGAGCAACTGCTCGAAATCAATTCTGCAGGGCGCCAACTTGATGGCAGCGTGATTTTAAATAGCTTCAGTCAATGATTAAATAAAATAAAATAAGAGCAATTTTTTTTTAAATCACAGTGGCAGTTCCTAGGATTAATGCGTTGAACAAACAAACATACTTTTCCACTTTATAATATTAATACAGATAATGGCTCGATGTTTTAATCGTGTTAACACTCTCACAAACGCGACAGATAAAAGTACGTTGACACTCCACTGAATCCCTTAATCAATGCCTGGTTTCCTGACAAAACAGAGCATATTATTTATATATAAAAAAAAACAACAAATCACACTATACACGCTGTCAGCAGTAGTGTTGAATTCTGATGTTTTTTATTTTAATTAATCCAAGCACGGTAAAGTGACTACACTATGACATATGTTATAATATACAATACGCTATATTACTGTACAGTTTCATTCAAATCCATTTAGTAGTTTTTGCGTAAAAGAGTAACAATCATCATATTTATATTCTTATATTCTATATAAGCCCCATTATTATAATTTGTTAGTGCTGTTGTTACAAATCCCATTTATTAATATATATTTATTATTAACAACGGCACGGTAGTTTAAAAATCTTAGAAGCATATATTTATATTGATTTTGTAGTAAAACTAAACTAAATATCAGAGGAAACAGGCAAATATATGACTTTTTTATAGTTGAGGTTATAGGTTGAGGCCATGATCTCACCTGATCTTAAGTGACGATACGGCCCAATTTCGTAGACACGCTAAACCTGTGGAGGAACTGGCTCTAAAGTACAACTACCGGAACACACCTATTGGTATTTGGCTGCAGATTTTCAACTTGAGGGTAGTAGCTAGTCAGACAGGCATCAGTAAAAGCCCAACCACCATGCTATGGTTTACTCAAGATGTTTTCCTTCACCGAAAACTCAAGCTCATTGTAGGTGGTTGGATTCGAACTCACGTCCCTTGACGCAAAGTCGTACACACTACCACCGAGCTATCATCGCTTCGACTGGGGCATGAATCTGACAAAAATCTTGTTATAGCTGGCAACACCATTATTTAAGTTAAAAAAACACACTGGCAGTATTGGCTTAGCTAACATTAAAACATTATGAAATATTAACATAAAATGTTAATTAAAAAGTAAAGCAACTAATAAAAAAATTACGCCGGTCTGCTACCTAACCGCGATTATAATCTTTAACCTCGAAACATAAAGGTTAAATTATCTGTAAACTAAAACTGTATCGAGTTACCGCTGCCCGTTCTGACCGAACTGGCTGACATGGAGACCACCAGCGCCGCAGTAGCATCTGATACAGTTTTACATTTCGATATATATATTAAACAAACAAAAACAATTGGTTTACGTTTTCGACCACACGATAGAAGAAGTGATATATTTAATTATAATATTCGATTATTATTTATTTACTTATTTGAAATACCAACAAAATTTACTCTACACACACATTGATGATAGCTCAGTGGTAGTGTGTACGACTTTGCGTCAGTGAAGGAAAACATCGTGAGGGAACCATAGCACGGTGGTAGGGATTTTTCTGATGCCCGCCTGGCTAGCTACCATCCTCAAGTTGAAAATCTGTCGCCAAAAACCAATATGTGTGTTCCGGCAGTTGCACTTGAGAGCCAGTTCCTCCAAAGGTTTAGCGTGTCCACCAACGTGGGCTGTATCCTCACTTAAGATCAGGCACGTCACTTAAGGCCATAACGCTAAGCTTTACCTATAAAAAACATCGTTGCATACATCAGGAAGAATTGACTATACAAATGCGAGCTTAATTATAGGTATTTACCATTCATTGCCTGCTACGAGCCGGTATCACAAAAGCTCATCAAAGTAAAATGACGATGTGTATTGATAAAATATACGAGGCCATTTTCCTTTTCCGTAATTTTTATTTAAATCCTTACTAATATTATAACAGCGGAAGAGAGTTTGATTATTATGCTTTCACGCCTACACCGCTAAATCGATTACGATGAATTTTGGTATACAGATATATGGGACCCAGGAAACTGAGATAGGCTACTTTTTCACACAAAATCTTTATTGGAAGTAGGATAAAGAGCAGAATAAACTTTGTTTGAAATTTTTCATTGCATCATACGATTTGTTTGACAAAATCGATATTAACGCGAGCGAAGTGGCGGGTAAAGGCTAGTAAATAAACGTTTTACAATATGTTTTATGTCGTGCAGCAAAGTGTCTCCACTGCACCTGATGTTAGCTACAGTGCAATCCAAATCAGCGTCGACTGACAATGAACCGAAGTTCGCTGCCAGTCAACACTGTCATTAGTATCAGTAGGTACCTCTTCACGCCTCTATTTAAAGGACCCAAACAAACAAACAAACTCACTTTCGCATTTATAATATTCACTAGTCCGTTCTTTAGAATAGTGACAAAAATAATTGATACCCTGAACTCGAGGTGTACTTAAGTCCAGTTCATCAAAGAAATGTGTCGATCCTATTGAATACAATAACATATGAGTTCGCTAAGTCAAACAAGTGACAATGTATAACAATCGCTCACAATACACCTGCGGGCGCAAGTGGATATTATGTCACGCAACATGCCACCAAGCGACGACAACTAAATGATAACTTGCAAGCTGCAATATTTCTCGGAAGGCGACCTCGCAACAGACGCGCATTCAAAATAAAGCAACACATACATATTACATATATTACTAACAGAGAAATCAACGTCCACTATAAAGTACTAACGTATATCGAAATTAATATAACAAAAGCGGAAAAATTTGTTTGTTTGGACGCGATAATTTATTATTATCATCACGCTATCACCAATAGGAGCAAAGCTGCAGGTGTTGACAAAAGTTAGTAATACCATCAGTTAGGAATACAGAACGCATCCATTTATGTTAAGATAAAAGTATTAATAAATAGATGATACACGCAGTACACTCCAAGTAGACGTCTGACTGTAAAACTCTAGTGACGAATGGCGTACGACTGGTCACGTTTTCAATACGACTTACCAAGATTCATTGTATACGATTAGTAATGCATATAATTCATAATTCTCGTGAAACAAACAAGTGTGGTAATGACCACATAAGTGGAATAAACACTTTAACCGAGAAATTGTGAAATATTGAACATACATATGTGATTTCGTTATAAAATGACTTTGAAACAAGGTGTTAGTTGAATCGGATAATAATAAAAAATGCGTAGGTGTCCTGGAACGCTCGGTTGGAATTGCCTTACTTAATATATTATTATTGATAAATGTGTTATGTTATTGATTAACTCATACAAATAAGCATTTTATTGTATATTGTTCAATTAGTCTAATGCATTATATTACATATCATACACTATCAAACAGCTGACGCGTATGACGTGTACAAACTATATCTGCGCACCCGTTGAGAACTTACTGGCTGTCTTGAACCAATAAGCGCGCACCTATGACAGGGAACAACCAATAGCGTACACGCTGTGGATAACCATCTACACTATAGAAATATAGTGCAATATAGAGCACACTAAATAAAGTATGGACCTTGACGGAAAAATCTTACATTTTGATTTGTCTATCATCCATCCGTACCATGCGATAAGGAACTTCGTTCCAATATTTCATTATCCGAGTTAGAAACTGTATTGTCGTCAAATCTATATATATAAAAAGGAATCCGTATTTCCCTTGGTCATCGCATCACGTGTAAACGGATAGAATAATTTCACTAATTCTTAATATAATTATCGTCAGCTCGGGTCAGCTAGTTAGGTTATATTAAAATAAATATTGTTCGATAATATGTCATTATTCAAAATTACAAACAGATATATAATAATTATTAAACTTGGCACGACATTCATACATTAAAGTGTATGATTCGCATAAAGAAAATAGGATAGATTGTATATAATAAAAAAAAACAACATACGTCACGATCTGTCATATCCGCCATAGTTATTTTTAATAATCCTTCTATTTTCCGCACAATATACCAATTTAATAAACATTCATCTCTTTACTGTCTCATTACTACAAATTCATTTCTGAAAAGTCACATACACCATTATAAACAAAGACTCCTGTACTCGAGTTACATATAAACAGATAATATAATCATTTTTCGTATCGAACAACCTATTAACGAATTCACAACCCAGTTCGAATGCTCCAAATAGAAACGAACCTGACAATGGAACGGAGTAGGCTCGCCATAGTTGGCGATGAATGGGCCGTGACATCACAGCTGGCTGAATGGCCAACCTACACGCGCACCGCCAACGCACTACAGCCATATGGCCGCGCGGAAACCATGACACCGCTCGGGACACTTTTGGATCACTTTCAAACTGGGTCACTTGTACGAATCTACAACGGAGAAATTTGTTTGTCGGAACGCGCTACCACCCGTTCGGATTTCAAAAAATCTTTTTGTATTTGCTAGAGCCATCATTATGTAATTAAGTCGATTGAACATCACGCCACCACTAATAGAAGCAAAGCAGTATTGAAAAATGTTACAGAAACGATTAAAAAATATTAAATACAATTATAATTCGACACGAACGAAGTTGTTAAAAGATAAAGCTGTAACTGAGTAAAATCTGGAAATACTCTGTTATCGATTTAGTGTCCAAAAATATAGATGTTTTTAACATTTATGTATCTGTCAGTCTATCTTACTCTATCATTTACATGCATTACTATGTAACTGCAAGATGGAATTCGATTTAATTCGAGACAGTTTTGTGATTTTGATGCAATACTTCTATTCGACAACTGACAGCATAACTAAATAACAATAATAAAAATTATATGTACAGTGTTTTTATAACGGACTAAATAATAGAAAATAAAAGCTTGTGCTATACGTAGGAATGTTTAAACATGATTTTTATAAAACACTTATCAAACTTGATTACTAATACATGGAGTTTCCTTAACCGGAAAACAGTGGAAGAAAATGTCTACGAGTTTGTAAAATATTTGAAACGCTTCAACATCTGTCATCCTCCTACTGTGACGTCACAGTAGTTTATTTCGCGACCTGTCCATAACAATATTGTTGTAGAACAAATTGATATGCCACACGAGCTTACATAGAATGCAAAATGAAGACCAGGCATCGGGAACGGCATACAAACTGCCCTTAAATCGAATCCATACAAAAGCCAATCGGTGCGCTTGCGATACTCGTGATTACCCATTATCCGGTCAGTGTTATTAATTCTTAGCCATGACGTCATCGAACTGAGTAACTTCTTGCACAAAATAAGTCACAACTTCCGTATAAACCGATTGATCACCGCTTACGTGTCATATAACGCTTCCATCATTCATAAATACGCTGAATTTTAGCTGTATAAATAAGCCGTAGTATTGGATTAAGTATGGCAGCGACGGAGAGATGGGGGCGTAGTTTCCCACGTTCATGTATGACGCTGCGTCAAAGGACGTGAGTTCGAATCCCTGCAATAAGCGCAAGCTTTCAGTGAAGGAAAACATCGTGATCTAACCATAACATGGTGGTAGGATTTTTTGTAATGCCCGTCTGATTGGCTAACCTTCGTCTGACCTTCAAGTTGAAAATCTGTCGCTAAAGACCTATAGGTGTATTATAGGTGTATTCCGGCAGTTGCACTTGAGAGCTAGTCCCTCCAGCAGGCTGTGTGCCCACAATCTTGAACAACATCGTCACTTAACATCAGGTGATACTGTGGTCATAAAGCTATAGTAAAAAAAAATAGGAAAACGATTTATAGAAAACCAAACCAAATAAATAGATTTTTTTTTTAATAAATTTGAATAAAGAATAGTGTAATCTTTTTTAATAAATATACATCAATAATAATAATATAATAATATAAATAAAAATAATAAAATAATATTGTAAATAAGAAAAAAAAGTATTTTATTTAAATAAAAAGTGTGTGGTGCTATTTAACATATTATCAAAATGATAATCCTTCTACTCATATCTATCAATAAAATATTTATAACTATTGACAGCATGCAACCCTCACTTTTTTTATTAAAACGTTAAATAAAAAGATACGTTTTACAAAACATGTCGACAATTAAAATGGTCACTATAAAATAGCGAATGGAGTTGATTTGTCACAGGGAAAACCGGGAAACGGTCGGGAAAACCAAGCGGGCTTGCGTGACATGAACCCAGTACAACTGGTTACCACAAAATATGTCCCTTTTTATTAAAACCTTTTATTTTGTAGTGTAATAAATTTTATAGAAAACGGTGGTTGTATTGACTAATACAGTAATAATAAGCATGTTTATATGAATGTATGTTCGTTGTCAAACCAATATCTGAAAATCTTCTACCTATAGATAATATTCCAGCAGTTGCCCTTGACAGCCAGACCCTCCATCAGACTTAGTATATCCACCAGTTTTGCCCTTATCACTTAATATCAGGTGAGATCGTGACCGTAATCTAAGCCTATAAAATATATAAAAAAATGTCTTGTCCCTATTTAGAATCTCTTATACGTAATTGTTTTCCGTGTCTCTATACAAAACCAATACAAATAAATTTACTTGACATGAGACGTTTGTTTCAATAAAACCTAGATAACGTACCAGACAAAAAACGCGTAATTACCGGATATTAAATAACTATTATATTTATATTATAAATAGTAACTCGAATTGTGCGCATGTATGTGGTTAGTAAGAAAATAATTAACCCGATAGATAAAAGCGTTATCGAACATTGAACTTATATAGGAATAGAGCTCGAATAATATATAACCTATTAATCTATTATGTGGAATTTGTATATCGCGACTTGTTAATATCCGTAACTCAATACATTGACTAATGAAGGAATGTTTTTTTTCTTTTTTTTTTTTTACTTTAATATCAACATGTGTGTACACACAGTTCTGCCAATGTCGCGACGGTGAAATATTTCAATATAAAATAATGCTAAATGAAGTTAGCGATCATTTTGCAAGTTCTGACCAAGGAATTTCTGTTTCAACTGAAAATGCATGTTTCCAGTTATAATTAACTAGATGTGTCTGCTACTTCGAGCACGTGGAATAAAAAATATTTTAAAACTAGATTTTACATGCGGCTTAGCTCGCGTTAAAACCGACTTTGTCAAACAAGTCGGATAATGCAATATAAAGTTTCATACAAAATTTATTCTTCCCTTTACCCCACTTCCAATAAATATTTCGCGTGAAAAAGTAGCCTATCTCTGTCTCCTGGGTCCCGTCTATCTCTGTACCATAATTCATCACAATCAATTCAACGGTATAGCCATGAAAACGTAACAAACGAACAAACGAACAAACGAACAAACGAACAAACGAACAAACGAACAAACGAACAAACGAACAAACGAACAAACGAACAAACGAACAAACGAACAAACGAACAAACTCACTTTCGCATTTATAGTATTAGTATGATGTATGGATTTGCCCGTTTTAGTAACACTTATAGTAAAGTGATGTTAAATAGCCTGAAGCTTTTAATTGATTGCGCTGTCAAAAATATTTTTTTGCAATCCGAATGGTAGTTCCTATGATTAACGAGTTTAAACAAACTTACCTCCTTTATATTATTAATATAGATAACCTACGTTTGTGTCAATTAACAAACTATATTATGTAAAGGAATTATGCTTATTAATTTAAATAAAAACCAATATGACACTTTCAGATTCTGCAAAAGACTCTCATAACAATACGGATGAATGCTTTTTTAAACCCATCGTCATGTCCACATTACACGGAGTCGTGTTAAAAACGAATCCCCATACAAAGATTTACATTTTTACGACGAAATTACTACATATATAAAGCGAAATTGTTCATAAAATTCACATTTTAACGTTACAAAAACGAATTACTAAAAACTTTAATAGTCTCATAATGTTTATCAAGATTTTTCCATCTTAATGGCTGATGTACTACATAGTTTGTTTATTATCGTAAACAAAACATCGTGATGAAACCATAGCATGGTCGTAGGGCGTTTTCTGATACCCACCTAGCTAGATACCATGTTTTTTTCTTTTATGTTAATGTTATGTTTAAAATCCCAGTCTATATAACTAAAACCAATCAAAATTTTAATATTTCATGTTTAATTACTATAGTATGCGAAAGCCTCAACCAATTTATATAAAAATTCCTAAACCATAATCAGTTTCGTTCGGCACACACGAACGCGAAACTCGAATTAATGTTGTACTAACGGAACTGACCGTCCGATTCTGCTAGAATGCTATAAGGCTTTATTATCTATAGTAATAAAGATACAGCGTTTTATTTAGCTTTATAAATGATATTAT
Organism: Actias luna; assembly: GCA_039707435.1. Taxonomy (NCBI): domain Eukaryota; kingdom Metazoa; phylum Arthropoda; class Insecta; order Lepidoptera; family Saturniidae; genus Actias; species Actias luna. The sequence continues at coordinate 17,577,525 of JAZHAC010000017.1, read as the reverse complement.
AACACTATTGTGTTATTAATACACTGTATATGCTCCGATAGGGCTTCCATACACTTACGTGTAAAAGCCTTGAACAAAAATGGTAAATAAAAAAGATCTGAACAAGAGATTTTAAACTAAATTTAGGTACAGACCGTGGAGGTTGCATCGAATCATACTTATCGTCTCATTCCACAATCGTTATATTTTACAGCAGAGCTTACTGCAATGTATATTTCGAGCAGTCGTCCGTACTGTCGAACGTTCTTAACTCAACTGCTTCACCCAGTCCCGCTACTGCTTAGGATAACACTTAATCAAATAAACAACTTGTTACACATCCACTACACTAACATCGTAAGATCAATACAACAACTTTTATATATGCCAAGTATAGTTATTCTTCGTAGTTGAATCATTTCTTTAATTAAAAGTATGTAGTATTATTATATTTCTAATATATGTCTCCACGCCAATAAGCAGTAGACGTGGTATTTAACATTTCATCACAAAATTATTAATAGGTGAGCTATTGACTAAAAATGTTACAGACATATTGATTTCGTATACTAGATACTCATTAGGTAGGGGTTTCAGAAGCACGCGTGATGAGATAAACACGAGCAAAGCCGAGGGTATTACGTCGTACTATATGCCAAGGCTAGGCTTATGTATCATCTAAGCCCGTACTATACAAATATAACGGTATATAATTACTTCTCGCTAAATAATATTAAAGTGAATCGAAAACATTTCGTCATGCGAACGTGAAACTTGCAATATGATGAATCATATCATCATACTTTTATGCATATTTTATACCAGCTTTTGCCCTCGTCTTCGCTCGGATTTATGTCAATTTTATCGTTTAAAAAATCACTCTTTCCGTTTTTCGTTAACAGTATTTTTGGATACAAGGTACTCTACATGCTTTTTTATACTTTATATGTTTTTAGAGTTATTGTCACAATCTCACCTGATGTTAAGTAACGACGTGGCCTAAGATGGTCGACACGCTAAGGGGAGTAAAGGGACTACCTCTCAAGTGCAACTGCTAGAACACACCTACAATTATTGGCGGTAGGTTTTCAACACGAGGATGGTAGATAGCCAGACGGGCTTTCGAAAAAGACCTACCACAATGATATGCTTTCGTCACCATATATTCCTTACCTATATTCCTAACAACATGTATGCAAAATCCCATAATAATCAGCTGATAAACAAACTCACATTCACATTTACATTGGTTTGTATAGTCGATTCCCTTACATAAACTAATTACTGCGAAATTACCCCCAAACTTAGGTTCAATGAATACATTCCCATACGTAAATTGCATTTAAATATCAATTAATTTATAATATCGTGCCCTTTCCGTTCGATGGCGTCGCATCCGGCCCGGCGACGTGCGCATGCGCATACTAAGGTTGCACCGGCAGGCGCCACATCTGGTGCGCCGGCCACATCCGTCCCTTTGTTTCACGTTGAAGGGACGTAGTACATTTTTGTGGATGAATATGGACAGGTCATTTTGGCCGACACTGGTTTCGTTCCACTGACACGACCCACTTCACGGTGGCATGAATAATTATTGCCAGATACTGGTGCATCTGTTTAGATATGTTTTTTTTTATATCTTCTCGGGCTACCTTAGCAGGGTGGTAAGGATCTGTACATGGTCCTACCGAAGACTAAAAAAATATGAAAGGTGTCCCTGGTTTCTAAAAACACGGGGGTTTGAAGTTTCAGCATACTGATTTTTAGTGAAATTTGATGGTGCATGTAGCTCCATGAGTCTTGACATACGTCCCTTTCGCTTTGGCCTGAACTTTGATAGTTCGTATAGGCGTTATGCAGAGAATATTCGTAACAGAGATTTTACACATGTCTTCAAAATAAAAATCATCTATAATGATCATCTATAATAATCAAAATAACAATCATATATAAATTCGATTAATAATATCACTTAATTGTTAACTAACTTTCGATTAGAATTGACAGAGTCACTGAGAATATATTTTACAACGTGCCGGATTTTGCAAAACAAATACCGAGCCGAACTGTGCAACGCGCCTCTCAACTTAACTCATCTACATATGTCATTGAACAACCTTAAACGACACACGCATCCACGTATTCTGTTTTCAATAACTTGATAACACAATATCTATACATATATATATATATATATATATTCAATAGTTCGATCTGCACGTTTAATCATTTTCATGAGTAGGTTTATTTCTGTTCCAGTGCAAGGAGTAACTGACCAACTCAGTAGATACTGCTAGGTTTTAAATTTAGTAAGTTATCCTAACCAGGTAGATGACCCTGTTCAAACTTGGCAAGCAATACTAACCAGGTAGGTAATCCTGTTCAAATTTGGTAGGCAATCCTAGCCAGGCAGGTGATAATCCTGTCTAATCTTGTATGGTGATGGAGCTGATCCAAGGGCTCTTCTAGTTCGTCACATTTTTAGATCAGCCAGCTTGTATCCAGCTGCTAAGAGGCTCGCAAGTCAGCATACGTACAAGCGATGGATGATGAATTTCGAATATCTCGATGATCAGCGTTAGTTTTGTATTGTACTGTCACTTTACTGCGTCATTATAAAATCATGATTAACTTTGACTTTTTATAAATAACATTGTTTATTATTATAGTTATTAATATTAATAGTAGTTATTATTCATTTATTAGTACATATTAAATGAAGTTCAAAAAGTATAGTTCCTATAAAAATCGGCGACTATGTTCGTTTCTGGCTAAATTCCGACTATTAATAATATAAATACGAAATTTATTTTTTCGTATTCACGTCCTAATTACTCAACCGATCGTCTTTAAATATTGCATACACTTTATCAGAGGTAAAAAGGCATATGGTACCTTCCATTCAGAGAAAGGCACCTGTAGATTGACAAAATATACATTCACGCAATAACCATAAATCATGTACCAATAATATGTAATCATTCAGAACTTGCGAGATCATAAGGGAAAAAACATAAGAGATCATAGTGGAATAACATGTTTATTATTTTTGTTATTTACACGAAATTATCTTAAGCGTTTCCAGTGAAAGTATAAATAAGTCAGCCGAGAACATTATTTATTGCGACACAGATAAGTTTTGTTCTTATATTTATATTTAAAGCTTACCTAACAAACGTGTTGTGTATCAAGTTATATTAAAAATAATATCGACTCATTAATATATTAAATACAAGCTTTTACCCGCGGCTTTACTCACGTTAATATTGATTTTGTCAAATCGGATGACGCAATAAAAAGTGTCATTCAAAGTTCATTCATCTCTTTAACTCAGTTCGAATAAGGTTTTCACAAGAAAAAGTAGGTGACAACCATCTCCAAGGTACCACCTATCTTTATGCCAAAATTCATCACTATCCATGCACCGGTTGAGGCGTGAAAGCGTAACAAATAAACAAACTTTCACATTTATAATATTAGTAAGGAGAAGATTTTACAAAATCATATACAATTTAATTGGAAGTTAGCACACCATAACTACCGCAATGGTATTCAAAGTTTGATCGTTAAGTTGTGTTCGTTATTTGTGATAATAGATACCTATACACTTGACATTGGTGAGATTGTTTACATCGGCAGGTGTCATTAATACAAAAAATTGCACTCTATAATGACGGGTCAGTGACTGATAGTAAGTTTCACATGATGATAAGATTTATCTAACGCCCGCCATGCTAGCTACCACCCTCAAGTTGAAAATCTACCGCCAAACTATAGGTGTGTTCCGGCAGTTACACTTGAGAGCCAGTTCCTCCACTAGGCTTAGCGTGCCCACTATCATGTGTCACATCGTCAATTAACATCAGGTGAGATTGTGGTCATAACACAGAACCTTAAATATATAAATAAACAATGATTACCACTAAGGAGTAAGAAACCCTTTGATGGCCGATGTTACTATGCCAGCTTGCAAGCTTCTAAACAACTAACTATGCCCTGACTAATATACTAAAACATGACAAACCAAATAAAAATGCTTCCGGTAAGTTATAAGCCATGTATATGATACAACTGGCAACTAAGTCGAGAGTAGATCTAGACCACATCACTTTATAAGTGCTGGACATATATACTGTTTTATTGACGTAGAGAAAAACTCCAATTATGGACTACCTCTCGCGGGTTAACGCACTATTCGGACTTAACCCTCAAATGCATAGTGTTGCAAAGATGAAACACTTTCCTCAATTCCCAGTAAAATATTAACCCTAATAAAAGTTTTACATTTGGCTTATTAGCATAGTCCAGTTAAATTAATAATATAAAAACAAATAATTTATAAAATAATATATAAAATAGTATATAACATTATATATTGTTGTTTATTTAATCTGATAAATGCATCTATTTATAATATATTTTTTCAGTCAATATGAATAAATCCTGCATTTAAGGGTTAAACCAAGTTCAGGGAGGAGTGTGGCGATTTATCGAACCCCCGAATAGCCAGAGATAACGGACAGCTTTCAAGCAGAATTCGTAGAGAATCAACAATATTTAGAAAATACCCAAGCAATTTATTACGTAGCTTTGTAAGCTTTATGTTTTAAACATAATATTACCTGATGTTAAGAGACTTTAAGCCTAGTGGACTAACCGGCTCCCAAATACAATCGCCGGAACAAGCCCATAAAAATATTTGGCGAAAATTATCAACATAACGGTATTAGCTGACTAGGCTGCCATTAAAAAATACCCTTCCGTCAAGCTACGGTTCTGTCATGCTAATCAACTCTCCAATACAAAAGAAACACAAGATAGATTATAATTTTGTAGAACAGACAAAATTGCATTAAAATTCCTCAACAAATTGGCTTCATATAAAACATTAACTTGTATCCCTTATTACAAAGGATCCTTTATGTTTTATGAGGTAACAGCTATTCTATATTTGAATCTATAGCATTACCTATCACAGTGACCGATTTCATGAAAATCTATCTAGTAATTTAAAGAGTGATGCGTGTTAAAGAAATATACAGTCAGCTGTCAGGTGAAATCCAAAATATTACATTGTTATTATTTGAAATGTATGTACCTAATCCCCTCCTCTCTTTTCCACAACAGATCCACCCGCGCTGGACTATGGAGCCACAGCTTTACCATAACCTCCATCCCGACACGACCCAAAAAGTTCGCAAAGTCTTTTCTTTGTCGCACAGTGGAGCTGTGGAACCGTCTTCCGATCTGGGTGTTCCCTTCTTCTTATAACATGGGGTCTTTTAAACGAGGCGTGAAGAAACATTTAGTGGGCCGGCAAGACAGTTGCGACTGACGAAGGACATTTGCCCTTACGACAGTCACTACTGTTACTGGACTGTACTGAAACTTACCATCAGGTGAAGTACAGTCACTTTGCCGAGCTAGGATAAATATATATATATTATATAGATTTGACTCAGTAACAGTATTTATATTTATAGATAGTGTAATTTTAAAGAAGGTCAAGAAATAATTCCACGTATGTAATCTCTCGTAACGCGCCATTTCATCGAGCTATACTGTGCGCGAGCGCATTTCAGGTCAAGGGGAACAATGCTACTCGCTCATACGTGGAACTGAACTCATCGAAATCATGACTACTTATAATAAGGTAAAACGTTATTGTTTCGCTCTTACATTGACCCACTTGTGTCGGTTTACTCATTTATTTTGCGGTTCGCTTTCTCACAATTCAAGCTTATTACAGGAACACGGATCTTAATTGCGGGAATCCTCGATTGTTTTTATTCGTTGAGACGTTCGTCGTTGTTTTTGTAGCAATGCGTAAATGTAGTTATTGAGTAAAACAATATTCATTCGCCAGTTGCTGTTATTATTTACCTCGTCTTTTATAGTTTTAACTAATAAAATGTGTAATAACTGGCGAGTTAGTTATCTCTATTCAATTTTTTATAGTTAACGTTTAGCGTTATGGCTATAACATCAGCTGATCTTAGGTGATACGCCCCAAGTTGGTAAACACGCTAAACCTGTGGAGGAACTGGCTCTCAAGTGCAACTGCCGGAACACACCTTTCGGTATTTGGCGGCAGATTTTGAACTTGAAGGTGTTAGCTAGCCAGCTTAGAAAAAGCCCTACCACCATGCTATGTTTTCCACTAAGCTAACATCGCTTCAGTTTATTCAGTAATTATAACATAAAGCAATATTATAGGTTAAATGTAGTATACAAGACTACAGAATAAGCTCGTAAGGTAACCTCAAACTAAAATAACCGACGAATACCGTGGCAAGGTGCGGCCGGGCAGGTCAATCAGAAATTTTACGGGCAAAACCGAAACTCCGGAACGTGTTCGAGTCCCTCACGTGTGTGTACAGCTTAGTTTAAGTCAGTTGATTGGTTTCGAAGATGATTACAGAATTTATAAATCGCTTCGGTAATTTATTTATAATTGTTTCTTGATGATACAGTTCTAAATATAAATCGACACAAACATTATTCAGTGGTAAATTAATTTGATTTTAATAACAACTTCTGATTTTAGAATTTTAGAATTTTCTTTGCTTGTAAACTCTCAACGTATATGATACATGACAACAAAGACGAGCTACAAAGATTATGTTCTGTAAATCCAATTGCAAAACTTAAGTTACTGTTATTTACATATAATGTAATATAGCTCTCCAAGAGTGCATTTGCGCTGAACTCAAAATTATTTATTAATTTTTGCCCTTTTCCGTAACTTTTTTCAATACATATTTGCTTCTATTGATGGTTAAATGGCCCTTGAGCCTTTCTCAGTAACTGCTCTACAAAATGCAAAAAGAATTTTTGAAATCTGACTGGTAGTTTAGATTAGCGCGTTCAAACAACAAACATACTTTTCCGCTTAATAATATGTATTAATATAGACTGGGAATAGTTGGCGTGATATAATTTATTATTGTACACAAGTGAATTATAAGTAATAAATAGAAACACGTATTTTAAATTGCCACAAAACTTCCTAGGCACATTTAACAATAGAACAAGATTATATGAGCTTAGAATTTATGAATATAACATTAAAAAAACAAATTTCTATGCTTCCGTGTAGTAACAGTATTTAAGTATAAAAATACTTATTGCCAATGAATAGAGGTTAATGCCAACACGACTAACTTCATGCAATTGTTGACAATTAATTCAAATAATTGTACAAATACACGTCCAATTAAAATTTAATGAGTAATTTAAGCTGACGCGCCTCTGCCCTATGACTATGTAACATTCGATAAAATGTCATTCTAAATGTATGTAATAGAATACTTAATTAATAAATCGATAAATTATCAGTTATACCATTCCGGTATTTAAAACCGCATTGGCCAGTTGCTATCTCTTGAACAACTATTTGGGTATACCTATTCTAATAAATTTGAAAATTATCAGCCAAATATCTTTTAAATTATATATATACTTTTAAAAATAAAATCTTTATCGTCCAGTTATTTCTACACAATTTAACAATACGTTCTTTTTTTTTTCTTTGATCGTGTCACAGATTGCATCTAATTAAGTTGCGCCAGTGTTCGGCCATTCTCTGGGCATTTGACGTAGACGTCGACAGGTCATCGAGTCTGCAAGAGTGTGCACAGAGGGAGCACGACAGTAAATAGAGCTCTCTAATCACATAGAGCTTGGTTTGGTTCTCTAAATCCCCATTTAACCATATTGGAATTGCTGCGGCCCATCTGAGTTCGAACAATACGTTGAATTCCTACAATTTATTAACTTTTTGGTGAAACGTAACTTATTAGTCAATAGATGATGTAGTAACACTATTTTACCCACAAGTTCCACATTACCTCACAACATGTATGTGTTGCAAGTTTATTAGTAACATCCCAGTTTTATAATTACAGTTTTTATTTTTAATGATTTAGATAAAAATCTATTTACTAAGTCTACCATTGAATTTTAAATAATGTAATTTTAGTGTATTACAAAAACAGTAAATAATATACAATACACAGTAATTTTTTGCTATGTTAAGCAAAAATAACGAACATTTTTGTTTTTCTCATTTTCCTGTGAAGCTTACAACCGAAACTATGTTTGCATCAATTCACAGATGAATAAAATAAACATTAGTTCGAAAAAACACGTAAAGTCATGAATATTTGGTCGATCGCGTTGTATGCTTGTATAGTTAATATAAACAATAGTTTCATAAATTTCTTAACACATAATAATTTGCAAACGAAATAACGTCTTACAAGTCAATTTTATCATTGTGACAATATGACAGAGTGAACGAGTTACTAACAATAAAGTTATTTACAGTGCAAAGTAAACTGCGAATGATGCGGTCGGACGGCGCGAGCGCGGGCGCCATGTTGGGAAAGAGGTCACGGGTATTGCGCGCGCGCCCGTGCACTGGCTCATCTGCCATCAATCTTATATAATAATAAAGACACTTTCTAATATATCTATGTGTAACAAATATTTACTAAAACGAATTCATACATATGATAAAACTGTAACTGGACCACATCCTAACATTACATATTATTTTGAACATTTTTAAACGAAACATACTTTGTTATAGAGACAGATGCCAAAAACGCTTATATTTTGGGTTTCGGAATAAGGGATAAATAAAAAAACAAATGTAGTAAGAAGTAAATAAACTTTGTAAATTTTGACAACATAACTAAGCTTCAAGCTCTATAAGAGGAAGCACTTAAATAGTATAATAAAAACATGTCTCTACAAATTTGAAAAACAGGTCCTAAAATTAGTTGACAATCAATTCAAATAAAAGTGGCCGAAGTTACTGGCATATGTATAGTATTACTTATAATTAATAGAGAACATGTAAAACATTTTTCAAAATATTTACTGTATTTAATATTCTCGACCATTTACAAAAGTTTTATTCGCCATAGAGTAAATTATTTTAATTAAATTATTATCAAGAGCATGCGATATTTATTTTTTACATAAATATAAGCGATTTTAATGTAATAAGAATGAATCCGTAAACTAGAACAAAAATTATTCAATCTCCGGTGACCATGAGATTGAAATCGTGTCATGCCAGTCCACCGCCAAGCCTTTATGATGCAATTGAAATACTTGATACATATTACTGCAGATGTAATAATTAAATATTGTGAAGAATATAGTTTTAATACGATAATTAAAAAAAATATAAATCAAAAGACTTTCAACTGCCAAAAAGACTCAAGTCTGTATTGAACATTTTTGCATTCATTTCTAAATTAAAATCCGTTGGTGGGACGCTGCTTCCTTTGCCGCCTGGGAAAGGCGTATGAGATATATGTGGACTCTCCGGCCGCCAGTTGTCGGCAACACCCACTAGAACCCCACGATGTCCTTCTCGCACCTCTTTGGCCGGGAAACAGAAACTGTTATCAAATTGCATTTTCCCACCTAATAAAACATCTAGCCAAAGAAAACTTCTCGAAAAACGCACCAATCCACTCTACGCCGATTATTCTAGAGATTTAATTTTTTTGAGAAATATTCTCTAAAGAGTCTGTTGGTGATAAAACAAAGACGCCAGGGTCGAAGGTTATCATCCACCGACGCCATATATCACCGATTGACTCCACAACATTGCCAGCGCGATAACAACACATACGGACTACACTTGACATTTATTGCCAAAATAAATAAACAGTACGTTACTCGGAATACTATCTACGTATATACATATGCCCGTATAATAAGTGTCTCACTATATCAAATTAAGGAATTCTCAGAACGTCCATTCTCCGATGACCGATAAGCTAGATTAATATTATAAAGGAAAAAAGTTTGTCTGTTTGTTTAAAGGCGCTAATCCTACGAAATGTCAGTTGAATTGCAAAAAATATTTTTGTATTCAATAGAGTAATTATTTAGGAATGCTTTGGGATATATAACATTACGTTATTACCAATAGAGGAGTAACGCTGTAATTAAAAACGTTATAAAAACGGGGGAAAATTATTGGACAATTGTTAGTTTCACGGGAAGTAAACCGCGGGCACAGCTAGTCGTTTACACATATAACAACTGAGCTGTATTTCAACATTAAATATTTCTTGGAAACCATTACGTTACAATATATAGGCACAAACGTTTACTTTTCATCCCCTTTTTTACCCCCTATTCATTTTGGTTAATTGATTTGATTTTGACACGAAAAAAACCAATATATCAACTTATATGATATTTTTTATCTTTTAAAACGAAAAAGTATACCCGAGTTGAGGGCTAAAAGATAACACTCTGTAGTATACGATTTCCACGACGGATTTTGCTCAGTATTTTATATTAGAAAGCTGACAATATAACTAAATATATAACAAGCGGTTATTAAATTTCAATCCGTACCTATGTGTAAAAAATGATCATTTGTATATATGAAATCGCTAAACTCCAACGCCATTCGACCAATCACTATGACAATTAGTATTTTCCTATTATGAAGGTTTTTAGGATATTACAAAACGCCGTAGGTAACGCTGTGATTAAATCTTTACCTATTGAAAAATGAAGTAGATTCATCTGTAGGGGGAATTAGCAATGTACAACATAGATATCAACATAGAATTCAAACAACATCTGAGAAACTAAGATCGTAAATACGTTTAAATATCAGTCATTGTTATTACATGACATTAAATTATATATGTGAACGTGACTTCCGACGAGACTCTAACATGCTGTACCAGAAAATTCTTTTCCAACATATTTGAATTTGCTTATCACCAATAACAATTGACTGCAGTTACGGAACTGATAGCCTATTTTATCTCTATAAGAGCAGCATTTAAACATAATCTCACATTGTTACTAAATGTGATTCCGTTCAATTTCTATCATTTCTTTTAAACAACTTTAAACGTGCGATATATTGCACACAATGCGCAGTAACTCAATTAACAGATGGCGCCAAAACGGCTACATAACTATAAAAACGTAACGGGACAAGAGACAAAAACAATCCAACAGCCAAATCACGAATGAACAATTAAGATAATCAAACCGCGTGTCAATCAATAACCGAGCTCGTAAACAGGGCCGCAGCTGCGTACAGTCGTCACTTATCTGTTCCCATTAGTGGGATAGAGAACCACTTGTTGGTCCACGCTAATGACATCGAGTTAAAGGAGTCGGTTTGTAAACGTATGCGGTAATAAATTAAGGGGAAAGCGTACAGACGCACCCCCCACAACTGAAATAAGTCAATCGAGTTCGAAAAAACCTAGTTAGGTACACAGTTTGAGTATCGGTTAAATGGATTCCGTATGTTTTTAAACGACAAAATTGCAGAAAATAAGTATTTCTTGTTATATCGGTGAACGTACTTGGGACAACATTGCACTTTATAAATAAATAAAAAAGCCTGTTTATTCCATAAACATATAATTAGGTTTCATATACCCCTCCCTGGGAAAAAGCCACCTATAAGTTATATTACAATAATGCTAAAAAAAATCAATTTATCGGCATTTGACACAGTCGTGTAAACTTGTTTAAATGTTTATTCAGGTTATGTTTGAGAGACTATATCGTAAGGAAGAGGAAACATCTGATGTCTATCACAATACCTATTTGATATATACTGATCCTAATATTATAAAGATTGTCGAACAGATCGCTGTGGGCATACCAACCTACAAAGGCAACGTTGAAAAAATTAGCTAATTACGAATTGTGACAATCATCACAGGTTTTACACGTTAAAACATAAATTTAAAATTATCTCCCATCATACGCAATATCATACAATATATTATTTAAAACCAATCTATTGATACCATCACTTTAACATATTTTAGTTCCAATAAATATAAAGGAACACTTTTATGGTCGTTCAAACCGGTCCGTTTTAAAATAATAAAAGAGACTGGACAACCGTAAATAATTCTATGACTAAGACATTACAATAAAAGGCTCTGTTATTCACCTGCGGAATTCTAACCAGTGAAACAAGTTAAAAAGGGCGAAAGGCCTGCTCCGGCGCATGTGTTGCGCATGTGACGCGTCCGCCCGTTTCCGGTTAGTCAACAGAATTTGCGCCCCAACGACCGTAGTACTTGTCGGGGGCGGCAGATAATGTTCAAGTCAATCGATATTACTGTTTAGATAAGTCATATACGATAATGAACTTCTATATTGCTTATGACATTGTATCTTTAAACTCATGACTCATAGTTAAGCCCTTTGGTTTAGGTAAAGTGATCAGTGCAGACAACAAAGGAATTGTTGTGTATTAAGCCCTAGTAACGATATGATGCACGTAAATAATGAACCTTGTAGGTTATATCTATTTTTATTTATTCATAATAAAAAAATGCAACGTGACGTTATATTTTGACCAGATGGAGCTCCTACCGGTTATGTAAATTTTTAGAGTCTATACACCTGTTAAACATAATGATGACTGTCTTATTAAACTGATAAGTTTATGTGACCTTTGAAAAATCGCTACTTAACTTAACTTACGCATAAGAACCAAATAGCTAAATGTAACCGACAGTAAACAGATAAAACCTAAGTTTATGAATATAAAAAAACACGACATGGTAGATTATAATACAGCCCAAAACTCCAAATGAAGACTTTAAAGTATTGAAATGTAGGCCACATTTTGTTATCAAACTGTTTGCGCACGTTGACAACTGAAACACTTTAAACATTAATTTCTACAGCTAAGTGATGAATAAAAATCCTGTCACATAAATTGAACGTATATAAACTGCAGAAAATATAATTATGCAAACAGTTTTATACAAATACACTATATTAAAATTACATTGATATAAGAATTCTTTAAGAATGTTGTTTAACGTTGAAAGTATACCTGCCACAAGCAAAATAAACCGATAAAACGCTGTGAGTTACCCCGCATGACGTCATACAAGTATTAACTCAATATCAACACACGGGCAAATAAATTTTATAACCTCACGAACGCTAAAAATCACACTTGTTAACATCTTACTGATGATGTCATAGTTATTACAAATCATTCGCATTATGTATGCTGCCTCGAACGTAGTTTTGTGCTGGAACGGATACAAATTAACCTAAATTATACTAAAATAATTTCACTCTAGACACGTTTTAAATATTAACTGCGTAAACAAATAAGCTGCAAACGTTGGCGAGTGCTCGCTCATCTATCCACCAAATGCGTTCAGTTGTAACATGATATGAAATTAATTTAAATATTCTCCAACGTTCTACAAATTATTATAATTTGAATTCATTATGTTAGTATAGTTCGACTTATTATAATTATCGTTCATCATAAAGTAATCTTACATTTAAACATATTATTGTTAATTTTAATATCACTTTCGTTATCCGAACTTATCTCTTCACATTCCGCGCTTGCAATCGTTCAATGGTGTTTCATTTTCAAGCATTATTATTCAAAAATACATGGAAAAGAATTTATTCAACAAGACAAATGTTTTATTGGATAACAAGCAAAATAAATTCACCTTCATACGACATATATTTTTTGTTTTCTTCCATTGCTATTTGTTTACGAAAAACGGGAAAGCTGCAGTTCGACGTAGATATCATAGTTTGATATAATATTATTCTGGAATATGCGAAACTTACGAAAGCAATAATAGACAAATCACCCTGACACAGAATTCAGTGTCGACTATGACTTCATAATATGCAGTTTTAATAATAAAGTTTTTGTAAATTCCTCAGTGGTAAAAGACAAGGAGAGAAATATGAGCACACGTAATAATATCTATTTCATGTGAAGTCTAAAACTACACCATATTTTTTTTCTGGATAATTTGATCTACCGTGACTTAGTACCTGACAATTATTTTCTAAGAGACATCAAGATTAAATTTTGTTTTAATTTCGAAGATTTAATTCTTTTGAACAATGAAAAGATTTTTTTTTTTTTTTTGTTATGGTCACGCTCAATATATGTCTATCTCTTCAGATAAACTATATTTCTTGCAATAATCGTAACTTTTAACTCACTTATCTATTACCTAGGCAAATTTTATATCTACAATTTTTTTCCAAAATTAAACATAGTATACAACGTTATCGATACGGAGACCAAGATTTTTGTATTTTAAACGTTTATCAGTTTGTTCCGTTACATGCATCACTCATAATACTCTATTGGTCGAATTTTGTTCAACTTTGAAAAGGTCATACTTAGTATTATGGATATAAACACATACATATAAAATACCTGTGTCCCGTAAAACGAAACATCTCCTCTGTTATAAGATAAATATTTACGATGCATGTTTTTTTGTTGCAGACTTTTAACTCAAAATATAAGCTGGGACTGAATTTTAAACTGTATAGTTAAATAAAATTGTATGTTTATGTATACAAAATTGCAACGAACACTATGAACATTGGCATGTAATTTCCTGATTGTGATGAACGTGATAGATAGTACTGTTGCTTCGTCTATTACCGAAAAGGGCAAAATATATCTACCAAAGTAATTAGTTAACTATGAGAATATTTAATATTTTAAATAGTTTCCTCCTTCTATGAATTCCTTAACAATAGACGATAAAAACCAACATTTAAAGATATACTTAATTATATAATTTCTGTAAAAACTGTAACTGTTCTAACACAAACGGTAAATTTCGGCCAAGGTCTTTGGTAACCATTGTATACGTATATTCAGAAACATTTTCCTAATGTTTATCATTAAGTCTACCTATGCAATACCACTTTATATTAATTATAACAGCACACGTATAATTAAAACTAATTTCGTATAATATTACGAGAAATTGCTAACTTTCACTAGATTAAAACAGTAAAATATACTTTCAATCGTTGAGTTAGATTATATAGACGAATTTTAATTGTAACTCTACATAAATATACTTTCCTAACATTTATTTTATTATAAAGCTGATTTTAGACTTATTAAATATATACATAACGTCACTATCTTACTACACGGAATCAACAAAGAAAAATATAGAGTATGAAATTTAATATATAAAACGAATATATCCATTTTATCCAACATCTGATTCATTTATAAAATGTCAATAAATTAGTATAATATATACAATAAAATCAAGGTTATTTGCTGTTCTCATAACGTTTCAACGGTAGAGTTTTGCTTGTAGTGATAGGAATTCACTGACGCGTGTACAGCATTCACTATTAACGTGGAATTAATCTTTCGACATTGTTTGTTCTTGCATTATTCTTCTATATTCTAGAGTTGTGTGTAAAAAGGGCAAAACTCGGTGTAATGTAACCAGTTCTCTTCTAATCAGCGTAATTATTAATTCCATTATTTATTGGGTTGTGTTCTCTCTATACCTTTGCATGGTGGTGGTACTTTTCTAATACCCACCGGGCTAGCTACCATCTTCAAGATGTAAGTCCGACGCCAAATAACTATATTTGTGTTCCAGCAGTTACAGAAAGTCTCTCTTATGGACTTCGCGTGTCCGCGATCTTGGGCCATCACTTAACATCGTATAAGATTATAGCCATAAGGCTAAACCTGCAGACTAAAAACAGCTTAATATCTTTAACAACAATCGTTTTTACGAGAACTCTTAATAACGCCATTACATGGTCAGTCACTTCAGTATCGCTATATAGTTGACACTGTATTCCAAATAATACATTTAAATTGCTTTCAAAGATTTACGTAATCATAACATTATCCCATAGATCAACAAAAAATGTATTTTGTATAATTTGCAACACGATCTGTGCAGTTTGTGTATTGTATTAGATGACGTCATCGACAACAAAACCAGCTAAAACATTATAACCACTTGCAACCTTCAAGTCTCGCGTAAAAATACACGGGAAACGAATTTGGTTTGTTTACAAATATTCGTACAAGGTTATTTAAATGAAGTAAAGAACGTGTCTTTACTGCTTAGAATGTATTTGTAGTATATATACATATATTAAGGTCACATAAGTGTCCTGTACCGCATCGGGTTGTGCCTTTTGCCAATATAAACGTAATTAAAGGTCCATCAATGTCATTCATTACGCATCAGCGGTATGAGAACTGAAGCGCACAAATGGCAAAGGCAATTTTCCATATTTCTGTCAACAGTAACGAATGCTCTGGTCCATTTATTTAATACTGCACTGCACCTGATGTTAAGACGAGTACAATTATAATCAGTTACAACTGACAATAAACCGAAATTCGCTGGCCAGTTACCACTGTCATGCTAGCCTGCAATTTTTTAGAAACTCATTGATTTTTTAATTTGTAAAAAAATATAGCCATTGCAAATTTTTATTTATTTATTTCATCGGCTACACTTTATATTTTGTTACCCCCAAATCATTACATTATGTGATTGTTCACAGAATAAAATGTAATTGAAGACATAAAATATTTTAAAGTCATATGTAATATACATATACAAAGATAAAATTTTCCATTATACACACACACAATATACGCAAAAACATTTTTAAAGTTTTCTATTGATATAATAATATGAATAACAATATTTTTAAACCGATGAAGATATCTACAAAACATAGTAGGAATTAGAATTTTCAGTATATATAATATACCTGGCATTTAGATAAATAATAATACTTTAAAGCTTTATTTTTTTGGAAATTTCCTTGTACGCATAAAAACAATTATATATGAAGTAGTGATGAATTACAATATGACCAACCTTCTTGGTCATCACTGGTGACGTCCATTCTCTAGATGAGTCATTAGGCTATAGAAGGGGTTAGACTATTATACTGTTCCGGTTTCCGGTGTCAATTCCATAAACATAATAATTTACAGTTTTAATATTTTTTAAGTCTTAAAATCGCAATGTATATATTATGAAAGGATATTTTAATATAAAAGATTTACTGACACGAATGAATGCAATAGTTTGTTAGTCTGTTGTAGAAGTAACTATGGTTAGAGATTATTGCAAGCATTCTAAAATTATCCGATAGGTATTCAAATGTATCGAACTTTATTGCAAAGTCAAACATTAACCATGATTTTTTCGATGAGATCATCAACCGATGATGCCGACGGCACTCTAGCTAAACCCGACGCTGATCACAACTTTTTTTTTAACCTTTCAATGCTCTAGGTTTCATTTTTGATAACGGAATTTTGAATCACATTGTGCACTGGCAATTGGTTTGTTTTTAATATATGGCTGTATGTGTGTTATCAATGCCTAATATTATTTTGAACAAAAGTGTCAAAATAGACGTCAGCTGTCAAAATTGCAATTATTATAAAAAAAATAATTAAATTTGACTTGGATTATCAGGCTTCTAAGGGTTAATAGATTAGCATTTTGGTCACCGGATCAAGGAGTAACCGTGAAGATTTAAAATGCAAATCCTAGTACAGGGACTGGCTGTCAAAACTCCTATAAATTCTAGGTGAGAGATTTTCAACTAACGAGTGATACTTAGATTATATAGAATAGGACTCGAATCTATGTTCATCGAGACAGTATCTAGATGCGTTAATGTTCAGCCATACTGCTGCAATTTGACGTCAGACAAGTTCCTTATTTACGAACAATAAATTATATTATAGCGTTCGCTGAAAGAACTCCTTAATTTACAATCAAGATTGCATATATGCGGAGAAATACATAATTCATTTAAATTTATTGTTTCACTTTTTAATTATGGATATAGTGAATGAACAGCGAAGACGATCGACTCCTCAACCATTGTCACTTAAACAATTATCGCGAACGTGCTTGTAATAGAAACCAACTGACTCATAAAGAGGCAGTCATTTTACTTTTAAAAATTTCTTAAAAGCCAAGAATACTTACATCTTCTGATCACCGTCGACGTGAGCCTGGACGGTAAATCCAAACATAGAATTCTCATTACCCTTATAAACAACCCTCGAAGGGATATCAACATTGAAACCCGCGACATAAGCGCACACGCACAAAAATAAACACAGAAACAGCGCCATCGTCTATAATAAGCACAACACAAAATTCTATACAAAAACACTATTTTTTAATTATATAACTCGTCCTCATGATTCGTTCGAATTTTACGTATTCGTGATCGTCGTGAATCGTGACAGCCGACGTTACGTCTCTCTCATGCAACTGTCGACGCGGTACTGAACCGGCCGAGGCGAAATTTCATAGTTGGAACAAGGCCGCGATGAGGTAATGCCGTGGAAATAGGAAAACGCTTCGTCTCTATACGCGATGAGTTTTCGCGCGTTTTTCTCAGTACTATGACTGTTTCGTGTTTTGAAAGATCGCGGTTATATTTTCGTATACATGTATTGAAAATTGGCGCTTGATTATTTTCTATTCTTCTGTACGATAGGTCAAGACAGTTGTATCACAATGGATTACGACCACCATACACCCTTATTACGCTCCACATATAGGCAAATAAGTTCAAATTAAATCAAAAATACTTTATTCATTTTCACTCACTGAGATGACGCTTATGAACGTCAAAACTATCAGCTGTTCGGAAAACAGTTCGGGAAACTCGACCGGGTATATTTTCTTTATGCACATATTTAATTGAAATACATTATATTTAAAATTGTTTAGCGTTAAGGCCACAATCTCATCTGATGTTGAGTGACAATATGGTCCAATAGTGGGCACGCTAAACCCAGTAGTGAGATTGCCTCGCATGTGCAACTGGCGGAGCTCAAGCTCATAGTAGACGAATTCGAACTCACGTCTCTTTACGCGGCGTCCGTACACACGACCAACTGAGCTAACTCGCTTTAAAACAAAATCGGTAATATGCTTTGGGGCTATGTTGTAAACATTGTCGCGTTCTGGGACCGTCCGGTGCATATCCTGGGATCAAGTAGGGCGGAAGGCTTCTGCACTTGGCTGGGTTATGATCACCACACGTATGCTAATAAGCCTGTCAAAGTGACTCTTGGCTCTTATTGCCCTTGTTACAAAACAAGGAACGGTGTTTTATTGGAAGAACATATTATATTGTACTACTACATTTTACGTGCGGCTCGCGTTAGTAATGATTTTGTCACACAAATCGGATAACGCAATAAAAAGTTTCAAACAAAGTTTATCCATCTCTGTATCCCACTTCCTAGAAGTTTTTCAAGACAAAAAGTAACCTATCACCGTCTCGAGGTTCCATCTTTAAACCAAAATCCAACATAATTTAGCGGTTTAATCGTGAAAGCGTAACAAACAAACGCACTTTCGCATTTATAATATTAGTAAAGCATATAATTAGTAGTAAAGGCATCTCATGTCAATATGCATTTTAAGGTAAATCCTTACTATCATATAGCATTGTCGTTAACATTTAACTCTCTTCCTCCGCTTTAATAGACCTTAACGATGCTGTTGAAAGTATCAAATTCACTGAACATTCCGTATCCATGACAATCGACGCAAGATAATTACTGTTACATATTAAACTGACTATTGTATTTTTATAATTTAAAATGTATTGCGTTATACGTTTTGTAAACTATTATTCATACTCTCAATCAGTATTTAATTAATTAGTAACAATGATATACGTCCGTATATAGTATCGGCTTATACCGAAGCCGTTACTCAACGGATATACAACAGCGTACGTAAACGTAGATTAAATATCAAAGACTAATTGGATATTAAATCGTCACTTAGGATCAGGTGAGATTGTTGCCAAACACGCTAAACTTATAAGCTATAAAAAAAGCCAGCGATCTAAACTATTTAAAAATTAAAAATAACACATGATAGAGTTTTTGACGGGGTTTTTATTTTATCTATCATACGTTTGTTTCATTAAAATTTGATATTTTCCGTGCCAAAGTGTGGTTACTATTTACAGGTGCGTTTTGGTTATTAATTGAAAACATGCTTATTGAGTTCTCAAACTCTGTGATCAATTCTAGATAGTGTATGCCGCCATCTTGTTTGAGTGTTATTCGATTTTTTACATAATTAGGTAAACATTCTATCGGCGTGATTTTGGTAGAACTGTATAATTATTGCCATTTTGTAAAAAAAAAGAAAACTAAAATATATAAGTGATTTAATAATCAAATTAAATCACGAAATATATAAAGAGACGCTCAGAAGTATTAAATTAATAGAAAATATATAGTTTAATATTTAAGAGATATTAAATATATAATACATAAATACCATGTTACGATGTGTGTCCGCGATAAACTTTGATTCATGATTTCTTACTTTTATTTTTAATTATCTCAATGCGTGAACCTAACGCGATAAGCGCTATGGTCGAGGTATCCACTATAAAGGACATAACAAGGTCTTTCAGGCTATCAATCTATATTAATATTCTAAGTTTTTTTTGAGGAAGGCTTTAGGCTACTTAATATCATGCTACCGCCAACGGAAGCAAAGCTGTATTGAAAAATGTTACCAAAACGGGCAAAAATGATTTCATGATGGTAGGGCTTTTTGTATTGCCCGCCTGGCTAGCAATCACCCTCAAGTTGAAAATCTGCCGCCAAATACCAATAGGTGTGTTCCGGCAGCTGCACTTGAGAGCCAGTTCCTCCACAGGTTTAGCGTATCTATCAACTTGGGCCGTAACGTCACGTAAGATCAGGTGAGATTCTGACCATAATGCTAAACCTTAACTATAAAAATTAAAAATTTAGTTCCATGCGAATGAAGTCGCGGCCACAGCTAGTAATATAAAGAACTACACACAGAATCATTATAAACGATAAGTTTGTATACAATACATACTTTCTATGATATCGAGCTACAACTTTAACTATAATTTATTCCTAAGCTGTTGGAAGAAAAATGTAAATGCTCAGGTTTTAGAAGAAATACCTACAAAATGTTTCGTTTAAGATAGTAATTACTAAATAAAAAGCTTTACAGGGGATATACATGCCTTGAATGTAACTTTCACTGTTGTAGAATCCTTGTTATAGCCGAGACTTTTGTAAATAACATCGTAATATATCTATCTATATATCTATATGACTTGACTTATTATAATTATTTTAGTTATAGCTTATTCCGGTAGGTGGTGCTGTTTTCGATGTCAATTATTTTGGCTAGTTGTAAGTTTTAGAGCCATACGAAAGTAATTTTTGACATCTATTAAAAAAATGTATATAAAACTAATACCGACATACACATGGTAATGCTATGTAAGTATTCAAAAAAATGTTTGCAACTCCGATAATATATATTACACTTTCACTCTCTTCTTTTTTAGTAGTAGTTTCGTTATATTTTATAGTAGCAAGTCAAAGTGACTGCACTATGCCTAACAATCACTAAAGAATTAGCACATTCTCGTGGTACCAACCTGCAACACTCGCCGACAGGATATGCACTGGTCGTTTTTTTTTTTTTTTTTTTTTCATTACACCTGCTGTAATGCACAGTAAAATCCAAATCAGCGGCGACTTACATTGAACGAAAATTACTGCGCGTCCTCGCTGTCATGCTGGCCTAAAAATGCCTTTACCTTTGATCCCAATTAAAAATAAGTGAGTCACTATGTCCAGTTTTCCTCAAGTATGTCAGTCCCGACACAGTTATGTCTTACCATAGATAGTTCAGGCAACGTGTACATATTTTACTATACAAATGGCAAGTATGATACTGGAATAATGACTAAAATGTAATTGGATGCGCCGTAATCGATGCAATAGTGTCACATGCTTTATTCCTACCTCACCCACTCCCGTTACCTCACACTTTCCTTTTACATTCGATCGCAACGGACTCGCATCGCAACGCACGCGCCACTATTTGCCAGTTGTACTTGCCAATCCCTGTCGGACTAATTACCATATATTTCGCCGTGAGCGCAGTGAAATATCCAACCATTATCGGCAGAAATACGATAATATTTGTCTGCACAGTCTACGTCACGAGTTGCAATCATAAGTACCTTTCGTTCATGTCCTAAATCCACCCCACTATTGCATCGTTACACCAAAATAATTTACGCAAAATACAGTCCACCATATCACACGCGCCACCAGAAATCTAATAATGATTTTTAGAATTTAATTAAAAATTTAATAGTGTCTTTCAAAAGTCTTTATTTCGTTTAATATATTAATAAAAGCATCACATCTGGAACTCACTAAATTTATTAAAAAAAAACTTATATAAATTGAAAAAAAAAACTAAAAATGTTGACAATGTCTGATTTCAATATACTTGTTGTTTAAATATAGTCATAGTAACTTTCGACTGAACAAACATATAGACAGTTTTTAGTGAATATAAAATAACTATGATCTGAAATATTTTATAAAGGACAATAAGTTTCGCAACAGATTTTGTAATAAATATGATATATCTAAAGTGTTGTATTAATACAAGTTAAATTTTAATTTTGTTTATCTCTTGGTTCAATCAAATATATTGTAACAGTTGAGTCGCACAGAAGCAAAGGTGACTATCTCACTTGGTAACAATTTTTAATTAAACAAAGCAATTGTACGTTGATATAAATGATTTTTTTTTGGAATGTTTTGAACATAATTTTCCTTTTTAAACAGTTCCATCGGAAACATACAAAAAATATGTCTGTTTTTCTCACGAATACCACAAAAAAAGTTATTCCCTGTACGACTTCAACTTTGAAAATGTTTTTTCAACGATTATTCACTTAGAATGAAGTAACTAAATAATATATTGTATACTGTATAGATTTATTATTCGTTAATCCCATCTGATTTTAAGTGAAGACGTGACCTAATATGGTGAAAAGGGTAAACCTAGTGGAGAGACTGGCTCTCGAATGCAATTATCGAAACACACCTACAGGTAGGCTGCAGATTTTTATCTCGAGAATGGTAGTTAGCCAGGCGATGTTTTCCTTCGCTGGGCTCTCATAATTGCAGGTATACTTATAATCATGAATAGTGAGCCATCTTCGCTTCTATTTCTGGTTATTTCATTAATTTTCGAAAAAAAATGGCGTAAGATATTGTAATAATATAAAAAAAAAAAAAATTCTATACAAAAATCTGCTGTCTATAGGTAAGTCTCCATTAATTGTCAATATTTAATATATGCAGTTATTTTAAAATAATAATAAATATACTTGCTTTTATTAACAATGCGTAAGCAATAAAAGGTTTTGCTAATTTACATTCTTTCAGTAACAGTTTTTTATATGATATATAACAATATTTGTAGTGCACTTAGCCAAAAGTATTTGAATACAATAATACACATTTTTAAATTAATCTGCCGACTTATATAATTTTAAAATAATGTCTTTTATAGTAACAACTTATAATATTCTGTTTCTTCATTAAAACAAATTCAATAGGAATGAATTCGAAATCATTTAATCAAAGTTTCGAAAGAATTTCGATATTTCTTCCATTCAGATAATAAAAAAAATTCATTGACATTTTATCTACTTTCATTAAACAATTTGTTTGAATTGACAATAGGATTTTGTATTTATATAAATGCCTTTTAAGATCTTAATTTTACTATACGATTTAACGGGTAACATTGACGTAAGTACCATAAAATTAATACTGCACAAGCAAAAAAAACGGTCCTTCGAGCCAAAGCAAAAAGCTTTATATTTAATTGATATAATACAAACAAAAAACCTAATTATCTAGCCTCTATGAATCTATCTTCGCATAGTAAGCCTATGATTTAGTATCGAATTTAAGAGATTTTGTTTTGTTCAGATGGTTATATATAAATGTTATTTATATACTAAGATTTGGAAAACTTGAAGACGCTCGGAGTGGTCTTCTTTTGGGGTTTATTTTCGGCGACCTTGAAGAAACATAAAAATTACCTCAATACATGAATGTACTAAAATAAATATTTGTCATTATGATAAAATTCAATTTGGTAATAATAATCACACTTTTAATACGATACAACGTGTCAGAAGTGGGATACGAACATACTAACAGTGTAAATGTCAGCATAGGACTCGGTGATAGGTACAATGGCATGCAATTACAGTAAATGACCTTCGACCCGTCAGGCTTTTTTGACAGTCATCGTCGAGAAACCAATAAAGTAAATGCATTGACCTTTAAGTGTAATTTTGTAAGACAATCTTTACATTTGTAGTACCCATTGCAATATTTGTAAGGACAATACATCTATTCAAGAGTGAAGCTAAATTGTATGCAGATGGGTCCCTCTGAACAATTGTAAATGTAAATAAAATGCAATAATGATACAGACGGTTCTCTCCCCCAGCAGTAGGCGCGCCTTGTCCTCCTCGTGCGGGTCGGGCGGGGCGGCCGCGCGCCGGTGCAGCTGCAGCTTCTGCCGGATCGCCTGCGACACCAGCACTCTGCCCACACACACACACTTTTGAAGCGATGATAGCTCAGTGGTAGTGTGCACGACTTCGCGTCAAGGAACGTGGGTTCGAATCCAAATTACAATGAGCTACAATGAGCTTGAGCTTTCGGTGAAGGAAAACATCGTGAGGAAACCATAGCATGGTGGTAGGGCTATCAAGTTAAGCTACCACCCTCAAGTTGTAAACCTGCCGCCAAATACCAATAGGTGTGTTCCGGCAGCAGCACTTAAGAGCCAGTTTCTCCAGAGGTTTAGCGTGTCTAATAACTTGGGCCATATCGTCACTTAAAATCAGGTGAGATTATGGCCATATCGCTAAACCTTAAGTATAAAAAAAAAAAACAACCGACTTCCACAATACCATATATCCTACTGATTATGAGTAGTTTTTTTAGCGGTATAGCCATCATCTCGTCTGGTGTTAAGTGACGACACGGCTCAAGGTGGTAGACACGCTAAACCTGTGCAGAGACTGACTCTCAAGTGCAACTACAGGAACAGACCTATTGGTATTTGGCGGCAGGTTTTCAACTTGAGAGTGGTAGTTAGCCAGGTGGGCATTAGAATAAGCCCTACCACCATACTATGGTTTCCTCACGATGTTTTCCTTCACCGAAAGCTCAAGCTCGTTGTAGGTAGATTCGAACTCATGTCCCCTGACGCAGAATCTGTACAGACTACCAATGAGCTATCATCGCTTCAAATGCTTAGTACAAATACTATCTATGTCGGAAGTACAGATTGCATATGAGCAAGATCACGTCAAGTGGACCTCCCCTTTTCCACTTGATTATTAAATTCAGGTATGAATATTTCTACATGCAGTATTTACTATGAAAAAATAATCCCCAGAACAGTTTTTGAAAATTTTCATTTTAACATTTTTTTCTAAATGAAAATTTTTATGACTTTTAATTGAAAAATCAATAAATAAAAAGCTATTAAAGATATTTTAATGAAACTTTCAGGATTTATAGTTCAATAGTAGTACTTTGATAAGATACACAAAAGTTTAAATTATTTATTGATTTTCATATTGTTAATTATCTTTTTAGTTAACAAATGAAAATTTTAATGACTTCTCCCTCAAAAAACAATTTTTTTTTCTCGATATTATGCATTAAACATTTAAATAATAGAATCCGCAAAAAAATTTGAATGCTCGCGATTAGATTGAACAAAAAAAAATTTATTTATCAAGGGCGGTGAGCGCTGTCGGTACGGAGCGCTGCCGCGCGTCATTCACTTACTTTTTAATTTACTCAGTAATTGTAAGTAATAAGCAATTCTTTATTTTTTTAATAACAAAAATGTTATTTAATGGATAATTTTACTGAAACTCATTACATAAAATTAATTAATAAAATAAAAAAATAAAATAAAATAAAAAAATAATAGAATACTGCTAAAATTTAGATATCTTCGTTTATTCAATAGCAAAAAAAAAAACATTTTATTCAATCTTTTTGAACAAATTTTTTGTTCAATCTAATTGCGAGCATTCAAATTTTTTTGCGGATTCTATTATTTAAATGTTTAATGCATAATATCGAGAAAAAAAAATTGTTTTTTGAGGGAGAAGTCATTAAAATTTTCATTTGTTAACTAAAAAGATAATTAACAATATGAAAATCAATAAATAATTTAAACTTTTGTGTATCTTATCAAAGTACTACTATTGAACTATAAATCCTGAAAGTTTCATTAAAATATCTTTAATAGCTTTTTATTTATTGATTTTTCAATTAAAAGTCATAAAAATTTTCATTTAGAAAAAAATGTTGTTAAAATGAAAATTTTCAAAAACTGTTCTGGGGATTAATTGTCCATAGTAAATACTTCATGTAGAAATATTCATACCTGAATTTAATAATCAAGTGGAAAAGGGGGGCGTCCACTTGACGTGATCTTGCTCATATATAACATACATTGTTTCAGTACTTTTATTACCAAGTACTTTATATACATAGGGACATGTAACTATGGGAGGGTGCTTTGTGATAGAATGTAGTTATAGGAGGGTAGTTTATAAGATCGTTTAGTATAAAGTGCGATGCGAGCCCGGTTTTGGATTCAGTTATACATAGTATTACCGATTCTAATATTAGGCGGCTGCAACTAATGCCAAGTTGTTGCCAAACGATTAAATTGATTTCTTCAATATGTTAAGCCGGGCTCATATTGTACTTTATACTAATCGGTGTTATAAACCACCCTGCTATAGCTACAGTCTGTTACAAACCATCCTACCATAACTACGCATCCCTATGCGTATAAAATACATATATCAAACCCTATAAAAAACAACATAAATTTTCTACGTATAACTCTTATAAAAATTAATCTAAAACTTTTTAGATTAAAATTTTGAGCAATTAAAATAAAATATATATTTTAAAATTGCATAATATACACACAATCTTACTAAAAGATCTAATTTAAATTTTGAATTCTACGTCTTTCCTAAGGTGTGAAAATATATACTAAAATATAGTCATTTCCTTTTATAACTTTCGATATATAAGTAATTTGCGTAATTAACATTATTAACCCTGTTTATTGATCATCACAATTTTATGCACCTGTTCTTATTTAGCCACATACTGACAAAGGATTATCATATTTATTTAACAATCGTTACACATATATACCTTCTGGTATCACTCTTGGTGGCTAACAAGAGATCCAGCCACGTCCACGTGACGTTGTGGTACTCCAGGGTCGGCAGCACCAGCGGCAGGTCGCGCACGTCCTCCAAGTTCTTCTCCTTGCTGCCCTTGTACGACACTCTCACTGGGACCTCGGGGATCTTGATGTAAATGAAGAGCTTGTTCTTCTCAGCTCTCTCCTGTTAGAGGACACACATATTATGTTATATTTATATATGTTCTATATGGATTTCATTGATTTTATGTTGTAACCAGATGTGTCCGTGTCCGTTCGCATGGTTTTCAAAAAGTAAAACGCGTCGCTTAGATAAGAGTACAGACAATATCCGAGTTACATGATAACGACATATGCACAACGCCATCTATCGAGTACGGAGTTCAACTGTCAACATTAGTTCTATTTGGGCGTTACAAGTAACTGAAATGCGTCCATGAGAACATTTTAAATTCATATTATTTATCTTTTGATAGAGCGAACGGATTGTGGTGAAACAAAAACTAAGTAATACTTCAACTTGCGTACTATTCTTACGTACAAAAGTTATCTACATTGGATTCGTATACTTTACGTAATGCGCGCACAGACAAACAGACAAAAATTCCGAAAACGCTGGAAATGGGTTCTGTTGGTTATTCTTTAACACCCAGGCAACTTTTTTTTTATGTAAATATTTTCGATGTTCAGAAACTACTTTTCGACAGATTAATTATATGCATGTATTTATAATACATCTATCTCAGTCTGTGATGTAGTGTTTATTTGTTTAGCTATAATTAAAGGTTAACTATGAAAATAAAACTGACACTCTTGAAGTAAACCAACTATCAATTAAAATTGCAACAAAAATACATACACAAGTTATCGGACTAAGAACAATAAAAAAGCTTGTTCATTTATTATTATCGATGATTGGTATAGTAAATCGATACTATAACTCGATAGTAATGTACTAGAATGTGTTAAAACTGGACCTTCATTTTCTCGACATCGTCCTTGTCCCTTTTGTCTCTCTTGACGTAGAAGTTGGAGTTGGAGTCCTTGCCCTTCTTCTTAGTTTTCTTGGAGCCGGTGGAGACGAGCGGCGCGCTGGGAGCCTCCTCCTCGCCCTCCTCTATGGAGTCGGGGTCGCGCTCCGGGAAACAGAACTTCAGCATTGTGTTGAAGAACTTCTTCGTCAGACCTGCGGGGGTACACATAGATTACTCGGTCATACTTATTTTGCTAGTACCACGTTACATTAGAACAAATTAGTTTGATATTAATCGAAAGTCTAGATATATATTCAACGCAATAATGCAAAAAAAAAGTAAATAATCAAATCCAAATTATTGTAAAAGTACTCAATAGACAACTGGTTTTTTATTATTATATAAAAAGTGGCACAGAGATAAAAACTTGAACGAAATCTTTACTTTAAATGTTTTTTCAATATTATATTAGAAGTGAACTTTGTTATTGACATCGAGCTCACAAAATATATTATATTTTCAACGTTGTCTGTCTCCCTGTTCTTTTATAAATGCAATACTCTGAAACTGCAAGAGAGATTTTACTAACATGTAGAATACATTTTATTCTGTAAAAAAAGGTTCTTCGTAATTCGGGATTAAAATTAACATTTGAAAATTTTAAAATATAAATGCAAAATGTGTAAAAATGATTTAAGTTCGATAAGTAATGTATAATATATATTTATATCTGAGTGTTATAGTAAAAATTGTATTTAGAAAAATTAACATACCAACAAAATATCAAAATTATTACTAAAACTGTATAAACCAATTCAAGTGCAGGGACAATGATATTGTATGGAGTAAAATATGCAATGTTTCACTATCTACAACAAAGATAGCTACCAACTTGTACCAAATAAACATATTGTTACAATATACATATTGTTACAATAACAAATATTGCAATGTATAATTCATATTACTAAAAATAAATTAATTTACATATAAAAATTGTTACCAAATGTAAACCTAACTCACACGTATGCGTACGTATGGTGCGTACGCAACAACGTACGTGCGCACGCACCGCGAACAATAACTATGGGAAATAATTATCTACATAATACAAGCCAAATAGAAATATAGAATTCCCCAATTACAAGTAACAGTTTTAATAACGCGTTCGTTATACATATTGCAATCAAACCGAAACTCAATAACACCTGAACAAATATGGCGGTTTATGAACACACCCTGCGGCCGGTCTCGTTAGTGTTGAATAAATAATATTGGAAACGCAACGAAAAGATATCGAGGTTTTGTATATTTACTAGCGGAGTCGGCGGGCACACGTTGTATTACCGCAGACCCCACAAACAAACTGGATTTCTTAATAATTTATTCAGTACAATTGAAATATCTACAATACATTAATGTTGCAAAATTAAGGATTATAAACGCAAATAGAATGGCAGGTATGAAGAAAAAAATTGGAATTTCTTGGATTTTATTATAGCCAATATTTTTACAAGTAATTTTAAGTCATTTTAAAGGGATTCTAGTTAAAACAAGACATTTAGGAGAAGAATTACGAACATACATTATTGGTAATTTATATATAAATACTAGTTGGCCCAGTTTATTCTGATTTTGACACCAATTCAATTACAGCGCTATCTATCATGTAAGAATATTTTCTATGTTAAAATACATATACCAGAATACGTGCCCAATTTCATGATGATCATCAGAGAGAGATTTCATCAGAGAATTAATTATATCTTAATAAGTAATGTTCTTGATGACGGTAGAACGTTTATATGGCAACATATGATTAATGATCTCTTTTACTTTTCTAGTGGGAAATGTAACTTTTTGTACGAAGTATTTATTTTAAACGCTTAGCATCTTAAGTTAGACGGGATTTTTTTGTGGTAAAATGATCCTGTTTTATTTTTCTTATGGAAGAACGCCACTTCTTATAAATAAAAGTATTATCACTCAGTATTTTGAATCTTAATGTAAAATTATGAAGCGATGATAGCTCAGTGATTCCGCTTCAAGGGACGCGAGTTCGAATCCACCTACAATGAGCTTGAGCTTTCGGTGAAAGAAAACATCGTGAGGGAACCATAGCATGGTGGTAGGGCCTTTTCTAATGCCCGCCTGGGTAGCTACCACCCTCAAGTTGAAGATCTAAATACCAATAGGTGTGTCCCGGCAATTGTACTTGAGCCGTATCGTCACTAAAGATTATGGCCGCATAACGCTATAGGTATTTTCTGGAAAAGGGTGAATAATGTATTTAAGGGGAGGATGGGGATAATAAGGTATTGTGTAGAGTGTGATAATAGTGTTGTAGTGTTGGTACTAACCGATGCGTATGGGCACGACGTTGACCTCGAAGTGCTCCTTGACGGCGATGCCCCCCACGGGCGGGCGGTCGCGGCAGAACACGCGCAGCGCGGCGCGGCGCGCGAGGGGGGCGCGGCCCCACACCTCCTGCGGCACCAGCACCTGCCACCACAGACACGAGATTATCTTCTTATCAATACATATTTATCGGCGAATGCTACTTCGTGACTTCGTTGTCACAGCTTCACGGTGACTCTCATTAAATCACGAAATAAAAAGCTTGCTAATTCGTATTATTGTCGTACCGTAGAGCCGTGGAACTGTCTTCCCGTCAGCGTGTTCCTATCTGCCTATGGGGTCCTTCAAAAGAGCTGTGAAAAGGTATTTAAGCGTGACAGCGGTGAATGATTGTGAATTTTTGTTCAATGTCAGTCACCTCTGATTTGGATTGTGCTGTACTTAACACCGGATGCAGTGAAGTCACTATGCTAGACAATATTAAAAAAAAATAATTCAAAGTCACCTAAAGAGATGTTCATTAATTTATAAAGTGTTTAGGAAAAGCAAGGAAAGTGAGTCATGTCCCGTCCAATCACAACGAGGGACGAGAGGGAGTCCTGACAGACAACAGTCGATTACCTTTTCAATATTTACCTAAAATTCATCAAAACGGGCACCTGAACATTTGTATTGTATAGATAAGGAAGACTCGTGTTGAGTCCCATGCAATTTTACGTGGAGGCAAATGGGGTGTCCTGGCAAGTATCGAGTTTTTTTTCCTCCAAAAACAGTGTCAAGACGTAAGTAAAAAGGGCTAAATTGAGAAAAAACATGCTTCTTCTCTAAAATTTAACTAAATCCATGTGAGATTAAAAGGAGAGTTTTTATTATATTATCAAGCCTCAGTCTACAGTATGATAAATAAATCTTTTCATATTTTATCTATTTTTGGTTCATATCTATTGTCTTTTTTCTTTTTATATATATAGAATCACGACAAAGGGACTGCACTATATCTAGTCTGACTGAGCTTAAAAGGGCATAACATTTTGAATAACATGGCAATTTAAGCAAAATTGTAAAGATTAGTGTTCACCTCAGGAAAGGGCTCGTTCGGTAGCAGATTTTTTACGCTGACGTATCCCACTTCGAGCTGATGTTCCACCGAGTCGTCGGATCGGGATGTTTTCGTGTACCTATGATAATATCATCAATAATCAGTTATTATATTTACTATTAAATAAACAATTCTTGTATACAAGTATATATCGGGTATCTCGCAGACAGTTATAACGATTTCATTTAGCTTTTGTATTTACACATAATATTGATTTTTGAATCCATTTCTATATAGTCGTATGTTTTAAGATTTTTATCAATAGTTTAATACAATTTCTATCTAACCACTTTTTTAATAAAAACACACACGACCCCATTTCTAGCTTTCACGATAATCTTCGATAATAATAATGATCGAATTTCGACCATTGTGCGATAATTAGTACAAGTTTATTAAAAACGGTGATAGAGTGGACGAAGGATTAGTAGTACAGTAAAGGAGCATGTGTTGGTTGGTAGTTGATTGTATGTCGGTTGGGAGTTGGTGGTGGTTTGGTTGAGAGTTAGTTGTGCTATGTTGGTAGTTGATTGTGGGTCTGTTGTCCGAGGGGGCGGGGGGGGTGGGGGTGGTGCGTACTGACAGGAAGTTGGTGAGCAGCAGGTCCGCGATGCCGAGCTGCCCGTCCGCGTCGGTGAGGCGCCAGCGCGCGCTCTTGAAGCAGATCTCGTTGTAGCGGTGCGGGGGCGCGTGTGCGCTGCGCACCGCCGCCGGCGCCGCCCGACGCATCTCGCGCCGCGCGCGCACCATCGCGTCCAGCTCCTCGCCCAGCGACCACACGCACTCCTTGCACTCGTTCACCTGCGCCGCACACCCTCATGACCCATCACCCCCTTACACTCCCCAGCCCAGGGGAGTGCCAGGTTGCCGGAACACATCCATTGGTATTTGTCGGCGTATTTTCACCTCGAGGATGGTAGCTAGCCAGGCGGACATCAGAAAAACCTTTCCACCATGGTATGGTTTCCTCACGATGTTTCCTTCACCGAAAGCTCAAGCTCATTGTTGGTGATCGAATTCGAACTCACGTCCCAATACGCGACGTTCCTACACACTACAACTGAGCTATCATCATTTCCATTGCTCATATACAGCACAACCGGGAACCGGCTCGTCTCGCGTCCCCGCCCAAGCGTATTAACAAACATGCGTACATATAATTATATTACATATTATACCCGCAATAAAAAAAAAATTCTTGTTGTAAATTTCATCATCTTATCACTTTGATATTCTACTTTTTTTGTGACCACTCAAGTTCCATGTTTATTGTCACTATTATGTATATTACAAAAAAATAATTGACGTCTTCAACATTCTAACAAAACTGATCACTTAATATTTTCAACATATTTTACTTGCATCCAATAACAAAACCATATTATAAACAATACCATTGATATTTCATTAATATCCATTAAATACATTAAGTACATTAAGTACATCCAGACTGCGTAATGTTCCCAAAAAGCTCATCATTAATCTAATATATAGTGTAATTCAGAAAAAAAATATTATTCCGCTCTTAAACGCATAATTACTTTTATTCCCCTAAACAATAGAATGAAAGACATAGACACATTTATAGTTTAAACTTTAAAAGAACTGCATAAATGTACTTATGCAAATATACATCAGTATGCATTGAAAAATATAATAAAGCATTTTTCATCAAATTTATACCACAATGTAAATTAAAACCTTCATCAATTTATAATTCCTATTTTTCTACTACAAATCCTAAATCTAAAAACTAAAAAAAACTCTGTTTTAATTAAATAAATTTAAAAATAATTTGTTCCCTATAATACAATGGCCGAGAAAGAACCTATCTGAACAAATTTTTTAAGTTACCTGATCGTCAAGACTCTTCAGCTCCGCAATGGCGGCAGGATCGTCGTCAGTCATCGACCTGTTCTTCAGGTAATAGTCCTTCTCGAGACGCCGCAGCCTCGCCAATGACTCTCTCACCTAAGCCCATTTACATGATAAATTCCATTTTATAGTATGGTCAGCAAAACATATTTTGCTCTTGCATGTTTGTCAATCAACTACCATCTCAATATTCACACCTATTATACATATAGTATTATATTATTACTCCTGCAGAGCGAGTAAAAAACCGGCGCCAATCCATATCTTCCAATTACTACAAACATCATAAAAAATCACCACACTTTCTATCATATATTCCTTACCGAGATGATTTTACTTGTTTCATAAAAACTTGTTTCAAAAATTCCATATAGCGAATTTCATAAATATACTTAACCACATACGAAAATATCGATGATCATATTATTACATGTAAAAACAGGTCTGTATCATTTAAAAGATTGACTCACGACCTTGGCTCATACAATACTAAACATTCATTCGACGGCGTCAACCCGATTACGTCATTATACTACGTTCCGTTCTGTACCGTTATTTTAGACGAGTCTCCCACATCTTCGGTAGTATAGTGGTAAGTATCCCCGCCTGTCACGCGGGAGACCGGGGTTCGATTCCCCGCCGGAGAGGTTCTTTTTACATTTTATTTTTCATTTAAAGCATACAATTCATATAAGAGATCTTACGTTAATTTAGAATAACCTATCACATCTTCGGTAGTATAGTGGTAAGTATCCCCGCCTGTCACGCGGGAGACCGGGGTTCGATTCCCCGCCGGAGAGGTTCTTTTTACATTTTATTTTTCATTTAAAGCATACAATTCATATAAGAGATCTTACGTTAATTTAGAATAACCTATCACATCTTCGGTAGTATAGTGGTAAGTATCCCCGCCTGTCACGCGGGAGACCGGGGTTCGATTCCCCGCCGGAGAGATTCTTTTTACATTTTATTTTTCATTTAAAGCATACAATTCATATAAGAGATCTTACGTTAATTTAGAATAATCTATCACGTCTTCGGTAGTATAGTGGTAAGTATCCCCGCCTGTCACGCGGGAGACCGGGGTTCGATTCCCCGCCGGAGAGATTCTTTTTACATTATATGTTTTATTTAAAACATTTAATTCATATAAAATATCTTACGTTAATTTAACATAACCTATCAAATCTTCGGTAGTATAGTGGTAAGTATCCCCGCCTGTCACGCGGGAGACCGGGGTTCGATTCCCCGCCGGAGAGACCCTTTTTATCTCTTTTTTTATGAAGTTAAACAGAAATATTCAGTATAGCGTAATTTTAGACCAACGCTGCTCAGCCATATGCTCACGGACAAGTGTACAGCCCGCTGACAATTTTTAAATAAACCAAGCAAGACACATTAGTAATTCCTACATTGAGACCTTTGACAGACAGGGTTCATTAACATCGCCTCAAGCGACTACTCTAAATACAAATCTATAATTCGCAGTAGTTTAAGAGGAAATTTTAAGATTTTGTAAGCAATACCGTCTTTATCCTATTGGAGGATCTGGACATATTAGGACCTTTTTAACAAAGCACTATTTTCTTATAATAAACAAATAAAGTAGAAAAGACATGTTTTAGATTTATTTTAATTTCTTTGCAGACACATTAAATGAATATATAATAGAGTATAATCCCAAAAAAAGTCCCTCTTTCAGCATTCACAGGTTAGTGCTTTAAAACCTATGTTCATTGAAGATGTACCCTTCTAGACTTGAGATGGGCAAAATCTTTAACTATTTAATTAAATAACTAATAAATATTTTTAAAGTATATAATTTAATTTCCTAATCGATATGTTTTTCAGTAACAAATATCGGTTATCGTTTTTGTAAACTGCCAGAAACTAGAGACTGCTATCGATTGCTGGGCCCTAAAGAAATGCCTAGAATGCCTAGAATGCCGAGTGCCAAGTTCCTTCTTGAGAGGAAAAAGAACATATATATATATAATTAGTTTGCCTAGAATAAGTAGTTATATCAAACAACGATTATAACTCATAATATTGATTTTTAATTGTACAAGTCTCAAAAGTAATTTAAATAGCACCCGTAAATAACACGCAAAAAGTTTCTAAATCATTCTTTTAGTACAACTGAAAAAAGTTCAGAACTCCATTTTAGGATTATATTTCACATCTTCGGTAGTATAGTGGTAAGTATCCCCGCCTGTCACGCGGGAGACCGGGGTTCGATTCCCCGCCGGAGAGATCCTTTTTACACTTTTATTTCATAAATTTCAATTTTTATCAATGCATAATTCATTTACATATACTTCATTTCTTCTATTATTATGAAATTCTTAATTTAATCAAAATCATAAGCGATAGGTATTAAAACTATTTCGTGTATTTTTCTACACAATGATTTTCCTTTCTATTATTATTCTAAAATTGTAATAGTACTTATAAAATCTTTCAAATTTATTTTATTAAGAACGCTCTGTAAACATGATATCAACTAATGTGAAGTGACTATGTGACCCAAGACGGCAAACACACCAAGCTTAGTGGGGGTGACTGACTATCAAGTGCAACTATCGGAACACACTTATAGTTAATTAGTGGTAGATGTTCAACATGAGGGTGGTAGCTTGCCAGATGGTTCATCATGCTGTGGCTCCGCTGTCGATAGATCGCTTGATATATATATATAAAGCACGAGTACCTGCGTTTGTAGCTTGTGTATGAGCTCCCTGGGGTCCTGGTCCTGGTGCAGCTGCAGCTGGAAGCGCATGCGCGCGCGGCGCTCCAGCGTGCGGCGCCGCTCGGGCTCCACGTGCAGCACCACGTTGTTCACCACGTCCAGCAGCATCGCGTACTGAAATAAAACATTCATGTAACTAAATAACTATTAACAACACTTTACCAAATATTTATACACAATAAATATATGTTGTTTAAGAATTTATTTATGATGTCTAAATATTTTTCTCTGTGATGTTGCTGGTCGGTTAATTGGATTTATTGCATAAGGCAGTTATCGGGCTGAATTTCTAACTTTATTTACGTTTTGGGTAAAAAAAATTATATAAAGTGAATAAATTAGTGTAACTATTATTTATAAGATTCTGATAGCTATGTCACCGACTCCATTAAAGTGAATTTAAATTAGGTTTTATATTAATTCAGGATATAGTCTTAAAATTTGTAGTTTTTATTATGTTACGTATATAGTATAAGTAAAGTTGATTTTATATATTTGTTAAAAATTAATCACATTCTACGAGTATAAAAAGAGTTTAATTTACAGCTATATATTGATTCTTATTTCGTAGTTTAGAAAAACTTTTTCATTTTATGTGATATAAAGTTATTTCGATAAAAAATAATTACCACGTGTAACATTTCATCAAAATTATTTAAATATAAAAGTCCCTATAAAGACAGCAAAATTATACTATATAATATTGTAATATATATATATTCGTGTATAATTTAATAAAGCTATGTAACGCACAAATGTGCCTTGTATAAAGTTTTATTACATATGTAGATGTGGCACAAAGTATGAGGTGGTGTGTATGTGAATGTGTATGAGCATTTGTTTGTGTTTGGGGGACATGAGTGAATAAGTTCGTGCATGCACGAGTGAGTGAGTGAGTGCTGGCGTGCACCTACGTTTGTCGGTGAGAGTGGCAGGTCAGGCTTTGCTTCCTTGTGCGACACGTAGTACAGCACGTACGTGCGTGTGGGTGTTGAATGGGTGTGTGTATGGGTACGTGTGTGTATGTACACGTATGTGACCTGCAGCGAGTTGGTGCAGACGTCGAGGTCGTGGTGCATGAGGGTGAAAGAGTCGTAAGGGTGGTGCGCGTGCGGGCCCGCGTCCCCCGTCGCGCCCGCGTCCACGGGCTCCGCCTCCTCGTGCGACACGTAGTAGAACTCGCAGGCGCACCGGGACACTATCCGTTGCAACTGTAACAACAGTACTCAATCTCTATCACAATTAACCTAACCGTGGTACTATATATTCCGTTAGTTCAGTTAAAACTGTCTTCATGAAAATACACTATAGAATACAATACACATATTATACATACACGTGTTTATACCATAAATACACATGCACTTACTCTACACACATACGTTACATACATGTGTATGAAACCGTACATATGCCAATTTTCATGGTGAATCGTGAAACTATATTTAATTACATTGATATATATACACACGTCCATTATTGTATATGGATTATAACAGTTTTTGGCAGAATTACGAACCAGTTGTAAATATCAATATAAAGCCATACTAAGAGTGTCGCAAATCAGGAATAACCAGTTTATATTCAGAAATTAAGGAGAGTGGAAAGTATTTGTACCTGATCTCGTCAATAACCCACTTTTACTTTAGCAACTGACGAGAAAACGTTGTTTCTGGACTGTGACGTACATAGTCTGGTTAGGATGTTGTTAGAGTTTTATGAGAGGGTGGGGAACCTGTGCGAGTCCGGTGTCAGCGCTGGGCCCCACGGTGCGGCCGATGACCACCCCGGCGGAGTGGCCGCTGCCCACCAGCCGCGGCACGTCCGGCAGCGTACTGATCTCAGCACCTTGCCACCGCTCCTCGATCTCCTCCACCGACACCCACTGGATATTCTCTACAGACAGTATTCCATATTGTTATATTATTGTCAAAATGAGTGCGTGAGTGAGCGCGTGCACTTGTGTGTAAGTGCGTGCGCGTGTGAGTAATTCAATGCGTGCGTGTGTAAATGAGTGCATGCGCTTCTGGATAAGTGAGTGTGTGCACTTGTGCGTAAGTGAGTGCGTGCACTTGTGCGTGAGTGAGTGCGTGCGCACGTGTATATACGTCTTACCTATTGTAATACCTGTGTACCTATTGAGACCCATATAATGCGGACACGGGTTGCAGTGCATATTTCCACATGAGTCATTATAAAACAACATCAAATTACATATCGTGGGACAATGAAGCAATGGTAAAAAATTAATTGCGCTCGATCGCCTGAGCTTAAAGATTCATATCTCAGTTTTAAGTTATTATATTGTAATTAATTATATTATACATTTTTGAAAGGACAAACACCGCCGTTACTTTTTAAAAACCTCCTACTCACGGTCAACTACGTAATTTTCGTGAGTGTGTGTCGACGCGTAAGCGCGTGCAAGCGTGAGTGAGTGAGTGAGTGCGCGTGTGAGTGAGTGAGTGCGCATGTCACCGTGCAGACGGCGCGGGTCGGCGGCGCCGGGCGCGGAGGAGGCGCTGACGGTCGCGTAGTACTGCATGGCGGAGAGCGCGGCGCGCCACGCGCTGGCGGCGGGCTGCCGGCGCACGAGCTGGCGCACCTCCGCGCGCGCGGCGCACACCACCACGTACCCGCGCGTCTCGCACCCCTTCAGCACCACTTGCGAGTTCACCAGCTCGACTGCACACACACACACACATACATTGCTTAACCGTGTTGCAACGCACTATTCTATACAAACATATTCACATTCAAACAAGACGGTAACTTTGTTATTAGAAGTGACTACAAATGTTTTATGACTACTTAAAATGCGTATTTCACTTGTGCACCATAATCAAACTACATTACATGAGACGTCATACTATATTATATGTCAATTGATACATTAATAAATTAAATAGTAAACAACTCATCAACAATTAAAATTTATTAAATAAATTAAAATGTGTTTGCAACTTCCTTAGGGTTTTATCGTGGCAACACCGTAAATTATATAAACGGGATAGCAAAGAAAGCGAGTCGGTAATAAAAATCTCAATAACTTTCAAGTTATTCGAACTAACATTTTACTAAGTAAAGACTGTATGAAAGACAATCTTATAGTGATAAAATAAAACTCATAACAGTTTAAGATAATGAAGTCCATTTAAGTTTATATTGAATCTGCACAAGAAATGCAAAATTCATAAGATAGAAGTGATAGACCAAACAAAAAAGTAACGCACATGTTTTACAAAGAATATTCCAATTTAAAAAAATGTTTTTTTTTAATTTCACAATAACAATTTAAAATACAATCACTAAAAGGAAATAAAAGGTTTTACTTCTTTTTATATTTGCAGTGAAGTAAACTTGATATCGATATTTATTTTAAATGGATTACTCCAATATTTTCATAGTTATTGCAATTGGTACAACCGACCCGCGTTTTTTGGGTCCCAGTGTAAGTATCGACGGTAAAAAGCATATTTGCAAATTAATAGGAGATCCAAAAAATTTGATCAATAATAACTTAGATGATAAATAAAACGTTTTTTTTAAACGTATCAAACAAACAGAAGAGAACGGTGGCAAATTCTTTCGACGCGTTTTTTTTTCGATTCAAATGATGCACATACATATCTAACTCGTATTTTTATATTTGTAGATAGGATATGAATAGTTTCGAGCGTCGCTATATACGTACTGAGGCAGGCGGTGTGCGCGGAGTCGTCGTCCAGCATGTGTCGCGAGGGGTGGTGCTGCGCCGGCGCGTCCGCCTCCGCCCCGCTCAGCTCGTCGCTGAACACCACGGGCGCCTCCCCCCCGGCCTCCGCCACCAGCGCGGCCAGCATGCTGCCGCTCGTCTGCACACCCCCGCACACCCCCGCGCGCACAACACACTTCACACCATACCATTTATATGGAATACGGGGCAAACGACCACTGCCGCTCGTCTGCACACCCCCGCACACCCCCGCGCGCACAACACACTTCACACCATACCATTTATATGGAATACGGGGCAAACGACCACTGCCGCTCGTCTGCACACCCCCGCACACCCCCGCGCGCACAACACACTTCACACCATACCATTTATATGGAATACGGGGCAAACGAGCCAGCGGATTTGAGGAGTCTGAGATGCCTTGCCGACGTTTATACGAGGGGCTGGCTCTCGAGTGCCACTGCCGGAATACACCTAATTGTGTTTGGCGGCAGATTTTCAACTTGAGGGTGGTAGCTAACCAGGCGGGTATTAGAAAAAGCCCTACCACCGTGCTATGGTTACCTATGTTTTCCTTCACCGAAAGCTCAAGCTCATTATAGATGGTACCTCAACATCACATGTAATGAACTCTATGATTTCTTAGTTTCTTATACTTTTCCTCTCCAGTTATTATTCAATTAAATTATTACGTTAATTACATTATACATATTGTACATGTATGCTTCTTCAATAAGTTTTCTTGTTGAGTGACCGAACAAATAATTATAAGTATGGGGCAGACTGAAAACCAGCACTGGGTGTTGCTGCTATGTCACATATAATTTCCTGAGCCTATCCCTTTGTCATTTACTAAAAGCTAAATATATGTATTTCTATAAAAAATGTTTTTACTGGCAATAACAATTTTTATTATATATATAAAATCTCAAGTTATGCCCACGTTAATCCCGGAAACTGTTTAAGCGATTTTAATGAAAATATGTACATGTGTATTATTATTATTTGATACAATTTAAAAGAGGAAATATTTTGTGTTCCAGTAAGTGATCCTATCCGTGAACGCAATAGTTGGCGCTGCTATGAATATTGAGTACTGAAAGCTGAACGATGTCTATCAGGTAACCAGTTTTACTATTAAATATACTAAAATTTCATTACCCTTTAAAAATTGAAAATTAATTACATATATTAGCAATATACCATTTGTGATATTAAGAGCTGTTATCGATGAGTATACCAAAATGATCCAAAATATGCTCACTTGTACCGACGTTGAGGGTGGTGGAGATATGACGTCAGCTTCCCGTTGATGCTTCGGAGACGTAGCCGGTTCCTCCTCCTCCTTCAGCGCTTTTGTTGATAAATTCTTCTTCAGTTGCTAAAACGTTACATAAATTAAAAATTAAGGATGAACGTTAGTTTACCGATAATTCTAAATTTTAATATCCATAGGTATTAAATCACTATTAAAATATTATGTGGTATATATTTATTTTTATAGTTGAGGTTTAGCGTTAAGGCCATAATCTCACCTGATCTTAAGTGACGATATGGTCCAAGTTGGAAGACACGCTAAACCTGTGGAGAAACTGGCTCTCAAGTGCAACTACCAGAACACACCTATAGGTAATCAACGGCAGATTTTTAACTTGGGGGTGGTTGCTAGCTAGTTGAGCATTAGAAAAAGCCGAACCACCCTCATGGCTTCCTCACGATGTTTTCTTCACCGAAAGCTTAAACTCATTGTAGGTGGTTGGATTCGATCTCGCGTCCCATGACGCGGTGTTCCTACACACTATCACTGAGCTATCATCGCTTCTAAATGCTACAGGTTGCAAATCGATGTACTGCATGAAACGCAGTATATGAGATTATAATATATAAATCATGTGCAACCGGGCCGGAAGTCGAGCAATTATTAAAAAGTAAGTATTTAAGTATTTAATTTCGCATAATAATGCATACAATAGGCGAAAGTTTGAATAGTGTTAGTGTATGTGATACCTGCGTCTTGATGTAGGTGTCGATGAGCGCGAAGGCGAGGTCCCGGTTCAGCTTGGTCCAGGCGCCGCGCAGGTCGTGCACCGCCAGCTGGTGCGCGGGCGGGGCGGGGCCGGCTCCCCCCGCGCCCCCCGCACCCGCACCCGCCCCCGCGCCCGCCCCCACTCCGCACCCGCCAGCCTCACGCCCGTACGAGACGCGCCGCACGGACAGGCAGTAGCACTTCTCCATCGCCGCGGGGCTCAGCGACGAGAACTTATACACACGATTCCAGTATGAACACCTCAATGACCATAACCGATCACAATAACTAGACAATCCTTATCCCGATTAATGTTACAAATGCGAAAGTAATTATTTTATTTGCTTGTTACGCTTTTACGCCTAATCCGCTGAATCGATTATGATGCATTTTGGTATAGCTATAGATGCAAACCTAAATAAGGTAATGAGCCACTTTTTCTTGTGAAAAACTTATTAGAAGAAGGATAAAGAGAAGGATGAACTTGAAACTGAGACTTTGAAACCTTTTATTGCGTTATCCGATTTGTTTGATAAAGTCAATATTAACTAACTATATAAGCTAGTGTATAATAAAAGTGCATTATTTTTCAATAACATTAATTTTGTAATGTTTGCCTATTTTTTGCCAACATTAGAAAATGATAAGTTTTAAAATAATGTTTAATCCATTAATTATCATTGAAAAAATAAGGGTAAATAGATATATATTTATTACGTTTGAAATTTCTAAATTCAATCAATAGGTTGATATGAAATCGGTTTAAGAAATCGTACCAATAAAATAAATATATTTTTTCAAGTTATAAACATTTATTTTTGTTTTCTATGAATCTGGTACTATTGCGTTCGATTTCATTTCTTTTGCTCATACATTGCAATAAAAAATACATTGTGCATTGCTTATTGTAAAACGAGTAAAATATATCTATACATAAAGGCATTTCGATGTACTTGCTAATGGTCCTTCGAGCCGGATTTAATAGAGAGGCTTTTAGTAGTTTTAAATTTTTGAATGGTGTAGCACCTGATCGTTGTCCTTGTCGTCGGGCGGCGCGGCGAGGGTCTTGAGCCATATCTCCGCGTCGTTGAGATCGCAGTTCATGTAGACCGTGGTCCAGAGCGCCCGCGCCCGCCGCACCAGCGCGCCCGGCGCCGCCGCCAGCGCCAGCCGGTGCCGCGACCCGCACGTCACGCGCGCCGCCACCACCTCGATGCCGCGCTGCAGGGACGACGACGACCAGTAGCACACCTGTCCGCACAGACACACTCCTACAGTACCACACCTGTCCGCACAGACACACTCCTACAGTACCACACCTGTCCGCACAGACACACTCCTACAGTACCACACCTGTCCGCACAGACACACTCTTACAGTAGCACACCTGTCCGCACAGACACACTCCTACAGTACCACACCTGTCCGCACAGACACACTCCTACAGTACCACACCTGTCCGCACAGACACACTCCTACAGTACCACACCTGTCCGCACAGACACACTCCTACAGTAGCACACCTGTCCGCACAGACACACTCCTACAGTACCACACCTGTCCGCACAGACACACTCCTACAGTACCACACCTGTCCGCACAGACACACTCCTACAGTAGCACACCTGTCCGCACAGACACACTCCTACAGTACCACACCTGTCCGCACAGACACACTCCTACAGTACCACACCTGTCCGCACAGACACACTCCTACAGTAGCACACCTGTCCGCACAGACACACTCCTACAGTACCACACCTGTCCGCACAGACACACTCCTACAGTACCACACCTGTCCGCACAGACACACTTCTACAGTACCACACCTGTCCGCACAGACACACTCCTACAGTACCACACCTGTCCGCACAGACACACTCCTACAGTACCACACCTGTCCGCACAGACAAACTTCTACAGTACCACACCTGTCCGCACAGACACATTCCTACAGTAGCACACCTGTCCGCACAGACACACTCCTACAGTACCACACCTGTCCGCACAGACACACTTCTACAGTAGCACACCTGTCCGCACAGACACACTCCTACAGTACCACACCTGTCCGCACAGACACACTTCTACAGTACCACACCTGTCCGCACAGACACACTTCTACAGTACCACACCTGTCCGCACAGACACACTCCTACAGTACCACACCTGTCCGCACAGACACACTTCTACAGTACCACACCTGTCCGCACAGACACACTTCTACAGTACCACACCTGTCCGCACAGACACACTCCTACAGTACCACACCTGTCCGCACAGACACACTTCTACAGTAGCACACCTGCCCGCACAGACACATTCCTACAGTAGCACACCTGTCCGCACAGACACACTCCTACAGAACCACATCTTCAATAAATTTGTTCCTTTAATTGAAGATTAAATTTCTATATGATGGTTTGGATAGGGAGTAAATTCATACAAGTCGTCATCGATATGGTAAAGTAACGTGTTCACGTACACACTATGTCTGTAGAATGTAAAATTTTGGAAAGAAAATATTTTCATACTTTGTCTTGAGATTGTGTGAAAACCGCAGCTTGTGATCAAATTTGTGACTATAAAATTCTTTATACGGCCATTTTTCACTAAAATATGACGTGTCAATTTATTTTGTTTCCTTTAATTCTG
This sequence comes from Actias luna, assembly GCA_039707435.1. Lineage (NCBI taxonomy): Eukaryota > Metazoa > Arthropoda > Insecta > Lepidoptera > Saturniidae > Actias > Actias luna. The sequence goes on along the minus strand of JAZHAC010000017.1, from coordinate 17,533,108 downwards.
CGAAAACCATAGTATTATATTAATAATGATAAAACAAAACCCAAACCTGCACGTTATGCAGTGTGTGCGAGACGCTGACGTTGCGATAGTGCCGCGAGAGCTGCGGCTTGCGCGGGCGCACGTTCCCGAACAGCCGCCCGCGCCGCGTCGGACGCGTTATACCCGACAGTATCAGCTTCAGGCTCTCGAACCATCTGGGGAATAACCCAATCCGATACATTTATATTGATTTGTTTTAACATTCTGTCCAACTGAACAAAGTCCATCAAACATAGAGTAGATATACCTATTAAAGCGTGTTATTTATGGGCACAACTATTATAAATAAGGCACAAGAAGGTATTGAAAAGCGATATTTGGGTATTATTATTAGGCTGTGACAACTTTATGAATATAAACATCGCCTATAAGTAGCAAGATAAATGCATAAGAGGACAACAAACCTTGCAATTTGATGATAGTTGCTGTGCGGTACTGATTGATACTATTCCTCGCACACTTTGTTTTTCCTTCACTATGCTTTCCATCCAAACACTGAGATTTTTTTAACGTGGGGAAATGAATTAACATATCTACTCCCAGCCCGGGGGGACTGAGAGGGGTATGTGGGACTCACCCAGAGCTAGAGCTGGGAATACCCACTAAAACCCCACGGCTATCTGTTGCCTTCCCGAGGCGACGCGGGTAACCCAGACCCCCCCCCCCCCCCTCCAAAGATTGACCTGGTGACGGTTTATTATATTTGTTTAATGTTTATGTCCATGTTAGTGTTAAACTTGCACTGTCACTCTGACATAGGTTATCGAAAACCCCAGAGTATGAAGACTGTCAAAGCGTACTCACGACACGACATCTAGCATGGCTAGTATCAGACTATACATATGTTTGGAAACCAACCTTAGTATGCAACTGCCCAATCCAAAGTTCGACCACTCCATGGCTCCCTTGTGCTCTATGCCTCTCGGGTTAAGTGGCTTCCCCACTCGCCCCTAAAGCTCGGTGAAACTTTAAAAGTCCCTAATGCTAACGTTACCTAACGTTAGTGAAGATTTTTACTCAGTTTGGTCTGAACCACCACTTATATAGCAGTAAGCTTGTTACAATAACTCTGTTAGTTTCGAAATTAACAGGTGCAAATCCAGTTGCTACGAATTTACCTATAGCCGTATATTTATTGTTATCATAATGGACAGTGCCAACATAATTACATAATATTAATAAAAAAATGTTTACTTTTAATTTGACTTGACTTTTATTAATAGTCATACCTAAGAGTGCTGCCATAGAGTAGGAGTACAGGTCCATAGGTGTCCCTGTCGAGCGGCTTCGTCTCCATACTGATATGCAGGTCGAGGCCCTGCGATCTGAATGCGCGATACGAATCGTGTTCCTGTTAATAAAAACACACAATTAAAAATCTTTTTTTTTTTTGTTATTTTTGAATATATTGTTCCCATATAGTGTTCTTGATTGTGATAGTCTATTTTATATTCATGATATTTTTATTCACACATAAGTGCAAAACTTTCTCCTTCTAATATTGTTAAAGTCACAACGAACTATAAAGGATTGGATGATTCATCTGTAATATTATATGAATACACATTTTGCATTCTCAATAATGGGGTAATGTATAATTCTGTGTGTGGTATTGGGAGTGTAACGATGTGTGTGCATTTGTGTGTGAGTTTATGCCCGATTATTATCCGCGTCGGCTTATGAGTGTATGGAATAAGTGATTATGTATGAGTATCGAAGTATGATTGTGTGTAATGTCGTTGTGGAAGCGTATGATTCGGTGTGTGATTGTGCGTGTAGGAGACTATGAGTATGTATGATGGAGCGTGAGTGTATGAAAGGTTGTGAGTTATACTAGGATGTGAAGCGATGATAGCTCAGTCGAAGTGTGTATGACTTCGCGTCAAGGGACGTGAGTTCGAATCCAAGCACCTACAATGAGGTTGAGCTTACGGTGAAGGAAAACATCGAGAGGAAACCATAGCATGGTGGTAGGGCTTTGTCTAATGCCCGCCTGGCTAGCTACCACCCTCAAGTTGTAAACCTGCCGCCAAATACCATTAGGTGTGTTCCGGCAGCAGCACTTGAGAGCCAGTTCCTCCACAGGTTTAGCGAGTCTATTAACATGGGCCGTATCGTCACTTAAGATTAGGTGAGATTATTAGAGTGCGTGCGTGTGCGTGCGTGCGTGCGTGTGTATATGCGCGTGCGTGCGTGCGCGCGTGCGTGTGCGTGAGTGCGTGTGTGTGAGTGCGTGTGTGTGCGTGCGTGCGTGTGCGTGCGTGTGTGTGTGTGTGTGTGTGTGCGTGTGTGTGTGTGTGTGTGTGTGTGCGTGCGTATGTGTGTGTGTGGGGGGGGGGGGGTGCATGTGCGTGTGTGTGCGTGCGTGCGTGCGTGCGGTGGCACCTGGTTGCTGGAGTACTCTGGCAGGCGGGTGGGCGCGCAGGGCGCGACGGCGTGGTGGTCGCGCGGGTCGCCGACGCACTGCCAGCCCAGCTTCACGGAGAGGCGCAGCGCGGGCACGCTCAGCACGCGGCAGTCGTCGTACTTGCTCGCGGTGCGTACGAACACGTCCAGCGACCCCAGGAACCCGAGTTTACCTGTCACGGGATACATACTGCTCTTAAAGAACTACTTCAACCACTTTGAAGCGATGATAGCTCAGTGTTCAGTGGTAGTGTCTGCGGAGTCTGCGTCAAGGGACGTGAGTTCGAATTTACCTACAAGTGAAGGAAAATCATAGCATAATGGTAGAGCTTTGTCTAATGCCCACCTGTCTATCAACAACCCTCAAGTTGAAAATCTACCCACAAATACCAATAGGTGTGTTACGACAGTTGCACGTGAGAGCCAGTTCCTCCACAGGTGTCTACCAATTTGGGCCGTATCGTCACTTAAGATCAGGTGAGATTATTGCCATAACGCTAAACCTTAACTGTATTAAAAAAATAGCATTTACTAAAATCAGTAAAATACACGTAATAGAGAATATCACACCACCAGACATATTGTCAAAATCAATTTGTTACTATCTAATATATACCAGAAGAGTTAATCTTGTCAGAGGCAATCAAAAATCACCCTTTTTCACTGACACAGCTACATTTTGCTATATCACTCCTTTCTATTATTAACTTACTGTGGATAAATAATAGTCTTAAAAATGCGATAACTATTTTCAAAAGCGAACAATAAATAACTTTCAAATGATTTGGTAAAACAAAGGTACACTGACCATTGGTCCAGTCCAAGACCAAGTCGGTCCAGGTGACCTCCATCTCTTCAGTGGTATTGTAAGGGTCGAGGGAGACGTGCAGGAGGCAGGTGAACTTGGCGCAGTTGAGGGTGAGGCGGCCGTGCATCAGCAGCCGGACCTTGTCCCACCAGGCCAGCGGGGCCGACGGGTCCAGGGACGGCCGGGACACTTTGTCGAAAGCTGAAAACGTCACAAGGGCATTGCTAAATATACATTAATGTAATAAAGTTACAGAGGGAAAATATTGCACCTGACGAATAGAAAAATAACTTCTAGTCCCACGCCAATGAAGCTGCAGGCATTTTTGAAGTGAATACTTCTTCAGGTGCGTTGAGCACTTTTTGGGTGAAAATAAATCATGAAACTCGCGTCATTTTCACCGAACGCTTTCCTTTTATGTAGAGACTGTATGCAGATTGTTAATTAGGAGCTTGTCATGTATAAACGCTTGGTCGATCGGTTTGACGTGCGAATTAATAATCACGCGTAAGCAAGGTGGTATATTCCAAACCATAACATATGGATACGAGATTTACACATATTTTTTACATTATTAAGTGAAATATAATTTTCACTTATATCGGCAGTCCTCGTGACTGCTTTGAATAAAAAAAAAATTAAGTGGGGGAATGCTTTTAGGCATCCCCTCCTTGGTGGGTTGGGAGGGGTATGTGGGACTCAATCAGCGAAAGACCCGCCTAGAACTAGACTAGAAATTAGATACTAGAACTAGGTGGAGCTGCGTCTTCAGCGCCGCTATTTCTCGAGGCGCGAGTCCGTCTAGCCTGTAGGCTTATCTTTCATATACAATAGAAATAACAATTTAATATAGACTGATCGTTAGCTATATTACTCCAAAATCATTTTAAAGAGAGTTATAATCAAGATTTTGTCAGCTTTGAGCTGCATTACTTCAAGAACCTTAGTGCTGTAGTATTAAAATTTATAGTCATTTCTATTAGTAATGTTGTCTACAGTAATTCGTGCAAAACTTGCAAATTCACCTAATCAAATGAAAAGGAGTAGTGTTGAGGTATTTCACCAGTACCAATATCCCTAGTTGAAAGAAATACATAGAGTATTGTTTTATATACAGTAGTACAGTATTACCAATAGACATAGAAAATAAAAATACTCGACACACAATGGTATGAAAAATATTGTTTAATATCAATTAAATAAATAGCCATAATTAAAAAAAAAAAAACCTTTTTTTATATAGTTAAGGTTTAGCGTTATGGATATAATCTCACCTGATCTTAAGTGGCGATATGGCCCAGATTGGTATACACTCTAGGTGTGTGTGGATTCGAATTCGCGTCCCTTGACGCGAAATCGTACACACTACCACTGAGCTATCATCGTTTCAAAATATATGGGTTTAAAAACGAAAAAGTATAGAGATATAGTTACACAGGTTACAGTAGGCGATGACGGGATCCCAGCAGGGCCCGAACGCGTAGCTGTACTCGGCCATCTCGCAGCACAGGTCGTAGTACCACTTGAGCGGCATCATGCTGCGCTCCAGCTGCACCGCGCCCCACGGCCGGCCCTGCTCCACCACCACCGTGCGGACCGCTGCAACACACACACACACACACACCTTCACACAAGCCTTTTCAACGTCCATACTATGTAAATATATCACTATAGATTTAAATTAGCATGGTGGCAGGGCTTTTTCAAATGCCCGCCTGGGTAGCTACCACCCTCAAGTTGTAAACCTGCCGTCAAATACCAAATAGCTGTATTCCGGCAGTTGCACTTGAGAGCCAGTTCCTGCACAGGTTTAGCGTGTCTTCCAACCTGACCTGTATCGTCACTTAAGATTAGGTGAGTGTATGGCCATAAAGTTTAATCTTAAGTATAAAAAAAAAACAATCGTAAGTCAGCAATTCGTCGTCCATTGCAAACAATAATAGCGGCGAAAATATTAATATAAGCAGAAAATACGATGAAAGTACTCCAACGAATGTTAGTGCATTAGGAGTGTATCAACTGAGGTATCGTCACTTCAAAGTGAGCTGTGATATAATAGCTATGTGATAATAATGTATATAATGTGAGCTTTATAATGTTTGAGGGTGGGCTGTGTTGCATGGTGTGTTACACGGTGTGTTACATGGTGTGTGTGTTTTTTTTATACTTAAGGTTTAGCGTTATGGCCATAATCTCACCTGATCTTAAGTGTCGATACGGCCCAAGTCGGTAGACACGCTATACTTGTGGACGACCGGCTCTCAAGTGCAGCTGTCAGAACACACCTATTGGTATTTGGCGGCACGTTTTCAACTTGAGGTTGGTTACTACCCAGGCGGGCCTTACAAAAAGCCCTACCACTGTGCTATGGTTTCCTCACGATGTTTTCTTTCACCGAAAGCTCAAGCTCATTGTAGGTGCTTGGATTAGAATTCACGTCACTTGACGCGAAGTCGTACATACTACCTCTGGGCTATTATCGCTTCGAATCGTATCGTATCGTGTTACACGGTGTGTTACACCGGTGGTGTGTGAGGAGGGCAGTGTGTGTGGAGGGCAGTGTGTGAGGAGGGCAGTGTGCAGCGTGTGAGGAGGGCAGTGTGTGAGGAGGGCAGTGTGCAGCGTGTGAGGAGGGCAGTGTGTGAGGAGGGCAGTGTGCAGTGTGTGAGGAGGTCAGTGTGTGAGGAGGGCAGTGTGTGAGGAGGGTAGTGTGTGAGGAGGGCAGTGTGTGAGGAGGGCAGTGTGGGAGGAGGGCAGTGTGTGAGGAGGGCAGTGTGTGAGGAGGGCAGTGTGTGAGGAGGGCAGTGTGTGAGGAGGGCAGTGGCGACCTCTGGGCGGCGGATGCTCCTCGGCGGCGAGCAGGGTGCCCCACATGCGCACGTCGCTCATGTTGAGTAGCGGCTGCGGAAAGTCGCGTAGCAGCAGCTGCCACTGCGCGCACCGCATGTTCACGCTGCGGCACCACAGCGTCGTGAACTCGATGCCGTCCTCCGGCCACGGGCTGCACACAAACATCATTATACATGCACTAGCTGCGCCTGCGACTTCCTATATACCGCGAGGATATGCATTTATCCAAATGACTATGTAGGATTTGCCCGGCGGTATACCACTAAGATCTTACAGCCATTTTTTGCCCAGCTGGGGTGACGCGAATCCGAATTAAATTCTATTAAAAATTAAAATTCTATTAGACACTTATGCCTCTTTTGTGACTTTTTTGAAGTGATAACTTCTATAAGAAAATTTGTATGGAGAGTCAATCGACATGATCATGTAACATGTTAACGTACACACTAGATCTGTTCCTATTATTATAACTTATTGCCTGGTAAATAGATATCCAAAAACAACCAACTGCTCATTTATAGTTTTAAGTTTTCACGCCTATCTGAAGTCCTCTTCATGAGTGCTTTGTTCGTTTTTTTTATATACAAGGTAGCCATTTTTTTTTTCGACAGGACAAACGCTGTTAGCCGGATGGGCTTTTGCAGCTTGACAGGGCTTTTTGGTGCGAATGCTGAGGGCACTGAGGGCACAGCGGGTAGAGAGTGACCTGTCCGCGTCGACGTCCCGCAGACGGGCGCGCGCGCGGACGGCGCCGTGCAGCGCGGGGTCGGCGAGCGCGAGCAGGCGCAGGCGGCAGAGCGCGCAGGCGACGAGGCGCGAGCGCGGGGGCGGCGCGGCGCGACACCGCTGCACGTATATCTGCGCGTCCTTGTGCCGCAGCGCCGCGTACAGCTGCTCCACCTTGCCGGCCGGCAGGAACAGGTGCGGCTTGCACAGCTCCTGCACCTGCACCACCAACCGTTATACCTAATGATTTCTTAGGTTTACGCGAATATTATTCATTGAAATAAAACTAATTTAAACGGATTTTATCGCGGTTATTTATTAAATTTTGATCCCGACCTTTCGAAAGCTTTTCAGCCTTCGTGGTCACGGGGCGGACTGAGGTGTAGGTTGTCCAGAAAAGTTTATGTTACTGTGTCTACCTTCAATTTAATTTTTATTATTTATAGTGTTCCGATCTACGCAGAAAGAGCTCACAGTGTCTTGAGGTCTAGCAATTGGTCTTTTGGGTTCCGATTTGATTAAATGTATAATCTGATCCCAGGCTTGTGCTAGCTTTCAACCATCTTCTCTATTGAAATTTGAATGTTTTTTAATGAAATTAGCCTCTAAAATAGCCTCACGAATCATCCTAGGTAGGAATCGGTGTTCTTTTGCAAGGATTTGTGGCTTGTCGAATCGAAGATAATGTTTGGAGCCTTCTTCTGAATGTTCAGCAACTGCAGACTTCGTAGAGCGTCGGTGTTTAACATCAGCTATATGTAACCGTTACCTACACTACTACACCCCGCTCCACTCATACATACATCGTACATCGTAAGCGACGATATTGCAATGTCTACAGGACAGTTTTCATTCCCAATCGGGGAGTATTTATGATTTTAAAAAAAAAATATGAACTCTTGCTCATAATTAACCATTTCACTATCTAATTCACAGTGATCATTTTTTTAGATTACAACAAAAATCCTTTTTTAAGACTTTTAGAGCTTACGATGTGTTTCCTAAAATATCTTGTTATTTTCCCAATCCAAATGGGGATACAACTATCAATACCTCAAAACAAAGTGTGTCAAGGTAAAGGAAGGTTCGAGAAAACGCCTAACAAACAATATTAATTAAACTGCATACATTACCCGTAGTTTTACATTGTACACGTACACATTATGCACAGTCTTCCGCTAAAAAAATATACATACTCATCTAATAATAATAAAACATACTCAGTATTACGGCTACGGTAACGCCCATCTATATAACCTGCATTTTTTTTCTGTCCCATAATCATTAGTACTATCATCTGACTTCGTTTTCAAGAGCGGTTCCCTAACAGCCTGTATATTTGGCTATATGACTTATATATTATATCCTGAATGTACATATACCTTAGCGTCTAACATGGTGCGTCGTTTCTGACTCTCCTTGTACTCATCTTCTAGCAGTTCGTAGTTGTCTCGCAGTTTCACTTCGAACGGGTCATCGCTCATTTCTATCAGCAGTTCTTCGATCTATTAAAAATTTAATACATAAATTCTAATATTAACGAATATTTAAGCGATTTGAAGCCATGATAGTGACTATGATCAGTTGGTAGTGCGAACGGACACCACGTCAAGGGACGTGAGTTCGAATTCACTTACAATGAGCTTGAGCTTTCCGTGAAGAGAAAAGATCCTGATAAAACCGTAGGTTTTTTTTTTCGATTGAACAAATACTGTTAGCTAGAGGGGCTTTCACAGCTTCATCGAGCTTCAGGGGTGAGTGTCGAAAGTACTCTGCCTGAGTAAATGAACCCATAGGATGATGATAGGGGTTTTTTGAATGCCCACCTGGCTAGCCACCACAGTCAAATTGGAAATCTGCCACCAAATACTTAAAAGTGTGTTCCCGCAGTTGCACTTGAGAGCCAATCCCTCCACTAGGCTAAGCGTTCCACCACCTTCGGCCACGTTACATAACATCAATAAACAGCTACCCGTATATGCAGGTCGCTGGGCAGCGGACTGTCGGCCGTGAAGGGCTTCTTCTTGATGTCGTGGACTACCTTGATCCACTTGAAGAGCGACACGAAGTCGCCCTGCACCGCCTCCGCGAACCGGTGCTCGTACGGGAATATCACACGGACCGAACCCACGCTCACTGACCTGCCCGAACCACAACATACACTAAATACCATTTACACTTTATAATTTTAGCGGACTTTTTATTTCGTCATTTGATATACTTCAAACTTTGGATAGTAAAGTTTACATATATAAAAATGACTCTCTCTTTCCTTCAGTCATCGCATCACGCGAGAACAAATGGAATAATTTCGCTATTTTTTTTTTTTGTTGATTATTATCAGAAAAAGGTTCTTAAAAAAGAAAAAAATTAAGAAAGTTGAACGGAACCTTAGAAAATTGAAGAAAATTTAACAACTTATCGACAATATTAAATTTAGATGACTGTCAGTTCTCATTAAGTATTACAATAATAAACACTGTTTTTGAATAAATTTTTTTTATTCGTTTATTACACCAATTACGATTCAATATTCATAGTTAAAACAGGACAATGTCTGTCGGGTCAGCTAGTTGATAATAAAACTATATGCTTATTTGTTTTTCAATCTATCTTAAAAGAGTTGGAATGTGATTATAAAGGTAATGTAGAAAAATCGTATTCATGAAGTTAAAATTTGTCACACAGGCAGTAGATACACAGTAGACGTCAGCTAAAAACAAGGGTTTTTGAAAGTCCATATCTACTTGTATTGAGCAACATCCAGAAGTAAATAGTTTGATAGCATTTGATAGAAAGAGTTTGGAAAATTCAAAAGTACACACCTCATCATCTTTTTTTTGTCTACTTAATAACAATTAAACCACATCGAATTAAACCGTGAAAAGTACTAGGGTTCTATTCCTAATTATACTGAAGCGTAAGTATAAAGACTCGATTAGTAAAGTATTTCGATCGTTATCGTGATAACATACAAGATCCGCACATACAGACACACGGACGTACAAGACTGAACTTTTTAAACAGTTTTAACTTGTTTAAATAACAAAAATGGCATCAAAAATATCATGAGTGTTAAAAATAGTGTTTTTTTTTATATGTGTGTGTAAATACTGTTTCACAAGTGCAATATATGATAAGTAGAGACATTTTAAGTTTGAAATATCAGTTGTTTTGCGTGAATTAACAATACTACCCACCTCCAAGTTTCTATTATGAGACGTGCAAAAATGATTTCTATATCGAACTACAATCAAAATTGGTTGACGAATTCAATACTAACGTGCGCAGAACCACAGTTAAAAGTAAGTTAATGATAATTAATCGACTTACCAAACCTTATTCCAGGCGAGCATGAACCCTTCGTTCGCCTTCCTCTCCACCCTGATCTCGTGGTCGTCAGTGGCCCGCTCCATGGAGAAACCCTCGACGGTGATCAGCTCGTCCCCGTTCAGCACCATGTGGAGTTTGCTCCAGTTTATCGATAATCCGGTTTCGTGGTCATACGATACCGTCATGTCATCTAGACAACGTTATAAATCAAAGTTTTAACTCTGTATAGCGACACATTAGGCGTTGTACGTCATATGGCAGTATTGAGAGTTGCCGCTCAATGAGAAGAAAAATCAATATTGCATATTTCATGCATGTATGTGCAATAAGGTAAATCAACGAAAGTCAAGTAATTTCGAAAATTTCCTTAAATAAACTATACTTTACCTTCCACGCTTCCACGTCTAAAGCGCTGAATGGATTATGATTGATTTTGGTATAGAGATAGATGGGACCTTAGAGATAGGCGATAAGCTACTTTTCTCCCGAAAACTTATTGGGAATCGGGTAAACCTTTGTATGCAACTGTTTCTTGCGGCATCGATTTGACAAAATCGATGTTAACGTGAGGGAAGCCGACGGTAAAAGCTAGTACACTATATAATATACGATCACAGTGTGTAAATTGAAATACTACACGATTAACATGAAAGCTGAATAAAATTTACAAGATTAAATAATGAGTATAGTTCGAAAACAGCCGATACTATCGATATTATGCAAATCTATAGAAATGGCTCTATACACCAGTTTAGCAACGTCTATAAAAGCCACTGTAAAATAAGTTATTTTTTATGGAATGGGCAGAGGAGCAGCGTGTCATCTGATGGTAAGTGATCACCGCCGCCTATGGACACCAACAATACAAGAGGTGTGTTGCCGGCCTCAAGTGCATCTGTCGGAACACACCTATTGGTATTTGGCGGCAGATTTTCAACTTGTGGGTGGTAGCTAGCCAGGCGGGCATTAGAAAAAGCCCTAACACCATGTAATGGTTGGATTCAAACTCAACGTCCCTTAACGCGGCTTTCCTACACGCTACCACTGAGCTATCATCGCTTCATTATTCATTCATTCATTAAGTTAAAACAAAGTCACATCAACTTTTTAAACTCACCAGTACCGAAAAGCATGTTGTTTAGTTGCGACAATATCAAAGCGAGATTCGTTTCACCCTTAAACGAAACTCTCCAATCTAGTGCTCTGCCTGTCGCACTTACGGGTGCTTCGCTATCGCCGTCTCTTTCCTTGATCGCCTTTAACTCTTCCCTGAAACCCTTTATGGCTCTTATGAATGTCAATATCTTCAAATGCAAGTTGGCGCTCCACTCGAAGTCTACGTTCTCGAGGAACTGGAAGTCGAGGAGAGCGGAGTTTCGTTCCTTCGACGGAGTGTACTCAATCTTTGCCAGTTTCACGTGGAAAAATGTTACTGGAATCTCCTCTGATCTATGGCAGTGTACATTACCTGTATAGAAAAGTGTTTTTTTTTATATATTATTCTATACACACCATACCTATAAAATATATTCTGAATATATGGTCCGGCAGACGTCGTACTGCGCTTTCCAATAATCATTAATTCGAAAATAACCACCTGTTTTGATCAGGGTTAATCAAATAAGTTTATCCATAAACAAATACACGTACCATTTTTATGGTATTGCAATTTTAAACGGTTTTGGAGTTTAGATTACATCCACTATCCAAAAGGAGCTCGTTTTGTTTTATATCATATCAATTTTATTTTCTTTTATATGTACAGTTATATTTATAAATTAGAAGCACAACATCAAAAATAATACAAAATTTATTTGTTATATTTAATTTACCACATTAATAAGCAGTGGTAATGATAATAAGGTATAATTTCATTTAGTTTACGTAGGACAGAAATAAAACTGCGTGGTGTCGATTGCAAGTTGTATTGAGGACTGACTTAATAAAAAACAGTTTAACAACAGAGAACAATGATTGTGCAAAAGAGATAATTGTACATTAGAAACACCAAGCAGCACCTTAAAACTACCATTACTCAACTTTAATTTGGAAATAAATATATTTATATATTGCGTCTTGTAGTATCTTGTACGGATTACGAGAGTAGTATGTGGGACTGACCTGCTGTTAATCATCAAAAACACCCGCTAAAACCTCTCCACGATATTCCTATTATCAAAGACCAGAGACTGAATTCCCAGTGATATTAGTAATCCTTAAAGTTACCATACATATTCAATATTTTCAATCATATCTAAAGACTCATGGATCCCCAACCCACCTTTATAAGGCACCATATCTACGACCTTTAATCCTGACACTACAGCACCAGACTTCGACGCATTCTTCTCGATAGTAACGGCATCAACTCTCGTCATCAAACACATGTCCTTGTCAACAATCAGGAACATGTTTATATGTGACAGCGCCACGTTCACAGATATATTCAGGGGCGAGACAGTGTCTTCAACCTGTCGCTCAGATCCCACTGAACTGCCTCCGTATTGGTTCAAACATTTGACCAAAGTTATGATCGTTTCGGCCATCGTTTTGCTCCATTCAAAACGGAGACAGTCCATCATCGCTTCGACCTGGGAATACGAATTAGCCAATACTAATAATGTAGAAGCGTTAACAAACGTATCAAGAAATCACCTGGATAAATTTAAACGCAGGCAGTTAACTTGAATAGAGTTGGAATGAAGAGAAATGCCGTAAAAAAAGAAACCCTTGAAAATTATTCGTGTTATCGTTGTACCTATATATTTCATTGTCAATTCAAGTCAATTTACTTGTGACCTTTAACGCCGAAACACTCATCTCACTATCGAGTAAGTGAGCAACTTACTTGTGTATTGTTGATAAGCCACATTATTTCTTCTAATATTCTCTCTAGATGGTCCTTCGAGCCGAATAACTATCATCTATACACTATGTTTAATTAGCATATATTAGAAAAAGACCAGAACCATAGACCATGTAATCCCGGAGTATTCTTCGTTTTCCCCAGTAATTTTTTACACACTGGTAAAATACTTGTAAGTAGATATTTTTAACAACAATACATTTATAGGTTACATAAAACTTTAAGTGCTTCGAAATTTTTGAAAAAAATATCTGTATGAAGCAGATATTATAAAATACCTGATGGATTATAAAAAAAAAGTGCGGGTGAGAAACAAAGGAGAAAAATATACTGGATTATTTTGTGTTTGCCTAATTTAGATAATTATTATTTTATAATTATCAAACAGTTCACAAGTAATGTAATATACTAAATTTTAGTGACAAAACTATACTATACATCACTTACCTTGGAATCCCTAGGTCCGTGACTGCCCCACTTGACAAGCGCGACAGCCAGCAACGCTGACCCCCACGCATGTTGCCTGCGCGGAGGAGCGTCCCTCAGTGCCAGGGATCCCTCCCCGGTGGCCAGCCAACCCCCGTCCACGAGCAGTTCAGTACTCCAGTGACGAGATCCCACCACTAACCGCGCCATACGAGATTTGTACGACTCTTCTGTTTGTTTTAAGTAACATATTATATAGTAGAACGACAGTTGGAAAAAAAACTGTAAACTCAGAAGTGGGACTAATGATATGTAGTACTTTGAAATAATAAATAAATGCCTTACATTCATCATTAACTATGTAATCTAACCACTCATAAACTCACATCATAGCGACGACCATAGTCTCTTTTCTATTTAATTAGTTATATATATTGCTACTTGGTGCATAAAAATCTGTCTCCAAATACTTATAGGTTTTTTTCCTGCAGTTACATATGAGTGTAACAGTCCCTCACTAAGTTTAGCGTATTTACCATTTTGGGCCCTATAGTCACTTAACATCAGCTAACTTAGTATACATAAAGCGTGTCCTATAAATTATAAAACATGAAATTAAAAAAAAACCTTATCTTTAACATTTGTTGAAGAGTAAAGAATATAAAACTCTGTAAAAACCCGATAAGAGTAAAAAGAATTTACATAAGAAAACTTTTTAAATTAGAATAAAATATACACATAATTATAAGAGAGTAGTAATATTCAACACCGTTTATATCGAGTTTTTTCAGGGAAAACAACGTAAACGTCAAAAATATTAAAAATATTTACCTCCCAAAAGATATCCTTGTAAATTATAAGTAGTGATTTAATATCCACTATTTTAATAGGTCAGTTTAGTTAATTATGAATAACAAGTCATATTTTTTTATAAATAGATAATTTAAAACTTTTTAACTAAGAATAAAAAAACCCTCCTGTAGAAAGAGCATATTGTCGCGTACGATGTTTTTATAAGAATATATATATGCAAATGAAGGTCATTTAAACCTTCATTTTAATTCCAACTTATATCCTTTTATTTAAAATATGTATTTTCTTTTTAAAACATGTATTATCGATAGCTGACTATGAAACAATATATACGTAAAAAATGAGTTATGAAATGTCATTACATTGACAACTTAATAGGAAATTAAATATTAAGACAAGAAATAAAGTGAATCAATAGCTTTATGTTGTTTTGTTCTATAAACGCTAATTACCTATATATATATATATGGTATAATTGTAATTGAATTAATGAAAAAAAATGATATTATGAGAAGTGCACTTTTGGAATTATCTAAATTTGAACCTCTGGTATCAAGCAGCTGGTCCAGCTTGACCTTGAGGCCGGCGCACCCTGCGGCGAGTGCGGTCACAGCGGGCCCGCACAGCCGCGCGTGCGCAGTGAGCGCGCGCAGCTCCGCGCAGCCCTGCACCACGCACGACGAGAACACGCGCCGCACCCACTGCGGCGCTCCGCCCTCTGAACCACACCCCGTCTCTTTACCATTACCATTTACCAAAAATGACCACAAATTAAGCAGTGACAACCAACACTTTTTCCTAAATACTACTGATAATTCCTCAGATAAACGCGTTTTAACAAATTCTTTGAAACTGTGGCAGGATCTTGATCTGTCATATAGTGATTTTAATTTTAATACTACATGTACTTAGTTATGTAGCCCTGTATTGTGCAATATAGGTGACATTTTACGTGATGTAGCATAAGTGAAGTCAAATCAAATCGTTTGTTTCTCAAAAATCTACTACCGTTTCGGAAACAACATGGCGTTCTGCAAGAGAAGATGTGGCGAAAGAAACTCTTCAGGAATCACCTTTTTTTTATCATGTATCGTATGTATAAAAGTGAATTGTAAATAGCCATTCGGCACATGGTATATTAGTTGCCATAAAACTCACAAGAGAGTTTCAACAAGAGTCACCACCTTGTTAACGGTAGTTTCATCTACCCAAAATGCCCAAATCTTATCACTTGAAATAGGCAATATAGAGCATAGATTCTCAAAGTGTGCGGTACCGCCCACAGTGGGCTCTGACACTATCTGAGAGGAAACTTCAAGTGGTATTAGGGGAGGCTAAAAAATCAGTGGGCTGTAGATTTCCCTACAAATATCAATAAAATTATTTTTAAATGAAGTATTACTGAGGAGCGTCGGGCACTCAATTATTTCGGAAGTGGGCGATACAAAAAAAAGTTTGAGTAGCACTGGTATACAGTATACATCTCTAAAGAGTACTGAATTGCCAGGAATAAAAAGAAAGAAGTCTTAACCAAAAAAAGGGACTGAGTGTTACTTAGCTTATTTTTCATATGGTAAAAGGGGGATCTAGAAGATGACTACTTCGCCAATATTTAATTACTCTATTTATTTACTCTGATTTTTCTGCAAACATTAACATTAGAATATGTTAACCCTACTTGTCTATGCTAGGTATCGAAAATGGTGTCTATAGATGCCTTTAAATATTTTTCAATGCTTACCCGTTCTCATGTAGTTTCATGGTGAATTTAAATTTATAATACCAATGATTGCTTAAGCATAGTAGGAGGGGGAGGTATGAGCATTGCTTACTTTTACTTGAATAATTCTTTGTTATGTTGAGAATGACTTAAAATCCTTTCTGACTTATTAATGTTTGCATACAAGGTACACTGCAATTACTCAGTTTTTGGTACTACATTAACATCAACTGCACCCATGCTCTGTCTAATATCACAATAAAATATTACAATCTACAGATTAGCCCAGAAGATAGACCTGTACAGTTGAGTAGGAATCGGCTGTCTCTTCCCAAGGGTTAGAAAAATGAATTATAGTTCTATGTGACCAAAGTCGTAGACAAATGCTAGTTATTTATATAGTAACTCACCTGTCGACTTTCTACCGGTAAGTCGCATGGTATCCGATTTATCCATTTTATTCCTCATCAATAAATACCATTTGAATACATTGCTATGGTCGTATAATACGTTCAAAGTGCTTATTATCAAATACAAATTCAGTACACCCTTCTCGAGCTGCAAACAAAGATTTTTGTATTATGAAGAAAATCATTTCCTTAAATGACAATAAAATACGGTTTATTAATTACACTTATTTTTCTTTTCAATTCACATATAACATCGGGAACCATTATATAAATTGTAATACCTTAGCATCAAGTTTAAGTTTATTCAAGAATAATAATGTTTCTTCATTTGCCAAAACCTGATACTGGTCCATCTGGAAGGCTACGTAGACTTGGGGCAAGCTGATCACCTCACAGGTATCGTCTATGTGAGATGACGCTGCGCTGAATCTCGAGTTTACCTACAGTAGATAATTGTATTATTCAATATTTATTCCAACAACATATAATTTGTTTTCGAATCAATCCACTATCTATATTTGTTACAAGGTGATAATTTTAGTTGAATAGCTAATCGGTTGTCACAAATTAATTTCACATTTGATAGAGCAAAGGAGCTGTAGGAAAGCAAAGTTGTATTGAAACGAGTTACAAAAACGTGTAAAAATTGTTAAATATTTTTTAGGCCCACGTGAACGAAGTCGCAGGTTGAGCTACTATTTATATATATGTAAATGTACGTAAGTACTTCATAACATAGATAAACTCACTTGTAAACTTTGTAGCGACATCACAAAATTTGTACTAGAGCTTTTCTCAAAACAACTGATTTTCGTTGCGTCCACCCTTAAACTAAATATCTGAAATGAGAAGTAAACATCATTTTCATTGTATTCGTCATAAAATAATACAGGAATATAGCCACATATATGGATTAAAAATTTGAAATATAATACAGAAGTTTATTTAAATGACAGTAACGGTAAACTGGCTTACCTTTGGTATTACAGGTGACAATCTCGGTATAATAGTAGAAATGTAATCCACATCATCGGAATCAACATTAAGCGGTTTTTTGCAACTCTGCCTTTTACTTGTCCTCATAAATTGATGTAACTCATCTTGGAATGTTACTACTGTGTTACTGATGGATATGTGAATTTTCTGTAATTTTTATTTTAATTTCAGTCTTTATTTATATACATGATTTATATGGTTACATTGGGCATTTCCAATAAAATATCTTAGAGAACCTTCTCTAAATAAATTGTTTTTTAGAAGGAGAGATGAATTTCTTAGCAAACCATGGATTCACTGTGTGCATGATGGGTCTATTGTATGGCAGAGAGTGAAAACCCGAGCAGTTCCTGAGGCTTGTGACAAAGATGTAGGTTTACGATGTCCCGCCCCTATGCATGTCCACACTCACCTTATACAAATTGATCCAACCAAATTTGATAGGAGCCTGCCACTGCAGCTTTAGAGGCACATTTTTGTCAAGATTCAACATTCTTCAAATCTTTTATAAGATTATATAAGTGATATATTCTATCTCCCACTATGACCCTGTATAAATTAACCACCTAGCCATTTCTCTTCAGGTCATTTAGTAGCTCATAGGATTTATTCATAATAATATTAAATGACGCTATGAAATTTATTATAGAATAGTAGATACATAAAACATGTAATATTAAGGGGATAGAAGTACAACTGCAAGGTAATAAGACATTTATCAATAGCTGCCTCATTAGCTCCCACACTAAAATAGAAAGATTTGTGATTAAGGACTAATAGGTAAACTTGGGAGGCAATTCCCTTCACCAAGATAATCATGTTCCCTCTGCGGAGACTAGAGGCAATATGAAGGCAGTACTTGGTCTCTGGCAATAAGAAAGCTGTGGTTGTCATGAATATTTCTAGTGATTTCCACATGCTCTATGCTCTCATATCTTAACTGGTATATTCCAAGCAGAAATCTGTAAATGTATTTTTTCCCCATGTCAAACACAACATTTCTTTTTTAGCATGGCACTATCTTTGACCACATCAGATTTAAGTGTCACAGGTACTTTAATAAATTCTGATACCAGAGAACTCGGAGCACCAAAAGCACCAGCACCAGTTTAGAAAATATCTATACTATTGGTTTTGAATATGTAACTATATTTTATTACCCTACCTCGACATTCAAAGGTACATCGGCTTTCACAGTTCCCTCGACTAAAAGACTACAGGCGGCTTCACCCAAACATACTGATGACTTCAAAATTTTACTTTTGACATTAAGCAACTTGGTAGAGAAGACAAGTGCACGAGCAGGTCCTCCAGCCGATCCATCTGCGTGCACCTCTGTTGCAGTAGCTTGGAATGTGTAGTCATGCGAAGCTATATTGTGAATGATTACTGATGCATTGAATATGTGCACTCCCATAAACTGTATGAAATGGTTGTTAACTCATTATTACAATTTTATACATATATCTTCTACTTTCTCTTATAAATATAACTATATTAAATTTTCATAGGTAAATAAATTAAACCTAAAATATTTACTGTCTGATTCACAGTCAATATTGTTTCTTTCTGCTATGTGATATGTGAAGTTAGTACATATCTACTTCTATTAAATTAGATCTTGCCTTTTGAGACCTCCATTATCTAATGTTTACTTTTAATATACTTTAATATACATAATCATTCAACGTCAGCCTAAAGAAAATTACTTATTTCATGATAAGTGGCACATAAAAGACAGTGCTACAATTTGGAAACTAGATGGTATTTGTAAATTTCAATATTTTAAAATCACATGCATATTATTGCTATATTTCTTGCTTGTGATCACATTGAAAACATCACGGATTACATTATTTTTACCTTCAACCTTACATTGATCCATCTACAATAGTGGATCCACACTCTATTCATGTTGAATTAATGATTATAAACATATAATGGGAAAATCCATTGTCCGAGAGTTGTGAGCACTAAGTAGCACAAAGCCTATATGTCATGTAAAACCTAAACAAGTAATTACAAATATTGGGAAAGTATTTCAAGTATACGAATATATTGTATCCTCCTCTATATATTATTTAATTTATAAAAGTATTTTCTGTAACACAAAATTACCTGTGCAAACATAATAAGACTAGGAGGTAGCTTTTTGTCTCTGAAATCCAGCATTTTTTTCTTTGTTTTACTTAGTTCTCTGTTCAGCATCAAACCTATCTCTTCCTCCATGCTTTCTTTTGACAATGAGTTTTGTTTTGATAGCAAAGGTTTGAGTATGGTCTCAACGACCACACTCCTTCTTTCTTCTACATTGTTTGTTAATTCAATTCCTCTGATGACAACTGACACTAATTTGTTTATTTCTGAATTGAAGCAACTACTTTGAAAAGATACTTCATCAATATGCTGGAAACAATTGAGTTATTTATTTACACAGATTGGAAACATTGGCTTCTATTACTTCTTTAATTTATATCCTCATCATATATAGGCAGTTTTGTAGGTAATTAATTTCATATTTATAATGACAAACTAAAGCACAGGTCTACAGTGTATTAAAAAGAATTAAATAAAAGTATTCAGGACACTCAGTTTATAGAAATATTAATAAAAATACAGGTAATTCTCTTAAGGAGTTAGGTCTACTTTGAACCCTCACCTACATCATTTACAACTACAATTACATTAATTTTGCCATTAATATAATTTTTCACTTTACAGAATATCCGCTAATAATGGAATATTTATAAAATTATTAACAAAATTTTTTTTTATATCTTCAGAACTGAACTCTGATGATACTTACAATGGAATACCTGTCTTTTGATAAACTCACATCCTTTAGCATTAGTTTCGGCACGGCTATCCTTCCTATTTTGAGTTTTATATGATATTTTCTCTTAAACAGCCATGCCAAAACTGTCGGCAACAGCCTATAAATACATCAAACCAAAATAAATAATAAACACGATAACAATAATAAATAAATACAAAACATCTCTGACAAATAATAGGAAACTTGCCATGAAACGCACGAATATACAGCTACAAAAATGAAGGTTAATATCCATAACACATTCATTTTTGTACATTTACACGGTATCGATCGTATTAATGTTCATTAGTTGAGTAAACAACTAAATATCTTTAGTTATACAATTTTTCGTATGATTTATAACCTAAAAATAAATTCTATCGTCAGTCAATTGACAGCTGTCATTGTAATGTTTAAAAACTTTCTCAAGGCTAACAAAAGTTTAGGGAGTGTGATGAAAGCTGCTCCTGATTTCTGGCAGTACATGGCCATGGGAGTGAGAGATGCTTTAATATCTTTTTAGGGGTTATTTTACAGTTCTTATCACCTGATGAGTATCTACAAGCCCCTCTCAGTGCCTGTCTGACACAGATTGCTAGCGTCCAATGTATTCTTTCAACAAAAAACCAAAAAAAAATATTGTTTTATTGGCTATATAATTATTGCTGTGTAAGCCTATGTCCTATTATATTTATTGTCAAACTCTTTCCTTCTGTTGCCAAAGGGGATTTTTTTTTATTTATTTCAAGGAATATCAACATCTGTTAACACGTAATTCTAAATACAATATGCAACATAGAGCTAATTGGACATATTCATTAGTAGTAATTTTTTAAGTAGAAAAAATTATTTCAGTCATTTTGGTTATCGGCAATTATTTATTTACATTCCGAGCCAGATATTTCAGGTCACCGACATGCTTGTAACAACCCCGTTGTTGCAACTGCGCATAGACAATGGTAACCATTTACCATCAAATGGACTGCTTGCTTGTACGCTGCTCATTAGCATAAAAAAAGAAGGGATAAATTATCTTTCCGTGTGTCTGTTAATCAGATCTTTAATCTTTTATAGTATATTACATGGTGGTTAGAGAGATATTAATTAAATATTGTACAACAACTACGTTAAATGATAAATAGCAGTGTATGTTGATTTTGCTTGATAGTACGTATATAGATACGTTCTTAGGGTAGGACAAAATGTTGCTGTGATCGTAACAATAAACATTTTCTAGGTTACTGTAGCGTCGACGTCGACATAGACGTTGAGCGCTAGTTTGTGTAGCATTTTAGTAGTCTGACTTCAAGGACTAGAAGAGCTTCGAAGTCTTGAAATTTAACCAAAGTTTCGCAGCCTGTTTGGAATTCATGGATTATGCATGAATTTACAAGCGGTTCCGTGATATTATTGGCTATTATAGAACTATTCTGAAGGCTCCATTATACAGTAAATAAGTATCTAGAAACTAATAATTCGAGTTTCGTAAGTAATCACTTCTATACTAATATTATAAAGAGAAAAGATTTGTATTTTTGTTTGTAATTAATAAACTTAGTGTTTAATTAGCCCTGAGTAACATAGGCTGTATGATATTCTTTATGAAAATGATTAAATAACATTTAGATCCACGTGAACCTCTAGACACTTAGACTGTAGACACAGTATTCTATAAATTGCTCTCATTACAAATTAAATTCAAAGTAATTAAAAATTTTCAATTTTTTTTAATAGTGTCTTATGAGTCACTTAACAAACTAGCTTGTAGGTAGTGTGACGATAATGACTCATTGGTAGAATGAATTGGTAGAAACAATAAAAAAATCAATTAAATATATTTATTCATTTTACTACGCTATGAGATTTGTACAATTAAGATTTCAAGGCCACGACCGCTTGGCAGAATAACCTTCATACTTCTTTCGCGCTTTCAAACCCGTCACTATGGTGGAACTCTTAGGAAATGCTGATTTACCTTGGAATAGAGTGTCCTTATCTGAAAAATCAAAGTATAAATAATTATTAAAATATCATGAAAAGAGTGTCTATCTTGCCAATATCAACAGGAGTGTTGTTTATGTTATAGCATGATGTTATCTAATGCTTATTTACCCCTATATTCTTCTTTATATACTTGTTTTCAAGATGAGAATACAGTTGCACTTGAAACCATATCATGGTATCCACATGAAACTATGGAACCACCTTTTCACTGGCATCAGATGAGATTATGGACCACTTGTCATTCAAACATCATACCAGAGTTAGCTTATAATATACACCCCTACCACAATCTCAGTTTCATTGCAAAACAAAGTAAAAACATCACCCAGTATCACTTACACACACTACAACTGCAATATTAGACATCAGCATTCAGGAAAACCCATAATAAATTTATTACAAGATTTATATTGTATTGTATTAGATACAATAATTATATAGCACAACATACTCTGTACCTTATATTAATGGGGGTAAAATACATTTACATATACTCCATTGTTTTCCAGGCAGGTTACATGAAAACCTAAAACGAAAATCCCTATAACATCCTCAAATTGCCTCCTTACTTATCAGAAACATGTAACTAGCATTGCTTCAATTAACATGTGTTTCACCATACTCTGCCATAGTGTCCTGACTTTAAAAAAACATATATGATGTTCAAAGTCTTTCTATGGACTTCATCACAATATGTATATACATTACCCAGGCTCAGGCCCAGGCCTGTTTTTTATTATATATTATAATATAATAACATTCTAACCTGGATGGAATCTGACATAATCCTCTTGCACATGTAAGTTCTTGGGCAACTCCATTTTCTTCAGAGCATCAAAAGGTGTTACAGTTGTCACGGGTGTTTTATAAAACTGTTTTAGCTGATCTGAAATTAGAAAATTCAAAGCAATAATTAAAACATGGCTCCTGAAATTAATCTCTTATTTTATATCTAACTATTATCACGTTTTATTAAAATACTCTATTTTTGGAAGTAATCAAGATTACATGGAAAATGTTATCTGGTTGACAAGGTTTACTTCAAAATAAATATTTGATGCAATCTAATAGCTTTACTGCCTATACTTTTTGCAATAGTAATTATTAATTAATGAAGATGTTTTTTAAATATTTATCAACTGTATTTTAGGTAAAATCCTTATAAACATACATACAAATCTACACAGAGAATTTTATAAATGAGTATAGATATATATATATACAAGAATAATAATTATTATCACAGTATGTACAGAAATATTTTAATATAATACAATCTTACATATCTTGGCAAGCAAAATACAATGGTGAAACACAAAAAAAGTTTTTTTATTTTATTCTTGAAACATTTCCATAATTTCCATTTTCATATAGTCAATTATAATCTACAGTTAGAAAAATAGTAAATAAAATGAATATAAAGAAGATTTTTTCATTTGAAGATTATTACAATGTATGTTTTATAATCTCTTGCTATAAATCAATGAAGGTTTTTGTATTACATGCAGAAACTCAGATTTATTTTAAAAAATATTTCAGGTATGGTTATTCAAATATTTGATAGTTTTATTTGATATTACACTTTTCAATGTTTACAAGGAAACCAGATATTAATTCTCAACACTCCTATGTGACATGTAATATATTGGTTTTCAGAAATTACTAGTTAAATAAATAAATATTATTGCTTATTGCTTATTACATTTCCATAAATATTATTGCTTATGAGAGCAAAACTGCATAAACAAAGTAACTCTAAAACAACTAACCATGTTTGTTACAGAAACTTACCTACAGTTTCAATAGTATGCAACATAGAATTTGGGACACTATATCCTGTTTCGTTAAAGCAAGCTTTTAAAACTATAAACTTAGTTTCAAGAGCATCAAATTCTGAACTAGGCGTTAAACCACTTTCTGAGCATATCCTAAGAACAGTGTCTTCTATATCAGCGGGTGGATCCCATTCTTTATTTGGTCTCAGAAAACTGTAAATAATAATACTTATTTGTAATTAAGTCAACGGATTGCAAATCAAAGTAGTATCAAAAGAACAGTTATTTACACAAATTTGAAAAATATCAGAAAAGTTTGTGGTAAATTTCCATCACAAAAAGGTGATTCCTTGTAAAATATATAGATTTGTGTTATGAATGTTACTCTAACATGTTTTATATAAATATATCTATAATACAACAAACAGATCTAATTAAGAAAAAAATAATGTTTTAGGCGGCTGTGATTTTATCGTTCTCAGAATTAATTGAACGCTTGAAACTTACCCTCTTGCTGCCAAAGACTCGGCTGCTGCTTGTAATTTTTTATCTACTTTAGGATATTTTTTCTGGACATTCCTTACAGATATGATCTGAAAGAATTGAAAATATTTCTAATCATTACGAATGATACAAATCAAAGTTTTACCTCACATTATTATATAGCATAACCTAAATAACCTGTAAATTTGATCGTTGCAATGGAAGTAATAGATTTCTTAACATTGTGCAATACTATTATGTATTTTTTGTCCGTATATTATTAAAGGTTTTCTTTAAGTTCAATATTTACGAAATAGATTTGTAATTTTTTTTCATAATTCTACTTGACGTTTGATAATAACATTGCAAACGCTACTTCATTCCACGCAAAAGTTACTTCCAGTTATTGCATTCTACTAAATAATTTATAGACATCAAATATTTTGGAGTATGCATTTAATAAATTAAATAGAAAACTATTTAGTACGAAATCTTTATGGAATAAATCTTGTCAATATAACTCATTCTTAACATCAAATCAATGTTTTTAAAATCAAAAGTCTGAAGTGGAAAAACGGAACGCGTAATAATTTCTGGACGTAACTTGTTTTTGTGTTGTGCCACTGAGTGCAGCACCGTCGGCTTGGGTTGTTGTTTCCTATCCGCCATTTTCCAGTCGCCATTGAAAGGTGAAAACTACACTAAATGTCGGTGATGATTTTAAGATTTTGAGTGGTTTCTTTAAGATTACATCTGTTTTTAGTGTTGTGATATGAAAATGAAGTGCCCCGGACTACCATGACGCATCAAAATCACCAAACAAACGGTGCAAGTCTCGAGGATTGCCACACAAACTTCTTCGCCTTGGTAAGTCACTTTTACATTGATGAAAGTATTCGTATGTAGGTACTTTTCTTTCGAAATCATTGTAGTTCGTGTGATATTCTCGTCGTGCGTTGTTGTTAAATTTAATTTTTAAAACTATTTATCAATTTAGGAATAATGAGAACACGACATCCAAGTGGACGATTTGAATATCGGTTTTAGATGCTGATATACAAAATTCACCTTAATGCGATTCGGTTGCCAATAATATGTATTGCGTGAAAATGTTTGAATGGGACAATTTGCGCTATAGAAGTTAAAGACGCCCAATCGTTAGTCATCCTGGCATCGTTCTCGGCTCACCGCAGAGTCACGTCGAGTTGCTAACCCACAAAATGTCAACGCATTCCGTCAGCGAGGCCACAAGAAGCCACCGGCCCATAGAGGTCATTTTGAATTCACCTGGCCGTAGCGCAGACCGTAATGCGTTCGCGAGACTAGTTTCGCCTGCTCGAGGAAATGACTTTCTTATTACATTTTTATTGGTTCGTTAGGTTCGACAATGTGACACAACACATCGGGTGTTTATGTATGTATAAGCATAGAAAAGAAACAGTCGGGGTCATTCATTATCGGATTGTAGTGTCGAGTGAGTGGATTTGCGTAAGCGTAATGTTCATACTTCATAGCTGGCGCGAATTTTATCAGATTGTGTTCGGGTGAGGATTATCGGAGCGAGGGGAGTGTGCGCGGCGCGGCGCCGGGGGCGGTCGCTCGTCCTCGCGGCTCGCCGAGAAGCGAGAACAGAACGGGCGCCACTTCCACCTGACGCGTTGCCATATCTCCGCGGCACAGGCGGCGCGCGCCTGCCTGCACCCGTCTCCCTCACGACTCCGCCTATCTCGACGCGATACAAATTACCGATTTCTTGCCCTGCCTGCTTATTGTCTAATTATTTATGCGTCGTTTGCGGACACCGCATTGCTTTTGTCCTATGGAATTTTACTCGTTTACGTCGTACGAGTCGAGGTGACGCATCCGAGACCAATAGGTTGACGAGTTCATTATACTGTCGTAATCATATGTCTTAGAAACATTAAACAAACACACGAACTACTGTATGATCGTTTTATTTTTGTTTTGTATGATTTGCATTGTTGTATATGAGGCTGAATGTTTACCTGATTTCGTTCCGTGGTGTTCGTACTCGCATCTGCGGAGCGAGATGACAGATGTGGCGGACTCGGAGCGCGCGCGCCGGCTGCGCAGGCGTCTTGCGCTCGCTCATTCAACCGTTTATGAATGGTCGTAATAATTGTAACTTTCCCATAAGCGAGCTTCTGCCCAAGTATCATTCGCACACTTAGATAACCCATTCGCATTTGCCTTTGTTCGTTAAATTATTTATTTAACTACCTGCTTGTTTACACATAGCTTTATAATGAATGTGGTACATACACAAAACCGGTTATAAATGCCTTTTATTTATCTACCGACAGTACTGGGAAAAATGTCTACGTATTTTTATAAATATTACTTAGAAGTAAATTCACCACTGTGCGTCTAACTTTAGCATGGTTGTTAGGGTGGTTTTTAAATTCTCATAAATTTTATTAAACATTTCATGCCTTCAACTAGTTCTTTATAGAAACGATTAATATCTAAAATAATGATTTTAAATCCTGCAGGGCGTTTCTGAGTATTATTTATCAAGTGAAATCTTCTGATTTTCGTAGTGAATAAAATGTCTATTAAGTGAACGCTTGGAACGGTCCATTGAATGTCGTAACGTTAACAGCTAAGTTATTCATGGCATCTGACATAAGCGGCGCGACCTGCCGCGCGTGCCCTCCAACCCGTTATCACCCTCCGTACATACAGAGCACGACTTCAATACTCTCCTCTAATATGCTCATTTCCCTAGCGTTATGAGCCCTTCTCCGTCGAGCTCTTAATATCAAATATTTTATGAGCCAACATAAGTAATTTTGACGTTGTTTGTGGCCTGAATGTAGAAGTCAAATTGTTCCATTAATATTTGACCACTCGTTGTTTATGTTTATAATATTTTCTTTCTACGTTCTATATATTACCTACAAAATATATTCCATCCACTGCTATAAGCGATCTTTTCTCGTACACGCCGTTTTTCTGGTCCTCTGCTAGCCTCATCGTCTGCTAGCGAGATCGAAAATGTCATATAGCGGGATGTTAGTCTACTTCGGAGCATTTCTCCGTTTTGAGGATACCACTCAGTCCTACTTTGGTCCATGTGTTGGAATTCCGCCTGCTCATCTTCACTTCACCTACGTGATGTACGCACGCACGTTTTCGGCTTTAATGCGACTTCGAGTGTCCACGTTTAGGACACGATATGGACCAAATTCTACCTCATTCCGTAGCTTAGTTTTATACTAACCATTTCGATACCAAAACAGGCAGGTGTATAACATAGTCTTTAACCTGCTGTAAAACTATTTAACTTTACAAATGTTGGTACAATAAAAGTACGATTCATGTATTGTGCAAATGTACAAGACGTTAAAATGAAACTAGAAGAAAACCCATATGTAAATTCGATTTTAAACCAACGATCGTAAACGCGATAACATGCATTAGTAAGTCGGAAAACAGAAGCGGCATCTTGTTAATAAATAAGCAATTATAACCAAGAACACTGACTGAGAACTCGCTTTCGACGCTTGCCCAAGGTCGTTGAAAACCTACCTGGCTTTACGAAATCCGTGCCTTACTTGTCACGGCGTGTCCCAGAGGATTTTGAACTTTATGCAAATAATTGTACAGTTTCAATTACCAATATTACCATTACAGTGCATGATAATATTAACAGAGGTGACTGTAATGACCTCTCGGTGTTGTAAAACGCTTGATTTGTTGTTGCCGATCACAAAAACTGTACGAGTTAACACAGTCCATAATAATGTAAACTTAATGATGTGAATTTGTATAAAGGTCCATCGATGGCCGGTATTTTGTATTTTAATCACCTACTTGAACGCTAAACAGTTTACTCACTATAACTTAATTTATGTTTCGAACGTAACCCGTATACACAGTTCGAAAGAACAAACTTCGCTTCAGGCGTATTTTTATATTGCACGGGATAATTGTGATAATAGTGTACTTGTTGAATTTATATAAACACTAACCGTCACCCATTCGCTACTTGTAACTATACAAAATAGAAACATAGCATGGTGACCACCTTCAAGGTGAAAATCTGCCACTAAATACCCATATGTATGTTCCGGCAGTTGCACTTGAGAGCCAGTCTCTCTATTAGGCTGGGCGTGTCCACCATCTCGGGCCACATTGTCACTTATCATCATGTGAGATTGTGACTATAACACTAAATCTATAAAGTATATAAAAATCTCGAAAAATATATGATACATTGACAATGGAATCCAAAAACTAAGAATCCTAGAAACTTTGTATCAATTGGCCATAATCTCGTCCCAATACGTTGAGTTTTGACGTCATTGAGCTTCGAAGAAACTTTATTTTCCCTATATAATATATAGATGGCTATGTAATAATAATACAAAAGCTTAATAAATAATTCGAACTAATATAATTATTTTTTTTATTGTCGAACAGTTTTTCTGACATTTATTTGTTTAATGTAATAACATAAAAAAAAAACTTTAAATTCAAATATATCAGAACGCCTCCTATTTACTGTACCGGTGATCAGAAAAGATAAGACGGTAATAGATGAAAGTCAATTATTAAATTGTATACATTTTTTTATCCCAGCACTGCATTAGACTTTAGAGATGAATAATTTGCCAATCATCGTTAGATGTTATTTATTTATTTCATTTTTACTACATAAGATTTTTAACTAAATATCATGCCAAAACTCTCTAATCATTCAAATATCTCAGAATAAAATCTTGAAAACGACAAATCATTCCTTCGAGTTATAAGCAAACAGGTCTAGTAATAGGAACAGTACCACAATTTCATTATAAACAAGTAGAAGTACGGAATGAGAAGTAAGATGAGATATACTACAGTACAAGATGCCGATTTGCAAGTCTCATGCCGTCTGGATATACAATATTTGTCCCCGAAACGTAACGAACGAAGAAAAAAGTTCACTATGACTGATTTTCCATCATATGCATGGTTATTGCAACCGAGTAGGGTATAGATCACTATAAAACCGCAATACTACGACTTACCACATTACATTTTTTACATTATTATTGTATTTTTTTTTTTAATATTTTCCGTGGTTGTTTTGTTCTTATCTGTATGTCGCACTCGTAAAAATAACAGTGACTTTGACCTTACAATATTACTAGGGTAATATAATTGAAACTTATTAGTTATCACTACCTAAAACTATCATAGACTGCTACCTATATTTCTATGCATAAATAAGTCACTATGTTATGAGGTTGTTTGTACGGAAAAAAATTCATTACACTATATATCACAATCTTTCAATGAACCCGAAATTTCGCTTGAGGAAGAATATATGATGAAATCCAAGTCTCAAGTTGTTGGAAACTCTTTCTAAATTAAGTGCTGTAAAGACGCGACGTTGATCAATGTTAATATCTGTAATCCAGAAAATAACCTGTCGATAGCATTATTTACATTGTACATGAGAAATATGGTAAACTAATCAACATCAATAACTATCTTCAAGCGGTGAGTTTGTTGTGCTGCGGGGATCGTTATCAGCCAGCTGATAAGTTATCATTCCGTAACGCTCTGCGCATCAAGGTTCACGCGAGCACGGCGGCTATCGTTTATCGACATCTGTCGCTCTACACCAGAAGACATTCTGTATTTATTACAATATTAATAATGCTGCGAATTACCGTTTACATATTTACTCACGTTGTCGGGTCTAGTACGCGTTGCCATGGCAACCTGTAACGGTAAGCCTGTTTCTAGTGCCCATAAATTAATTCACGCCCAAACTTTTGTCATTTGAAACCCCGCTCACCAGGGCTAGGCTACGTTACATTAAGTATTAGTTGCCTTGTCATATATATTAAACGTATGTATGACACAATTTCTGGGTATACTGTATTCGAAAATGATTGGCTGAAATGGGAGTACAATAAATTACTTTACTATAGTTTTTATGTTTCTCGAATTTGGTACGTCGATAAAATGTTTTACTAATATTCTACAAGTTCAGTTTAGAGGTTCAATTTTAAGACCTAACCATGGAATTTTTATTGCAACATAAATTGCATGCATCCAATGTATTATCTATAATCTACTTCAAGTGTGATGCACAGAGCTACGTAACATGCTACAAAATTTCATTATTTAAGGACAAATAACGTAAGTTTGTAAAAATACTAGAAATTAACACATGGCAGTTAAGATCCCGGCAAAAACTCTTTTGTCTTAGTGGCATCTCTTTTTTTTTCAAACGATTATTTGTCTCTTTTATGCCACGCTTATTCGCACTTCAATCAGTTATCAACAAAATTATATCTATACTGATACCAATATTATGAATGTGAAGGTTTGTATGTTTGGATGTTTTTTACTCAACTACGTAAAACCGGATGTATGGATAAGAATGAATTTGGTTGATATAGGATATGTTTTATTCCAGAATTATTTTTGGTTCTTAACTTAGATCTAATTCTATTGTCAACGCGGTCGAAGACACTAATAAATATCTAGTCATCAATAAATTTATATTACAAGGATTGGAATTTAACTCCATCTCTTTATATATTCGATGATCCATTTCATTTGAATATTTATTTTGCATATGTTTCGCATCTTCTTTAAGTTGAAATGGAAAATGTCATACATAATTACACCTACATATTTATACGATTTCACCGGTGAACATTATTCTGATGTAATAATAACCACTGGAACTAAGCAATACTGTCACTGGCATTTTTAAACCGGTCTTTATAATGCTTTTTTTTTTCTTTGGCCCTATCGAAGTCAATTTACAGAAGCATCACTTGCGTAACGTGTAAGATAAAACACGTACATAAACCCGCTTCGCACTCACGACACGTGACTCGAATCACGTAGAGAAATTATGGTGAAAATAATTTCTAAGTATTGTTTTAGTACATAGCGAAAACGTTAGTTTGTTTGATTGAACGCGTTAATCTTAAAAACTACCAGATGGAATACACAAATTCTTTTTTTATTTGATAGAGAAATCATCGAGGACGGCCTTAGGTTATTTATTGTCACACTAATTCCAATAGGAACAAAGCTGTACTAAAAAAGTTACAAAAACGGGCAAAAGTTGTAAATAATTTATAGTCCCACGCGGACGAAGTCGTGAACACATCTAGGTATATATATATATATAGTATTAATTCTATATAGATTCACTTATGAAACTGCGTATTTTATGTCAAATGCAAATAAGAAAAACAATATTATTTTACTATTAAACTAACCAAAGCCAAATAATTTCTACGATTTAGTGTCTTTATTCTTAAACAGAGTTTGCATTGTATATCTAATTATTGTAAAATGAAGAATAAATCTTAATAATACTAAGCACGGGACAATTCAAATTCACCGCTTAGTATTGGGAAATCAGCGTTCTATCAATGATCCACGCTGTCCAACCAGCCTGCTATCGTCTCGGCACTGGATGCGACGTGTTTACCACCACACGCAAGATGGTTGGGACCAAGTCTGATACAGATATGTTCCACATCGCTTGTTTGCTCGTCCCAGAACGAGGGCACATCTAAGCGTGTAGTTATCATGACTATAAACATGTTGGACGCACAAGTAGGACAACAGAATTAGGTTAAATTATTACCTACATGACAAAAGTTCCTTTGTATTACATTAATTACTAAGTTCCTATGTCACTAAAAGTTAATTATCTATCCTGCGCAAACACTATTTTTATCTGGATTAAAACTACCCTGTGTTTTTTCTGTACCTCTGAAAAGGTCTATGCAAAATTCCATGGCGATCGGTTAAGTAGTTTAAGCGTAAAAGTGTAACAAACAAACCTACATTTGAGTTTTTAACATTAATTAGTTATGCATATGTATCTACAAATCGTTACTCAATTTTTGCTTTTCCATGCCCTCCTAAAGACATATTTGGCGCCACCCGTACACTATCTAAATAGTACATAATTATATGCAGAGACATAAGAAACGGTTGCCGCTAAACGTTTCTACGTCACGTGTTATCAGTCGCGATAACGTTCACATTTGTACCGTTTTATCTGGCAGTCGTCAATGTTAATTATTTTTGTACCAATGGTTCGTATGTTCGTCTATGAAGACTTGACAATTTATAAATGGTACGTTTTTAATTGTATTTATATTTTGAAGGCGATATCCCGCTGTTCGTTTAGGTTCCTAGTTTAAAAACTATGGAACTGACAGCTTAGGATGATAAAATATATCAATGTTACAACCATAGAAATATATTAGGCTTTTCCTAATGCCCACCTGGTTAGCTATCATCATCAAGTTGTAAACATACCGCCAAATACATATACATGTGTTCCGGCAGTTGCACCTGATAGCCAGTTCATCCAGTAGGCTCAGCGTGTTCACCATGTTGGGCCACATCGTCATTTAACATCAGGTGAGATTGTGGTTATAACACTAACTCTATAAAGAATTAAAATAGGGCTCGCAGACACTGGATATATACTGGATATCTTCAAAACGTAGTTAACCAAAATTCACTGTCAAGAATTTATCACCATGGGTAGGATGGTCGCGACTCTGTTGGCTTCAGATACCGACCATCCCGGGAGATTGCAAGCTATACATCGGATAATCCCGGGACGCGTTACGCCTAAATGTGCTTTAAAGCTGATTTTATACCTGGTGGGCGCGTTGTGGGTGGTCCAACAAACAATATTTTCCCTTTCTGCAGTCTTTTCCCGAGTTATAATAAAAGAACAAAACGAATTACCCATATTCAACGTTATAGTGACGGTCCCGAGTTAATCAAAAAACCCAGTAGCAAATAAACAATTTCTGATTTCCAGAAAAACTACCAGATGCACTTATCTATGAATTCCATATATTTGTATAGAATACTACTGCCTCGAGATACATTGTTCAGGTCTTTCTAGTAGAGGTTAATAACTCGACCACAGCGCCACTTGTCGCGTACTATATTAGTAAATAAACTTTCTCCGCAAAAATATAAATTTTCTTAAAAATCGGCACACGATGTAGAAGATCGATTTTATGTTTACAAACACCAATTTTTACAATTATTCGCAAAGTGGTATTAATATTCAATTAGTATTGACAAAATATTACTAAGGTACAGAAAACACTTTCAATGTTTTTTTAATAGATAACCATACAGCTCTTCAATAGCTATTAAACGGAAAAAGATACTAACCTGTTAGATCTTTGCCTCTTATGGATGTTTTTTATAACTCGTCAATATGCATTATAGCCTGTTTGAAAAGTGAGTTTTTCAGGAAACACGATTCAAGATAATGGAACTTTATAATTCTTAAATGGATCAAAAGCATATTTTCGTAGATTCCTCAAATAACACTTATTAAAAGTAACTAAGAAATCTATATAAATGATTTAATATACAACTGATTTTGCAGTATTATTGTTTACACTTTACATATAAGTCTGGATATATGTGACTATTAATTTACGAATATTATATATTTTCTACGATTATTTTAATTACCCTCATTATTTTAATGAATATTA
Source organism: Actias luna (assembly GCA_039707435.1). NCBI lineage: Eukaryota > Metazoa > Arthropoda > Insecta > Lepidoptera > Saturniidae > Actias > Actias luna. Next base: position 17,499,108 of record JAZHAC010000017.1, on the reverse strand, counting down.
AAAACGGTCATTGACGTATTTTATTGAATAACATAAGAGATATAAAAAAAATTGAAGTTGACACTGCGTTGACATTGACTAACACGAGGAAAACTCGATAATTTCCTAGGGAACTGGTCTGACGCGTAACGTATTCAATGACACATTCTTGTCACTGCAGTAAGCGCACTGCGTACGTACTGTATGTGGTATAAGTCATTTCTATTTTTCTTGTATTTTTTTGCATTCTCATATAGTATCTAAACTGGTATTTTGTAGTATTTAGTATACTGTGTTCTTATTAATAATTGGATGATTAATCTTTTTTGTTTCTGTTTGCAAGAATTTTGTTTTTGATATCTAAGGAAATTAGCCTATTACATTAAACGCGCGTTGTAGAAAGCTGTTACATTTGATACTTTCCTTCTTTCCCGCCATGCTTTGAATTAGGTTAAAAACACCGAATCCTCAGTATACAGTGCCTCTGTCTCCTCCAGGAGAACGTAAATTCTAGTGAAACTAAAGTTGTATTTCAACAAACTTTGAATACGAATATGTGATTAGTTAACTTACAACAACTTATTGTTTTCGAATTGAATGACTGTATAAAATTATTTCTTAGAATCTCAAATGTTATTGAAATATGACGTTCCAAATGTTTGGATTAGAAACAAAAGTTCAAAACAACAATTTATTACGAGAGAGAATATTAACGTTATGTCTGTAAGTTCTAAGGCCGTTTCTTTTGATGACAATTAATCCATTTATTTTACAATAACTGTACCTGCGACTTTGTTCGCATGGAACTAAAAACTATTAAATATCTAGTGCCCGTTTTTGTAACTTTTTGCAATACAGCTTTGCTCTTATTAGTGATAGCGTGATGTTAAATAGCCGAGTCTGCCTCAATTATTGCTCTTACTAAAACAATATTTGAACCCCACTGGCACTTCTTACGGTTAACGCTTTCAAACAAATTTTACCGCTTTATAATATTAATATACATGTTTTTGTTTTAATATATGAATACGCCACGGCTGGCAGATACGACTTGTTGACACTCCAGGGAACCAGGTGAACCTCGACAGATCTGGTAACGCGACTCATCTCCAGACGGGTCCGAGCCCTTTACTGTGACCTGGTTGCTATTATCTCGGTCACGGGTCTGTAGCAGTGTACAGGAGCTTGAAGGATATTATCCAATGCGATCGGATACTCGTCATAATCGTAGTAATATTACGTCTGATTCCAGTGAATATAATGATTCATTATTCGCGTGTAAGGCGCTAGTATGAGCAAAATGGTTCCCAATAAACTTCCAAAAGTACAGGACCGATTTTGAAAATTCTTTCATCCTTAGAATGCTATATTATCCCTGAGTAACATAGGCTACAAAAAAGTTAAAAATTTTCAGTTCCATGCGCACCAAGTCGCAGGCACAGCTAGTAATTATAAATATATATAGAACTCACACACCATTTTGAAACACCCATAAAATAATGTTATGTCATGGCATTCGTGTAAACCTTGTTGCCTGGTACATTTTACGTTTCATTAAATGGATTAGTGTATAAATCACGACCTACATACTTGTGTTCCTTATTCGTTGAAACGCTCGTCAATTAGTATCCGAGGTCGCAGGGTCCTTGAGTGCAAATGTCTCAGCGTCTTGCGTCCTTCGCCCTACGTTGTCCTCAATCGTGGGTGTTTCGAACGAAGTGATTTAGTCCAACCAATGGAAATGTGTTCTCGAATTGCTTACTAGAAATTTCTCTTATTGATAGTACAAGGAAAATGCGAATACGTTCTATAGATACGTAATTAAATTATCCCTACTACAGAGCCGAGAGGTCACAGGTTCTATCGCAACTCGTGACTGTTTTTATGTTATGAGCGTTGTGTCTGAGTGGTAAATATCTATATTTGTATCCTAGCTAATATTATAAATACGAATGTCTGTTTATTTATTTATTAACTTCTCATATCTTAACTATTCAGTCGATTATAACAAAATTACATTAATTACACGTTGTCAACAGTATAAACAGGAGTCAGAAAAGAATTAATACCTTTTATCCAGAAAAAAAAGACTATTTCTGATGGATAAAATTTTAATTTTTGGTTATGAATCGAACGAAGTCTCGGGTACACCTATGTATGACATAAAACAAATATTTACTTGTTTTGAATTTAAATATCTATATATCAAATTGTGGTACCGTTTATTTGAGCTAATATTGTCAATGCTAAAAGTAACTCTCCGTTTATTACGTTTTTACGAATAAACAGCTAAATCTAAATTTTAAAAGCTAAAGAAATTTTGGTATAAAGATAGATTGAACCTTGGAGAAGGATAGGCGATCCTAATATTGTAAAAATTAACTTGAAGAGGTGAAATAGGAGAGACATTTATATATGGTATATATATGGTAAATAGTGTCTTCGTATTACTGGTAAATCGACCCACAAGCGGGTATAATAAAGATTGAATCCAATTATTAAAGTTTACGCGAAAGTAGTTTGCGCATAGCTAGTTCATTATAAATATAAATCTTAGCATTGAAAAAAAAACATGTGTTAAGTAAATTATATGAAAACATAGTAGTAGAACGTGGAAGAACAACCGACACGCCCTATTCTGTCGTGCAGCAGCTTTGTTACGGGCTGAAGGGTGTGTTGGTTTGCAACATGTACCCGGCACACGAACCGTATCTACTTCTAGCGAGTAACAACTAATTAGAATGAGACGTCAGTTACAATACTAAGCCTGGTAATAGATCACTAACTGAATAAAATATTGACTTTGACACACTTTGCGCCATCGACTTCTTTTCTGCTCATATTTTTTATACATGAATTTACGCATATCCAGCACTCACCTGGTTTGAAGCCTACATATTTAACTTATCTGCTAGAAGACGCCGGAAGAGCTACTTCCGAATTGCATTCAGTTAAATATCTGTAGGTTCCATATTGTTGCTTTTGCAATTGAATGAAGCTGTGATGGCTCAGTGGTAATGTGTTCGGTGTCGCACCGAAAGGCTGATAAAGCCTTTCTTACAGATTAGCTGGAAAACATCTATTAGTAGGAGTATTAAGGCAGCTACTTTTGACAGTCAAGTCTTCTCTAGGCTCACCAAATTTGTTTAATTCTATTAGTATTCTAAGCTGTCATGTTATAGTTATTATCTATTTTGTAGCTTTAAGTAAGTTTTAAATCTTGGAAAGGACTCTAGATTTATGTCATTTATAATTGTGGTAATTTAAAATAATTCAAGTTTACGCGAATGTAGCTTCACGGGCATAGGTTCTCTTCTATAAGCGCTAATATTGAATTATATACAAGGGTGAGTTTCCTGGATCAAGATAAAAATAAGTCTATTATTTTAGTTAGTACTAAGATTTTACAGTTTGACATGAATCTACGTGTGTGTGGCCACACTGAGCCACCATGATCATGCAAGGCGAAACGTCTTTTCCTCTTGTTTTATTATGAACCACGAATTCTGGGTCAAGGTTCTGTTTTGATGAGACTGTCTCGAGGAAAACATTTGTCTCTTTCTTGTTTGGTTTAGTCATGTTGTTTGCTCTCCCCGACGTTATGTCATACCATTCAATATCTTTGATCGATGAAGTTATATTGGAATCTTTATGTTGTTTGTTTTTTTGTAGATATCTATACTGTTTAGATGCGATTATTTATTTGTATACGTATGATATTGTCTCTATAATATTCTCCATCGGTTACCAATAAAGGTCTTCCGCTACATACGAACGAGTCGGGGCGAGTCCGGCCGCGACCGCGGTCACGATATGTAGGTCAAGATAACAGAAGAGTGCCACGGTACCCGTTCCACATTTATTGCACCGATTCTGTGGTGCCACCGTTGCACGAATATGACATTATATCAGATATTTTGTAAACTGATAAGTGATTTTCTCCTTTTACGTAAATATAAAAATATCGAAGATTTTGCTCAATAGTGCATAAATATATGAAATATTAATTTACTTTCTAAAAACTATGTGATAATAGCATATATATGTAGGAATCAATAATGCGAGGATTCTCTACATTTTTTTTCAATTATGACTTGCTCACATTAAAATTTTTCTAATGATGTGTTCAGGGTACCACAGAATAAGCTAAAAACATAACACAGTGTTACATATCAATGTAATCCCTTTTTAAAATAATATTTCGACATGTAATTAAAAAAAAGGCGCAGAAACATTATTGCTACCTTTTTACAATGTCATGTCATGTTTCAGTGTCGCGAGTTAAAAAAAAAAATTCCTAACTATTCTTGGGTGGATATTTCTGAAACTATAAATTCCCTACAATAAAAATTACAAAGCAGTAATTTGCATGTGTTCTTTATATTTACGAAAAACCAAGGGTTGATTTTTATTACGCGGTTGAAATGGTAACACGATGTTCGTGAGAACCAAGAAAGGGTCTTAGAAATATATTAATCTTAAAGTAGCTATTTATTAATACCTAACAGGTTTAGCGCTATGGCCATAATGTCACCTGATCTTAAGTGACGATACGGTCTACGCGCCTATTGGTCTTTGGCGGCAGATTTTCAACTTGAGGGTGGTAGCTAGCCAGGCGGCCCTTAGAAAAAGCCCAAATGCTACAGTTTCCTCACGATGCTTTCCATCACCGAAAGCTCAAACTCATAGTAGGTAGTTGGATTCGAACTTACGTGCCATGACGCGGCGATCCTACACGCTAGCACTGAGATATCATCGCTATATTATTGTTATTTATTAAGCATGATTATGTAGTCACTCAGAATCAATAGCACTCGTTTTTTATATCATATTTCAACAAAGTGTCTGCAGTTGTACCTGACTACAAGAAACAGTATAATGTCAAAACAGTGATGACCTCTGAGCGAAAAGCAACCAGTTAGTCTTGTAAGCCTCTCAGTAGCTAGGTTTTGATAATCTGCCCTCAAATACCTATAGGTATGTTCTGATAGTTGCACTTGACGGCCAGTCCTTCCACCGGCATTAACGTTTCCGCCATCTTAGGCCACGTCGTCACTTAACATCAGGTGAAATTGAGGTGTAACCCAAAAAAAAAAAACCCAACTAATCCCGAAACGTGACAAACCATAACTGAATCACTGTGAAAGATTTCATCTACATATAGTGTTTTAAGCGAAACGTTAGCTTATTTGAACGCATTAATCTTAAAAACTAAAGGTCGAATTTTAAAAATTATTTTTGCATTTGAAAGAGCTATCATTGAAAAAAGCTTCTGGTTACTTAACATCACGCTACCACCAATAGGGGCAAAACTGTATTGAACGAAGTGGCGGACACAGCTTTTATATTTATATATTCGCATTCATGTATGGTTAGGCTTACCATACGTCCCGGTTTGACCGGGATAGTCCCGGTTTGGGATCCCTGTCCAGGCGTCCTGGTCAAAATTTTGATTGCAATCATTTCAAAAATGAAAAATACAAATTAAGCGAAAAGCAAAATGAAAATGAGCCTCTTTCTCTTCTGCGTCCCGGTTTTTGCATTTCAAATATGAAAAACACAAATTAAGCGAAAAGCAAAATGAAAATGAGCCTCTTTCTCTTCTGCGTCCCGGTTTGGCTCTTCGTAATTATGGTAAGCCTATGTATGGTTATTATGCTATAATACATAAACCCTGAATAGGGTGTATCAAATTTATAACAAATTGTTATTATTTAGATTATACATATCTATATACTATTTATACATACAAATGATCCAATTATTTAAATTATATTATTATTTTATTAGTTTAGCCTATTTATAATTTAATACAGTTATATAAGCAGTATTAGTAAAAAAAATACGTATAAATAATTCTGCTATCAAATCATTACTAGAAAGTTTTTAAATTTATTTATATTGTATTGCTTTTTAGAAAAATCTAGTATATTGTTACAAATAGTTATGGATCTATAGTAAGGACTGTTGTTACATATTTATAACTTATATTCCGGTGATAACGCGATCAACCAATAAACTCCTACTTACGGTCTAAAGAAATTAACCGACAGTATTCGTCTTTACCGGCGTGATAATGAAACTCATTAATACTATCGAGAGTGTTTCGCATTGAAACTTCTTTCATATCGATCGGGGCGGTAGTAGCAAGTCTTCGCTAGCCTTGCGCGCTCCACTTTCGTTTTTATCGGCCCTAAAGGTTTACTACGTCAACAAACACGAGTAGTTTTATTTTGTTCGTTTTATATAACTAAATATTTTCACTCTAGATCGGAGTTTACTTTTAAATATACTAACAGTAAACACAGGTCAAACGTAATACAGCAAAGATATGTTTGTAAATAAAAATTGTAATATTATCTTCCTCGTTAATTGGTTATTTTATTTCTATTTTTATAATGCGAAATTTCTTCTATGAAAACGAATTTCTTATAAAGTTTATACAGCAATAAAACTTTATACAACGTAATGTTATTCTGTAGCGTGATTAAAAAAAATATCTAAAATTTAGCGCCAATAATATCTGGTTTTTCAAGGTTTGATTTACTAATATTTTAATCAGTAGGCAAGCTAATAATTTCCTTACAAAACGACTTGGCAATCGCTGTTATATTTGCAGCCGAAAGCTACGTATTAATTTTGCTAATCAAAATCAAATCTAACGGCATGGCATAAACAAATCAAATTTACATATGAGTAGTTGACTATAAACATGCATCACAATTTTGTCTCCCAGTTTAAACCGTCTATTGTATGTTTTTCTCGTACTCAAACATGGTAGAAATGTTAAAATAAAGCTACCGATGACCTATATTCGCGTATGCAAACAAGATTATGTAGGTGCACACAACGAACAGCGTATTTGGCATCGTATATTGCCTGATTTGTTCGAAGAGAGTGCGAATTATTAGCGGTTTAAATATATTTATGTTTATGGATGCGTCCAAATTGTTCCGTACAATGTTGATATAAATTCGAAAGAGCTAATTGGCCGGGCCCTTCTCGGATACGTGATCGGCCTCAACTCACGGAAAACGAGTTTCACTTGAGGACTGTATGCGACGTTATAATGCACAAGTGTAACCCTCTCTCGCCCTCCAAACTAGGTCATAATATTATCGTTCATAGAAGCTTGTGTTTTTTCAAAAAATTACTTCTTGTTTAAGTTCTTTTGTAGGTGATTTATTTATGTGGAATTGCTTTTATGTTACCTGGTGAAAGAATTTGCCTCTCTTGCGAAATCTTGTCGATTAGTGTTACATAACATTCATATAGTCGTCTAATACGCTTGACCTCGTTAAACAAGACTTGATTGAGTTGAAACAATATGTAACAATGCAATATATATATATAAGTTTGGAGTCGTCGTTGGTGGTCGGTGATTTTACTTGAGACTATTCTTTTATACAGGTTTGTGGTCAATCCGGAGTCAGTTCTTTGGTGTTTTACTTGAGATATTTTGGTTGGAATGTATTTTTTATTAACAATATTTTCGTTTCTGTCCCCTTGCATGCAAATCATTCTCGAAACTTCCTAAACGAATTTTGATAGAATTTAAAACCGTGATAACTACTATTATGAATTGATAGGTAGGGTAGTCACGGGAAATGAAGAGGATTTTATTGAAATTGGTATAATAAATTAACTTTATTCTTCACTGTGTACTGTGTACTGTGAAGTGTACTTCAGTATAACCTTACAATACGTAATAATATTGTACACATTATTCAACATGCTTTTAAAAAAGGCGTTGATAATAACAGCTAAACTTAAAAAAAGATGTCCTGAAAATATTGAAATCCACACGAATTAAGTCTCGGATTCAGCTAATTGGAATTAATTTTCACTGAATGGACTTTCAATATGCTTAATGTTTTTCTTTCTCTGTAAAACGGCACTTCAGTTTCACTATGCCGTGACTCGACCGCGTTAGGAGTAGATAAGAAGCACAGCTGGAACATTTTACGACGGTCGGTCGGAAATCCTCTCGAGTTACGCAACGTCTCGGTACTGATTAGTCGGCCGCTAAACAAGGGCCTCTCGGTACTGTAGTGCGACGTGCGCATCGATTCCGGCCAACTGCAACGTCTCAGGGTACACCGTTAAAAACGCTTTCACTCGGTCTGCGACTGTTTGCCCCTCGACTGTTTGCCCCCACTCTTTCCCCACTAGCTCAGTACCGCTACAAAGTGTACCGCGATGTGGCGATTATCTTTCGTCTGGTCATTCACGATTTCTGCCACGAATTTATCAAAACGACGTCCTGAATAAACAGCGCTATCTAAAACGCGACAAAATATGCATGATTGTGCCCGTAGATGGTGCATTTAGCTTGTCCGTATCTCGGTTTGAATTTAAAGTCGTCATGACGCACGATCTGAAGGACAAGGTATATCCAGTCGATGGTAGGCTATTGTCATGTATTATTTGATTATTAGCAACCGAAGTACCTTTGGACAAGTTTCACAATTCATTAGCTGCTACAGAGTAGATAATTGTATGACTATCTTTTTGGCTATAAACTAATGAGATCTATACACGTTTGTAGCTGTGATGACATGGGAATATAAATATTTATAAAACGAACAGTGTTTGGTGTTTGTTATAATAATCAAAAGCCATTGTTGATAAGTATACTATTACTTTCAAATGAAATATTTCCAAGTCGCGGAACGCTTGCGAAGCTTTCGCACCAGTGTTAGTCGCGTTCCAGTTAGCAAATGGTGCACGGAGCCGCCGCGCTGCTGGTTACGTGTCACCGTGTGGAGCCTGCGCCTGCGCCCGCGCCCGCGATCGCGCAGCACGTCGCGTGAGAAGTTATGCTCGCTATTTCATCGCCCGTGCCAGACAGGGACACCACCACCCGCCCGAGTGAGAGGGAAATTCATACGCATGTAAACACTCTTGATCTTGACAATGTTAGAGAAATATTTTTTTTTCTGTCAACACTGATTTATTTAATGAAAGCTTCCTTCTATCTATTTTTGTTAAAAACTTGATGTGTAATAGTTTCGCGGAATATGTGTTGTCGTATGCCTATTTCCGGCTAGTACCGTCTTTTTCGAGACGCAATGGTTCATCGTTTTTCTTTGTATACGGTAAAGGGATCGCAGGCGAACCGGAATCTGTATACTGTATAGTTAATCCGTTTACAGCAGACCTGTTGTCGACGCACTCATAATCAACATATTATATTATTACAATCGTGACTTGTTGCCGAGTCTGGAATGTGAGACCTATTTTTTGCTTAATACTTTTTTGTGCACCTGATGGTATACTGAGTATTGCGAAGACACCCAATGATTGTCCATCGACAGTTATTGTTGTTACGCGGCCTGTAAATAACTTTGCAAAAGCGTATATGGAATATATAAATTAGCCTTGCTATAACAGAAAAACCCGCTTCGTATTACGCAATCGGAATGTTTGTAGAAAAAAACTAGGGCGAACCCTCGAATATCTAGACTAGACGTAAGGTCGACGGTGGGTTCGTTGACCGCCGCCGGCGCGCGCTTTACCGTTAACGGCGTATCGTACCGGCCGCCACACCGACTTACCTGCGTACCCTTTACCCTCGACCAGGGTAGAAAACTATTATCCCTACTTGCTCTATTATACATTCCTTAATATTTATTTTCAATTTTATCATATTAACATTCACCGTTGAATTATTACATCTTATAGGACATGGGTCGATATACTTGGATATCTCGTAAAATATTCTATTCTCGTTTCGAATTATAATAATGGTGAAGTCATAGTTGTATCATATTTTTAATCCGCACAACGGTGTCTTCATATATAATAGGCTTAGCGAAGATTTAGACTTTATGAATAAATAATTGAATTAAATGATTGTTGTATTTTTTGTATTATTTGTAAAGAGATAAATAATGTAATCGATAAAATACGGATTACAATTTAGATTAAAATTAATTTTACATTTTGTTGTATTTGTAAATTTACTACTATTGACTAGTGAATGCCACATGGTACACTTGTTATCGTATGGTACTGTTGAAATGTCGTATTGTAGTGACACCATAAATGGTATAGGAACTAGTCGTTTTAATTATTAATTATATTTTTTTATTTGTACTAAAACATTAACATGTGCAGTAAAAAGCATAAGGTTACGGATATTATGTTGTAGCTTGAAAATATTAAAAAAACAGTCTACGTAACTTTTGTATGCACGTGAAAATTTATACTGCTGCAACCTGAATAAAAATAGTATCTCTGTACACATTTTAACCGTTTTGAAACATATTAAAAGTTAGTAACGCGACTGTACACGTTATAAATAACGGTGTGTAATATAACAAAAAATATTTCATAAAATGTTTAAATTGTTTTATATAATTATGTGAAAGTTACAAAAATAATGAACCTGTATTAATTCATTGTAAGAATATAATGACAGTTAAAACAATACATTTGCGATGTGTATGTTTTTTTTTATTTTAAAAATTGATTACAATATATCCCGCCAAAAGTATATAAGGACTTTCAACTAACTTCACGATGTTTTACATCGGTCCGCAACTTCTGTTTCAAGACAAATCCACGCAACGGTTTCTCATAATGCGCCAAAAGAGTTTGTATAACTTCAAGTAATCCAAAACTAATTAAACAATTTATTGGTGTTAATATTGGTTTATGGGTTATTAAGCACCCGTCGCTTTTGATTCAGTGCTGGCACTTAAGTGTGATCCGGAGAATTATAATTTCAATTAATGGTAATTCATGTAATGTGATGTAATAATATCAACTTTATAACACACGGCCGTATGATTTCCAACTGAAAGCTTGCACCTTAATATTCAAATTGTTGCTATGCGTATATACCTATTATATTTAGCTAACAAATGCGTTCATCACACAAAAATCTTTCACACTTCTACTTATCTCTGGCTGGAGACTGCACGGTTAGGCTAGCGGTTAAGCAGTAGCCTCATTGCAACCACCGCGCTACACTGCTCTGGGTTCGGGTCGGGATCCACAAATAATTGTGTGTGTTTGGTTTGACATTGTTGAAATTGCCTACATACGGCATGTGTGTAACGACTTTCAATAGATTGGTTAATTCTCAATGATCACTGTTGTGATCAGCATCGGCTATAGGGCAGTCGTTCTGATGATGAAAAGAATATGCTATTAGAATGTACAACTAAACATTGTGTAGATTTGATTGTTTCCAATCGATACGAGTTGCGACACATACGACTGAGCAGCCGCGGCCTCCAAACCATTCCATGGCGCGTGCATCTAGACGCGTTCGATCGCATAACAATACCATTTTAAATACCTTCTTACATGCAATATGATACTTGTTTGACTGAATTACTAATTGATTACACGTTCTGCCGTTAACAGACTCCGTTTCCTTGAATACGTAAATGGAAACCTTTTTATTTGTTGCAAATTTTGTATTATATGTATATTTATAGTATAACATTACATGTAAGTTTTCTTGTAATTTGTAAGATATGCTTGTTCTGTGCGGGATTCGAACTTACAGAACTTGGCATTTGGTAGCTTTGACCGCTAGGCCTACCATGCAGTCACGTTCTGGTTCATTTGTAGTTATTGTAATAATTAATTAATAAATAAGAAACGTGTATACTTCAGTTGGATCATATAGTATATATTGAAGTATAACATGCCACAAAGAGATCAAAGAACTCGGATTGATTGCTGATCCTTCGGCAATCATCGTTGTTTTTGGATTGTACAGTGGTCACAATCCAGTGTAAATACTTCATCGTACTACGTAAAAAAAAATAACAACAATATCTTATTAGGTTGTGGTAGATTCGAAATACTGTCATCTGCGTCGGTATCTATATTAATGTTAGCGGAAATTTTTTGTCGCTTTATACGCGTTAATCTTAAGAACTGCCAATAGAATTAAAAAAAATGAGGATTGCTTTAGGCTATTTAACATCAGGCAACCATCAATAGGAGCTTAGATGTATTGAAAAAAGTTACAAAAAAGGGAAGTAATTAGTAAATTTTTTTTATACCACGTGAATAAAGTCGAGTGTCCAGCCAGTAACTAAATATACGCGCTCGAAGTTGCTATAAAAACTAATGAATGTATTACTAATATAAGATAATTTAAATTCATTAGTAACTGGCCGTCTGCAAATCAGTATTCGTTTGGGTAGATGATTACAAATATATATATATGTGACGTTATTTGTTATTCATATTATATTCTTTGCCACTGACTACAAGCGACAACATTAGATGACTGTAAATCTTGTTTAATGACTACTGTATACGATTTTACATCAATATTACCTATATTATCTTAGCCTTTGAGAGTTTCGAAACACTTTTTAAGACGTTATGGAGAGTTATCGTAAAATGGAGTTTGTACTGTATTGGAACACTTCAAAACTAATGAACTCATTGATGTTGAAGCGAACAACTCTTAATCATTGCTTTTTATGTCTATTTTCGTATTTTATAACTAAAGTTATAACAACCAAGTTATGGGGTCTTGTGATTTTCATTTGGGATGTAATACTTTTACTCTGTAGTGCCTTACTGATAATAAAAGTAGTAATTAATTAAAAAAAAAATGATTATTAATGAGGAATGCGCTAGGCTATTTAAAGCCTGGGTGTCTGGAAAGGTTGTGTAAGATTTATCAGGTAAAAACCACGAATATTTACTAAAACTATCCTCCTGCCAACAGGAAGCTTGATATAGGCATTTTGAGATATTTTAGATTGATTTTTTTTTTTTTTGTTACAAAAATGAGATGAACATTGCAGGATTGTAATAGTCTTCGAATGGGATCATTCCTGAGGCAAGCCGCTTGGTTGTCTCTGTCCCACGTTTAACAAACCCCAATCAGATTGTCAATCTGTACCTTGACGTCAGACCGACGCATGTATCCTGGCCGCTTTGAATTTAGTTTGTATAAACTTTCACGCTTGTATATTTTTTTATTTTGTTATTGTTGAGATTTAGCGTTATGGCCATAATCTCACCTGATCTTAAGTAACGATACGGCCCAAGTTGGTAGACACGGTAAACCTGTGGAGGAACTGGCTCTCACGTGCAACTGCCGGAACACACCTATTGGTGTATGGGGGTGATTTTCAACTTGAGGGTGGTAGCTAGCCAGATGGGCATTAGAAAAAGCCCTACCACCATGCTATGGTTTCCTTTTCCTTCACGGAAAGCTCAAGCTCATTGTAGGTGGAGTAGGTTCGAACTCACATCCCTTGACGCGCAGTCGTACACACAACCGCTGAACTATCATCGCTTTTTAATACGTATAGATACCGAAAACGAAAAATGTTATAAATCGTTACTTAATATTATAAATGCGGAAATGAGTTTATTTGTTACGCGTTCACGCTTAAACGGCTGAATCGATTATGATGAATTTAATATAGCGATAAATGGTACCTTAGAGATAGTGATAGGTTACTTTTTATCGCGAAAAATGTATCGGAAGCGGGATAAATAGAGAAATAAACTTTGTATGGTACTTTTTATTGCGTCATGCGATTTGTACGACAAAATCAATATTAACGTGATCGAGGCCGCGGGTAAAAGCAAGTGTATGTTTACATTTTCGAATAAACTTTTTGTTGGTTTGATAAACCCCAAACGAATAAAGTTGATTTTATTCGATAAAAACTAAACCAGCGCTGCAGTATATATATATATCTACCGCAAAGTTATGCTGAAGCAAGAAGCTTAATAAGAAGCCGTTGTTAAGTAAACTCGAGACTGTTTTTTTGTTCTGTATTGTTTGTTTATGTTTATCCAATAATTTGTTATTTTTCCTTCCGTCCTTTCGTACTATGAGTGCGTACGTGCTAGTTAGTGTTTTGTCGCGTCTCATCAGTCACGTGACTCGAGTTTAATGATTGTTCTGGTTTATTGCCGGTGTGTATGAGATTTTGTAATGGTGACCGTACAGGAGTATTATGGTAGCGCTACTTGTATTACTTAATTTTTATAACAGATCCCTTACGTTTGCCGCGTAAAGCATCCAGGATATAATTATTGTAGAAATGCTTGACTATTGTCCAATATTTTTGGTTAAACGTTGTTGAATATGATTATAGATGAGTGAAAAAAAAACCTAGTGTTTCGTTTGTTTTATGTTACCTTGTTTAAGCTTAGGCTCCGGGATGATGGTTTACACAATAACCAAAATCTAGACACGCAATATTAAACCAATATTAGATATCATAGGACAAATAATAAAGTTTATGAATCAAAATAAAAGAAAAACACAATATGACTGAATAAGAAATCCCGCCAAAAGTTCGGGGAAAAAATATTACCAGCTTTAACAAAACCGTTATCATTTTCGTCATGCATGATTAGATCGTAACAAGCCTGCAGATAAGTAATACGTTTTTCAATTAGAACATAAATAGGGAATATATGTCCGGAGAAAATTGTTTTTGTTGTTTCGTTTTTTTTTAAGACTACTGTTTATCTAGGCAATTTCGATAATGTGAAATTTCTGTAAACATAATTAACGAACACAAAGTAAGTCGCAAACTCAGAATAATTGAATAACTTTTGAGAAGTGAATATTTGGGATAGGAGACTCGAACCGAAAGCAGTTTGGCGCGTCTATTGCAGCGAGACAACTGCTTTTACCGCTAGGCCAACCGTATAGTCGAATTTTTGCGAACAGAGAGCTGTAAAACTAACTACCTACTACACATAAAGAGGTTAGTAACACGTGTAGTGATTGATTTATGGTGAAAATGCGTCTTCCACATTATAATGATTACGATAACGGAAGTCCGATAGCGTGCTGTTCGGCCCTACATACTAAGCGTATTATTTAAATTATTTTTTGAATAAGAATGCTAAGTTGTTGACAGTATTCGTTGTAACGTTATAAAAATAATAATAATGTTTTTGTTTTAGGCCAAAAACTTTTACGTGCGAATTTAGAACAACACACCAAAAGTTTCATGACGATATTGTCGTATAATTTGTTTACAAAGATAATAATTAATACTTATCATAAATTATTTTTCAAACAACTAAGAGATTGTAGTGTCTGTTCAGGGTTTTTTTACCGACGTTGCGATTTCTTTTAATTTAGGAAGATCGTTGTTTAAAAATATAGTTCTTACTTATTACGTAGGAGAAGTTTTCCAATTGGATTTTAACAGTATGTGATTGTATCTTGCCGTCCCCTATCGAAAGAAAGGCATTAACTGACGTCACAAGACAAAAATGCAGTAGCGACATGCATTGCCGGGGGCGGGCGGGCGGCACGCGCACCGCACTGCATGCCGCGACCGCATCATCCTCGATTGTTTACCCCGCTAGCCGCTAGCCGCTAGCGCACACCGCTCGTAACGTAACCGCGCGCCGTTGCCGCTCTGCGTCTCTCGCCTCCTCTCACTTTCGCGATTGTCGGCGTCCCGCTCGCTCCAACGTCACCCGTCCCGCTCCCTCGTCTAGCGGTGCTCGACTTTTTTGGACGTGCAGTTTTTTTCCGTTCTAGGTTATGGATCTCTTTACGGGATCAAAATATTCTCTACGGGAAATTAATTTACAAAACAATTATAACTATGAAAGATAGAAATCCATTTCATGCGATATCAATAATTATCTCATTTTACTAAGAAAAAATTCAATATTCAAGTAACGGGGCATCGATTATTCATTCTTGCGTGTATTCGATTATAGAGATGCAAAAGAGTTCAACGTAGCGCCCGCGCATCCACCGTTGTGTAGTGGGCGCAGACGGCCATATAAAAGGAACCAAACGGGAACCGTTTACTGCATTTCTAATTTTATACGCAATACCAAGTTATTTATAACCTACCGTTTATATTCTTGCAGTTAAATAGGGAATGCCAAATAATACGCATTGCTTACAAAATACTTTCGAGCTTAATATGTATGGTACCATTGAAAGAACCTTCATTCATAGATTTCAAGAACTTAGCTGAATGTTAGCATGAGGTTCGGGATTCCGCACGGCCCTGCTTTGTTTCTGTTTTGTCTGAAATTTGAAATTGAAATAATTGCAAATTTCTCTTGTAAATCCCGCCGCCGCCTCGGGTTCTTATGTCAGAGAGTATTTTCCCGTAACAGTATCACGTTGCAAACGAATGCGCTGCAGTTCTTGAATTATCATTGTAATCCATTGACCTCATATGTGTGGGAGTATTAGAAAAACATTAGCAATTCGAGCGGCCGTTTTTAAAAATCTGTTTTTGTCCTTACTAATGACTTTTCTATGAAACTACATCAGACGGTCGAATAAGTTGCAATGTTTTTTTTTTATTTTTACTCTGAAAGGTTAGTGGTATAAGTGGGCCATAGTGTACGTTTATATTTAAGTGTTATACTAAATTACCGGTTAATCTGATAGGTGAGAAGTACAGGAATGACTTAGTGGATTGTACTTACATCATATATGAAGAGTATTTCGGCTAAATATTCATCATGATCGTCATGGTACATAGTAGAAAGTGAAGCGGGCGCATCGGGCGTTAGAAAGCGGGCGGCCGCGCCCCCCACGCCGTCGCTGCTACAAACGGCGATCTACGACACCGGACTCTAAGCCAACAACATTTCCTAAAGTATAGGTCGTGACCCACTGGTGGGCCACGAGCGAATATTTGATGGTGCCAGAAAAACAGGACGATATGAGAAGAAATTAAAATCAGACTTAAAGTTATAGTTATTAGGATAAAAAATAGGAAACATCACATTTAAAAATAACAACACTCCTGTATTTATGACCCAATTTTCTTCATCAAAACCAAGAGTTTATTCCCGAATTTTAAGATCTGTGTGAGATGAATCACGGTTCGTACGACCTTGGTAACCACTGCTTTAACTATATTTTTAACTTTTCCTCTGTAGAATTTTAATTGTCATAAGATGAGAAAAATCTTTACTTGACATATTGCGTTCACAACGAATACCCGTACAGCATATCAATTTGACTTCCGTACAATAAATCTATCTTGAAGTTCGAAATTAACGAGAAGCTTTACTTATTTAACGCACATCAAATGAGTTATAAAACCGTGGTTTTACTAATAAAATCCGTTTCACAACAAAACGAGGAGCGGGCGGGCGACAGTAATACACCGTAAACGTTCTCCTTGTATAATTTTATATCTAAACAACGTTTTAACAGTGTCGTAACGATCGCGAGCAATAACCCCTTATTTGAAAGTTAACACTAAACTCGTTTGGAGGTTGCGCGCTCCTCCCCTTGTCGTGGCGTCGCGACCGACCCCACGCGTGCTCGGCGCGGCGCGGCGCGGTCGCTTCCTCCCTGCCAGGTGCGACTGCGCCCCTTCCGCTGCATCTGCACCACGACTTGACGATGACCGTTTCGGTGTTCGCTAAAATGTATATAATCTATATTATATTACTAGCTGACCTGCCAGACTTTGTGCTGCCGTTTCGACTAGTCAATCACGTGGACTACAGCGACTTCTATAGCGTTTGTGATCACTTATCGAGATTAAAAGTATCCTATCTCTCAATTCAACCACTGACTGATTCAATGACTCTGACCTCTACGGCTATACAATCGATTGGGTTTTGAATACGGTTCGTTGCAAAAAAACAAATAATAGTTTCTATATTTTGGGAAAATTAATTCTTACAGGAATCTCGTAGAGTGAGTACGTAAATCCGAAAATATAATATGCTTGCGTAGAAGAAATCAATGCTACGATCTAATCTGTATATTAATATGTGTAGCAAAAACTTTACACAAATTTTTACGAAAGTTTCGCGGACGGAAGGGTATGAAATTTGCACACTTATTTATATAAAGAATGAGTGCAAAATGCTATTTTTTTTATTATGAATAAAAATACATTAAATCAATAAAAAAACATACACACTACCATGTATTGACACAACGCATATTATACTCTTTTGTTTATGTTAAAGTCTGTGATCATATTCAGAATAGATTATAGATTAATATTGTTTGTGTTTATTGAATGCCAAACATAACCCTATATATTAATTAATACGACTCTTTGACAACAGAACCTTAATAATGTTCTAACATATAATTTAAATTAATTATGGTCGAATTTGGACGACTGGGCGACCAATATTACTTATTAATATTCATATAAATAGTATACGATAACAAGTACTTATAACACTCAATATGATTATCACACACTTGACAAATTTATTGTACCTAATAGTTTATAACGTATATTTATAAATTTAGCAAGTGTCGTTTCGAATAAGGTGTACATACTTGTATTTGTATCTAATAAAAACATTTATTACTATTTACAGTTGTATAGTTTTTATCACATACCGTTTAGAGTTGACACATTATTTATTAATTGTTGTAAAAGATTTGCTTCACTGACGTTAGTGTGAGGTTTTTCAATCTAAGTAATTTTTCTATCACCAGGGAACGGGCTATACTTTCTTTTTAGGTGAGAGACATCTCTCTATGTCTCTGTGTATACGTCTAACAATTACTATGAAAAATTTCTTGATGGTCGGTGTGGTAGTAAAGATGGGAATACATAACAAACAAATTTGTAAATTTACTTTTATAATATTAGTTAGGGTTGTGGTAATTAAAACTTTATAAACTGGAACCGTTTGTGGTTTAAAAGTAAAATACAGGACGAAGTTTGTTGAAACGCGACCGGATAACATTCACCCCGGTCAGCTCGGCCGCGATGTGTCCAGGCTAGGGACGTTGGGTGCTTGACCCGATGTAATATTTGCATACTCAAGGTCGGCGCACCACCTGCCGCCGGTCTCACCTCTACTCTAGCTTATAATAAGTTTACTGTACTTTGATCGGACGCGGTTTGAAAATATTTATCTAATATCAATTGCTAAATGTTTCAATAATTCGTAAAAAGTATGCATACGTTGAAATTAACTTGTTTTGTCATTTTAACATTTATCTATTTCTCGTCACTCTTATTAGAAACCATTTTGCGGAAGCGATTTACTTATCCACTTCTAAAGCCACCAGTATAATTGTCATCAGACTAACCAGGGTCCAGCAGCAGACAACCAGCCCTAGAACAGTTAGTCATAGTCTATGCTGAGCTTGGAACTTCTCTGATGTTATATGAGGCTTAAGTATATCAATATAACGTATATTGTAGTAGGTTAATGCTATACGTTTATTTTTACACCGTGTACATTGGGGTGTATTCTTCAACATCGAAATATATGTCCTCTTTACTTTCTAAAAGGTTTTCTAAATAATTTTTCTACTTCTGTTTTGTCGTGTTTGAGATCAGTCAGAGTATGTTGTATCCAGCTGCCTACAAGTGTAGGTTGGGTTGACAGCAAAGGCTACTGGTAGCTTCACGTTGTCTCGTTTGCTGCGTTTTATGAATGTACAACACTCAGAACTCAATAATTAATAGTTAAGACGTCTGTATGGTCGCGCAAACTAAAGCAATAGTGACAAATTTCGAATTATTTAAAAGTACTAGTGCGTCCGGAATACTTTTTAATGTTTAGTTTATTGCTGTTTTCATTTACGAGTTCTAAATATAAACCTGACATTTCGGGTAAAATTTAATGAAGTGAAAACTTGACCTGAAAAGTGAAATTAACTTGATATTATATAACTAGGAAGGTGTTCAGTTCTAATGTGAATGGGAATGGAATGTTATCGAATGACTAGTGGGATTGTGTGACATTTATGTTTGCATATAAGCTGTGACTATTGAGATAACTATTGATAGAGGATAGCGAACGAAGAATATTGTGTCGACTATACTTAGTGTAGCACTTATGCTATGCTCTTAGCGAGAGCGTATGCTACTTTTAAGTAGAAAGGGCAGTATGTATTTACAAGCTTTGAGTTGCAAGAAGTTTATCTTAAAAATTCGTACAATCTTGAAGTATGTGTCTTATTTCCACGTCTTTATATCATAACAAGTTACTAAATATTTGTAGATTCCGTTCACGTGAATGTATTCGGAAAGTCTGCAGCCTGAAACTCTTTGGGTTAAGGTCACATCAATAGTATTTTTTAAACTACTCGATGCCTTACTGTTATTGTAATAAGGGTGGAATTTATAGACATCTGTGTAAACACAACTCCGCTTAATAACCGGTATGTGTATGCGTAGTATTCTGTTACGCGAGTGGATATTTTATGTGATCTTTAATATTTGATCATATAAATTATGTCTCGGATAATATTAATTTAAATCAATCAATGATTGGTACTTGCGGACTAAATCTTATAACATGTCTACATAGTATTATTATTATTTATGTGCTAAGTGTTGGATAAATTGTTAATAAAATGTTGCATTTTTGTGTGAAGAGATAATTTGGAAATATGAGTATGTACAAAGAATAAAAACTATCCATTCAAAGTTATAACTTCTTTATGTGACAGAGACAGTAAAAAAGCACTAATAAAAGTCAAAACTAAATGTTACGATTACTATTTTTTATTATAATCGGTAAGAATGTACAGATATGAAGTAATTTCCAGACAATATAATTGGATAGTAAAATTTGCTTGACATCGTCCTTTAATATATTCAGTTATGTTTATTTTCTTGGTCTGTGATGGAATGACTACTTTTTACAACGAAAATACCTGCATACAGATGCATCTTCCGGTTGTGCCGTTGGAATTATCTGATCTTGCACCTTTGTGCCTCTGGCTGACGGCCAATACCACTTTTAGAACGATTTCGAGGTCTCCGCACAATTTGGGCCCGTGTCGTTAACAATGAATACTGCGCTTGGTGATCTTTCACATTGGCCCCTAATGGATTGTGCCGCGTACTGGTCACCGCCATGACTTCATTGTTTCGTTGCAAGTATACGTGAGTCACTTGTGGATCGCTTCGATGTTATTGTCCGACGAGAATGGATCGCGAAGAGTGCGGGACACGTATTTCTTGATACGGTCATGTCTTTTTGTGTTGTGGCTAATCGTTAATTACTTAATGTCGTAAAACATTTTCGCAATTATTTCAAGTTCTTATTGTACAATTAAATATATGTTTGGCTCCGAAAGCTAGTTTCTTTTATTATTTATATTATGCTGAAGAGTTTTTCTTGTTTATCCACTAATTTGGTGACTAGTTCCAACTGAAACACATATTACGCATACTCCAGGCTGGTAATACTTTGTTACGTATATATATTTTTTTAAGTTTTGATAAACAGTGCTTCAGAGTTAATGTAACACAATGCAATCCAATTGTGCACACATACAATTAGCGTTTAGCGTTTATCAATGTTTGCACCATCTCTTTGTTGTAATAATAAGTGGCAATAAAACGGAGTAAATGATTATGAATACATCATATTTATCATGTACAATTGTCTGTGTTAAAGTAATATATAACGTTGTAATATTGTTTCAGACGGAGCTGTATGGCATAAAATGGCGTAAGCTAGTATGGGGCGAGACGAGCGGCGGCATCGATGGCGAAGAGGGCACCGCGCCGCTCGCCGACCCGGTGATCAGCAGCTACGCGCGCTGCCTCGCCGGGGACATACTGTGCGTGTGGCGGCGCGTGCCCTCGCCCCAGCCCTCGGACCTCTTCGAGACGAGCGCTCCGCCGCCGCTCTCGCTAAGAGCCGCCAAGGAGCTCTGGATATTCTGGTACGGCGAGGAGCCCGACTTGAACGGACTCGTCGCTCCCGAGCTCATTACAAGCCGTGAGTCATCTATATTTCATATTACATTATAATTATTCATATTCAAAATTATATTTCGGTAAGGACAAACTTTATCAGTTGCTGTATACAATATGTATTATATTCGTATCGCAGTATTGAAAAAAAATCTTTGCACTGGCTCATAATATTCAATTAGGTAATCAACGAAACTATAATAAACTCGGAGCGATATAACTCAACTGCCGAATTATCTCGCTCGTCAGAGACAATCGGCTCGCTAACAATATCGCACAATGGCTGAACTTAACAAGTCGTTAACCAGCCTCCGCGCCGCGCCGTTCTATCGAAACAATTAGTTGCTAAGATTAACATCTCGTGGAGTCTACGCAGCGCCAGCGCTTAGTAACATTTACTAGTTGATACAAACTTGTTACACCGTATTACTGACTTCGCGAATATCCAACGGCGTATTAAAATTCACATGCGATATCACAATTCGCAATCATCATTGCACCAGAACAACGGCAAAAAACGCGATAATAACTAATTATTAAACCCTTAGAAATGTTATGTATTGTCGGTATAATTAATACCTAATTATTATTATGGACACAATTCCTGCAAATATTAGATTATATGTACAATAGAACTGTTGTACTCAGCTCTACTGCAACCTTACAACGAACGCGCGGTTGGGATAATTAACAAGCAATTCTGAATACTATAAATGGTACATAACCGATATTTTTATTGCCATCTCTATCCCTCATACCAAGTAGAAGTATATTAGAGCTATTTAAATTAAATTTGGTACTGTTAATGAGTCAAATTAGTGGCGGTCCGTGACTTGCTAAGGGTTCCAGCTGAGAATCAGTACTGAGTGTCACATAAAACTTCAGTATATGTTTGATCGCATTTATTATTGTTAAATATCTTTACATGATTAGCTTATTATCTACATAGTTTATCTTTATACTTAATTTGAATATAATATGCATTGCTGTCTTGTTGATTATGGTTAAATTATTTTTTATTTTCATTCCGCCTACTTTCGATGAGTGACAGAGCAATGCACTTTCTTTATTTGAATTATTCCCGTGCATTTATTGTAATAGAAAAGCCTTTAGATACATGAGTACATTCGAGTGCTCTGGGACCTCCTACAAATTCCCATATTTTTCTAGAACAATGTAATAGTTAGTACTTTCCTCTAGTTAAGCCGAAATAAGGTATAATTGTTCTGTTAAGACTTTTAAATTACCTTGAATTAGCAAGCGTGATGAACTTGTGGGTGTCAGTCAACTCGGAAAGTAGGGGCCGGTGGGAGGCAGAGGCAGCGGTTAGTAATCACAGTAATGAATGAGTGTTACTAGCTCTCTCGAATCCTTCTCAGAAGGTAGTTTACGAAATTTAGATATTGCGTTTTACTCGTTGTGTTTTTGGGACTTTGGATACCCTTGTCTGTCGTTAAGGAATGTTAATTAGGTTGTTGAACGATGTTGATTTATATATGAAGAAGATTGTGTATAAATTTATTTAAAACTAGTAACGTGTAGAATTAAAAATAACTGTATAAGGTTAACTTATTAAACTATTTTTTCGGCATTTTCGAAAGAAACATTTTGAGTTATATTTTCGCTTGTATTTTGTTCGAGTGGCCGCTAATAGCGGTGCGCCGGCGAGACGCGTGTGGGCGGGCGGTCGACCGCCTTTTAGATATCATAATCGCATCTTTTTGCTGCTTAAACTGGTAATATATTCTGATGTTACTCCGTGAATATTAAACTTCAATATATTTATAGCTAGGTTAGTTCTCAATATAAAGTAATCTTTTAGTTTATGAGCCAATTCAAGCCCATTACTTTCGCTTGTATAAAATTATTGTCATATATGAATTGTCGATATTATGAGAATTTGATATTTATAAAAAAATTACTGATTCGGTAATCTTTGTACCGCCTTTTTGAGTTATTAATGTTGTAACTAACTTGATTTTGTTTTATTTAATCTACAGATAAACGAGTCGTATATTCAAGTTGAAAATTAAAATAGTGTACTTATAAGGTTACAATTAGGTGTAAAAATGTAAACGGTAGTACTATTGTTGTGATCAAAGACATGCAAACAAACAGTTTTAGGGTGTACTGAGAAATGCGGCGACCGCCCGAACGCCCGCCCGCCCAACCGGCGCGAGGCGGTGCGGCGCGGTACGGCGGCTATGTCATCGGCCTCTTTAGTGGGCCGGGCGCGGATGAAGCCTTACTTTTCTTTTTTGTTTTTTACAAACTAAAGCCGGAGCTTTGTAGGCGCAACGATGCAGACATGTTATATGTCGTATGTATTTTGCATTTGAGCTTCATTACTCTGCTAGTTTCTTTTTATATACTGAAATCTATATATTAATACGTGCAGCAAAAACTTTGTACCTCTTTTTACGAAAATTACGCGGACGGAAGAGTATGAAATTTCGCACACTTATAGTTTATATAGAGAAGGAATGCATATTGCTATTTTTTCTTAAATATGGATAAAAAATGCATTAAGGCAATAAAAAAAAACATTAGACACACTACCACTCTTTTTATTTATTGTTAAAATCTGTGGTCAAATTGATAATAGATTATAGATTAATATTGTTTATGTTTACTGAATGTCCAACATGACCCTAGTAAGAGTCTTTGACACCAGAACCTTAATAATGTTCAAACTTACAATTTAAAATAATTATGATCGAATTTCCCACGAAATAAATCTTATCATCTATATATATACAATTTAACAGTAACTTAGCCATGATGAATGTACCTTTTTTATAAAAAGTTTATCATGGTGTACGTTTTTATCAACATAGTGGTTAGAAAATGTTATTTTTAATTTTCGAGAGGTTTTTATAATTTAATGTCTAATATTATGAGGTTAATATATAGAGTCCCTTTATTCCCATAAAACGAAAGGATACCTTCGACATAGGTGGTAAAATTTATAACATGATAATTTGGTTGGGATAATTTGATAGTACATTTTAAAATGATTAACAATTATTAGTTATTCGGTTGTGGGAGCAATATAAATGACAATTATTTTTCGAAATCTTTTAAAATTAATTATCCGGTGTGGAACATAATATTTCATACCTGAAAACACATTTATATGACGTCAAATATACTTAGAACTAAGGCAACGATGACCGTCACGCAAATCCCCATATACCGCGAAATACCTTTCTGGAAATACATGGAAAAAATGATGCCCAAGTGGTTTAATGGTTTCTAAACGATTAGTATTTTAATGTGAGTCTGGTATTCACCAAGAATACGTACTAATGATGTTCCATTTTAACATAACAGTGGAACAGGCGCGAGGATAGCTCAGTTGGTAGTGCGTACGGACACCGTGTTCGTTAATTCGAACCTATGCAATAACCCTGCTGCCTGAGGTTTTGGTAAAGGAAAACACCTCATGAAAAAGTCGATCGAAAAGAAAATGGTCTCGGCTTTGTTCTAATGCCCGCCTGGCTAAGATACCACCCTTAGATTAAATAATTATCGCCAAATACCTATATCTGTTCCAGCAGTTGCACTTGAGAACCAGTCAGTCCAATAATTAGGCTTATCGTATCCACCATCTTGAACCGCATTGTCACTTAACATGAGGTGAGATTGTGGTCATAGCGATAAAATATTAAATAAAACTGGCAACGAACTCAATGGACCGATGAAAATGTTATTAAGTACGATAGAAAAAGAGAAAACAAGGCTTATTAGATCTGCGAATCGATCTGTTTATCAACAGGTTGTTTGCTCTCTCGGGGTAAACTTTATTCGCTTCGGGGTACACTCGAAACTTTCTCAAAGGTGCGATTAACTCCTCGAATAGTCTTTTTTTTTTGTTCTTATATTTCGTTAGGTTCCATAATCTTGTGATTCTATTCGTACTTCACAGCTGATACTTTATCTATACATATTATAAATCTGTAGAAAAGATATTTTTGTACATTGAAAATATAAAAAACAAAATAGCTAGGGTGTTAAAAGATAACCAACCGAACCTATTTCCAGTATTTTTGGAATTTGTGTCTGTTTGTGTGTGCACGCATAACGTTAAGTGTACAAAACCAATGTAGATAACTTTTATACGTAAAAATTGTGCACAACTTGGAGTATCACTTAATTTTATTAATCCCAATCGGTTCACTCTATCAAGTATCACTCGATATATAAATGAATCGCCGAAATGTATATACGCGTATAACTTCCGTATGACTTTACCAAACTGGATAATATTTTTTTTTATTTTGTTATTGTCAGGACAAGGTTTGTATAAAAGAAAAAAAAACAATCAAATTATCATTTTTAATCGCTTAATAAAGATAATGAGTGAGTGAATGGGACAGAAGACTGTGAGATATCTATATATAACAAAATAACTCGTCGTTCGTTTGTTTCACTAAAACTCAAAAACTTTGTAGGTGATACAAAGTTCACCGGGTCTGCTAGTTAGCTAATAATTGTAATTGATATGTCATAAAAGATAATACCGTTTTCTTGTTATATATACTATTGTTACGGTTTTAGGGTTATGGCCATAATCTCACCTGATCTTAAGTGACGATATGGCCCAAGTTTGTAGACCTATTGGTATTTGGCGGCAGATTTTCAACTTGAGGGTGGTTGCTAGCCAGGCGGACATTAGAAAAACCCTACCACCATGCTATGGTTCCCTCACGACGTTTTCCTTCACCGAAAGCTCAAGCTCATTCTAGGTGAATTCGAATTCGCGTCCCTTGACGCGGAATCAGTGCACACTATCACTGGGCTATCATTGCTTCGATTTCTGCTTTGCATTATTTCTAAAGAATGCATTAGTAAGATAGCATGTACGGATTACATTTTTAAATCCGAATGTATACAGGAAGGGAGTGGGTATTAAATTGTTAACTACGCAGTAATAGGATTATTGATATAAAAATATGAATGTTATAAATATTTTGTTAAAATTAAATGTTAACATTACATTTGTTCATCAAAGTTGTCTGTCTATCAAAATAACGTTATCTAGTTGTCCGGATGACACTGACCTAAATGACTGTTTTTTTTTCTGTACCTGACATTTTATTAAAATAACTCGTACGTTTGCTTTTAAATTATTATTACCAACCTAATCATGCAATCACTTAATTACTCTTTGTGTATGCAATGTACCTTGTCCGTTTGATATGGAAAAACTATATCGTATCTAATTTTGGTATCGGGTCGCGCGTAGCATTATGAAATACGGCGAAATCATCGGTGAGTAACTGAGCAAGTACAATTATGCTCGTTGGCTGACAAAAATACCTTGAATAGCAGTTTTCCTCTTATTGAAATGTATTGACGCGTGCGCACCGACGTTGCGCGCGCCCTCTGGCGGGCAAGTACGCGCGTGACTGGGCAAATACTAAAATAGATCGTGACATAAATCTACATAAGCGGTCTTGATTTGACTTCGAAATAATTGTACTCCTTCCCCGATATCTATTTAGTTTTTAATCACGAACTGCTTACTGCCTTTATGATTAGTAACAAAAAGTGAATAATGTGGTTGTTTAATATCTTTTATTCAGTATCGTATTTTATTTGAATTTCGATCTAAAATACAGCTTCCATCAAAGGTTATTCTTTCATATAATATATAGTCGCAAAAAAAACTAGTTTTCTAAGGAAACCTAAATTTAACTAGATCACCTTGATCTCTGTCAGGTATTAGGAGGCACGGTGTAATAGTAAATACTGAACGCCTTTGAAAATCGCGTCGTAATAATCGAAGCGATAAATGAATATAGGTAAATGGAGCGAATAGAAATATCAAGTTCTCATCGCATAAGACGCATAAATATGATTTGTTGTTGACATTGACATTCGTTGTGCGCGACACTCGGTGGCCCTTCGATGTCATCTCATATGAATAACATAATAATTTTATCTATAACTTGTTTTAATGTACTTTTTATTCACTTTATTAATAGACTAGTTGTGCCCGCGACTTCAGTCATCTGAACGTGAAATACATTTTTTTAATGTACGAAGACATTCATTGGCAGTAAAATTTTGACTCTTCCTTATCCTAGAGATATTTTTTTTCTTTTGGTTAATAATGTAAAGTATCCTATACGTTACTCCCTAATATTAGATATTATCATGTAGAATTTCACTAAAATTTGTCCAGTAGTCTCAAAGTGACGCGAGTACAGACATTTATTATTATTTTATATTCCGGATATTATTTTCAAAAAACCATTTGCTTTACTGATTTGGTTTGCTTACTGTTCTATTGGATATGTATAGATCTGTAATGGACTGGGTTGTAACCACCATGGACTGCAAAGTAACGAGACTGTACTAGATGGTGGTAAGAACAGTAAAAAATATATTAATTTACGAGAAGTCGTTACTGTGAAGACAGCCCGAAAACCTCTCGGCAGCTGAATATACACCGGAGACAACTAAAAATATTCACACATGAAATATCTAATGCCGGCCTGACTAGTTACGGCCCTTAAAATCTGCCATTAATTCCATATGTTCCGGCAGTTGCATTTGAGAGCCAGTCCCTCCCGTATTCTGAGCATGTCCAGCGTCTTGAGTCCCAGCATATCTCACGACCAAATGACATTGTTGGTAAACGTGAATCTTAGTATAGAAAAAAATAAGACTCTTTACTTTTGAACAGTCATCTAGAACATATGTAACACGTAGATAGGTCGTCCGGTGAAGCGGTTGAACGTACTTTCCGCGATGCCGGCCAACTAAGGATCCTATTACTGCAGCAATGTTATGTGACACGTTGGCGGACGCGGTCATCTCAATTGTTTCAACCTTGCGAATCTATTGGCTTGTAGCGGTGCGTTCCTTCCTCTCACGATACTATATAGCGTCTATCGCCGAATCAATTTGATAATCGATAATGCCGTCTGTCTGTACGGCCCCTCGTCTGTTTTCACTTGCCGTAGAAACTTCTGGTACGGGGGTCAATGACATTTGTGTTTACTTATAAGTGCTGTATTCTTGTGAAATTTATTCCAAAATTTTAATGATTGTGTAATGCGTTTCGATATATGTTTGATTTTTATATAACTATATTTGCTAACTGAATGTCTACTGAAAAGTATTAGATAATTCGGTCGAAATGTTTCATACATTTATATCAATTATCATTTCATTATATATTTAGTTAAAAATAGGTATTAAATTAATTCACCGTCAATACCTGAGGTTGTTCATAAATTCCCATTATAGTATCGCATACTATTTGAAAGAGATATAGACTCAGCTAATGTCATGACACACGGCGCTGATATTCAGTCTTATAAACCTTCCAAACAAAATTTTTCGCATGTCCAACAGTTTGATGGATTAGTACACAAATATTTCATTTTTTTTTCTTGAGAAAGAGCTAGTGGAACTTCTTAGAAAACCATGGATTCACCGTGCGGGTGCCGGGACCATCGTGTGGTAGGGAGGGAAACTCCGAGCAATGTCCGAAACTTCTCAATCGCGTCAACACTCATCTTCACCATTCGGGTTTCTGTCCCTACCCAGCCAAAATTGGTAAGAGCCTCCTAGCGCAGCTTTAAAAACACGTTCTAGTATAGAATCACTGCAGTCTTAGACATGCCAAGATCATTTAGAAGGTTATAGAAAGATTTAGCTGGTGTACCTCTCGCTCCCACTTCGACCGCGTATAAATTGACCACGTAGCCGTTCGTACTCAGGTCATTTATTAGCTCGTATATAAAGCAAAAACACTGGACGCAATAAAATTGCGATACAGTAAAGTCGGATACATCGCGCAGGCGTTAGCCGACATAGGCAAAGTTGTGTAATATCACACCTAGGTGATAACAAGCCGTAAAATGTTACGGGCTGCCTTACTTACGAATCGTCAGATCGCTGGCAGCGTCACTTCGATGTGTTATGAATAAAGCATATTTCTGAACAAAGGACTGACATACTTTCCTTTTTTTTATATATGTTAACCTTCCGTCTACGAAGTGGGGTATATCATACAACAGCAATTAGAAATTTGTAATAACTCTGAAACTATAAATACGCGCGAGTTGGTTTACTCTTGCGTATATCCGAAGGAGCGTAATACATGCGTAGAGTGCGTTTGGGTATCACACACTCTACCTTGTCTTGAGCGTGGCTCAAAAGATACGTACGGCTATTGTGGTTTTTAAAAAGTAACATTTAGCGGTAATAATTAAACCTGCCCCCCTCGGGATCTAAAATATTCTGATTATGAGGTTTCGCATAGGTCGTACGTTTTTTTTTTTAGTTTTGTTTTTAGTTTATTGATTTGTATATATGAACATGTTTTTTACTTAAATTCATTCGTTATTAGTTATTAAATAATAATGTTCCCATTAAAACTGTCATACAGTATAATTTTTTTTAATTTTATTTTTGGGGTATGTCTAACTCCACCTTGTATGTCATGTGAGATTAAGTCACCTAGTACCCGTAGGGTAAAAACTAATTTTCGACCAAAATCTGAATCTAAAATCTAAAACTGAGTATCTGAAATTGATGATAACATATTACGAAAGTTAGCTTTAACCTATATAAGTGTTTTTTTTTTTAATTAAACATATCTGAATATGATTAATGCGGGTCCAAAGTCAAATACAGCTACAAAGGTCTTAAAATATAATTATTAATTATTAACGAAATCTGTGTTTTTAAGACTTCTTACGTTAATTTAACAGAGTAGTGAATAAAAATTAAGAGGATTTGCGTTTTTTCGGTATTTTGCTTAACTAAAAGTATATTCATGCTTATTAATTATAGAAATTAGGTGTTGTCAATAAATTTCAAATTATTTCTCTAATTTTTGGAATTCGTAATATTAAGGCTAATATATTATTTATAGCTTTCTATGAATCAACCCACCAGGTTATATAACTCTCAGCACTGATAAGTTAAAATATTGTCGAAAATTCTTTACAACAACCGCGCCGGAACCAAGCGAAAAGGGAAATGGAACGTAATATTTTTGTGTTCAGCTTCAAAACAATGCGAACGACCGCCATCTCGAGTCCCCGCGGGTGTATTCTTCCTTAAGTTAGAAGCGACACTGCGTTGTGGCGCGGACAAGGCGCTACAGTTAGACACAATAAGTTTTGTATTTTTGTTAAAATACATTATAATATATCGAAACTATGTTTAAAGGGCGTTATAACCGAAAATAGCAGATCTAAGTGCCTTATATATTCTAATAGGAGCGTTTAATAACAAAACTACTCCATAACCATCATTAAGCGTATCATTGTTTTATCAACGCAATATAATCGCGTGACATGAAAAGGTAATGTTAATTTCATATAGTATGTACCCAACTCGTGTGAACATATCAAATATTATCGTAATCAAACACCAGATAGTACTTATTTGATTGAATTTCATAATAGATTACAGTTGCAAATTGATTGTGAAAAACGTGACAACTATTGTGTAATTTTGAAAGGATGATGGCTCAGTTGGTACTGTGTACGGACGTTGCCTCAAAGGACTTGAGTTGGAATCTCGGAAATAAGCCTGCACTTTCGGTGAAGGAAAACACCGTGATGAAACCATAGTATGGTGTTAGGACTTTTTCTAATAAATGCCTACCTGACTTGTCTCCAAGTTGAAGACTTGCCGCCTTGTGTGTTCAACTTAAGCCACATCGTCACTTAACATCAGGTGAAATTGTAGCCTTAACGCTAAACCTATAAAGTATTGAAAAACATGTTGATGGCTAAATAATGAAAACACGGATTGTTAAAAAAAATATCATGAATTTTGACAAAGAACTAAGGGAGATATGACGTTGTAACGAGAAACTAATATTCACCCTTAATATAATATAATAATAATTATAATAATATAATATCATACTAATACTGATAATATTATAAATGCGAAAGTGAGTTTGTTTGTTTTTTACGTTTTCACGCCTATACCGCTGAATCGATTGTGATGAATTTTGGTACAGAGATAAATGGGATCCTGGATACGGACATAACCTACTTTTTCTTACTAACAACTTACAGAAAGTAGGGTAAAGAGAGAGTCAGACTTTGTGTAAAAGTTTTTATTGTATCATCCAATATGTTTAACAAAATATGCACGTAAAATCTAGTATGATATAATATACAAAATATTAATATAATAATTACGGAACATTCATAAATGCACTTTCTAAACGTGACGCAATCGGACAGAGTGCCCGCGCGACGCCGCTGAACTTCTGTTACTTGTAGCGACGTTATACGAAGGAATTCACACGTTCATGTCAATGTTTTATCTCTATGGAAATATACGTGCGAATATCGATTTATAAACAAATGTGCAATTGCCGCGATAAATCTCACCCCGGTCGCAAGAGTTTCCGCTGATATGATAATATACGCTAACCGCAAGGACGATCTATTGTCGCTTTTAGTGCGAAACACCGTGCCAAAACATGCCTTTTGCTTCATATGAAAACTTCGAACGGGTTTTTGTTAGAGAGATTATTATTTTATATAGGTAACATGGTAAGCCTTTAAGGCAGGGTTCCTTAACCTTTATTAGAAATGTGTTTGCTGTCTCTGATCTTTGGTAACACGGGTGTTTGAAGTGTCGCCGTGTTGCGTGTTAGTGGGTAGTGTTGGGTGATTAGCACACCATATATCATGCATATGCCCCTCTTGCCTTGACCTTAGACCGGATAATGCGTTTACGCGTTACAATGAGGAAGTCCGTAATGAATAAGACAATAAACATCTCGTGAAAAAAAAATCTTAAACTGGTCTGTGGCATGAGTAAAAGAGGTCTGTGTAAATTAGGAAAATAAAAGTAAATATTGTGTATGATTGATGTAAATTGTTAGTTCCCATAGTTATCAGACGTACAGTGATATGCCATGTAGGTAGTTAATTAACATATCAACGCGTTGTTATTTTTCCCTAAATCAATAAATAAATTCGGAGGTCCGTTTGATTTTTATGTTGCAGGAAAAGGTTAGTAATGCATTTTTTAAGAAAACTGATTCTTGAGCACAACTATACCGTGGAATTGAGGTTTGCTCGAGAATTCTAAGGTCGATGGGTATAGAGTCAGTGAAGGAACAATTAAGAAACTCGCTGATATCGTGTTACGATTGCTTTTCCGATGTTTAGAAAACTTATGGTCAGTGTAGGTCACCACGCGCCGGTGCTCGTACGCCAAGTCGGTGAACCGGTTCTCGCTGGCCTGATTTAGTATTTTTGAGGTTATTTGGTATGCATTTGAATATTGTTTCGATGATATTTTTAATATATCTACACAGTTTAGGTGTGCGTTATGTAACCTAGATTGTTGGTGCGACGGCGACAGTTCTATATTTGGCGGGCCAATCGTGCTCCTCGTACGAGGGCAGAGTTCAAGGCTTATTATTTCTTCCGTATTTCATTACATATGTTTATTTAACCCATTTTATCGCCAAACTTGTGCGCGTCTGTCTTATAAAGTAACGACTGCCCGACAGTCTATAGTAATTTAAATATTAGAGCATCAATGAATCAAATGGATTTATTACCGCTAGTCTATTAGTTTTATGGACTGCTAGTAAAAATATATGATCTTGTGTCGCTGTCCCCATTGTGATAACATTTTGTAGCAGACGATATTTGAAATCTTTTTATATTTATCTTATGCATATTTTTTAAATAATCTTTGAAATAAAGCTTCATGTTATAACTATATGTCTAGTGCAGTCTTACTATTAGGCTTTATTACTGGATATGCATACATAGCCTGATCTGAGAACATAATACTCGTAATGGTGTCAATAAGACACAATAACTTCTGCTTCATCGTGTACATTATACAAATACTAGAATTTACCCGCAGCTTCACTCGCGCTAATGTTGATTTTCTTAACCAATTCGGCAAACCGATTGACACAATAATAATTAACGGCAAAACTATTAATTTATTCGAGGTGGAGGGTAAGTAGTGTATTATGAAAAAATATTCATATTTTTATTATTAATTATAAACAATAACGAGATATTACGTGCGGCTTCGCTCGCGTTAATATTGATTTTGTTAATCAAATCGATAAAGTATCATACAATGTTTACCCCACTTTCTACAAGTTTCTTGCGAGAAACAGTAGCACATATATCCGTCTCCAGGATCCCATCTATCGCTGTGCCAAAATTAATTACAATCGATTCAGCGGTTTAGGCGTGAAAGCGTAAACAATGAAAGAAACAAACTTACTTTCGCATTTATAATACTAGTATGATTCTCCAAAGTTTAAAGCAAATCGAACGACGCAATAAAAAGTTTCTAGGTTTAGCTCCCCTTTTTACGCGAGAAAAGACACCTATAACCATCTCCAAGGTCCTGTGTATCTTCATACCAAAATTAGTCATAATCGATTCAACGGTTTAGGCGTGAAAGCGTAACAAACAAACTCACCTTCGCATTTACAATATTATAGTTACGATTAGGGTGTTTGTAGTGAATAAAGCAATAAAGCAGGGGTGAATGCGTCTCCCTTATAAAGGGTTTTGAAAGTGATTGTGTTCAAGATGGTCGTTTGTTTACTTGTAGTAGCCGTACATTGTCGCGGAGTGTGCAACCGGTGCATGCAGTGTTCAAGCGAAGGTCGGCTCGAACACGGACGGACGGAAATAAACGCGTGCGTTCGCGTAAGGCAATATCCCGCACTACTGCTGTACGTACAGGACCACTTTGATGCTTTTCTATTGAAATTTTATAAAGAAATGTTGAGTTTGATTGATTGTCATAGGAATCCTTTTCGTTGGGTGTCAAATATATTCTATATGGTAACCAGTAATACTAGATATCACTATGTAAAAATTTCATTACAATATACTCAGTAATTACAGTCTCGCGTGTGTGTACAAAAGAGAAGATAAAATTAAAACATTCTAAATAAAAATATTTCAGACCTCTATTTTTAACGGAAGTCCAATTAGATTGTAATTTTCTAATAATATTTAATATACCGATTAGGCTTTGTTAACAGTTTCATTGTTGGTGTAAGTTAACAAAACTAATTTATTCCTAGTTTACAAACAAAAAAGGAATGAAAACTGTAGAGTGATCTTTGTACGTTTTAGTGTTTGATATAACTATGTTAGTGAAAGTAATGTTTTACCAATCAATTCGTAATGATGTCAGCGTCTACCAACTTGCACCTTAGTCGAACGCTCGACATTTTAAATAAAAGTATTTCTTTCAGATCGGTAATCTGTGATCTGAAGTCGCAGTTATAATGAAATTAAACGTGAATCGCGTTATCTCATCGTAAAATCACCCTCGTCATTTAACCGGTGATTATGATTTCAGTGTACTTGTGCTTATTATATGCTAGAGTTATCTGACGCGGCGTACTGCATAGCGCCATTCCCGAGGCGTTCGGGGATAATCTGGTTAGATCGTCCCTGAGGCGAGGACTGTGATGGTGTTCGGGCAGTTTCCATTCGAAATTAATTATTAAAATTTCCTCTTATAACGTTAGCAGTGATAATCACAGATAGAAGTGTTAAAATACGTTTGCATTACTTCATTACCAGGCTAGAAGTTTCCATAGATAATAGTTTAGTCTGGTGATGGATTCTCTAAATATTATGAATTGAAATGTTTTTTTTTAGTTAGGTATTGCCAATTTTAAATTCCCCCACATTGCCTATAAAATTGCTTTAAATCTAACATGTTTATTATTGTCAAACTAATGTATTCAGAGTAAAATAGAGACTTCACAGTTTTTGTTTATGTCAAAAGTATCTTCAAACAGTACTGACATTAATTAACTTATTAGTTACATTTTTAGTTATTATTTACATTATTAGTGTAGGCCGTATAACTAGCAGACATATTGAATTCATAGCTGATTCCGGTCTCGTACTTAAGAGCTGCTCTGTGCAAAAGGCAAGTTTGACATATTTAATATAAAATCAGTTTTTATTTACCAAAGTCTGACTGATGCTTATCGTTTAGGCATATTTAGAGTCACCAAGCAGTCTTTTTATATGAAACTGTAGTTATAAATTAGTAATAATGGTCAAAATTTCTCAAAAAGTGCACATAGCCGGTATCAGTTTCACAACGACTATGTCGGTACTAAGTTATAAAGCGGATAAATGTGTTAGAACATGTTAATCTTAGAAACTACCAGATCTTCAAAAAACCTGTTGTATTTGACAGCTTAATTATTGAGGAAAGCTATATGCTATTTAACATCACGCTACCATCAATAAGAGCAAAATTGTATTGAAAGAAAGGTACGGAAATGGGAAAAAAATATTAAGTTATATTTTTGTAGTTTTACGCGAACGAAGTCACTGTCACAGCTAGTGTGTATGAGAAGACCTAAGAACTAATCACATTTCATAATTATTAACGTTAATTCCCCTCTGGGGTACTGAGCATTTATAACAATCGTATCACGGTAAAGCGGCCGTGATAAGCAAATTTCATTAATAAATGCTTAACTTTATCTAATCTGACGATAGGTTGCGTGACTTATTTTTATAAATTCGTCGGTGTTAACGTTTCTATTTCCATTAGAGTTTGCGTGTAGTGCCCGATGCATTCTCACTAATGTTTAACTACAAGAGCTATGCCACTATTGTTGAAGGTTTATTTATAACTGTACAAGCGATCACCGGCGATTTTGTTCGTGTTATTTTAATGTACCTGGGTGATTGAAATTACATCAGAATTTTTTTTCGTTGATCAATCATCCACATTTAACTATAATAATTACGTATTACCTGATTAATTAAATAAATAAAAAACACGAATGTAATTATTAATCATTTTATTAGAAATATTTTTGTGTAGAAAACTGTGTATTTGGGTAAAGTACTATTATATATAGATGAAAATTAAAATAGTAGGTTTTTTTTGTGGAATAGGCTGCAAACGAACAAGCGTGTCTCCTGATGGTAAGTGATCACCACCACCCATGGACAACACCAGAGTAATCGTAGATGCGTTGCCGGCCTTTATAGGAGAGACTTGCACTCAGATATGTCTAAATATAAAATCTAATTCAAATGGTTAGCGCTGTTTTCGAGATACGCGAAAGTTATAAAACATGCAAGGATTGTTCTTTTAATATTATTAGATTGTTAAAATATGAAAACGAACTAATCGCGTTCAGAGATAACATTGCAACTACGAATAACTACTCTGTAAACTATTTAGCGACACACAACATTAAAGTACTAAATATTATATGGGATTTTTTAAAACAAATCAAATCAACGACTTTATTTAATTGAGGCCATAATAAGGAGTTTAAAAACGTCAACACCTATTTATTAATACTATCTGTTATTGGGAGTTGTCGTTAATTGGATAGAAGTTATCACACTGTACGGACAAAAATAGTGACCCGACAAACTCAAGTAATTTTGACGTTTTAAAGAGTTTGTTGCTAAATAGAATAGTAGTGGAAAATTAAGTGTACATTGTAATGTTTTATCAGTAATCAGTAAAAAATTAACATGAAACATTATCTGAAAATTTAAAATAAATAACATAAGATAAAATATTAATATCTCAGATATATTATTAAAATACTCAACATCAAAAACAACTTAAAATTTGTATAAACAACATTAAGGCACTCTACAAACGCTAATTTGTAGTTACTAACTGCTGCCCACGAATTCGTTCGCGTTTTCTCGTCGACCGTCCGTGTTTGCTAAACCCGTTCTGAGCGGGTAACTTGCGTCATGAAACGAATACCCCGGTTAAATTTCAAGCCGTGGTAGTTTCAGTAACAGTAACTCATCAGAGTTAGTGACTTATATTTCGCTTATATGTATACATTTTTGTGTTATCAAACTAATTACATTTTGTCATAATAAAATGTAGGTTTAAAAATACTGTATGATGAAGTGAATTTTTTTGTGAGAGGGCTTTGAAATTCCCTTCTGCAACCTTTTAGTATGACGGTCTTTATAGTAAAGTCGGTTCGAGGCGGGTAAGGTAGCTAGTGAGATGTTGTTAAGTTTCATGGTGGTAGGGCTTTTTCTAATGCCCTCCTGGGCTAGCTACCACTCTCAATTTGAAGATCTGCCGTCAAATTCCTATAGGTGTGTTCCAGCAGTGGAACTTGAATGCCAGCCCTACCTATAAAGGCCGGAAACGCACCTGCAATTCCTCTGGTGTTGGTCTCTATCAAGTGACACACTCGTTTGCTTTCTATTCCATAAAAAAAAACTTCTGCCGTGGAGTCTTAAACGCACATAGATGTTTTTTTTTTTTTCAATATGTTGTGTAAATTTTTTCAAGCTGTAATATAGTGTACGTAATTTATAACTCGCTTAACTGGTTACTATTTTAATTACTTTAATGAAATTAAAAAAGGAATTACAAAAACGTTATGCAGTTAAAGGCTAAACGTGAGTAAATTGATTACTCACTACGAATATTAAACATAGTGCAGACAGTTCGGGCGAGGCGCCGCGGGCTCGACAGCCGGGGAGGGTTTCGCTCAAGCACGCGGGGGTGTAAATGTCACGTACCCACCCCCCATGCGGGTCGCGTAGGCGTTCTCGCGGTCAGGGTGCTCGCGAGCTATCGCCTTATAAATGATATTACTAAAGGTCATACGGTGTAATTATATATGACCTTAATCATAAAATAACCACTATCCGGAAATGCAGTATTAATGCGTTTCTAAAAACTTCGTATTTACTTTTTTATATTTTATTACCATTTACTTATACTGTAATTATTATTACAAAAATTTCTATACAAGCCTACACAATTTATAAAACTCTATACAAGTATTTAAAGCTCTAATAATAGGTATATTAGTGGTAATGCGTTCGAAAGCCACTCTGAAGACCGCGAATTAATTACCTACAGGAAGAGTTTATTTCGAATGCGGAAGACGCATTACAATTTAAAAAATTACGTAATAATAATCTATGCCCGAGCTTTAATCAAGCCGTAAATTTGTCGTGGTGTGCATTGTAATATGTTCCCGCAATTACATTTAAGGCCAATGCATTGTACCTCTAATATATTGTGTCACTTAACACCCAAATGAAATATAGATGAAACACAAGCCTGCGATGAAAAATAAAATCAGGAAGCATTAGTTACCGTCGTGTACCTGTATAAATAAGTAACAAAGGTTCCGATTGAGAAGCTATCGGTTCCATCAGCGGTATAAATTAACAGATCATCTCCGCATCGAGAATGTCAATAGACTCGGCTGCGGGGTGGGCCCGCGGTTCAACGCGTGTCAAGGTGCACAGCTTCACCTCCCCCGCGTCCCGCTCCCACCTACATCTGTACGCCTTTAAATATGTGTTAGTTTTTATTTTTAGATACCAATTATGTTATAAATACAGGCGAACGAAGTCGCAGGCGCACTTAATAAAATATTTGAAAGTTTTGTTTTAGACTGAACCTATATGGAGCTTTACGTAATCTTTTGTGATCAATAACTAGCAATGGCGTATGTTATCACTTGTAAATATATATACACCTACACCTTAGTGAAATATGTTAAGTTAAACTAAGTTCATCGGTGAACCACCTGAAAAAGGTTGCGGTCCAACAGACCGCAGCTGAAAGTCGGGCGGGGTTTCAGGCGGGGTCGCCGTGTGAGCGGGCGCTTACGCAGAAGCGGTAGCAACCGGATCGCTATCGATCCAGGCACACTGTCCGCAGATTGGCCACTGAACCCCGCGTGGTACACGCCCCCTCGTGTCCCTTATAATTTACACTAGAAACACGAGAAACACGTGTCCAACGACCTTCACGGTAACAACGGGGAAATGCAAATATTTGTGATCTATACGCACTATTAGCAATATACTTGTGAAAACTAACTGTAGAAATGAACTCGGCAGATTAAAATATCTATAAAATTATTATGAAGTATCTCAGTTTCTGTTGGCTTGTCCATTCAGAATATGAATTAAATTAGATGTAAATTTATTATAATATCATAAACAATGTTTACTAACATTATTTTACTACTGCATATTTGCATTTTATCACTGTTACGATATTGCAGTTTACGAATAGATAAAATAACATAAACGATTAAAATAATATGTACTCGTTTTTATCAAAGTTTTAACGGGAACTCATTGTTATTACTGTTTGGCTCCATTGCTTCGTTCGTATCTGAAACCGTCACCCAAAATAACATTATTCGATTTATTTGATAAGAAAGTACAAATGTATACAAAATGAACGCATAATAAGAGCGCATCATAACCAGTGTATACAAACATCGGGCGAGGATTGCGACACGCGATAAATTAGGTGCGAAGACGGCGATAAGTGGCGCGTAGCAGCACCGGGGCGGGCGGCGCGGCGCGGCGCGGAGTGGAGCAGTTTTCCGCACCGCGCCCGCGCCCGTACCCGCCGGCGCACACTGGTCGATACACGGCCGTTTGTGTACCAACACTGCCATGCAGCCGCATGCCTTATACTGTATTCCATCTACTCTAGCCGCAAATTCATTTGCCTATTATAGGTTATTTCCCACATAACAAGTATTGTGAAATAAAAGGCAAGAACTGGAGGAGTAGTTGCTAGTGCTTTGTTGCCGAAATAACAGCCTATATGCACAATTTACTGTTTATTATAATACGCGACCTGATAGCACACGTTATCGAGGAACAAGAGATATTTTAGTATTAGTATTATAGTTTACAACCAGTAATAAATTTGTGTTGGTGTTGCCAACAACAACTACCTCTATTTTGTGCTTTACACTATCTTCACCATATGGCATAACAGTTCCCGACGATGCTCGGCATTCTGATACTGTAGACAGATAAAAAAAAATAGATCTTCTGTTAATATATCAGCTATCGAACACAGGAAATTCTTCCAAAATCACTCAAATTAAATAATTACAAGCGATTAACTTTTATCTCATATCTCGGAGAAACCCTTTCGTTTTATGGGATTAATATACCAATTTATTAATCACATGTTAGTATTAATTCCACTAGTTTCTCAGTGATACTTGTACTAGGGGACAGATATATAGACAGATGGACAAAAATTCCAAATAAATATTGACAAGAAAATACATTTTGTTATTTTTTTGAGATTTGTCTGGCATTTTTATTGTATAGAAGGAATACCAACTAAATTATTTTATAATAAAATTAACAATATCACATACGGCTATAATTTTAAGCGAAGCAAATCTTGTATCATAGTAAGTTGATGTATTATTATCTTTATGTATAATATATTTGTGTGCGTCTGTTACTGTTCGTGTAACTCCAAAACGAGTTTACCCATTGAGGTCATATTCAAATTCAAATAATATATTTCTGTGCACATAATGATCATAAGTCTATAAAGATCTGCTAGCTGACGCTGTCTGTGGTTAAGTTATATGAAGAGGGTATGAGACTGTTTTTTTTTTCTAACTGGTTAGAATTGTAAGTCTGTGCAGCTTTGACACCATCACTGGAGTTTTTTTTTAACTTTATAGATTTAGAGCGTTATGGCTACAATCTCACATTATGTTAAGCGACGATGTGACCCAACATTGTGGACACGCTAAGCTAGTAAAGTGATTGGCTCTCAAGTGCAACTGCCGAAATACACGCCTATAGGCATTTGGCGGCAGATTTTCAACTTGAGGGTGGTAGCTAACCAGTTGGGCATTGGTAAAAGCCCTTCCTCCATGCTATAGTTTCCTCAGGCTCATTGCAAGTGGGTTTGAACTCGTGTCCAGATGGTTCTCCGGTATAAATATCTGTAGAGTCAGTTAGTACTTACATATGTAGATTTTTATATAGATATACGTAAAAAGTAAAGACCGAACGCGACACCCCGAAATCAAATTTTGACATTCCAATTTATTTTTTAAAAGTTTTTGTGCAACAGTGCATATGAAATCAAGCCATAAAGCGAATAACTATTAACCAAAAGTTAATATTTACCAATCTCAAATATAGGGACATTATATCAATCGAAATCAACCCCGACGACACCCTCGCGTTTAAATTTCAAACCGTATAGTTATCTTCTCCCCTGTTCGCGCCACTTACAATTTCATTAATCATTTTGACTTATTCAAAATTGAGATCTATATTTATAGTTGAATATCCTTAAACTTAAATTATTATATATAAAAATTAAGCTGAAAAGTTGGTTTGATTGTGCTAATCTTAGTATCTACGAGTCTCATTACAAAAAAAAAACCTTTTTACATTTAACAGCTCAATTATTGAGGAAGGTTATATATAGGCTATTTAACTCAAAACTATTACCGATTGGGAACACAATCCAGTCATCGAAAAGAACCGGCAGGAAACAAAATTTAAGAGAGTTTAAAAAAAACAGGTGCGTATTTAAAAGAATTACATTTACAATACATAATTAACGGAATACATTTCATCCAGAAAAAAGGTAATGTACATGAGGGATCGAAGAATAACTTAGTACGGCTTATTACATTCCTAAATGTAATGTAAAATGATGTTCTTAATTCGATCCGGTCGAACAGTTTTCATATATGGACCGTTTATTTTGAAAGTGGTGTAAGTCCATTTTCTTTTGTTTCGAGAAAATTAAGGGTTACTATATTTGTTGATAATGCAATTTCATTTACCGACCGATTTTAAGTTGTACAAAACATGGGATTTTTTTTTTCAGAAATTAAACACGGACTAGTTATATATAAAAAATTTACATTAAATTAAGCATGAATTACGTGATAACTCATTTTTCTCAAAAATGGACTTCACCACTTTCAAAATAAACTTTCAAAATAAACG
This sequence comes from Actias luna, assembly GCA_039707435.1. NCBI lineage: Eukaryota > Metazoa > Arthropoda > Insecta > Lepidoptera > Saturniidae > Actias > Actias luna. Next base: position 17,456,690 of record JAZHAC010000017.1, on the reverse strand, counting down.
GTCCATGTGTCATTGATAAGGTGAGGTAACCGATCCTGACAATTGTGTGCAGCATGTCGCCGATTCGATTCGCATTATGTCCCCCCTGGCCCGATGCCAGCGGGGCCTAGTAAAACAATCCAAGTTCATTGAAGACGCCAATATGAAGTCTACTTTTGGTGTATAACTCGGTTAACTTTTTATATCCGAAGTGCTTTCCTCCAGTTCTAAATGGATGGAGTTTAAGGAGTTATTGTAATAGGTAAACTTGAGGTTCTCTGCAACTATAACTTTGTGAAGAGGTGGATTTTTTGGATAGCAATACATTTATATTTGTCTTTTAATGGTTTGTAATGTGTAATGTTTTTATACATTACAGGTTTCTCTTATATCATAATGAAATATGATCTGAAGTGACAATGCGGCCCCATATGATGAACTCACTAAGCCTAGTGAAGAGACTAACTCTTAAATGAAACTGACGGAATACTTCTATATTGTTTCATCAGTATTTTTTCCGTTCACCGAAAGCTCAAGCTCGTTGTAGGGATTCGAATTTACCTGCATTGATGCTGCGGCCATACACGCTATCATTACTATAATTATTTAAAAGCTTACCTACTTTTAACAGATTAAATTGCAACTATTTCACAACACTAACAAAGGCAATATTTCTTATTTTTACCATAATCCATAATCTCATCTCATCTTATGTGACGATACGGCCCAAGTTGGTAGACACGCTAAACCTGTAGAGGAACTGGCTCTAAAGTGTAACTGCCGCAACACACCTTTTTGGTATTCGGCGGCAGATTTGCAACTTGATAGTGGTAGCTAGCCAGGTGGGCATAATCAGAAGCCCTGCCACCATGCTATGGTTTCCTCAAGAAGTTTTCCTTCACCGAAAGCTCAAGCTCGTTGTAGTGGATTCGAATTCACGTCCCTTGACGAGAAGCGATTAGCTAACTTTTTCCGGGCTATTGCAGATTTTGTCTATTAAAATTCCTTCTATTGTCCTTCGGGAACGGTACGTCTTCCAAAGAAAAAATACTCTATGTATTTTACTGTACCCTTGACAACGTGCATGTGAATTTTATTGATGTATTTAGTAGTTACAGCTTGAAAGGATTATAAACATCATTCATCAGGCTTTATAATATTTGTTAGGATATCTACAATTCTTCGTGCGTCTGTTATTAGAGATCGTGTAACTTCTAAACCAGTTAACCGGTGGAGGTCATATCCAGATAATGTATTTGTTTTATCGACACAATGGTTCATAGCTATTCTGAGACGTGACTGGTGACGTTGTTGCTCAGTTGTTAACTACCCAAAAGGGCAGAACAACGTCTGACGAGTCAGCTATGATTATAGCTTTAGGTCTATAGTTGTCATGTACAATAAACTGTAATGTATACACGACTATGCATACAGACATTGACAGGGATCAATCCTGTTTCTATACAAAAAATGCTACAAGTTTGACGGAAAACAAAAGAAAGTGCACAAATGAAAAGGCGCTAGTATTTCCATAAAGTATAACGTTGACGTCTTAATAATTACGGTAACAGACGTTCTGTCAGGTAGATTTCTTCTTTTTTTTTTGGTTATTTCATTTAAAATTTCGCCAGTGTCCAGTGTCAATGACTTAACCATAATTAACGGATACTGAGTAACAATCACACTCGGAACAATTATTTGTGCATCACACAATAAATTCTTCTATGCGGTACATACACCCACAAAATTGTATACATGGTTTATAGATACTAAACTATTAATGAATAATCATAAGTTATAAATGAAATATATTTTCTTTTTATACTTAAAGTAACTTTATTCACGACTAATAGATTACACATTTATGCAAGATTTCACGTTTTTTTTTTTATTATTTACACCTATACTATCTAAAATGAACATTTAAAATATATAAAAGAAGAATATATATTTAAGTAAATATTATTGCTAAAACATTCCAGTCATCCCAGTCATTCTATAGCTATTAAAAAATGTTGAGAGTTACAAACTCACATTCAGTTTTATAATATTAGGCAAAAAATTAATGGTAGCGTTACGTGATTCAATGTAACTAAATGCAGACTACAGACTCGATTGCCGTTGTGTGTAGTAATGTAAGCTAACAGAGAGTTGCCTAATTATCTAGATTAGCCCATTGTGCACGTCCCGGACCCGCTCTCGAATCCGAAACTAACAAGTTCTGACAAACGTTTGTCGAGCGCCTGGTTTTACATAACAAATAATTTATTTTATTAGAGGTTGAAAACAAAAAACATTAAATGTTTAAAATTCATGAGTTAACTTAACAAAAAAAGATTATTTCTGTTTATGGCAAACCTTTATTCTGAATTATATCTTGTGTTAATATTATAAAGCCAAAAGAGTTTGTTTGTTTGAACGCGCTTCTTCTCTTCTCATATTCAAAATCTTTTTCATATTTGATAGCATAATCATTACGGAAGTTTGTAGGCTATTTAACATCGCACCACCACCGATAGGAACGAAACTGTATTTAAAAAAGTTACAAAAACGGTCCAAAAGCATATTGATAATTTTTAGTTCCAAGCGCACAAAGTCGCGGGCACAGCTAGTGTGAAATAAAATTAAAATGTGATATTAAATGTAGTTTTTTAACCATTAAGACAATGTGATACAAATTTCAATGAATATGTAAAAGTTTGTGATAGTAAATTTTATGTTTAACATAATAATACCCTGCCTACAAAGTTGAAAAATAGATCCTAAAATTCTAAGGCTCATGGATACAATTAATAATAGGGTATAAAGCACATGAAATAAATATTACATTTACGTGAACAAAACCGTTGTTACAAACTAATTTATTTATTAATTAAACTATTCTCGGACTTAATAATTGCTCATAAAACTTTAAAATGTATTCGTAGAACTAATTTACTTGGTCACTTTAATTTTAAGTCGGCATTATTTCACTTTATTTATAAATTACGTTTGTTTTATAGTAATCTAAACTACGTTATAATAGTACTGTTTTAGTATACAATAGTAATTTTCATTAGCACAGTTTTTCTCGATTAAACGCTTGAGTAATGCAACAGGTCGTTTTGTACTGTAATTGTGGACACAAATACGTTTATTTTCACCTTCGTCTCGGGAGAGGAAGGTTCGCCGTCCGTGGCGACAGCCTCCTTCTAGATATTTTTGTTCAAACAACATTGTTCGATTTAATTCCGACCGTCTTTCCATTGTTATTATCTCATTTTAAAAGTTTTCCGCGTCTTTCACTCTCGATATCTCTACTATAAAACATTTTTGTTTCTGTCATACAATTATGACATAAACGTATATCGATACATAAATATTTTCTCGTGTCATAGAGTATTCAGTGTCTTTCTTTCCCCCTGGTCGAGGCGGGTCGCTTAGTAACCCGTCCGGCAAGATTTGTCCGCGGTCACTTAGCGGCGACACCTGATACGCGATGCACATGTTCCTCGTGCCATCATGCCTCTATGCCAGGACTACGTGCAGACACATGTTCCCGAGTTAACTTGGAACTGGTTTAGATCTGGTCTTTATTTAATTATTAGTCCTCGCTCTGCGACAAAGGCGACAGCATTTTTATTTTTTTGTGGTATATACTGTAACTTGAAAAATTCAAAGTCGATACAAAAGGTCGATGATAAATAGCTATAATGCGCGTACGCCGTCTCGTCGCCCGAATTCCTGACAATGGGCCTGTTGACGACCGTTTACGGACCGCTGTCACTGAACTCTGCTACTTGAAATTTTAACTTGCCTTAAGTTATATCGTTTTCTATATTTTAAGTAGTTTAGAATTACTCAAACTTAATCTTAACATGTAGTGATATAATATACATGTCTCAATAACGTTCTTAATGTTATTTTTTTTGTTTTTTCAAGTAATGAGATAATATTGTAACCTCACAGTTTCCCATTTCAATTGTTAAATGAAACTAATAAAAAAGGTCAATGTAAGGTTTCATAATGGTACTTAAAATTAATAATTACTTAATATGGATATTATATGGTCAAGTAAGACATCAAGTGTAAGCAACGAATAGGGTAGAAGAATTATTGCACCACCGCTAGTAAACGGCCGAGGGTCAGTCGTTGACCTGGCTTGATGTCCACGTAATACCCTAAACAAATAAGGGTCGTAGACTGTAAATCTTTATCAAAAACCAAACATTTAAAATAATTATGCCGTTTTCGTGTTCAAATGCCGGCTAACTCTATGAATAATGTATCGTACGTTGTTTTTAATATGAATTCAGTTTTCTATGAATAACAGTGTTTACGCGAAACACATAAAAAATATTCCATAACAGTGAGTTTTTTTTTTTATTTAGGACGCTTGTTATCTTATACAAACATTATATCATCGGGTATGATCTGTTTGTGATACGGTTAGGGATTCGGATACAGGTGGCTTCGTCTGCTAATAGCTGTTACGTGTAATATTTATATCTAACCACCTTTATATGCGACTTAGTACGCGCTGACTTTAAATAAAAGTAGCTTAAGTTACTCCTTATAACATCAGCTCGCCTGGACGGTTGGCGTAGCGGTTAATACAATTGTCTCGCTACAATTATAATAGTGTGCTATAGATTCCCGCACGGGACAATTATTTATGTGAAGCCTAAATGTTTTGAGTTTTGATGTACCTTTGCGGTTTTGTACTTTAATTGTTGCTATAAAATCTTTCTCACTTGACATTGGCGAATATGTCTACATAAAGAGATGCCATTAAAAAAAAAACAATCCTTATTTACGGTCGTTGAAAATCGGTTTAACCTGGAACAGTCAGATATATATTTTTAATGTTTTTTTTTAGTATATGTACTGTGTATACTTTCATTTGATAAAAAGCTGTAATTTTGAATTTACAAACAATCACTTTGACTTTATCTGTTTATATTGATTACGGCTCGGTCGTATATAACTGTTGTAATCTATCACAGTAGGGCTGAAGTTCCACTTTGAGCAATAGTTGTGTAAGCTTCTTCTAATACCCGCTTATAAGTGTGTTCCGGCAGTTGCACTTAAAAGCCGGTCCCTCCACTAGGTTCAGCGTGTCTACCATCTCGGTCCACATAGTCATTTAACGTTAAATGCCATAACGTTAAACCTATTCAGTATTTAAAAAAGTTTTTGATAATTACGTCCCGCTGCGTATAGTTTCACTAAGTGTATGTGTACACGCACCGTTATATTTATTAATTATTGGCCCGCTCATGTGGGTTGAGTGCACATACGGTTGCGGCGCTGTCGTTGTGGGAATCGACTCGAGTGCTCCACAAGTGTAGTGTGTGCGCGTTCACCGACCGCTTTCTCAGAATTGCACGATATTATGTGTGATGCCCGCGATAATGTAATGTCTCCTTGCGGTGATTTTTTAAACCGTTTCAAACTCTTCGATGTTCCGTTTTATCACTCCAAATTGCGAAGTACGTATCTTTCTAAAAAAAATGAACTATGCATATTACTTTTCTTAAGTCGATAGAGTAATTTTTTGTGAAAACGAAATAGTTTAGTGCGTTTTCCTCTTCTGTTTGTCAACCGATTTATTTTTGTTTATTAACTATTGACGAACTTTAGTGTCAGCACTAAAATAATTGCAAACTATCAGTGTTTTCTTCCAAATTGATTAAAGTTTCCCAAAAAAAAAGTTTAATATCTAATAATACTCGTAGATTTTCCATTCAATATTTAATTATAGATAAATTTTAATAATATAATCGGTTATGCTCTCTGAGCGAACACTAGTACGTTTAATTTTTTATTAACCCAATTGATAGCACTTAAGAAGTACTAAAAGCACTGCTTTATTTGATAGAGATGCCAGAGAAAATAAGTCTGATTTATCAATATACCTAAAGAGCTTTCACGCAAAACAACTGTCCCATTCCAAAGCGGCTTAGACGATTATCTCTGGGCCTTCAGCATCTTAAATAACGTATCCGAGCCGTCATAGTGTCGTCATTGTAAACAATTTTTGCAATTCGCTGCGATTCGACACGAGGCCGTGGGAAAGGTTCGACTTCCTCCTCGTCTCAACTTCTGGCTCGCGAGCTGTCACTGTGCATAACGGTGCTGACATCTCTATATAATATATCTTTACCCATAATTCTTTATCGATTTCATTAGCACGATGGATCTGTACTTGAGGATGTTCGCTTTAAACCCATTCGCGTCATAAGCTGTAGATTTTGTTGCAAATGTGCGAATTATATAAATCACAATGTTATGATATTGCTACGCGCGGACGACAATGGTTTAATTTCAGCGTAAAATAACGGAATAATTCGGTTCAGGTCATATCGCGCTGTCTATGTGAGTGATGTAACGCGCGCGGCCGCGGCCGGTCTCGGGTAAGGTGGCGGGCAGACACGTAAGAAGCTGTTTGTTTCTCGCGGGGTTGTTGAACGTTCCGTTTGTCCGGCGTTTTATTAATAAAATCGCGCCGTGACGTGTATCGACGGGCGCGCACCGGATCGGGCTATTTATTGATGCGCGTGCGCACCGAACCCCGTCCCCGTGTATATATCGATCGATCGGTAGCCGCCCGTTATTGGTCAGCTTATGATTTTCCAATCTCGTACATAAATAAAGCCGACATTCTGATTTGCCTCGTTGCCTCGTAACTATTATTAACGATTCGTTTCGGTTAAGTAATAATGTCTTCGACGCCCGTATCATTGCCCGTTGTGACAAACTTTGCCTGTACAAACGGCATTTATGGTTTTAGTTGGTTGTGCAACCGATCAAAGTTTTCGTATACAATAGTACTGGTCATATAGCTTTTGCATAACATAGTGAATTTTCAACATTTTGAGTAAATAGTGCAGCTGGTCTCAACTACGGAGTAAATACGAAGTGTTCATAGTGCTAAATAAAATCATTTTTCCTCTTTATCAAATTAATATATTTTAATGTAGAGCTACAAGCTATTTATTTAATTAACGAGATAACATTTACAACAAAATCTTGCTATAATAAGATCCAAATAATTTATACTGGCTACTATCGCACATTTAAGATCTTAAACACACATAATTTTGCTGAGAGGGTATAATTACGCTATATTTGGCGCGATGAACGTGTGTAAAAAGATCAATGAGATTGTTGTTAAAATGAAGTTGGGTACTTGGTATTGTGGGAAGATGCAGATCAATGCGGGATCGGAGTAACTGCTTAAATTAGACAATTTTAGGTATAGGTTAATATTGAGGTAGAAACTATACTATAAACTGTCTAATTTTAAAGCGATAGTAGGTCAGTTATTAGTGTTTAAGGACGCCGCGTCAAAGGACGTCAGTTCAAATTCCTGCAATAAGCTTAAGCTTTCGGTGAAGGAAAATAACTTTATGAAAGCATAGCATGGTGGTGGGCATTTTTATAATACTACTACGATACTACTAGCTACCATATACCCCTAGCCGTATTCCGGCAGTTGTACTTGTGCATTTTTTTTTTTTTTTTTTCGACCTGACTTACGCTTCACCGGACTTTTGGGGGCGAGTGCTGAGGGCACTCAACCCCGAGGCAGCAGGCCCAAGGGTGCCAGGACGGCCGAACCTCGGCTAGGGCTGCTGCCGGTAAATGAAAAAGATTCATGATCCTGACTAACCAACAGGTTCTTTATTACTAAATTAGTGATACTAACTACGATCTTATCAGGTAAGCAGCTCAAGGGCCGCGAGGGTAGTCCCTTACAGAACCGTGTACTTAACGTGTGAGTGTGCACGAATGGTATGCGGTGTGATGATGTAATCTCAGTGATGTAGAGTGTCACTGTATCGCGCGAAAACCACGTGAACCAGTCCCTGCACTACAGCTTAGCGTGTCCACCATCTTTGTCCACATTGTCACTTACCATCAAGAGAAATTGTAGGCATAATGCTAAAACTATATATAAAAAATATTCGTTAAAGAGAATGTAATGAGACTAGTCACCAACAAGGGCGTTACAAAATGATTTATAAAACAATGCGAAATACATCAATATAGTTTCTAAGTAGTGACTGGCAAACATTCATGGTAAACAGTCACACGGGGCAAATAATAATATAGAGAGATACTAAACATTGAACGCGGTATCGCTTGAATGTATAGACTAGATAGTGCCATAAAGCAATGATGGTATAGTGTTAACGTGTACGAATCGGGCGTCGAAACATACGAATACGAATTCTTACAATCAGGAAAAGGAAGGAAAACATCGCAATGAATCCATTGCACGATGGTAGTATATATTCTAATACCTGTCCGGTGAACAACTATCACCCATGAGACTAAAGTTTATAGATAAAGTTTATATATAGTATACATGGCCACATAACATCATGTTAAACTGGTCAAATGCTAAACCTATAAAGAAAGAACATCAATCGGATTTTTCCCGCCTGAGAGCGTTGAAACCCATTTCAAAGGTAACGTAATACGGTTACAGAGCAACTTGGTAATAAGACAAAAGCTGGTTAGTGTTTCGGGGGTGTCTCGTCGCCGCGGGGCTTGCGAGGGCAGCTGCGTGTGTCTCCAGGCCCGCGCAGATGGTTACGAGTTCCGCCCGTGTCCCGGTATCGTGTTACTTGTGCACCGCATCGCACGGCCGACGACGGGGGTCACCGTTGCGATGTATAGCTCGTCGATAATGTATATATACACTGGTGTGTAAGGCAATGACTCTCCTGCACATTTATAATACACCACTTGATAGTTGACTAGCTTATACCCGCGGCTTGGCTAGCGGTAATACTGATTTTTGCAAACGAATGGTTATCGAATCAAATAAAAAAAAAACTTTACTAAACAACTTTATTTAAAAGAACCGGCAAGAATCTCGATCTGATTTTATTCTTTTAAATATGTAATATTTGTTCCTCTATTTTATTATATTTCACCCTTCACTTTACCCCACTTCCAATTAGTTTTGTCGCGAGATATAGTAACCTATCATCGTCTCCAAAGTCCCATGTATCTCTATACCAAAATTCATTATAATTGATCCAGCGGTTTAGGCGTAATATCGTATAAAAACAAATAAACTCATTTGCGCATTTATAATATTAGTAAGGATGGGCTTAGCGTTATGATCACAATCTCACACGACGTGAAGTGCCGAAGTGACCCAAAATGGTAGAAACGCTAAAAGCCTAGTATAGGGACTGGTTTTCAAGTGCAAATGCTGAAACACGCCTATAGGTATTTGGTGACAAATTTTCAACTTGAGGATGTTAACTAGCCAGGTGAGCATTAGAATTAGCCCTATCGCTATGCTAAGGATTCATCACTGTTTTGCTTCAACGAAAGCTCAGGTTCATTGCAGAGATTCAAACTCACGTCCTTTGACACGACTTCCGTATTGTCCGTACACGCTACCAACTGAGCAATCATCTCGCTTCATTCATAATTTTATCATGTATTTAGTTTAATGAATGAATTTAGTGTTTCGTGGATGGCCACGTTTTTTTATGAGACTTGAGATATTCTGTTAAAATATGAATATTGGTTTAAAATTTTTATATCGGTAAAGTGATGGTGTTAGGTGGTCGGCACCCCCAACACACTGAGTAGGGCTTCCATTTCGCTAATGCCTCCGGCAGGCTCTCGGGCGGTCCGTGACGTCGGTCGCTACGGAACGACGCGAACGTGACGTCACGCGCACGTGGGTGTGTGCGATAGAGAGAGCAATACGCAAGTTCGGCGCGCGGGAGGGGGACCGAGGCCGATACCCACTGTCGCTGAGGGCGCGCGCGAATTGACAGATTTCCACGCGCCCGATACGATCTTGAATAAACATTATTATTAAGCGGCACTGAATCAGGTTAAGTACCCGTAAACGCCCATGCAATGATTTGAACTAGAGTTTGAGTATAAGTAGAAATAATGTAATACTGTTACAATTTATTCGGTCGACCCGGCGGTGAAGTCGTAAGTTGCAGATAGATGTAAGAGCTTTGCCCTGAGCGGTACGGTCGGCGGGCGCACGTTACCGCTGCGGTAACCTCGTTCGAGCGGGACGCTCGCGTTGTAAACAAAACGCGCGCATTGCAAGGATTGAAAGCGACGCGACGTTGCCTTGTCGCCGCACTCTATGTATCTCTAGCTGTCACTGAATGTTTACTATTTTTCTCCGTCTCTCCCGCGCTCCAAATTTTTAAATACGTCCACATGTCCCTAAGATGCTCTATTTTTTGCGATCAAATTACGTGATAGTAATGAGTACTATAAGCTAGTTTCGCCTAAACAGTTACTTATCGAAATTCAAATAGTGTTTTATATTATGAAATGCCTTTATGTCGGTACGCAAATCGTTAATCGATTTTAAAACGTTTCTCATTAGTCGAACCGGTTTAAAGATTCTTATTGATTGTTATTTAGAACGCATTTGAATACGATATGCATATGATATTTTCCTTCGGACAAAGTACGTAATAAATATAGTAGGTAATGGTAAGTATTCCTTATTTTAGATGCGTGAGCACGGTGCGATGGCGAGCTCTCGCAACTAGTCACAATATCCAATCAGGCACGTTGTCTCCGTATATGTGTGTGTGTGTGTTCACTCATTTTACTACTCGTTTCCAAGGCCTCTTCGACTCTGTGTTTACATAGTTAACTTTCAGCATTTGTTTTTATTATATTATTATATAAATCACTTACAACTATGCAAATAGTTGACAATGAAAGTTTTTTTGCTCTAAAATCGATTGTATCTGTTTATATTGCTCAATAAAAACCTTTAATAGAATTATCGGTGCGAAATGAATATAGAATTTTAGATCACATTGAAATTTTCTATTTTATGTCATATATCTATTTTAAAATAATGTGTGTAAGTATATCTATCGTGTATCTATACTCTGTCGAGTCTAAAACGGCTTAACCATTTTTTTATGAAATATACAGGGAAATTTTAAATTAGATTCTGTTAAGTTTGGTAACGATCAAGTGAACAAACTTTATCTGTCCGTCCGAAGCCGGCCCATTTATACGTATTTCGCAGGAGATAATCGATAACAGAAATTGATAAAAAAAAATTAGCAAATTCGTATTATGTGTAAGCTTTTGTGTTTATTTGGTCATGTTACGGTATCGCTTTGTTTATGTGAATTATGTATTAAGGGGGTCGGTCGGGTCACTCGTTCTTACAGAACCGAATTATACTCTCTCATGTATAACACGGATGATATCGCACGCGATTTTTTCACGTCAACGTCGAACATTAAGGTGATGACGGTTATCAGTTTGCACTGAGCGCGAGTCGAGTCTCGGCGGGCGATATCAGCGTGTTTATCTAAACAAACAATACGAGCAATGTATGATAATCGGTCGGTGATAATAGGTTGGTATCGCGGCGGCGACGGACGAGAGGCGGTAACGGCGGTGTGTGCGCGGCGGCTCGCGGCGGCGCGCGGCCTCTGTCCCGCTATTGATCCCGACGTGGTTGGCACCACCGCCGCCGCACCGCACCGCACCGCATCGCGACAATACACCCGACCTTGAACCTTAACTTATTCACATAATTGCATAGCGGATAATGCACTCTCACGCATCCTATTACATTAAACCGCCAAGCGGTAAACAAACAAACACCCTCGGGCGATCATCAAAGTTGTTTTCTACATTTATCACATGCGCATACGGGTAATTCGATTTTCACATGTTTCTCTTCTCGATAGCTAATTCAAGTCTCGATCGGTCCATCTAAGTAGAGTAATCTCGTATACGTCTTTCTACCTATAAACTCATCTGTAGTTTTTGTTAATTGTATATAGAATTAACTTTTTTAATAAAGAGATTAAAAAATAATATATATTGAGTTTTTATGTGTCTTTAATAGTACAAGGAAGATTATCCTAACGAATACTTCTTATTACTTAAACCAAAAATGTAGCAGTAAATACATTTCTTAAAAATGATGACAGGGTCATTGTGCTTCAATAGGTATATCGATACTCTGGTACTAACAGTTATACGAAACATAATTCGAGTCAAAAGAAATCGCTTCCATAGCTAAGGAAAAAACAGCATTACAAGCTTCGAATCCGAATAATTGATCTAATTTAAATCATACTAATATGAAGCCAAAACATTAATATTCATATCAATATGCTATAATAATCGAGAAAAGATGTAGGTAAACAGCAAACGAAGAGAACAACTACTTGCGAAACGAAACTGGTAATGCAAATTGTAGCGGCGCGCCGGTGCGCGGTGTCGAAATCGTTTCAACGCTACAAAGTCAGTCGCACAATCATCTTGTTGACCCCATGTGCGCCGGCAACAGAATTCCTGTAATCAGCGTCCAATGCCTCGCCCAAACTAGCGGTAACGTTTCGCCGCTATGAAACTCGGCCGATCGATGCCGTAATCCTCGGCGTGGACCCGGAGCCCGCGATGGCACCGGCCCGCGCGACACACGAGAGTTGATACCGGCTGCGTTTTATAATAATTATACAGTAACTTTGAACGTTTGCGTTCCGTTCACGGCCTTGGGAGACGTGGCCGATGGTGCTGAACTGATGGATTCAATGATTGTCTCATTCGAACGCAAGCGGGTGCCGGCGAAGCGCCGCCAACGGTACTACAACATAATCGTTGTACTCTATTGAACACAGTGCAATTTTCACGCATCATATGTCACGAGAGAATCGGTTGTTTTCTCGACTGGTATATTTCTGCTGTAGTATGTACTAATATTATATAGAGGCATGGTTTAGATTCTAGATTCCGAAAGTGGTCCATATGGCCTATTACAAGCTTCAAGGATTCCACGTCTGTGAAAGATTCCGGGCTATTTTAATAAATATAATTAAAAAAATATCACGTAGTACTTATATATCCTAATAAACTAAAGTCAACAAGAATTTCACGTGTCAAAAACTTATTTGAATTTACTAAATCCAAAGTCAATATTTAAAAGATTATGCCCGATACAGTAATAATTGGTAAGGGATTTACGAGATAAAAAAGTTCGGGGCTATCGATTTAGACGTAAGTTATAAAAATGTCTAGAATTTTAATTGCATTAAGTTGCAAAATACAGTGAAGTGAGCGTTAAGTCGAGAGTATCGAAGTTTTGCATTTTTATTCGTACTGTGGTCATTGGTCAGATCTCAATCGAAAAACTTGAAGACATCAAAGTTATTTCTTGTCTTGTTTGTTACGGTCAAGTCACTCGGCCGAGTAAAGACTCGACGCCCTTGACTAGTCGCTTACCGAACAGACTACTTGTTTTTAATTTCATTTTTATCTCATATTACCGTTCTTGTTGTCCTGTTAAAAACTTAAAATATTTTGACCGCCGACAACTATTTACTCGATCGCGAACTTTTATAAAAGTCACTGTCAGTATTGATGATAACTGGGTTAACGATAAACGGCATATTTGTATAAAATTTTCGATACGCATCTGTGTTTAAAAAAAACTGATTCATTTACATTTGAATCCGCACACCTGGAGCTTTAATGTCAAGGCTGAACGCTTGGAGAGTCTCCAGCGTACACGCTCTGTGTGAATCAAATTGCATTGGACCTATTTTACCATTAATTATATCACGGATTTTTTGTATTTTTAAGCAAAGTTTACAACGTTCTATTGCAAGTTTTATACGCTTTTATGTAGTCTATATTTAAATTACTGAATCAAAAGTTATGACAACATGCGTGTGTTGTCGAGTACTGTTTCATTGGAAACCTTCACATTCTGTTACAATAATAAATAAATAGAATTCGCGTTACAAAATTCAATGTCAATTAAATTGTTAGCGGGCGCTAACCACTGTTTGCATGTGTGTTGTACGCGACTCGCGCTACAAACACAAGCACGTGCGCCGCGATCGCGACCGGGTGACGTCACGCGGGTCGCCCCCCCTCCCCGCCCCGCCTCCTAGATAGACAGAGACGGCGACTGTAGCAGCGGAGCGGCAACGTCGCCTGAAACGTTTTTGTTTTTGCATCTAACGCTAGTGATAGGCCGAGTTAATCTTCAAGATTGCAAATGCAACAACAGAGCTATCTGTAGCGTTACCTATAATAACAACAGACGCATCTGTGATTTCATCGTTTCCTTCACTCGGCTATATATAAACTGCTAAACAATTTCATTGTCACAACGACTTAGGTATATAGATAAATTCACAATAATATCTGATACGACAGAAATGACAATATTTTCTAGTAAATACAAACAATAATGTCTAGGAATAGACGGTCAATGTCAAGGTAACGAAGCAGCTAGGACAACAAGTTCAATGCTGTGATGAATCGAGACGGGATTTCTTGTTAACAACTGACTGTATATTTATCTTAAATAATGTCGATCGTGTTCACGACGAAATAGTTAACGAATTGCATTCGTTTGTTTACAGAAGGCGACCAGGGATCATGGGAGAGTGGACTGTCTTACGAATGCCGTTCCCTCTTGTTCAAGGCGCTTCATAACCTCATTGAAAGGTAACAATATAATTTATTTGAACGATACTGTTAAAATGATGCATCCACCTATCAAATTATTTACCATTTATTGCTTTTCACAATATAAACAATTTAGCTGGTGTCCTCTACTTCCTACTCGTGTTTCTCGTGAACTACGAGTAAAGCGTAAAGTTCGTTCACAGTGGGCGTGTTTACGTTGTAAAAGGAATATGTATGCCAAATTGCAAGTCAAGAAATAGGTCAAATAGTTCCAAAGATATTGCCATAACAACGTAGAAGTTCGAACAATGAACCTGGTCCAGTAATGGAAAATATCCTGATGTAACCATGGCATGGTGTTAGGGCTCTTTCTAATGTCCACCGGGCTAGCTACCACCCGCAAGTTGAAAACCTGCCCCGAAATATATATAGGTGTATTCCGACAGTTTAGCGAGTCCGCCATCTAGAGCTAAATCGTCACTTAACGTCAGGTGAGATTGTGGCCATAACGCTGAATCTATAAACTATAAAAAAGGAAATCTTGAATATAGATAAAGATATAATATTGTAAATTGAATTACATTAGTATTAATATGTCTTAAACAGCTATTTTGTTATTGGTAAATACAAAGCAAATGCTACAGTGTCTTGAAATCGATGATGCGTTCCGAGGCGGCGGCGTCTCACGCATAACTCGTTCCAATGCGTCCTAAGAATCAATTGAGCATGATTTGTTTAGAAATCTCCTATTTAAACTCGCCACATCTATTGGCTATCGTATAATATATCCAATTTGTAAATCAAAACTCAAACTGTTGTTTGCATACAATCGTGAATTCGTGACGTGCCGTTAGATGTTCCTCCGCGAGAATCCTTTTATATCGACCTCTGCATGTTATTTATATCTTTAACATCTATCCTTGTAATTTTATCTTTATTTACTTAG
Source organism: Actias luna (assembly GCA_039707435.1). NCBI lineage: Eukaryota > Metazoa > Arthropoda > Insecta > Lepidoptera > Saturniidae > Actias > Actias luna. The sequence continues at coordinate 17,441,320 of JAZHAC010000017.1, read as the reverse complement.
GTAGATAAACCCGGTATACGATGCAATGCTACGTAAAGAAAAACAAGTGTATTGTTTTATAACCTGTTTTTTTTTTTTAACAAATACTTCAAGCGTAGGTACGCAGAATAACCCAGTATACAGTTGAGAACGCATGGATACAAATATACTAAGAAACATTCATTTTTATTTATATATACATATAGTAGCTTTGCCCGCAACTTCATTCGCGTGGATCTAAAAGTAAATGTTTTTTCCTTCAGCAAAACAATATTTTTATGGATGAAAATACTCTATGCTATTTTTTGTATCTCTGACAGACTTTCATCAAAATCGGTTAACGTATGAAATGGTATCAACCTTATATTTGTATAGATTATATTAGTTTTTATATATTCTGGTGATTATTGTTCTGTATGATTTGATTACGAAGTACCAAAAAATGCTAGTGAATAAAAAGGGTTTTGGACTGGCGACACCACCTCCCTGTAGACTGTCTTGGCTGACGCTGGTCTGAATTCTACAAGTCCGAGCTTTCAGCCAAGGGGGAATATCGTGTACGCCTAGGTAGTTGACGTCCACTTAAAAGTTTTTCGTCAAGCGTCTGTATGCATTAGTGTTCCGGCAAATGCAGTCGAGAGGCGAACTCCCCTCTTGGTTTAGTTATTACCATTTCAGGCAATATCGTCACTTAACGTCACAATTATGCTAATGTCACTTAGAATTGTAGAGTACCTTGCAAATCTTCGGATCTCTTACAACGCTTTATCAGGATGGTGATACTCTTGTTAATACTGCACGCTGTGTTTTGTGGTAACTTACAAATCATGACCTCGGAATTGTTATTTATAATGCACTTAATTTATTAACAATAATCAAACGACATTGTGCAAATTATAATAATAATAAGATTGATATAGCCCGGCGACAACTCATAGATCATATACTAATATTGTAAATGCGAAGTGATTTTGTTACGCTTTCACGTCTACAGAGATAAATGGGACCCAGGGTACGGAAATGGGGTATTATTTCTCGCAAAATCTTTATTCGAAGTGGGTTAAAGAGAGGGATAAACTTTGTATGTAACTTTTTATTGCGTCATCGGATTTGTTTGACTAAATACATATTAACGCGGACGAAGCCGCAAGTAAAATCTAGTTAGAGTACAAACTCGATTCGCAGTGTATGGACGAGGTTGCACCTGGTACCCGGCGACGCGAACCAGCGACGACGTGATCGTTTTGCGAAGGTCGACGCATCGTGCCCGGGACGTTCTAATGTCGTTTTTTATCGCCTACCTCGCATGTGTATCGAGGTTCGTGCCCGGGGCGAGGCACGCTCCTTATTATATTTCATCGAAACATTTTCTTATTATCTTCATTACCTGACTGGTATTACAATGATAAACTGTTATTATTATTTCGATGATCGTTTCTGTCTGTTCGTAAATTATTTTCAATATTATCATCGTGATGTTGGTTAAGATACAACAATTGTTTATTTTATAAATTAACTAAACAAAGTTTGTCTCTCTCTTTACCCCACTTCCTACATTTTTTATAAAAAAAAGTAGTAAATCTCCGTATCCATCTATCTCTGTACCAAAATTCATCTCGATCGATTCAGCGGTTTAGGCTTGAAATCGTAACAAACCAACTCACTTTCGCATTTATAATATTATTATAGACAAACACTTCAACTAATTTGTTATTTATTGCCAGCATAATACACTGCTCGCGTTTAGTTTATTTGCAAACGAGGTAAACTTCCTACTTTGGGGTGATTATCTCGACGTTTCGATAATCGAAACGATCGCTGATTTTGTAACGTTTTCGGATCGGTACATCGGTGCGGCGTGTGACCGGGTCGTGTAACACTCGATTCGTCTAATCAATTGTGTGGCGTGACGTAACAGCGAGTGCAAGAGCATCGGGACTCTTGCATCGTCCCCGGGTGCGGTTGCGAGTGCGCCTCCGCCACACAGAAACTCTGAATATGAACGAAATCCAGACGAGTCGTTGACCCGCGCGGCGCGGCGGGTCGACGGGCGGCACCGTTCAAAGAAACAATGCGTTCACCCGCGGGACGAGATCTCGCCGACGAGACGTTACTACTCTGTACGCACACGCGTACTCCTAATAAAGATGCATTATAAAAAAATACACACACACACATGCACACCTATACACTTAAAATACATACACAAATATACGTCAACCTCTATCCCTCTCTCCCTAACGCCGGGTATATCAGTAATCTCTCTAATTTTGATTGAGCTAATAAACACTTTTACGGCCCGTTTTTTATAGTGTTCGGTTTTATTCGCTCGCGCGGTTTGTCTCGTCGCTAATGGTTTATTGTTTTTAATTGGTGTGTGTTAAATAAAAACGATAGTTTAAAGTGTGATTTGAAAGTATTATAAAACCGACTAGTTAGATTTATTGTTAGCTATTTATAGGTACTATTATTAATATTGTTGTATTATTAAATATATCGTAATATAAATTGCGAGATCTAGGTAAATATTTTTGTCTATTAATTATTAATATTGGCTGGTGGAGAATCAATTTAATATGTGTAAAAATAGCAATTATCAGATCCATCCTGAGTAAATCGTTTCATTACCCCGTAAAAGACTATTTGGCAAAAGAAAAAATGTTATACTTAGACCTCCCGCTCGTAATAGTTGTCTAGTCCATTCTTTGGAGATAAATATGTTATATGCCGTATTTAAATTTATATTAATAATTTCCGAAAAAGCCAAGATAATATAATTTAATTTAAAATTATAATCAATTTTAAATTTAAGTTTGTAAATTCAAACTAGATTCTAACAGTTACGAAATCATAGAATATTCTAGAGAAATCAGTCTATTGCACAGTATTATCGTAACACATGCAAGAGATAGTTTATACCATTACGTAAGAATAGAAATAAATACCTTTACATTCGGCGTACTAAGTAATGATTTAAATATTACACGTGTCTCTGATAAACCGGCCGCGGATATGGGAACAGTATGAAATCGAACAGTTTGTTTATTCATTGATCCGATCGAATGGTATTCGCACCTGTTTTTATAAATACATATATATATATATTCGAGGCGAGTGCAATTTGCCGCTGCTAGGGTTACCAGATGATAGGAATTTTCTTGACGTGTCCGGAATGTCAGCTGTCTATCAGGGAGACAAGGAAAATATAAAAATAAAATTATAATTAAAGGATAAAATGTAATAATTAGCAATCGACTAATTTATTATTTATTAATTATTCATCTGAACCTCGTACCACGCATCTCACACGTATTTGCAATCTTACCCGCGAGTTTGTAAAATAAGATAATTTTGCTGCCGAAATGTCGGGAAATTTATTGCTAGGGCAGGGATTTTTCCAAGAACACTTATTTTCAAATCTGGTAACCCTAGCCGCGACATTCCGTAGTGTACAATAATACACCTGCGCAAGCATCGCTAAATCTCTTGATTGTACGAAGGGTAGATGGTTGACGCCAGTGTGCACTGAAGCCGCACCAATAGACTTGAGTTCGAATGCAGAGTGAGCTTCAGCTTTCGCTGAAGGAAAACATCGTAACGAAATTGTAGCACGTTTGGTGAAAGGGCTTTTTCTAATGACCGCCTGGTTAGCTACAGCCCCCATGTTGAAAATTTGTCGCAAAATAACTACAGGTGTGTTCCGGCAGTTGCACTTGAGAGCCAGACCCCTTCCCCCTCCCCGTATCTAATATCTTGGATTCCTAGGAAATCCATTTTATCCTCTACTAGTTGTAGTCGCGAAGTCGTTTTCGTGGACCTAAAATTTTATTTAATATTTTTCGCCCGTTTTATTGCTTTCCCTAAAACAGTTGTACTGGTGTTGGTGGTAGCGTGATTTAAAATACCCTAAAACCTTCCCCAATAATTGCTCTATCAAATACAAAAAGAGTTGTATAAATACGACTGGTAGATTCTGTGATTCGCGCGTTCAAACAAACTTATACATTTTATAATATTAAACAGGCTGTTATATATTACAATTATATGATAATTTTCGTAAAATATATAATGCACGGTTTGGCTTTGCTACAGCTTTATTCGTATATATAAATAAAATAATACTAGAACAATGCTAACGCAATGAATTTAGAGGTAACAAACAACAACTTAGAAATCGAACGCGATTGTGTTATAAACGACGCATTGCGCAAGCACTCTGTATGTAGGTAACCATAGCACTCGTGAAAAGCTTAGAGATAGTCCACTCGATGCAAAGGCGTTAAACGCGAACACGACACATAACGCTCACGTCTGCGGCTTCTCCCGTTCCATTTGCATTTTCATTTCCGTTCCCGTTCCATTACAATCATTATCTCAACTGCAATCGAGTATGAGTACACTCTTGTTGATGGGTCGTTGTGAGAAAAACTTGCGATGAACATCTCTCAATGCTAACTTTTACGTGAAAATGATTTCCTAGTAATTAGTGTTGTTTAAATTTGGATATCATTAGAACATACTTATCCTTACTAATATTATAAATGCGGAAGTGAGTGTGTTTATTTGTTACGCTTTCACCCCTAAATAACCGCTGAATCGATTATGATGAATTTTTATATAGAGATAGATGGAACCTTGGAGACGTTGATAGAGGTAAAACCGTAATACTATATATAAAAATATACACTTATACATTCTTGCGTCTCGTCTTACAATACCACAGCGTGAAGGGTAGGAATCACTTAGGCTACTTAAACTTGACTGCGTTCTAAACATACTCTCAGCCATTCCACAAGATGGCCAAAGTCGTAGCGTTCCCGGCGAAAACGTCACCAAAGACGTCATTATGTTCACTCACGCGAAGCTCACAACGATCCATCTGCAAGGCCAGACCCATAAGCTATACCAATTGAGTTAACGATCGTGTAGCTCGTAGCAACTGGAACGGGATAACCCGCGGTCGTATCTAAAATGCAATAAATGTTCATCGCTAGTGATACGGCCTCAAAGAAACGTCTAAAGCAGGGGTTCCCAATCTTTTTCAGTTCGAGGCGCACATATGTTCATGTTTACTATTTTGTCGCGGCGCCCTAATCTATACATATAGCTGGTCGAAATAAGTAGAAACAATTGTACTAGTCAATACACAATAATACTACTACAAAATGATATTAGTTATATAGGTAAACACAAAAAAAAAAACATCCACTTTATGAATCCAAACTGTTTATTTATACGAACATAAAATAACAAGTTACCGAACACATAGGTTAGTACTTATAAATTGTTTATTTTGTACTCGTGAATACTTAAGTTGAAGTTTCGGAGTATGGTAAAGAGGATCGCTTCACGGCACTCGTTTCACTCTCTACGGCGGCACACCAGAGCACTACAGTCCGCACTTTGAGAACCCCTGTTATAGAGTGTATGTTTGTCGACGAGAACGGTACAGCACTATGCGCCGCACGGTAATATAATCGATAAACACAAGGCGGACTTACGACATAACTGTGCTGCGGGATGCCTCGAAATACCCGAGACGTGTTCCGTAATTTCAAGGGGTATTTATCCCGGTAGTTATGTCTAGAATGCACTAAATATTGCAGGTGTACCGGCATTAGATGCTAACCGTGGAACCACTCTACGAAAAATGCTTGAAACATACTCAGACGAATTACTTATAATTAATTAGTTTTCTATACGTGTGTTAAAATATCTAAAAATATATAAAATCCGTATTTTAGACATTTTTTTCAATTATTCTCTGAGATATGTTCTGACATAGATTTGTTGAATAGGTAGGATAATTTTTATCGTATAAAATTAAAGGTATCGTCTGGAATAGTAGATAAAAGATTTCAACACCGTTTTGCCGAACACAACGAACATTTGTACATATGTATTAGTTATTTTATGTCTTTTTAACATTTAACAGTATAATAGCGAAATGTGAACTCGAACCAACATCTTTGTTGTGCAGCTCGTGTAATATGTGCAGTACAATCACGAGTCTCAAGATGAGATCCCAATAAACTAAACGTGATGCCCGCAGTCGTAAACGCCGGAGAACTCGCTTCGCTTTTGTGCTGTTAAAATCTCGTTTACGTATGTTTAGTAACTTTATTGGTTTCGTTTACTGAATCGTGTGTGTAGGTAACGAATAATCTGTTGCAAAAGTGATTGTCGATTACCGGTAAAATATGAACTATGGTTTCTCTCGGAGAGTCGGACGCGAAATATCAATTATATTAAACTGTATGGTTTACCTAAATGTTTTCATAACTAATATATATATATATATATTTATTTCAGATGTCTCCTATCGCGGGATTTCGTGAGGCTCGGCAAGTGGTTCGTCCAACCCTACGATGGCGACGAAGAGGACGTCGGGAAAAGGTTATTATTGATTACTAACGTTTGTCCACGACGTCGATTGTGTGGAACTAAAATTTATTTGCCCTCTGCCTTAGGAATAGCTATCCGATTGCTACCGTACTCTATTATTACATCTATTACTATTTTCATCAACCATTCGTTAGTTAAAGAATTAAAAATAACAAAATTTATTACATTTCTGGAAGATAAGTTTGGAGCCGTTCCGTCGATGGGCGGTTTCCAAACGGAGTCCGTGGTAAAACACGGATCGTTCCTCTTCCTATAGTGAAACGAAGATCTCTGTGTCGCGGTCGTTAAGACACCAGATCGTGACTTCGTTCCCCTTCGTACATTTATCCTAATATTATACCGATATATTAATTTTGATATAAATGTAGTTTGAACGTCGGTGAAGGACGTAGACTATTAATTATTGCGAAAATAAAATTTTGAGGAGTGAAATAGGGGAAGAAAGTGTGTATGTAGAGGACAAATTAGGAATAAAAAGATTAATATCTTGAGGATTATTTAAAAAGCAGTTGCAACGAGGCGGTCAACCCTCGTAGTAAGTACTGTAGGTTCGAGTCTGCATCATCCACTAATAATTGTTTTGAGTTTAGTTGTTACTTTGTACCGGTTAATTGTGTTTACAGAGTCCTTCATATTCGAAATTTTGTACATAATCGTATACGTTTTTGAAAACTTTTCCCTCATTCGGTATAATATCGTTTGTATTTTTGATAATTACTTTTATTGAATAGTGATGTATCTTGAAATACTTATGGTCGACCTATTGTACCATATGTTTTAATTTCCTTGTAGGAGCTCTTTGAATAGTAAATCTCTCATAGTGTAAACTCGATATTTAGTAGTTACTACTACTATGTAACTACATATTTCAAAGTTAATTCGAACCGCGAATGGGATTATACTAATCAGGCGTGTTGGTTTAATTCTACGTATAGAAGCGTAGATAAATGCATTATTAAACGTGCTGTGTGTGTTTCGACGAAGGGCAATCGATTATTCATGGGTTCTTCACTGACCTTAAGTACTATGATAGCGATATAATTATAGTATGACGACATTAAGAGTTTAAAATTAACCTAGTTTCTGTTTTGTTTAATGTATCAAGAAGTATATCAGGTATCAGTTACTTTAGATTGAGTTTCATACTACAATTCATTGTAGTAGAATTTCTTACTAATTTTGCTTGTTTGTCAATGTAATTAATAGTGATTGACCTGATGGTAAGTAAAATAATTCTAAACAAGGGCGAATTAGATAGTATGTTATCCTGAGAGAGCATCACTGTCATCCAGTGCATTGTGTTACAAACCCAGACGGGTACAGATCCTTACCGCCTTAGTTAATTCGTAGATAATCTACGTATAATGATTTAAGAACGCGATACGCCTAAGCAAGTGAGTTTTACCATCGCCAACGTGAAGAAATTACAATAAACATATGGGATGCCATATATCAAAATCGTCAGTGATTTTGACATGTGTCATGCCATACAATTTCCGTTATTTCTTTGCGTTAGCGATGAGCCAACGGCAGGTATAAAGGTTATTATCATTACATATAAAATGTATTGAATATTTTAATATATATACGGTATACATTGGAACATTCTAGATAACAATGTATATGTATTAAAGTAATGTATTTTAATAATTGAGTTGTTTGTTTGTTTTAAATGAGATGTTATAATGTGTTTCCAGTCCGTGGCACCTGTCGTTCTCGTTCGCGTTCTTCCTTCACGGCGAGAGCACCGTGTGCGCGTCCGTGGACGTGCGCCAGCACCCGCCCGTGCGCACGCTCACCGCCAAGCGGCTCGCCAAGCTGAGCGCATCCGACCAGCGCGCCGACGCTACCGGTAAGCGTCAACACCAGCAACTACGATCTCCCACTTCTGATCTATACTTGAATTTACTTTTGAACCCCCAACTACTACCTCCCACTTCTGACCTACGTTTAATTTAAATTTATTTTTTTAAGTGAAAGTGTTTTTAATCGCAATTTGCATTCTTTCGTTTAGCGAAAGTGAACTATAATGCTGAAATCTGTGATGTTGGATCGGATTTACCCGGCCTGACTCGATATTAAGCGCACTCGGGCCACTGACACACTGTATTCTGTATATTCGGTTCCAGTCATCGTTAGTCTAGTTTTAAAGTATTCCTTTCTACCGGCATTCCTCGATATCTACCACCTTTTTTTTCAAGTAGCTCTTGTTGTTAGTTTTGTAGTCTTCACTGTGTTGTATGGTCAGCAGCAAATTAAAAAGCAATGACGACTAGTGTGAGATAGGAATCCCATACTAGTTGTCTGAATGTAGAATGGATATTGTACCGTTACGGTTATAATCTCACTTGTTAAGTGACAATGTGGCTCATGATAGTGGACATGCTAATCTTAGTGGTTGGACTGGCTCTGGAGCTCAACTGCCGGAATACACCTATAGGTATATGGCGGCAGATATTCAACTTGAAATATTATTGTCATTATTGTAGTGGACATATAACTGTATAGCAGATAGGTAACGTAATAACGTGTGTTGCAGTGATACTGGCGCCGTTCGGGCTGGAGGGCACGCTGACGGGCCGCGAGTGGAGCGAGGCGGACGCGGGCACGGCGCGTCTGCTCGACGCCTGGAGGCACCTCTACCCGCTCGAGCAGGGCTGTGCCGCCGTCGAGGTACCCCCTTCTATACTTTTATTTACGAACCACCTCTCCCATATACAGTTATACCAATCACCATAATGTACAGCTCTTTTCAACCCACTGTAGGGCATAAGACTCCTCCCTTTTACGTCATTCTTTCCTGTTTTGTGCCAGTCTTACCCAGGTGTATTCCACAAAATTAGTAATAATTATACCAATGTCACGACATTATCAAATCGCTTTAACCTATTTGATACACTTTGTGGGTTAAAAAGGTCTATTGCACATATTTATAATTGTACTTTGACGTGTGGTTATAACACACTATTCTATAGTTTATGTTTTATTTATCAAAACAATTTGCATTCAATAATACTTCCTATACTAAATATATTTTGAGAATGGTATTAAAGTAGTTAACACGATGGTTGGAGTTATTGTGTCTACTGAGAAATTGCATACGCCCCGAGGTGTTATTATTGTTTATAATTAATTTCATACGCTCGCAAAACTAAGTGATAACATGTACATTACCACCAATATTACATAAGGGTCAAATATCAAGCAGAAAATTGCTGTTGCTGAAGTTATATCTCTATCACATTGACAAATGGTTTATTTCTATGCGTTTTATATTTGATATGCATAGTTAGTAAACTCGAATGGATAGATTTAGTTGATTTAAATTTACGAAATTGCATACCAGTAATAGCCTAAGCAGAGGTTAGGTTAGAGACCAATTAAACTCCCACGTGTTAGTTAATTTTTCTGTGCACGGTTTAATGTCTCGGGGAAACTATCGAAGCCTTTTTAACGGAATTAAATAATATATATATTTTTTTTAAATATACATTTATAATGCCGGCAGAGTGTGCCATAGAGAGACAAAGTTTTTTTTTCATTTTTAGGTTTAATGTTATGACCACTATCTTACCTGATGTTTAGTGGCGATGTGGCTCAGGAAGGTATCATGCCTAGTGGAGGAATTTGTTCTCGAGTGATTCTGTTAAAACTGACGTCTGGGTAGTAGATAGATCAGACACTGGCAGTCTTATATTTTGAAGCGATTATAGCCTAGTGGTAGTGTGTATGGATGCAGCGTCGAATCCACCTACAGTGAGCTTGAGCTTTCGGTGAAGGAAAACATCGTGAGGAAAGCATAGCATGATGGTAGGGCTTTTTCTAATGGCCGCCTCGTTAGCTACTACCCACAAGTTGAAAACCTGCTGTTAAATGCCTATAGATGTGTTTTGAAAGTTCCACCTGAGAACCAGTCCCTCAACAGGTTTAATGTGCCTACCAACTTGGGCCGTATCTTCGCTTAAGATCAGATGAGGTTATAGTTTGCGATGACGATGTGACATATTGTTGATGTATGTGTGTGTATGTGTGTGTGTATGTGTGTGTATGTGGTCGTGCAGGTAGTGTGCGGCGGGTGCCGGATGCCCTACCCGGCGCCGTACGTGCTCGCGACGGAGATGGAGCCGCCGGAGCACCGAGCGCCCGCGCACGCCCGCATGGCGCCGCGAGCCGCGCGCGCCCTCACCGCGCCCAAGCCGCATCTAGTGCGTACACACGACTACACTTATACGTTGCAAACATTTAATATAGCCTGCCTTTAAAAGAAAACACCTATTCCGTTACTCATTCCTTATATTAACTGTAATTTATTGCGTAACAAGTAAAAAAAACAACGGTTAATCGTAATCACATAATAGTTAGGCTAACATATCCTAAAGATCACGATTAGATTTAATTGCACGAAGATGTATTTCTTATTGAGCTTTTTTTGTTATAAGGTATATATAAGGTGCAGATGAAGAGTCTGCAGGAGTAACAAAGGAAATAAATACAAAATAAAAAACAAATCTTCCCATATATATATATATATATATATATATATATTTTTTTTTTTTTTCTTTCATGTTAATACTATTGCAAACTGGTAAAAAGTATAAATCTATTACTATTATACCAACCTGCGTGCCTTTTGATAAATATATATACATTTGCTGATCCCGAAACTTAAAAGACAATGTTACTATGATATTTAGTAGTTACATGTAGGCACTTACGCATGCCATTCCTCGCGGCGCCCTCTCACCATTTATCCATTTGATTATATTTTTTATATTAATTCCCATATCTATCTATATATATATATATATATAGTTGCTATTATGTAGCGTACAGTATTGTTTGGATTCTAACTTGCAAAGTACAACCAACTTAGTCTATTAATTTTCCTATACTATGTATTCAAACAGAATAATTATAATTTTTATTATATATGTTATTTGCAAACGGATTTTCCAAATGACCAGAACTACATTTAATAATTAACTTCGAAAAATACAGGGAACTGGAAACAGGTCCATTTTTGTTTACGAATGGTATCCGAGTATAGCTCCCGATAACAATCGAATGTATTTACACAACGCATTATTTTCAAGCAAAAATATCGCGTTGTGTGTTTATTCGAACATAAGCATTTTATTTTAAATACTACACTAATTTACTTTTATGGTATAAAATATCTACATAAGTTAAAATTTTATTCGAGTTCTTATTAATACAACAGGGTTAAAATACCTAATTAAGTCTGGTAACATTTTTAGTTGGGTAAACAATTTGATAGTCATCCATTAGTAATAATTCTATTTGTTATATATTTTATTAATATTAATGATTGTAGAATGTCACTTAAATATATATATTATGTATATATAGCCATTTCAGCGTGTTCAGTGGACAAATTTTGTATTAAATATTTTATATTAGATTCAATTATGAGTTAAATACGATATTGCTATATAAGCTTTGGTAGCATTTACCTTGAGTGAATTTTAGTATTATATATTGTATTTTGTAATGTGGTTTCATATTATCTGAATAAAACATATAGGACATTTATTTACATGCTGGTTGTGCCCGCAATTTCCTTTGCGTGGAACTTGATTTTTTTCACGCAACCTCAATTCATTTCTAAAGTAAAAGTAGCCAGTTACTCCTGGTAATATCAGCTATCTGCCAGCGAAATTCTCGTCAAAATCGGTCTAACGGTTACAGAGATTAGCCGAAACAAACACACAGACAATTTTTCCTTTTTTTTCTATACAAGTCCCTTGTGTACATTCATATGCATTTAGTAAAAAGCTTTTATGGACGTTACATACAGAAAGGTTAACTTTAATCATTTGAATAAGCAAATAGGTATATTGAATTAATTCTGAATGCGTTAACTATGTTCAGGAATAGTTGTAGGTAAGGCATACGAAATGAAAGGAACAGCGTACAGGTGAAGATAACGTGAACTTGTCGACATTCCAGACGGCGGAGCTCTGCTACAGCGACCCGAACGGCGACAAGAACGACGACTTCGTCGATCCCACCGCAAAGACACCCTGTACCTGCACCAAGTGAGTCACTGCACCGGCACACCATTTATATATTCATTGCTGTTTTATTATTATTACTATATGCAACATTATGATATACCAGCTGGAGTCTACAATATAAATTGAAGTCGGTTTTATCACACCGCAATGCGAATGAAATTTTTTCCGGAAAATTATTCGATTTATGGTATTTAAATCGCGTTTTTAATCTTTACTTAATAATCGGAAAATGGGTGTGATAACGACAATGCCATATTGGCTTTGGCTGCTCTGCCGAGCGACGCACACTGTATCGCCATTCCGCGGCCCCTGTAATGCGACATGCGATTGATGGACGAAAAAATTTCAAACGATGGAAAAAATTATCTATAAAAATTGTTTATCGATAATCGATATCATAATAAGTATCGATAACTTGTCTCACAGCTGATGTATCTAAATGAATCTATCGCGTATATAAGTAGATAGGCAATATTATATAGTAGTTGTTGTGTGTTTTACTTATATTTACAAGTATTTATAGAGATGATACTCTGTGTTATATATATGCATACGAACAGATCATTGTCAATATTTCAATATATTTTTTCAAAAATATTGTGTATTGATTTTGTTCTGTTTTATATATAGTTACGTCGCGTAGATTTGATAGGTAGATGTTATGTATGTGAATGTGATTTATTTATATATTATTGATATTATGTTAGACTTGTATGTAGAATAGAGGTTTTAAAAGCTTTTCCTACAGTGTTATCGATGAAACTATACCGTGACAAAGGAATTTGCGTGTTTTTTATCATGGATTTCTCGATAGTTTAGAGGTTGTTGTTTTGTAAAGAATTCATAGTTGCGATTCTTTGGTTCACACGACGCGTACATATTCTCGTCACACTTTTACATTTGTTGTCTATTTACATAATTGAATTTACAAATTGATTCATTAAAATTATCACACGAAAATATATCGATAGATCTTTATAATAATTAAATACTTCGAAACAATATTATTCAGTGATCTAAATATTCATTTATTGTGTTATACTGAATCTTAAATCCGCTATGTATTTGGTAAACTGTAAAATGATTAAATGAGTTTGCATGTAGGAATTTGTGTATGTAAAGTGTTTGTTTTTATGTCGAAATTTTGCATTTACTTGCGTGTGATTATCGCATTTTAAGAATTGGTAAAAAAAAAATTACTCGTATTGTGTTAGTAAGTTAAAGTAGCATGGCTTCAAGTCGAATGGATTAATTAGAAGACAGTCGTAATGAGACTGGAATGGATACCCTCAGAGATGTGAGATCAGACGTGGAAATGATCCCGTGCTGCCTTTACACAGGGCTCGCGATTAAGGGCACAGGCGTTCTGACAGGTTCTTGATATGTGCACATGCGATCAATGCGGTCCTGATGGTGACGGAAGAAGGTTTCACAATAGATTGGGACAACAAACATTGTGAAAGTCATTTATTGGTGTCTGGCAAGTAGGGAGGGAATATAGGGTCGCAGTCTGGAGGTGATCCGTAAAGGTTGATATGGATGTGAAAGTGTGTCGAGTAGTGCGGTGCGGTGCGGTTCGGTCCGGCGGGAGTAGGCGTAGGGAGTGGTACGGGTAGATGTGGGGGGTAGGGGGTAGGGGCGAGGTGGTGAGGCGCGGTGGGTGAGCGTTGTGTTGGTGCGCAGGTTGCGGCGGCGCCGCGGGCCCCGCGCCCCGCCCTTCCACCGGCGCGCGCACCCGCCGGCCCGCGCCGCGCGACCCCCGCCGCTCCCCGCGCACCCCGACCCGCCCTCGCCCGTCCCGCCCACCGGACGGTGAGTACACACACACACACACACGCACACACACAGCCGCAAACAATGCAGTGTCGCTTGCTGAAGGCCGCATGTCCGTATTGCCTCATATTATTCATATCTATTGCATTTTTATACGATATTATATTTATTTAGTGCATGCATACATGAATGATTGTGTTATATGTCTATCATTTACATTGCATGTTTTGTGTATAGGTGTTACTTATTTATATTTGTTTATATTATTCAGTGTGATTATACTGGATAATGTTATTGGACTATTCTTATCAAAGTTCTATTATATTAAAAAACCAGAATATATAAGTTACGTGGGAAATATATTTTTAAATGATAAACCTATAATTATGTCTCAAAAATAAATTACTAGAAGGCCGTGGATAAAGTTTGTGTTAGAAAAGTACTCTTGCTACTAGCAGAGATATAATCTACACTATGAACTATAAAGTTAATGTAAGAAATTCATCTGAAACGTAATGGTACATTGTGATGTTTTTGCGACAACCATCATATTAAAATACTAAATATATGTTCCATTCATTATCGTACTGGTGCTGCACATCCCATCATTTAACCACCTTAAATTGAAGTTGAGATTACATCGACATTTGATTAAGAATTATAAGAAGTAATTAGCGTACTGTAAATTACAAGAAAATTTAATTAATTTTATACCAGTTATAGGTATAAACTAGTTTTTATGTTACAAAGTTAAAGCAAAGATTACTGTTGATATTTTGTTACTTATGTCTATTTTTGCATTATTTCTGGTATTGAAGGTTATACAGGCTTGTTTATATATTGAAATGTCAATTTAAAATGTTTACAAATAATACACGTAATTAAAACGTATTCCAAATAAGAATGTGATATGTTGCTTATGTTATTGAACAAAATAATATTTATTGACTATTTAAGTTTTTACCACAATGCCAGATTAAGGGTACAATAAAGATTTTTAATAAGATATGTTTTTCTACTTGCCAATTTAAGAGTTGACGCAAAAATAACATGTGTCATGTCGCAGCTTAAATAACTGTTCGATTATAACGAAATAACATCTACCTTTCATCTCTCGAAGCTTATTATAATATCGTCTTCCATATCGACTCGTAAACGTTAATCATGTGGTATTCTTATGTGATATTAAGTGTCATCTTTCACGAACTCTCATATATATTATCATGGTTTGTGTTTATCGAATCTTGTACGTCACTACTAAATTACTAATTAATCGTTTCAATTTGTTTACATTTATCGATATTTATATATCGATTAAACAGTTTACGTTAATTGAACTATGTTTAAATTTATAAACGATGCAAGAATAGAGTTTTTGGCGGGATCGTGATCTTTCATGTTGTGATGTTTATTTTAATTCATATACTTAGTTATTTAGCCCTGTATTGTGTAATAATATAGGTTACATTTTACGTGATGCAGTGTAGTTGGAGAGTATAATGTGACGTGAATTATGAATAATCATTCGGAACATGATATATTAGTTCCCACAAAAACTCTCAAAAGAACTTCAACAAGACTGTCACTATCTTGTTGAAGATAGTCTAATCTCCTCAAAATGCCCAAATCTTATCACTTGAATTCGGCAGTGATAATCTCTAAAGAGGACTGTGTTGCCAAGAATAAGAAATTAGAGGAATATAAGAGAGTCAATCAAGTGTGTCGTTTTTAAAAAGTGATCGACGTCGTCAGTATAGTGTTTAGTAGTGACGTGCGGTCGGTGTAGGTGTCTGTGTGTAATGCGGTTGCGGTTGTGCGCAGATGCGGCGCGGGCGGCGTGTCGCCGGGCAGCTGCGGCGCCGGCTCGCCCCCCGCCGGCGTCTCCGCCCCGCCGTCCGCGGGCGCGCCTCCGCCCTCGCCCTCGCACCACGCCGCGCACCCCGCCCAGGTAATAACTGCACCCCACACGGGATCATCTCTCACACTATGCTACATAAAATACTTTTTTCTTTAGTTTAGTGCCTTAGGGTGTCTCCATTAATCAGGCTTTAGCTGCAGCGTGAAATTGCAAGAAAAATAGTTTATACAGATTTTTTTTTTTTTTTTTTAAAGAAATCTATTTTCATGGGTCTACCGAGATTGTTCAACATTTCTATTACTAAAATACAATATGATGATGAATGATATTGTCTATTAGATGTATGTACAAACTGGTGAAAAATAAAAATATTTTTGCAAATATTTTTTTCTTTACATAATGTGTATAGTAAGAATAAGTATATAGGATTGAATGTATGTTGATGTTGCCAGTCTACGACGCTGGTATCGACGACGCTGCACACGCCCGCGCCCACGCCCGACCCGCTCGCGCCCGCCACGCCCGCCCCGCCCTCGCTGCCGCCTCCTAAGCTATACAACCAGGTATAAATATTTGCCGATATTGATAATGTAACTGAGATTGTAATGTAACTCCACAGAAGGCAACTCTAAGAGACAAAAGAGTTTTCTTATTTGTGCACAAATTTTATACATTGTGTCATGAAAGCAAGAAGGGGACTACAGTTAGGAAATCTAACACAGGCACCAGGGTTCGTTTGCCCTGAAAATGCATTAACATGGTCTATTTGGACGTCATTGAACCGACTTCGAATTCAAGTGGGTCACTGCAAAAACAGTCTGGATTAAATGGAGCTTTTAACAACAAAACAACGCCCTATGCGACTGCAGTGAATCCTAAACTATGATACACAAGACATTCCTCCACACTCGCTAACCTATCAGCATCTACTTTAGATCGCGAAAGGGTGGCCGAATACTGCTCGAATCAATTATCGAGAGACGAAAGACGAGAATGACTATGTAAGTATTTATTGTATAATGAATGAGGTTTATGTGTGATCCAGGGTGACTCCCCGGGAGGCGCGGCGGGGTGCCCGGGCGGGGGCGCCGGCGGGGGAGGCACGGGTGGCGCGGGGGGCGAGCTGTGTCGGCGGCCGGTGCTGCCGGCGGCGCCGCCCCGGCTGGACCCGCTGGAGGACGAGCACTCGCTGCGCATGCTCTACGACTACACCACCGTCTACGCATGGTAACCCGCTACCCACTACCCACTACCCACCGCACATACGTACCCGCACGCGCACGCGCACGTACGAGTGCGTACTGCACCACACATCTACGGGCTTTACATATAATCAACTTCATACTTCAATCCTTAAATAACACTAACTAATCAGCAAATTTACTATCGACTTGCAATGTGTCTACTAAATAATAGTTTATTAGTATTAAATATACATTGAGATTGAATATTATAATACTCCTTCAATCAAATGCATGTACTAAGTCTGATTATTTAAATATTTTAGACGAACCTTAGATTCGATACAAAATGAACACCTATATAACTTATTAACATATAAATGTTTTATTAAATTGAAATAAAAAAAATTCTAAGAATAATCTTTAATGCGAGGACACGGTCACGTCACCTGCAAAGTCCTACAGTGATGTGGATCTTTATACTCGCTAGATAATAATGGTAACCCGTTTACGCAGCAACATTAGCCTTTCAGTACATGTTGTGTTAAATATTGGGTAACAGTTTCTAAATAATATACTACATATTATAGCATACAAATATTAATAAGAAATTTGCACTTAATAATCATAACATTTTTAATACAATTTAGTCAAGTAATTTCAAAATTGGTGTGTATATTATTTTCATAAAGAACGGTTTATAGAATCAGGTGTAATTAGCCATGAAAATATTGATAGGTTGTACACAGTAACTAATAAACTTGTTCTTCATATTAAATGTTCACTTACTTGAATAGTAGTAACAGCCAATGTACAGCACTACTAGAATTAACTCTATGAGTAGAAAGAAATTGTATGAAGGGCGTTTAAGCATATCTAATGTTCGTTGGACAGGCTGGAGCACCCCGTGAAGCGGTTCAAGAGCGAGGAGAGCTGGTTCCGCGAGGAGGCGGCGCTGGGCGCCTGCACCCCCGCCGACCTGTACGCGGGCCACGAGCACACCAGCCTGGCCGCCACCCCCGCGCCCCCCTCGCACCCCGCGCACCCCGCACCCGACCTGCTCGACATCAAGCAGGAGAGACCGGACCATAATGTTAGTCTATCGTCTCATATATGGACTACTTTTTTTTAATATACTTGAACGGGTTTGTGACAGGTACGCTCGAGAAATACTAAATCGACCTTATGAGTAGTCTGCATTGTCCCTTATTGTCAGCGACCAGAGACAATGTTATACGCTATATAATACATTGAAATCTGTATAGATTTTACAGCTTTTACTTGCATTTTATTTATTGTAATCTGAAATTCTCCTGTGAAATGTATAGGTTAAATGGACTATTACAATACTTTTATATAAGTAGTTGATGAATTCCACTTACTTTGTTACAAAAAGTTAAAGAATATTAATAATCATCTTTTACTCTGGTCGGTAGCCTCAATGCACAAGATTGTCTCCATATAACGACTTTTTTGAGTTGTTTCCACCGTTCTTCAATTTTGATGAAAAACTATTTTAAAAGCTAGCTTTAGTTGTTCTGTGACTTAGCCTTTTCTTGCTGATTCTCTTTTAACCTTTCCCAGTTTCAGTCTATCTGGCCCTACCTAGAGTAGATAGAGTCTAGAGCTAGAGTCATATGGCCTAGCCATATGACCAAAATATTGTATTATTCAAGCAGTGCACATATATTTATTAGTAATCATACTATATTATTTCAGTACTCTAAACAGATACTATGGTAATTTTGTTGATTGAATATAAAATAAGGAAACGTTATATAATATGAGTTGTACGTTTCAGGAGGACTCGAAAGAGTACAAGAACCTGTTCACATCGGACGGGCTGTGCCCCACGTACAAGGACCTCGATCAGATATTCGACAACTCGGACGACGCGGCCAGCGGCGATGAGACGGTAAGACTTGTGAGTGTATAAACCTTTATTATTGCATACGTACATTATACATTAACACATTGTCATAGTTCAATCATTATTACTATTATATACAATATTATGACTTCATTTATTTCATATAATACTAACATTGTAAATTGGTGATTTTCTGTTTATATTATAATTGGGATGTATTTAGTGTAGAAGAGTGAATTGGATTATAAATTACAATTTGAACATTCATGCATGAGGAGTCGTAAAATTTCGTGTTCTTTTTAAAGTCAGTAAAATATTGGCATTGATGATAGAGGTCGTGTTACTATAAAAAAAAATTTAGTGAATCTTGTTTTTTTTTTTATTGAGTTACTTATTGGTGTCTAGATGTCAGCTTGTAAAAAAAAAAAGTATCGGATGGTGATGCCCTGTGTGTATTTCAGATGCAGGTGTCGACGCCGCCCGATTCAAACAAGTCCGGGTGCGAGGAATCGCGGTGGACGGGCCGCTGCGTGCGCGCCGAGGAGCTCAGCAAGATGTTCCCCACCCCGCCCAGCATGGAGGCGCATGCGCAGCCCTCGCCCGGCTTCTCCCTGCCCGACGACCCGCCGCCCCAGCGCCATCTGCAGCCGCCACCCGCCGGCTCCCCTCCGCCCGAGCCCGCCATAGAGGTACCGCCGGCTCCCTCTCCGCCTCCGCCTCCCCTCACGTGTCTCGCTACATGTGTATGTGTGTGTGTGCGCTCGCAGGACTGGTCGTTCGTGTTCAAGCCACCGACGGTGTACAAGTATGTGGGCTCGTCGAAGTACGCACCTCTGACGACGCTACCGAGCCAGCTGCTGCCGGCGGTGTCGCTGCCAGCGCACGCGGTGTACCGGCCGCGCCGACACCGGCTCGACGCAACTCACCACTCTGCGCACCAGCACCGCGACGCGGACACCGACGCACTCCGTACCGGTAATGGCATTCAAATATCTAAATAAGTTTTATACCATATCTCCCCTCATTCGGCTCATTTAAATTCGATAAAAGAATATTTATCACATTGCCATTTTTAATGGGAAATACATTAAAATTAATTTAGTTACGTGATGTGATATAATTTTTTCTCCTCAATAATTGATTTACCTTATCTTCTCAACTTCTAAACTCATGTTAGTTGTGTGAATAAGAAAATAAGATAGTATACTATGTATACGTAGCAGGTGTAAAGCGTTCGGCGTCACCTGTAGCGGTGGAGTCCCGCGAGAGCAGGCCCTGCGCCCGTGCTTCCCCCGCCGCGCCACGCCGACTGCACTCCCCCGCGAGTGCCCGGCCCCCCTCCGCACTGTCGTGCGCTACGCCCGCGCCGCCGCCCGGCCCCGTTGGCACGCCCGCCCCCGCGCCCGGCTCCGCTACCACCCCCGGCCCAGCGCCCGCTCGCACCCAAGCCGCGTGCCCGCTGCTGCTGAACGTGCTGCTCGCGGACACGCCGCTCAACGTGTTCCGGGACCACAACTTCGACAGTTGCACACTCTGCGTCTGCAACGCCGGACCCAAGGTACTACAATCACACCACATTACTAGACATAACAGAGCAATTTTTTATGTAGCCTTGACCCATATTTTATAGTCTAGGTACATTACATTTAGCGTATTGATTGTATGTTGTTGATAAAGATTTATAGTAAGAATTTATTATAAGATCTATTATGAAATTATACTTTTATTAACTTTCCATTGTAAATTAAGCATTAAAATTAATTTATGGAATCAAGGTTAGCCCAGATCTGTGTAAAGTTGAACACATGTAGACTGCTTTATTTTCGACTTTAAAAAACTTCCAATTGCGTTACGTAATTAGTAGAGACTATTTAAGTCAAATCTGTTGATATAATATAATTAAAACAAAGAAGTCCACTCATGAATGCGGGTGGGTGCGTGTGCGTGCGCGTGTGCAGGTGGTGGGCAACATCCGCGGCGGCGACGCGGCCACGTACCTGGGCAGCGCCTGCGGGGAGTCCGGAGACGGCGCCGACGCGGACGGGGAGCTGGGCCCGCTCGGGGCGCTTGGGGACGACGAGCCGTCGCGCTGCACCTGTGGGTTCAGCGCCATCGTCAACCGTCGACTCGCGCACCGAGCCGGCCTCTTCTACGAGGTAACCTGACTCCAATCTATATACGCATCACAATATCAAAGTAATACACACAATCGTATTGAACTATGCTCAAGAAAATTCAATTAAATTTTAGCTAAATATTAAAATAGATGTTATTTCCAGTATACTAATTTTAAAATGTATTGCAGTTGGGTATATTGAAAATGTTGATGATGTGTGTTGTGACCCTCGCAGGATGAGATAGAGATAACCGGTCTGTCGGATGACCGGCGGGCGTGGGAGAGCGGGCGGGGCAGCGGACGCAATGGAGGCGGGGGCGGGCTGGGTGAGGTGGCGGGCGTGGTGAGTGGCGCGTGCGCGGCGCCCGCACCCGCTCCCGCCTCCGCGCTTGCCCGCGCCGCCGCCGCCGCCGCGCGTCGCTCGCGACCACCGCCCGCGCACCATCCGCTCAACCTGCTCGAGTACGTATCCTCCTTGTCTAACCAGTACCTGAAATTATCTAACTATGTGATTTGGGAAATTAAATTAAAGTACTAAACTTATCGGGGATAACTACAACTATTAAAAGGGGAAACATTCATAGACAATACTAAGATATTTATTTTTTGGATTCCATCGCACCATTGTTTTTTTGTTTATTTAATATAGTGGGTGTGTGATAACTACTGTATACGACATATGAATTTATTATTATTAGACTTTAAATTAAACACCTTGTGCACTTACGTCAAATCGCAGTGATGATGAAAAAGTTCGACAAACTATTAATATAGGGCAGGTCGAAAAATATTGAAGAAAATTAAAATCAATTACTCAAACTACATGTAATGTGTACCAGGTATTCTGACGGTGGAGCTGCAGCGGCGCGGGCGCTGCGGGCGGCCAGCCTCGTCGCGAAGCAGAACAATACCACTACCTCCTCTACCACCGGCAGCGCCGTGCATCGGTGGCCCTTCATCGGCGCACGGGCACCCAGGTCGTCCAGGGATGTCGTTAGGTACATATATTATACTGTTGTACTGTTTATTGTGTTAGATTATGCATAATTTATATTATTCTTGATTGCCTCCCAAGAAGTGTTACACGAGCAAGACATTCTGGTAAATTTTAGATTAATGCGGCGATTGAGGCCGTTGCTGCAAGACGCGATTCAGAAGCGCTGCTGTGGCGCGCGCATGTGGGACGGCGTCACCGGTCCCCTCACCTGGCGGCAGTTCCACCGGCTCGCCGGTCGCGGGAACGAGGACCTCTGCGAGCCTCAACCCGTGCCCCCCCTGCTCGTCGGCCACGACCGGGACTGGGTCTCCGTGTCGCCCTACGCACTGCGCCACTGGGAGCGGCTCGCACTCGAACCTTACTCGTATGCCCGCGACGTCGCCTACGTCGTGCTCGCCGCCGACTGCGACGCGCTCGCCGACCCGCTGCGGGCCTTCTTCCGCGAGCTCTCCGCCGCGTACGAGGGCTGTCGGCTCGGCCGGCACCAGCCGCTGCACGCCGTCGCGCGGGACGGGCTCGTGCGCGCCGCCCCACCGCCCCCCGCGCCGCCGCCGCCGGCCCCTGCCTCGCCCGCCACGGCGCACCCCGCACCACCTGCACCTGGTCCCGCCTGCGACGAGTGGGCCGGTGAGCTGCCCCGCGGCCGCCTCGGCGAGTACGTGCGTGCGTACGCGGCGGCGCTGCGCACTACGCTTGTACCGCAGCTGGCGGCGCTACACCTGGACCGCGTGCTGGCGGAGAGCGAGCGCCTGGACCGGCCGGCGCCCGCCCCGCCCGCGCTGGACCCGGCCGCTGGCGCGCCCCCCGCCACGGACACGGACGCTGAGCCTGGGGGCGGATGCGGACAGACGGCGCCGGCCCCCGCGCCGGACGAGGAGGGTGGCGCACCGGCACTTGTCATCTACGTCGTGGAGCCCCCCGCCTCACACGCGCACCGCTCGCACGCGCTGCACTCGCTACTTCGGTTAGCGGCAAACACCTACGACCATTTACATCACCACAATCCGCTCGTAAAGGTAACTTATTATTGCTTTCATTTTAATTGCTTATCACTTTGATATTTATTTTTGATGTAAAATATCTATAACGGCATCTTAGATCGGCGGTTGGCGTGATAAAGAATCCTAAAACATGAAATATGGTATAACGATACGCCGCCATACGCAAGAGTCAGTGCTACTCTCTCCCTATTCGTTTCGGTAATCCATCGTGTTTCTCGCTGCACTGACCTCCTATACATATAGTGCAATATAGTGCATTGTTTACTACGGTACACGGAACCTCTGTCTTACTTAAAAAAAATGATATTAACAATAAATTCCTTTCGTAAGCTATTTCTTTAAGTTCATAATTTATCCAAAAAGTTCGATACTTCGCATCTACCAGATGTCCCGCAACGGCTCACTTTTTTATTATTATTAAAACATTCAAACATATACTAAATATGCAAAGGTTTTCATATTGCTTGAAAATAAAATAGTAATCATAATTATTATTAAAAATGAATATGTAATTTTAATGTATGTGGGTGTTCGCGCAGATAATATCCCTAGAGAGTGTGTGCGAGGTATGGGGCGCGGGTAGCGGCGGGGGCACGTGCGGAGCCGAGGAGAGCGGATGCGGAGGCGGCGGGGGCGCAGGCGGAGGCGCGGGGGGCGGCGCGCAGGTGCGTGCGCTCGCGTTCAGCGTGTTCAGCAGCGCGCGGCGGCTGCTGGTGCACCACGCCAACGGGAAGTCGCTCACCGGGTTCGGCACCGCCGCGCATGCGAACCTCTTCCTGCACTCCAAAGACGTATGTTTTTTATTATGCTACAACTACTGTGTATAACTAGTGCCTTATAAGTGTTGACAGACGTACAAAAATTTTGGTTCATGATCTATTTCAATTTTTAAGCGTCAGAGTATAATTTTTCTATGAACAACATCAACCAATAACAAATATAGTTTCAGAAATATAATATCATTGGTTATTTTTACATTGATCAATGTTTCCATAGTATTTTATTAAAATACAACTTCAATAAATAATGTATTAAGATTGAAATTAAATATAATTTTACTTGACGGTACAATAATTTGACAGCTCTGGTACACTAATAATTTTTCTCAGATCGTCCAGTATTGTTCCCCAATAGAAGGCCCTAGTAAAGATCGTCACATTTGTTTGTCAATAATATAATATGTTTGTCAATAATAATATAAAACTATACGAATTTCGTTTTAACCAAGTGTTCTATTATACTTTTTTTTTTTTTAATTTAAATTCAGATATTCTTTGGTTGATGTTTTTATTTCAATTAAACTTCAATCGATTTTAATTATGTACTTACAAAAAATCTATAACTGTTGCTACATTTGTTATAAACACAACAGTTTACATAAAAAATAAAAATCATAAGCGGTTGTTCTCGTTGACTGGTTTATTTTCGAAACCGGCGGTGGTTTTGACGGTCATTAGTGCCTTCTCAGGGTGTAAATTGAGTAAACATTATTTTGTAACTTTAGTTTTTGAGTGTCAGGTTACCACCTTGCGATGTGTGTGCCGTGACGTGTCGTGACGTGACGCGTGCGTGTGTCTTGCGCAGGAGAAGAACCGCGCCGCGTACAAGCTGTTCTCGCCGGCGTGGGTGCTGGCGGCGCCGCGCGCGCTGAACGCGCTGAAGGAGGTGGCGGAGACGTGGGGGCAGGGCGGCGGCGGCGGCGGCGGCGCGGAGGGCGCCGTGCTGTTCGTCTCGTACTGCCTCTCGCACGACCAGCGCTGGCTGCTGGCCGCCGCCACGGACGCGCGCGGCGAGCTGCTCGACACCGCCACCATCAACATACACGTGCCGCACAGGTACGTACACGCACGCACACAAACACACATCTCAACGAGCCTTTAAAGCGATGATAGCTCAGTGGTAGTGTACACGACTTCGCGTCAAGGGACGTGGGTTCGAACCCAAGCACCTACAATGAGCTTGAGCTTTCGGCGAAGGAAAACATCGTGAGGAAACCATAGCATGGTGGTAGGGCTTTTTCTGATGCCCGACTGGCTAGCTACCACCCTCTAGTTGTGAACCTGCCGCCAAATACCAATAGGTGTGTTCCGGCAGCAGCACTTGAGAGCCAGTTCCTCCACAGGTTTAGCGTGTCTACCAACTTGGGCCGTATCGTCACTTACGATCAGGTGACATTATGGCCATAACGCTAAACCTTAAGTATAAAAAAAAAAAAAAAAAAACTACGAAAACCTAGTGATGAAACCGTACCATGGGCCGGGCTAGCTATGAATCAATCAGTGAATACTTTATTGCACTTTAAAAATGTACACTGGCAAGCTTAATACTATAAGGCATTTACTTCCCGCTAACTAATAGTAATGTAGTAAGAAATAATTACTACCATTGTAGGTAGTGCAAATAAAATTAATTAGTGAAATAAGTGTGTGACAATAAATAAACTAACATAATATAAGTAATTGAAATGTAGTTAAAATAAATGAACTAAATATACATCTATACATACATATGGAGAAACACTATCACCCTCAAGTTGAGAACCTGCTGTCAAATACTTATACATGTGTTTCAATAATTGTTGTTAAGAACTAGTACCTCATTTAGACTTAGCATGTCCATTATCTTGGGCCACATGGTCACTTAACGTCAGGTAAGATTGTGGCCATCACACTAAACCTTAACTATAAAATAATGCATTTAGAATTATTGCTACAATCTCATCTGAGCTTAAGTAATTAAATTATACATTAAATAAATATTATATAATTATCATTATGGAACGAATTCTCTTTAATTACATTTGTTTCCATTGTTCTATAATTTATTTATATATAACCTCAAAATTAAAATAGCAAGGAAGTATAGCTTATTATAATTTACAACTGTATTGAATTAAGAGTTGCCACCAAATAATTAGAAAACCTTGCACCTTGAAACATAGTAGGAATGCAGTATCTGCCTTATAAAGATAATTACAGAAAATGTTGTGTATGGGCATGTTGTAACATTATAATGCATGGTTGTTACTTAGGCCGAACTATAATAATATCTGAGATTCAGCATTATAGGATCATTTAATTTAATAATATATCTTCTTATATATAAAATTCTCATGTCATAATGTTTGATACCATACTCCTCAAAAATGGCTTAACTGATTTTAATGAAGTTTTATATGTTTTTTTGGTAGGCCTGCGAGTTGGTTGTAATCTATTTTTCATACCTTGCAGTGCTAAATATGGTCCACTCCCAAACATGTTTTTAATTTTTTATGATGTGGCATTAAAAATACATACCACCCTAAGTTTTCACCCTGCTACCCTCATCCTCTCATTTTTTTACACAACCAAAGTATTCATTAGAAATAATTTATAAGACAGAACAACTTTCGGCGGGTATTTTATATATATTCAGTTGCAATACAGCACTCAGGGAACACGACATTAACATTATTACTAACTTGAACAACTGTAGGGATATAGGACTCGTGTTACATACCACGACTACTGCTTATTAATATGGAAACATGATAACGCTGCATACTTTAAAGTAATGAGACGATAGGTAGTTGATAAAACATGGATTACTATATAAGTGCAATGTCGGTTGAGTCGAGTTAAGAACGTTCGATAGCACTGAAGTGTTGTAGTGAACGGAGGCTCTGCTGTAGAATATAGCGATTGTGGAACGAGGCTTGATGCCAGTTGATCCTTAAGCTCTACACGTTGCATGTCTTGTGTCAGGTCGCGGCGGCGGCGGGGCGGTGCGGGGGGCGGGGGCGGGGGCGGTGCGGGGGGCGGGGGCGGGGGCGCGCGGCGGATGGGCCTGACGAAGCTGATGGACTTCACGCTGGCCGTGATGAGCCAGGCCGCGCAGCCCTGGAGGCTCGTCGTCGGACGCGTCGGACGGATCGGACACGGGGAACTCAAAGGTGATAGCTGATGGCTTTTCTTTTACGTAACAGCGGTGAGTGGTCACCGTCGCCCGTCGACACACCCACAGCACCAGCGGACGCGCAGGTGCGTTATGAGGGGGGCTAGCTCTCAAGTACCACGGCCGGAACACACCTGTTGGTATTTGGCGGCAGATTTTCAACTTGAGGGTGGTAGCTAACCAGGCGGTGCTATGGTTTCTTCACGATGTTTTCCTCCATCGAAAGCTGCTGGATCATTGTAGGTGGTTGGATTCGAACTCACGTCCCATTATGCGGCGTTTCTACACACTGCCTCTAAGCTATCATTGCTTTAATATAAACGAATAATTTATCAAAATTACCAATTAATATAGTTCTTTCAAATTAGTAAAGTAAATTGGGTTGTTACTGTTTATGAATAATTTTGAATAGACTGATTATGTAATAAAAGTGTGATAACATTACAAAATAGATTTTCATAATATTGGTAAAAAATGCACCACATGAACATAGAAAACAAATTACGTTTAATCTTAATTAGATGTAAATAACTGGTGCGAAATAAATTATCCTAAATTTATCACTTTATAGATTTGCATACAAATATCTTGCGTATTTATTTTACAAAGCAGTTTCAACGCGTTAATCTCAGCAACTGTCAATCCTATTGTAATTTGTTTTTTTTTATAGAGCTACTTATTTGTGCAACGAGCAATTTATTTGTGATTTTTTAAGATTAGCAAGTACAACAATAAATATTTACTAAAAGCGTAGACTTTAATTCCATACGTTCAGACGAATGATTTTTGTTCTTTATGAGATTTAGTGTTACAGTAACATTGTGTCTCCAAATGAGTTGAGTATATAAATACGTTTGTCTGTCAGGCTGGAGCTGGCTGCTGTCCCGCAAGCACCTGGACCGGGCGTCGAACATGCTGCGCGAGATCTGCGGCAGCTGCTCGGTGCTGTACCCGAGCGGCGCGCCCTGCGTCCTGTCCGCCTGCCTCGTCTCCACCGAGCCGGACTCCTGCCTGCGGCTGATGGCCGACCGGTTCACGCCGGACGAGCGCTTCTCGCAGGCCTCCATACAGTCGCATCTGCACACGCCCAGGGACGTCACCGCCACGCATATACTCGTCTTCCCCACTTCCGCCACCACGCAGGTATACATTGCCGTTAGGTGACGGTAACCGTTCACCGTCGTAGGGCTCGTCTGCCTGTTTGCTGCCCGTGGCCATTAAAAAGCTGCTGTTTTAATTTTGTAACGCCAAAAGGTGTTGAAGTATAGCAGAGTATAGCAGCTCTAGAGATTACGGTTCTCAGAACAAAAAGACGAATTTCTGTCTGTTGGAAATTGTAATTTAGTTTCAATATACAAATATATTACATAATTATGATAATGAAGAAGGGATCAATGTGTGAAGTTTTCTCTTTTGTAGTTAAATTTTTCATACGACTTATATCCCCCTCTCTACAGCGGCCTCTGAGTTTAGCCTCTCACTGCCTATTCCATTGTATGATATAAACAGTATCTATACCGTTTACAAGGGGTTATCATCATGTAAAATAAAATCGAAATTTATTTAGTAGCTTTAGAGTGATAAGCTAGAAGATCACTACAATGACAATAAAGTATGGCCAAATTACAGAATTGGCTCAGATATTTGTTTTTATAATTATAGATGTGTTGAGTTCAGTTTCAGCAGAATACTTTTAAATTACATACATAATTAGTCTGTTTATGAAATGAGTATAAACGTGGTAAACGTAAACGTAACGATTCCAGTCGAACCAAACGCCGATGGCGAACGGCGAGGACACGGACATGATGTTCCTGAACGTGGACATGGGCGACGAGGACATGGGCGAGGACAACATCAACGACCTGCTGATCGGCGACATGTTCAACAACATGTGGGCGCCCGGCAGCCCGCGCCGGCTCGAGGACGAGGCGCCCGGCGGCAGCCCGGCCGCGCACCGGCAGCACCGCGCCGCGCACGACGCCGAGGTGGGCACGGTGCTGCAGCAGCCGCTCGCGCTCGGCTACACCGTGTCGACGGCCCCGCTGGGCGCCATGCCGCCCTGGTGGTGGGCGGGCTGCGAGCACCTGCGCGACGCCTGCCCCGCCTTCCTCAAGACCGCGCTGCACCTGCACAGCCCCGCGACGCCCGCCGCCGACGACTTCACCACGCTCACGCAGCGCCGCGACCACCACACGCACCCGCTCGACTCGCAGACCACCACCGACGTGCTGCGCTACGTGCTCGAGGGCTACAACGCGCTCTCCTGGCTCGCGCTCGACCTGCGCACGCACGACCGCCTCTCCTGTCTGCCGCTGCACGTGCAGGTGCTCATGCAGCTCTACCACACGGCCGCCGCGCTCGGATAACTCGATACCCCCACCCCCCCCCCCCCCCCCCCTTTGTTCAACTACAACCTTTACGATGTTTTACCCGATTAAAAATCATGACCAAGTCTTGCATTAACAAAACAAAAAAACTCTGTTCTGTTATTGATCCAAATATGCTTTTGAAACAGTGCCTGTCAAATGTCTAAACGTTATGAAATGATAAGGTAATTTTAGAAGTTTAATGATGCAAATGAGTATTACAAAAGTCGACAGGCGATTGAGTTTTGTACTTTGCATTGTCGGTTTAATACTATTCAAAATTGAAACATACCAAGTATATTTTATTGTGATCTAGTTTATTATCATCGTTATGTTGATAATGTTTGGTGTTTTATACAGAATATTTTTTTAATGTATAAATAAATCTCAGTCATTGAATCAAATGAAGGTGTATTGTTTGACCGTTTCGACAAATTGTCTTTTGTGCAGTACTAAGGCAATTTTATTACTTCAATATCTACATAAACAAAAGATATTTGTTGTACATACAATTTATTTATCGAGGTACATACTATTTCCTCATTACAACAATCGAACAACTTCCTTTATCTGTCTTCCTATATAGATATTCGCTTAATTGATATTTTTCTTGCGATTCTTAGATTTGGTAATAATAATTTTTAATATTCACAACTAATTAAAATGCTAAAAGCTAGTTTGCTTGTTCAATCTTGCATTTCTATTGAATTTACATATATGTCTCGGTATATTTTATTTAGCCTCTTTTTCTGCTTTCCATTAATTACCGTAGAAATCACAATATTCATTATGCGAAGTAATAAATGAATTCTTACACATGTACGCGCGTTGTTAAAGTCGATAGGCGTTATACAAAGTGCAATTTGTCAAAACGAGACCGCCTTCGAAACGAATGTTACCAGAACCTTCGAAATTATCGATACGTTATATTCATTATAAGACGAAGTATAAATGGATGATAGATAAACCGAGTAACTAGGTAATATTATATTAGGGAAACCTTTGAAGGTCCAATTTGGCATATGAATTATTCACATCGTTTAATGTGTAAGTGTAATCGCCTGTATCGGGTTCGATGCGGTTGAAAAATGCTCGTTTGTCGTTTATATACAAAAGTATATATTACATGAGCAAACTTCCATTTAGTGTCTTGTGTCGAATCGTTCAATACTTCCTTGATGTTGTTTCTCCGGGAGTCACCAATAACCTCATTTTTCCTAGTGAACCTTCTTATTAGCACACACGATATTTTTTTAATGCATTGTTTTATAATGTAATTTATGAACACACTTTTTTGGATTTAAATATTTCTCTTCCAGTCCTCACCGGGTGGACTCGGTAAACAGTCTGAAGTGTACGGAGAGGGTATTGATTGAATACTGTTTAAAATGTTTCTTTAATAATGAATAAGTCGAACCTTATGCGAGTGTGTTAGATTTTCCTGAGTTTTATAAATAAATATATTTTTAATATATTCACAATGTATTTATGAAATCACAGTATAATTAATATGTTTTGTTTTTTATTTATGGACATCGCAATTGTTACATCACTGAAATCACTTGATATCTTGTTTTTACCTCATCGTGCCGTCACGAGGTGTATTGTCGAGATGTTTTTATATGTTTTGATATACATGCAAAATGATAATTAAATTTTATGGATGGATATGTATTATTATAAAGGCGGTTGTTGTGTGTAATGTAATATATTACGTTGTTATATTTAAACCGGTACGCATTACCAAAGGAGTTAGCTATGTATAGTGTTTAGATTATGTTGAATGTCGAGACATTTTCAATAGTTCTCGGTGATCCGAGGCGGCGTCTCATTTACGGCAACCATCTTTTGTTTAATTGTATATTTTTGTATATACTTTTTAGTTTTTTTTTTTTTTATGTAAACAAAAATTATAATGGAATTATTATCAATTTATTTTTTACATTTCAACACACACGATTTGAATTCGTGAAAGTTGTGCACTTTTACATTTTAGATACCGATTTGTATATTAGAGAAATTTGACCATAAACGAATAATCGAGGCGTATTTCTCGTTGATAGATTTTTTATACGTGAACGTAAAACTAGTAAGAAATGTTTGCAATCGGTTCGGGGCCCACATCGCCGAGACATTGTACAAATTTATAACAAAATCTACATTGACTGCCATCACCCTGTCGGAGCGATGTGTGGCGCCTGGCGATTGTTATAAACCGCAATTATATAAGAAATCGTCTTATGATACGACTGGAACCTCCGCTCGGATAATTAGCGACACCAATAGTTTATTGTTAGTTAAAGCAAATATAGATGTAAAGAGAGCCCTCTAAATCATGTTTGAATGTAGCGTTTGTATTAATTAGAGACAGTCGTTTTGTATAACAGTCGGAACGGAACGTTGCCTGACGTGACGTGACGTGACGTCACGTGCTGTAACATTACGAGGCATCACGTCTTCAAACGTTGCCTGACGTGACGCTATCTAACGTGATGCGCCGTGACGTGTCCGACGTGTCGTCGAATCTCCAAGTAGTTATATAAAATTTTCTATTTTTAATATATTATTGCTAAAGAGTTAAGAGTAGAAAAGTGTGCTGTGAAAATGTTATGTAAATATTTATGTGGCCGACTCGGTGCGTGTGGCTCGCGACTCACTCGTTATTTATCATTTCTTATATGTATTCCATTCTGTGTTTATGTGGACTGATTTCTTAAAAACTAACATTATTCTAATACAAAATGAAATACCAATTGAATGTTCGATTAATTTATATTTACGAAGAATTTAGCTAATGTACATGTTAGCCACCTGATGTTAATTGGCGACTGCAGCTCAAAACCAATCGAACAAGATGCCGCATCGCAGTCTCGATGAGTTCGTTCAATAATCGGTCGTTACTCCTGCGGATTGTGTGAATTTTGTCTGCGCGTGAGCACGTACATGTTGCCGTGTGTACTAATGAAATACGAAATAATTTTTGTTACTTAGTATCTAATGATTATTACGTTATGTCAGTGACATCGATTGACTGTAGGCAATTTGTACAGGTGTTATGTATGTGTAGAGGACCGTGCAGTGTGCACTGTGCTCCGTACAGTGTGTGATATGCATCGTGCAGTGTGCGCTACGTATCGTACAGTTGGCGATATGTATCGTGCAGTGTGCGTTATGCATCGTGCAGTGTGCATTATGTATAGGCCAATGTGCGTTATGCATCGTGCAGTGTGCGTTATGCATCGTGCAGTGTGTGCTGTGTATTGTGCAGTGTGCGCTGTGCATCGTGCAGTGTGCGCTGTGCATCGTGCAGTGTGCGTTGTGCATAGTGTTCTGAGATGCGTGCATAAGATATTACTGCAAAGTGTAGGTGCGGTTCACCCGCTACTCATTGAATTACGCCTAGTTGAATATGAAATGTTTTAAATGTGTTACAGCATTTGAGAATGTTTAATGATGTTGTATATAGTTTTATATTTTGTTTTATATAATAAACGTCAATTTGTAAATAGTCGATATAGTGATATCGAATACCGTTAATTATTTGCCCATATTGCCGCCGATGTTTGTACAACGGGACAAGTTTTAAAGAAACCACTCTGAAAATATAATTTTTTGTACAGTTGTTAAGTGTGACTCTTTAGTTGAATGAATTATTTTTAGGGTTTCGTTTTTTTTTTTATTGACCTTTTTGTTATTGTGAATTTTTTTAAATAGGTAAATGGGATCGTACTGTACATAGACCTCACAATTTTGTCATATAGTAGTATTAAGCGGTTTCGTAGCCGAATGGTTGATATGTGGAAATCAAATTTTCTAAATGGAGCAATCGTTGGGAATCGTAAAACAAATTTAGTATAATACTTGATATTAATATAACTTTATAAATAACTGTGAAAAATAGGTAATAATAATTATGAATAAAATATGACTTATTTAAAAACAGCATTGTTTTATTTCTTTCTCGAGTATACATATGTATAAACTTTACACACACAGTTGTTACAAATCTGCAGTACATTCATTCGTTTCACAAAACTACTGCAAGGACATAACAATAACGACTAAAGCACTGCAAATATTAAAGTAATAGTACAAAGATGTTCAAAGTTTTTTTTTTTTTTTAATATAAAACGGGTGTTTTTGCGAGATCTCAAGCTATCATATGTGGTTGCTATTTATATTTATACGTTTATATTATTTGATCCTATACAATATCGATGGTATATCTTACGTGACGCAGTTCGGTTACAGCGCACCAGTGTATTATGAATATTATTACTGGAAACAAACGTTTTGAGTTTCCATAAAAAAACTTCATGGCCAATTCTAACAAGAGATCCGCTATCTTGTTAAAGCATTGTTGGAACTTTTACAAGATTAGCAAAATATTCTATCGCCTATAAATTGGCAGGATTATGTATAAAAACACGTTTGTGTCCAAAAAGTATTGGTTACCTATATACATTTGATTTTAAGAATATATAATATAGTAGTAAACATATTCATTTAAAGCTACCATACACTCTTTTTCGATTCGTGTTCGTCACTAAATATATAATTTTAACTAAAATAACTTTTTATAGTTAAGGTTTAGCGTTATGGCCGTAATCTTACCTGATCTTAAGTGACGATACCCAAATTGGTAGACACGCTAAACCTGTGGAGGAACTGGCTCTCAAATGCAGCTGCAAATGGTATTTACCTATTGGTATTTGGCGGCAGATTTTCTACTTGAGTGTGGTTGCTAGCCAGGCGGGCATTAGAAAAAGCCTTTCCACCATCCAATACATCCAATAAAAAAACTTTAACAACAAACCAATATAACATTTTTTCATATATAAGAAATATTTAAGTCCATGTTGGATGTTAAATGGTTTACGTAAAATAACCTTAATAGTGAAAAATACTTCAAAAAAGATTTTTCATATTGAGACCACAACATATTAGTTTTCGATTTGCTAATAATACTGATACAAATTTACCTCAAAATAAATTTAATATATCTTTGTGCCTTTCCCTGACAATATCAAATAGAAGCGAAAATTATATAAAAACGTATTTATCATTCGCTCCTTTAATAATAAAAAAGATAATTAGATTTATAAATATAAAATAATAAATTGTCTCTTACGTATAACATTCAATCACAAGATTACAAGTACACTACTTGACAACAGTTTTAAGTATTTTTGTATTACTTACCAATAATATAACTTATCAACAGTACAAAATCGCTGTAACACACAGTTCACGGGCAGTTTAATTGCCTTGTGCTGAGCGCTGCAGGTTCGAATCCCGTGCAGCACAATTATTTATGTAATGCACAAAATACTGATACGAGTGCCTGTGCACGGGGTGTGAACCTCATTGCGTTTAAAAAAAAATGGATTCAATTGAATTAACAACCACCAATAGTATCAAAACAACATAGAATATGAAATACAATAAACATACCGTATTCAATATTTTACAAACTATAAACTCGAAACACTTTGGCACGTTTCTTCCTAAACGCTTTGTTGTTCTTTCGGATCATGTAAAATATCCTTACACGAATAAATAACATTTTTAAATAATCGATTGGAAAACAAGGGCACGGTATATCGAACGTTGAACTCTCCATTTCTTTTAATATCTCCTGACCGACACTGTTAACCTGCACGTCAGGTTTGAAATAATTTATAAACTTATTTTCTAACAGCATGAGAAACTTGATAAAACTATCTGGTGGCAGTATGTTACGACTTTTTAAATCTAGACTCACACTGCAAAGGTACGTCAAGCTGTTTTTATCGTGATTCTTAGTGTTGACATTTTTCAAATAACTCGTCATAGTGTCGCAATGGTGCCTCTGTATGCATTTTAGATAGCAATACCCACAGACGTACACGAAGGCGTTCTTTTCTGGTAAACCAATTCTGTAATCGGTCGTAGCCACAGCTAAAGGAGTGTTAAGATTAGTCTCTGGTTCTTCGTAGTGCATTTCAATAATATTCTGTGGATTTTCCTCACGTATCCCCCCATTTGGGTTACATTTGATAGGCTTCTTCATAAGGTTAATAACAAGATTCCTTTTGAAGAATCTGTTGAATTGCCTGGGAGTGCATTCATCGTTAGAATTATTTTGTTTGATTCTCTTAAATAACTTCTCGAGATATGACAAGGTGAGTCGACTAGTCAACAGGTATCTAGCACCCAATACATTCAATTCTTTAAATAACTGTAAAACAGAGCTTATTGAGATTTGGAAACATTTGATAAATTTCATATTTTCTGTGACATCTGTACCATCAACTTTTCTTAATACTTTTAAATGTTTAAATAGATTTAACATTTGTTTCATGTAATCAGTCTGGAATTTATCATTAGTGAAAGCTCTACTGAACTGTGAATCTGAAGTGGTGGTTTTTGAATTTAAAATATTATAAAGTTTATCTAATTTCTTAAAGAAATCATTTGCATTGCCATCGGTTGACTTCCCATTATAATGGAAGTTACAGGATTTAAAATTATTTTTAACTATTTTTAATAGCTGCAATGTATCATATATGTAGTATATATTTTTACCATTCACAGTGAAAAACGGTTTTTCAGGTGCCACCAGTCTTGACTCAGAAATATACAGGAACTCAGATCTAGGATCCGAAATAAATGCCCTTATATCTAGCCCTATGTTAATCAATGTTGCTAAGACTTCATCAATCCATAATGAGATTTCAGGAAAATTATCATATTCAGATATTAATGTGTAGGCGACAGGTTGAGTCCACTTTTCTAATATCCCCTGTAACATTAGCATTACTGCATACTTAGCAGGGGTAGTGATTTGTTCACCGTCCATGTCATGGAATCCTATAATTCTATCAAATTGTATATCATAGTATAAATGGGGTTTAAGTAATATACATCCCACAGAAAAGCTACATATTTTACCTTTTTGTGTCATATTGTTCACTTTGCTTTTTAGTGCATCTACAAAATG
Organism: Actias luna; assembly: GCA_039707435.1. NCBI lineage: Eukaryota > Metazoa > Arthropoda > Insecta > Lepidoptera > Saturniidae > Actias > Actias luna. The sequence continues at coordinate 17,404,818 of JAZHAC010000017.1, read as the reverse complement.
TGCACTAAGTTCAGTGCTTTTTGGTAATAAAAAATGTTTTAGTGTTCTCACAGTTGGAAGGCCTAATATGGTACTCAATAAATTGTAGTTATTACCAGAAAAATATAATTTAAGTGCAAATAAATTTAAACTACAATCATTACTCTTATCTAAATGCCATTTAATGATTTGGGTCATGCTGCTTGGAAGGTAATGGTAGCATGATCGTAAAAACGACTCCTTAGGATCTTGTATACAGTTTTCAATTTTGATTTTTTTAATTGTGTTTTCTGGATTCTCCTCACACTTCCTTCTGTTATTTTCTGTAGCAGTTTGTGTGCCCTTTGAAACTTTAATGACACTCTCACAAAACTCTGCTATATCTGCACACGGTAAAGGACTGGACAGGTCTTCATATTCAGCTTCATATTCATCATTTGTCATAGTGATGTCCCTACTACTGTTATGTGTCTTCTGGAAGCTTTCAATACTACCTGGTATAATCGGAGAGCAGGGAGACGGTAAGCGTTCTAAGTTCAGTGTAGGGAAAGCATCTTTTGCTAAGAACTTTCTACCTTCACATACTGTCGATTTTTTGACATACTTCTTTTCAAAATGAGCCTCACAAATTCGATGGTTGCTTCTTGTATTATCGTTATCTAATTTATTTAACAGATCTAATCGATTGACAGCTTTCAACCAATAATATCTCCTGGAAAGTACAAAAGTGTTTATTGATTCTACCCTTAAATGTTAGTCTCATAGTCTACCAAAACAAATTGATTTAATTTATACTTCATTTTCACTTTATCATTAGGGAAGTGAATACATGTTTTTAGTACGTTCCCGAAAAGGAGTTTTAAGGAGTGTATGTCTTCATAACATAGAACAAATTTCGTTGTAACAAAGAAACAAGATAGAAAGAAAGCTGCATTATAAATAAGCACGTCTTTACCGTTTTAAATTCTGTTTTCCTAATTGCTCATTTCTAGTTGTATATTTCATACACATACAATCATATCTACCTATAATGTTATATACCTCTGTGGGTCTCCTGGGTAAGTGAAAAATGACAATTTTTTGTCATTGAACGAACATCTCTTACACACGGTACATATCTTGCCTACCATTGTAACATAATGGAAATTTATTACTGATCTCCGATGGAAATTATAAACAACGAAACACCAAAAGTTTATGTTTTGAAAATGTAATTGAATGCGATAGCGATTTCGTTGTTGCCAGCTAGTCGTCTCTTCTTTCCCATAAACTTATCTCGTTTTCCCCTAAAATTCAATATATAGCAATGAAACCTGAAATTATTACGTATATGAATCTCTAAAGTATCTAGTATCTTACAACAACCTTACAAAAACCTCTAAATCGTCTACTTTATTTTGTTGAGGTACTTTATAAAACTTTGTACATATTTTGCATATTACAATTACCCTCAAGGCATGAGTAAAATTTAGGGAGAAACCACTTGATATGACGATAGCAAAGATCACATCCAGGTTTATTTAAATTTTTTTTATTATATTTTAAAGTATCTATGTCACAAGTCGTAGTTTAAATTATTATATATGTACTTGTAGCCAAACTATGTGTCGTATCTCCCTTACGTTTGTCTTTCTAACCCGCTGGCACGCAGGCCGATATGGACCTAGTTCTGCAATAAGGAACCAATCCATATACATGTGAAAATTGACTTAAATATACAGAAATATTTGAAATTGTATCCTTTGTCAACCCGGTAAAGATGAAAATTATTTGCCAATTTTGACTTAATAAAACATTATGTTGACAAAGTAACCAAAAGGCGTAGAATAGAATAAACTAAAAAGACCCATGCCCCATAGCAACCTAGCAAATTCAAGAATCTCGATATTTATATATTATATATAGATCTAAATTATATGGTTCCCTTATTTATTTTTTATGAATTAAGGAGAGCCATGTTGGTTGGTTCTTGTTTGAGTAATACAATCGTCAGAACATACATTTTTAAAAAGATCCACATCACTTGGTTCCATTTTTTCAACAATATTTTACAAAATTATCTATACTTATAACATTATAAATGCGAAAGTGTGTTTCCTTTACCTACATGACCTTCCTTCCTACAAACTACTTGATTTTTGATATAGAGAGAATTCCATACAGCTGTCAGATGTACTCTCACTTACTGCAATTGAAATTAGGTGTTCCGGTTATGCTCATGCGTAATTTGGATGCACCGCGATTATGCAACGGAACAAGGCTTTACTTCACACAACTCGTGCTGAATATTGTTGGTGCCACTATTTTGACAGGGGCAAAAATGTAATGGTCTCCGGAGCCTTATAATTGCCACGGATCTTCCGATTCAAATCAAACGGCTGCAGTTCCTCATCAATCTCAGTTTTTACAAAATTACATATTCGCTTGTGGACACATGCTCGAGATTTACATGTTTCAGCGGTTAATAGAAAAACCTTGTTTACATTAGCGTCCTTAAATAGTGCTCTGTTCTGTATACATAGTCGGTGTCTTGTTTGCCCTGGCAATGTTTTTCAAATTATCACGCGAGCGAAGCGAAAGTTCCACTATATTATAAATGCGAAAGTATATCACGCTTGTACCGAGGTCCACAATTTCATGACAGTGTTGAGTGTAATGTCAAGATGTAATTATAACGTATACTTAACTGCAAAATATCCTTTTATAAAAATGTTAAAATCTCCTTTATATTAAAACAATGATCAAGAATTGAAAATTATATATATATATATATAATTTTAGATTGGAATATGTGGCGGTCAACCTTTTTTTTTAGTAACATTTTTTGATATGTCAATTGGAAAATATAGGAAAATAAATGGAATGCAGCTTCTCTTCTTATACCAAAATAAAGTATTTTATTTTATTGGTAAATAATATTACACTTTAAATTTTATTAGAGGCTTATAACACTATCACATGTGTTATAAACAAATAACGGTACGAGCAGAATTACCAGATTCACACATCCACAGTGTGGATATCTACCACAATAACTTGGTATTTAATGATAAAATCGCGATCAGAGACCAATCGCGATTAGACCACTTTTAGTGCTTAGATAATCTGTGGTTTTAAGGAAAATTCTGGTCATGTTCCTTGCTGTATTCTAGTGCGATGTTAAAAGCGATTTGTTATTTCAAATGATAGAGTTTTATTTTGTTAAAATATCTGACTTCTATTGCTGCAATTTTAATTTTTACTTTTTACGCACAAAATTATAACACAAATGACAATGAAAATAAATGAAAAGAACTTATCGGCCTTCGCTTCGTCCGCAAGTCCAGTGGACCATGAGGGTTGGCTAGAAATGCGCGGCGATGTCAGTAAAACTTATCAGAAGCGATGGTTCATGCTTAAAAGAAATCTCCTGTTTTATTACGACAAGAAAGGTGATAAAGAACCAGTTGGAGTGATCATTTTGGAAGGATATACTATTGGTAAGAAATACATTTCCTTTGAGATATTTCTGCATAATTCTGTGTCACTATAGAACTAGTTATGTTTTTCTTTTGTCAAAGTAAAAGCATTTTCTTTTACATTGTAATGTAAATATTGACTAATAAAGATTTTGTTAAAAGGAGCATGAAATTGCACTGAACTTTGTAGTTGTCTACATTACTAATTTTATTAAACCATACGCGTTCCTCAAGGTATTGAACTACTGATTTTCGTTATGTATGAGAGTGTAACGGTCGTGTGTACAATGTATCTTTTTTGGGTCTACCCACCTTACGAAATAATTGAAATCCGATAACCCCCAAGATTCTTCATCTCATGTTTTACATAAATATGCATGAAAATAAACAATAATGGCATAGGTTCAATTATTTTGGTTAGTTTGTTTTGGAAATTACCAATTCTATTAATGCTTCATCTAAATTTGAATACAATCCTGATAGTTCACAGGAAAAAGTATCCTTTTAGCCACTCCATTATACTTTCGACTGCCATTGATTTTTAATTAGTGCCCTCCAATGTTATTGAATTTTCTATCACCCCCTCCATTGTCTTCAGTGCCCATTTTGAAATTATGGTCTACAGTCTTGTCCATAGTAAGTATGGGTGGTAGTAAAATATACCTTTGTATTTGTTGAGAACTTTTTTCTTTTTTAAATCTATTCTATGTCCTTTTCTGAGCAAAGTTTTATGATAATCAGTAGGCTGCTTAAGCTGTGATGATGATAGCATATTTATCTTTCTATTTCATTGAACAATTACCATTAGAATACCTTGTTCTTGTTTACAGAATTGACAGAGGAAGAGGCGTATAGTTTTAAAATTGTATTCCAGTGTGAGAATGGTCGGACCTATTATCTGTGTACTAATTCCCAGTCGTCAATGGAAGCCTGGATGAAGGCATTGGCTTGTGCTAGCTATGACTACATGAAGTTGATGGTTGCTGAACTCCAGAGGCAGCTGGAAGAAGCTGAAGGTTGATCAAATTTTTATTGTTTTTTGATGATGATATTTAGCCATATCACTATGGTACGATATTATCATGGTTTTTTCCATCACCAAAAGCTCAAGCTTATTATTCCCAAAATGAGCTCACATCCTTTGTTATATAGTGTATATACATGATACCATAAAACTATCATTGGTTCAAACTCGGTATAGACTAAATTATAAAAAGTATCTAAACATTTATTTAAAAAATATGTAGGGCTCAATATTTTATAATTTTATAAATTGGTGGTAATTGACATTGATAAATACCTAATTTCGATGTAAATTGCTTTAAATTCAAATTAATAATTATTTACTACTGTTTCTAGTTTTTCACTAAACTGAAATTAGATTATGTATTTAAAACAGCTGTACTTATAATAAACATTTTATACTTCTTAAGTATAAATTATCAGATTCACTAATAGTAATAATCATTTGTTAATAAAAAAATATATCCATTTTAAACTATGAAAATTAAAATGTTTTTGAAGACATTGATGACATTTTGATGATATTTTTCCAGCTGAAGCAGAGGCAGAAGCAAATTTAGTAACTGTAACTCCACCCGAGGAAGAGGAACCTAAAGTACCACCAAGAGGACAAAGGTATAATCCGTTTAACAAACTGGCAGATAATGAAGGCAAAACTGTGCAGGGCAGTAGACATCGTAAGTTCCTTATGATTATATCAATGGTGTAAAAGTTCTGTATGTTAAAAATGCTCTACCTTATGGTAATTATTCATTTCAAGAGGACCTGATTGAAGTCATAATAAAGATTAACAATGAAGGTGTTAGAAACGCCATGTCCATTACTACTGGATTTCTGGCAGACTAATCTAGTCTAGTCACTTAGACCTTAAAAAGGGCTAACTTTATCCATTTATTGTAATGGCGACATGCACAAAGTGCCCAATACTGCCAGTGTCATGTGGTTAGACAATAAAATTAACGACATTGGCTGGTAGGATGCTTCAGTATTTCTATTAAAATTAGCTTTACCTGAACGAGCATCACACAAAAAGGTTGCGAATCAGAATTTCAAAGCTGTCCTTGTTAAAGTTTCATTTTATATATATTCTATACTAGTTTTTACCTGCAGCTTCACTTTAAGTTTCATACAAAGTTTCTCCCTCACTTTAACCCAGTTACAAAAGGTGTTTTCAGAGAAGAAGTAGCTTATCACCATACCAGGTTCCCATCTATCTCTATACCAAAATTCATTATAATCGATTCATTGGTTTTGGCATTATAGCGTAACAAACAAACACACAAATTTACTTTCGCATTTTTTAATATAAGTAAGGATAGCTTATCATCCTATACATATCCTTTGTCCATTAGAAAATGTTGTAAGAGAATTTGCCTAGGAGCACTGATATTGGTTTGATAATGATGATATATAAAAATTTCTGTTTAATTATTTTTCAGATAGGGAAAATTTAAAAGTGGATCTACCGCGCAAGAAAGTGCCCTTCCGGGACATTCACACCATGTATGGAAGGAAGATATTGTCGGACAGGAGCGAGTGGCGAGCTAAGTTAATGAAACAGAGAACCGAGGAACCGGATGAGCCCTTAATAGATTTATAAATATTGTTTCTACCACTGAGAAGAGTGTTTAGCAGATGGCCGCAGCCTGGATCGTGGTTTGTTGGCCCCGTATATTGAACACAATTTTTAAGATCACAATGTAGCTTTAATTGTATTTGCGTATGTAAGATTCGCTTGATCGCCTTAAATTGCCATCGTTAGTTTAGTTTCGCATTACATATTGTTTAGGAATATTGTTGAACAAAGTTAATCTTATCGAGTTACAAAAACGTCTTGGTTATGTAGAGTTCGCGCGTTCTAAATATTTTTTTCATTCAAAACACTACATTTCTTCAATACTTAGAAACAAAAAAAACCTGTTTGTATAAAAAAATAAAAATAATAGACAATTGATCCATTTATGTAAAGTGATAAGTTGTGTGATCGTTTATCATCATTTTTTGTGTATTATCAGAAAGAGAAGGGAATTAGTTAAGTTGTGAATGTGTGATAGAGATAGGAGACGATGGTTTCAAATACTATAATTACCTTTAGGTGGATAACGACGTCATCTTAAATTCGAAGGTGAAACACTAAATTTTTTTGGAAAGAGAAGGAGAAAGCTTAAGTTATTCAAGTGTGATAGAGATAGCACATAGATATGATTCCAGATAAAGCACTAATTTCATGATAACTTTCACATTATTAATGTTCACACCATATTTACTTATTTTAAAAGCGTTCTTGATTTAATTGTATTCTATAGATTTGTAACTGCTCTCGATATATGTTATTTTGTATAGTAAATGAAGTTTAGTGTTTTTGTTAATTTAAAAAATAACCATGCATAGTGATTTGTGTATCAAAAGTAATTAATAGAAATTATTGTATCTGGAGAGACTTATTTTTACTTTCTACCCTACTTTAATAAATCTTGGACATTTTATCTGCTTACAAGTATAAAGTATAAAGTGTCATCCCTGTAAACTACTCTGAATGACTCCACTATTCGATTATGTCACATTTATATAAACTGTTAAGATGTCAGATATAGGTCTTATCCACAGAAATGTTGTATTTTATGTTTTTTGATTCTTGATAAGGTGTTTAGTCATAATTGTACTTATTAGTCGAGAGGCTGTATATTTAGTATTAAAATGAATCTGTATATTTTTCTGAATAGTATTATATAATTGACTGTATTGGTTTGTTAGCTGTAATAGTCATAATACTGAGTTGCATTGAAGAAAAGTTGTTCCTTTTTTTGTTATATTTTTTGTGAATAAATATATTTTATAGCAGAGTATTAGATTTTTTTTTAACCCCACTTTTAAGGACCAATCTTTAAATATTAGTGTTAATTGTAATCGGGGCCTTAAAAAAATATAAATGGCTACAATTAACAATTGTATTTTTATAATTTGAAACACAACTATTTTTTTTCTACGGAATAGGGGTCAAACGAGCAAGCGTGTCACCTGATGGTAAGTGGTCATCGCCGCCCGTGGACACCCACAACACTAGAGGAATCGTAGGTGCGTTATCGACCTTTATAGGAGGTATTGGCTCTCAAGAGCAACTGCTGGGACAATACCTATTGGTAATTGGCGATAGATTTTCAACTTGAGGGCAACTATACAGGCGTTCACTAGAAAAAGCTCTACCGCCATGCTATTTCAGAACATATAATTATTCAGATTGTGTGATAGTGACAATCTGTTCTTTTTCCTTGTTTCAAATTTTCGGGGCACTTTTTTTCTTATCACGTTTTGTAAATAAAAGAACATAAGGATAATTGTATTAAGTAGTTTTATTTTAAAAATCTTTGTTATACAAACCAACACTTTACAACGTAAACTCGTGTACAGTCGCCCGCGCAATTATGTTATATATAATTTAAGAATTTATTTTGTGATATTTATATATTAAAATAAACAATTCAATGACATAACCACGTCGAAGACTGTACACAATTGAGTGGGAGAGTAAACATAAATTATATATTTTTTTTATATTATATATGTATAATATTGAAAAGTATTAATGGCCGAAAAATTAAACATTATGTCATGCGCGTAAATACAATGCGATATATACGTTTTGGTATAACTCTCTCTCTCTCTCCCTTTTTATTTATATTTTAACGCAACTAGATAAACATTGAGCAAAACACGCGCGAATAAAGTGCACAATTTTTGCGTATTAAGACATGTGAAACTATACATAACATTGTGAGAAGACAGCGAAAGACGATCGAATGCCCAGTGCTAAATAATGGTAACAAGGACACACCAGGTTTTCAAATAAAATACCATAATATATGATGGAGGTTGTCTAAATAATATATATGTCTAAAATTCGAATTGTGTCATACATGTGTGACGGGATAAGTAAAAAGAAAGAAAGATTAGAACTGTTATCATAATAAAATAATACGAAAATCTGTTCTGGCTAAAAAAAATAATATAATAATTATTTATAAACCCAGTGCGTCGTTATAATAAAAAAATAATAATTACAAGACATTTAATCTGATATGAATTACTAAAGAAAATAAATATTTTTATTTATTCCCGTTAAATATGTTTAGGACAACATGGTACGCTATCATCAAGGCCTTTTCCTCAAGTATGTTGAAATTATACAATATTGACAAATTCAGAAAAGTAACAATATATATATGTGTAGGGGACCCAATTGGTTATTATAAAAATGTGGTAAATAAAACACTGTAATTTTCATCAATACCAAATAAAGAGAAGAAAAACAGAAACGATTTCTAAAGCAACAGATAATATAGACTGGGTCTCCAAAAATACGATTATAAACTCCCATGTCATTAATAGGAAAAAAAAATATATTTGGTAACAATTCCTTAAAGTTTAAATACAGAGGATTACACTGTTATTATGTACAGAGTCGATTGAAATGTACAAGATGTACTCTAACAATCGTATATAAAAATACTTAGCATATTAGACACGAAAAGAATCTTTCACACTAGAAAGTTTAAATAGTTGAATAATATACAAAAAAAAAACTAAATTAAAATTACGTAAAAAAAACAATGAATATAGTTATATACATTTCGTGTGGTGGGTGGGAGTTAGAGTCTGGCCACTTAACTAGGTATGTAGAAATAGTCTGGATCAAAGGCTTTGTATCCAGTGCCGTATTATTATTAATAAAGAAAGAAATAATAGAAAAATGTTTTTGGTCTTAGTATATTTATATTCTATACATAAAACACTACACGAGTTTTTAATCTGTTCTATTTGAACAGTTTTATTATATTTACGCATAGATAATCATTCATACTACATGCTATTAATTTACGACGTTTTACGAATTCACTTCAGGTTCACTCTAGACATGATTATAAATAACAATATGGTGCTTAATACATGCAAATATCTCGACAGTGGTATTATTGATAGATTAACCTTTGACCGGTTATTGCGAGCACGAATTGGGACGTAAGTAAGCAGTGGCCAGGTGCTAGCGTGGTGGGTGTGGTTCATATCCATCGGAACTGTATTCCACTTTGCAGTCGGAGACCAGGTAATAACACAAATCGTTTGCTTGAAAATGCGCCCGATTCGGTCGACTACAGTATCGGACTAGTTCCGTGATAACTTTTATCAATATCGATAAAACGGGTATCGATTAAAGTTATCATATCGATGTCGTTTACGAAAGTTCGAAGCGCTTTTTCCTTTCAGCGACCATGCCGACGAGCGGTGCGATCGTCTCCCGTCTGCTGACCGAGCAGCGCGTTATCGATTTTAATTCTGAAAAGAGAAATTTTGTACAATTCGTTAGTACATTCAATAAAAGAGGAGGCAATTTGGGACCAATATTTTGCCTAATGGGAAAGCTAGGTGCCACCCTCAAATTAAAATCTGACACCAAATACTAAAGGTGTGTTCCGGTATTTAGACTTGAATCCAGCCCCTCTATTAGGCTTAAGGTGTCCATCGTTTTAAGCTCCACTATGAATTAACAACAGGTAAAATTTAGGCCATAGTGCTAAAACTATAGAAAAATTCACATCTCCACATACATAATATATACAACAACGATTTAATAAACTATATATAATATTTTATTAGTTAATAGTGATGGCGTGTAGATGCTTCTTTAGAAGAAATTCAGGTGGCGTCCATAATAATTAATGGAGTATTGTCAATTATTGATTCTATGGAACTGCCCTACCTGAACGGGTGGCAGCTGCAGGTTTCTGGTTGTGTCTGCCTTCGGGAACTGTATCTTGGTGGAGCGCGACGTTCTCGTCGCTTCCAGCAGAGGGCTCGTTTTTGGAGACTTCCCCTGAAATTATATGGATTCGATAAATTGATGCACTTTCAATCAAGTTATATTTATTAAAAATATTTTTTTTATTTCTAAATACACACACAGTAGGGATGGCCATTCTCTCTGAAAAATATTGATTCTTGAATCGATTTGAATTGAGATCAAATTAATCGATTTATCATAAAATCGAGAATCAAAAGACTGAATCTTGAAAAAGGTCTTTTTATTTAGTTTTTAAACTAAACATTTTTCGAGTTAATTTTTTCAATACAAAGCCAATCATAGAAAGCAAAAAGAATACCACAATAATCGATATTTTATCATTCTTATACCAACAAAAGTTCTGTATACAAGTACAACAAAGTATCAGAGATACAAGAAGACATTTATTTCGCAATGGTTATAAAAAACCGTTTTGAAATTGAAATTAGAATTGTTTGCAAGTAATGTTTTATTAAAACAGATAAGCATCAGATCTCGACTTTTAAGGGAGAAATATGAAACCACTTGAACGAACCAATTTTCTAACCCTAATAATCGATGCTTTAATTAACCAATATCAGATCGTAATCCCTGCTACATAGTGTATATTTATATAAATAAAATAATGTGATTATTGTATTAATAAAATGTCCCAACTATTATAATATATTGTACCAATACCATGCGTTTTTTTGTATTTTACTATCCACACCCAGTATAATTTATTTACAGTTATTATAAGTATTTTTTTGTCACCTAAGAAAAAAAAAAGGATAAGTAGTTATGTCGCTGAATAATAAGTATTTATTCAGAATTGGTATAATATTCTCTATAAAATAGTGTTACTTATTTCATAAACTTCACAAACAGTTTTTAGCGAGATTTTTGTTTAGGTAAAAAAATTGAATAATCCAAAAGTGCACGACTCATAATCTCAGTTTTTTTAAATTCAATAACAGTTAAACCACATCGAATCAGACCGTGAAAAGTAATAGGGTCCTATTCCTAATTATATGAAGCGTAAAAGAAAGACTCGATTAGTAAAGTATTTCGGTCGTTATCGTGATGACATACAAGATCCGCACATACAGACATACGGACGTTTAAGACAGACGTTTTTAAACAGTTTTTTTAACTAGTTTTAATAACAAAAAAAGCATCAAAAATATTATGAGTGTTAAAAATAGTATTTTTTCTTGATATATGTGTATATATTATTTTACAAATGCAATATATGATAAATAGAGACATTTTAAGTTTGAAAAATGAGTTGTTCTGCGTGAAGTGACAGTTGTACCCACCTCAACGCTTCGCTTATGAGGCGTGCAATTATTAATTATTAAGTTCTACATAAATCCGTTGTCTATTATGTATACTGTGAATAATGTATGCAAAGTATTAATACATAAAACACAACATTGTCTTAAACGAATGTTTTTTTTTTATTAAAAATAACAGGTCCGGGTTCTGTAGACTTGGGCGACCCAAGTTACACACAAAATATGGACTTTCGGTACCTATAGTTGGAAAAGGTTAATGTTCCTTATTACCTGCGTTGTTGTTGGCGCGTTGCCAGGCGGCCGCCAGGTGGCGCAGGTGGGTCCACAGCGGCGCCTCCGCCCTCCCATGCTGTTAGTGCACCCGCCATACATGTACCATCACGCCATATTGCAAAATCACATCAGTGAGACATAGTCACCTACCGTGAACTCCTACAGTGCTCTCATCGCGCGAATTGAGCTATTTGTTAATCGGCATTAATTTTTAGGTTAAGTTTGTTTTAAATTAATTTCGAGGTTATGAAAATATAACCTATGTAACATTTCAAAGCTTGTTAATACACCATCCCTCCTTATAAGGTTTACAAAATATAATATGAATGAAATAATAAACACATTTGAATGCTTAAAAATATAGTTAATAAAGAATATATTTCGATATCTGTATTTTTAAATAATACGTAATAAAAATATTCTCAGCTCAATTTGTGCGATTATTAGCGGACTCCGTTTAATATAAACAGACAAGTATTTACAAGATTGAAACATGAAACACATTGAAAAGTAAGAGAAAAAATACAATAAAACTATGAACAAAATGGCTAATAAACTCGATAGTGAAAGGTGTTACAGTGAATGGTTATGTGCACCGTGGTCATGCCAAGCGTGGAGCGATCTATTAGCGTTCATGAGATAATGTCAAAGCACTAATCTTAGGCCGCGTAAGCGTGTCCGTTAACATGTAACGTGTTGTTTCAAAGTTATAAGTAAAATAAGCGGGTACTCACCGATCCATTCTCCTCATAGATCTGCGCGAGCGAGGAATTATCTGAATTCTTTATGTCGTTCGCTTCAGATATTATATGTGCGCGTAGTTGCTTATTTCTGAAAACCGAAACGCAACGACTTACGATTGTTACGGATTGTATAAAAATACACGATTTTTAAACATAGAAATATGGAGTAATTCACCTTTGTTTAATAATTTTGAGGTTATGAAAATATAACCTACAAAAAATTTCGAACTCGGAAATGAAATGAAAACGCGTATATCATTTTAATAGGGATGTATTTAATAGCATTTTAAATTTGATGAAAACTGCTATAAAATTGTATATCAGCACTTTAAAATAATAATACATCTATAAGTTAATAAATATAAATTAATAATAATATAAATTAATAAATTAATAAATCTATAAGTTAATCGCTTAAACAAACGTGAGCCAAATTTATAAACTAAATGTATCACATATCCAGGAGCTGTACAACCTCACCTAAACATTTCGCGGCCCTTGAGCTGCTTACCTGATAAGGTCGTAGTAAGTATCACTAATTTAGTAATAAAGAACCTGTTGGTTAGTCAGGATCATGAATCTTTTTCATTTACCGGCAGCAGCCCTAGTCGAGGTTCGGCCGTCCTGGCACCCTTGTGCCTGCTGCCTCGGGGCTGAGTGCCCTCAGCACTCGCCCCCAAAAGTCCGGTGAAGCTGTCAAAGCCCTTGGGGGTAACAGCGTAAGACAGGTCGAAAAAAAAAAAAAACCTCACCTAAACTTGGAAACCTCTGAAACTCTTCGGTCCGCCTACGGGTTCGTTTTAAATCTAATCATTATTATAATGGAAACCATTATTTTTATAGTTCATTCGATTGGTTTTAAAGTTAAATATTTTAAAGTATGAACTTATAACTTCGAAGTACATACATTTAATTTTGAACACTATGTAGAATGCATAATAATCGAAAATAAATACTTTATGACCTTTGGCCTACATATAGCACTAAGTACTAACGTTATATGCCAATTCCTAAACGGAAGCCGGCGGGAATCGAGTTGTATGGAGTCTTCGTCATTGGTATATATCTATATGTACATTCAACGTATCTCTGAAACGGCTCTAACGATATGGATGAAATTTGCTATTTAGACAAATTCTTGCTTTTTGAATTTACGTACATAGTTGTCTGTTTCGTGAAAACGCGTTTTATTTGAGGAAATCATTAATTACATTAGATGTAAAATCAGAAAGTTAATGAATATGTGATTCATATCTAAATATATATTTTTAACATAAAGAAAATTAAATGTAAACCCCGAGCTGAGCTTGATCACCCATGTACTTGAATGTATATTTATTGACGGAAATATTATGTAGGCAGGAAATACAATAAAAGTACTTCAACGAATGTTTGTCCATTAAAAGTACGTTAACGAATTATGAGTGTTTGTGCATTACGTTGCACTATACGTGGTATCGATCTGTACGATATATCGTGAGAGATATCCGAGCGAGACCGATCATTCGGAGGTAATCATTTTTCACTCAAAAATATGAGTCAAAAAGATGGTTTATTTCCTGAGAGTACCGCATATTTAAAGGTATTTCGGTGTGGAGCGATTAGAAGCCGGTAGTTTACCTCGCGTCGAGCTGCATGATGTGGTTGTGAGCCTGCGCGAGCTGCGCCGTGAGGGTCGCGAGCCGGTCCTCCAGCGCGGCGGACTCCACGCACTTCACCGAGTACTTCTCCGACAGCGAGAGGATCTCCCGCTTTATCTCCTCCATCTCTTGCCTTTTATAAACATACACACATCCTTAAAGATATATTACTAATATCTCAAGCAACCACATTCAAATTGAAAACCTGCCGCCAGATACTACCAGCCCGGGCAGCTGTACTTGAGGGCCAGTCCCACCAAGGTTTGGTCTACCAACTTGGGCCGTATCATCGTCACTTAACATCAAGGATAATTTTGGCTGTAACGCTACACTATAAGATAGAGTATACTGACTGGTGCCTGGAGCTGAGCTGCGTGATCTCCCCGCAGTGCGAGCCCCGGCTGAGGAACTCGGCTTTGAACTTGTCGACCTCACGACGCACCTCGCTCTCGTGCGCCTTGCGCATCGCGTCCAGCGCGGCCAGCGTCGCGCGCGTCTCCTCCGCCAGCGCTTGCTCCTTGTCCAGTCTGACCGCACGAACACCGACCATTACATTCAATATCCCATCGATACATGGATGATTTTGTATATTTTGCATACAAATGTATTACTAACAGCTATAATAACAATGATAGTAGACTTATCTCCTTCGTTATATCTCCGAATTACGTGACAATGGCGGAATTGGGTACTCCGGTCTTATCGCCATAATAAAGCGATTTGAAGTTAGCTCAGTGGTAGTGTGTACGACTTCACGTCAAGGGACGTGAGTTCGAATCCAAGCACCTACAATTAGTTTGAGCTTTCGGTGAAGGAAAACATCGTGAGGAAACCATAGCCTGGCTAGCAACCACCTTCAAGTTAAAAACCTGCCGCCAAATACCAATAGGTGTGTTCCGGCAGCTGCACTTGAGAGCCAGTTCCTCCACAGGTTTAGCGTGCCTACCAACTAGGGCCGTATCGTTACTTAAGATCAGGTGAGATTATGGCCATAACGCTAAACCTTAACTATAAAAAAAAAAAGAAGTCGGTTATAAGTCATCGCGGATAGAATTAGTATAATATTTAAGACACAACTATACAAATATTGTTATTTATTTATTTATTTATTTATATACTATAGCAAGTCAACATTGTACAGATATGAAGCTAATCTACAGCATAAAACGAATACCGATTACAATGCCGGTACAATAATTATAGACATGCATAACTTTCACAGAAATATATGAGACAAATTTATGACTAAAAGTTTAACAAACATAAAAATGCAAACAAATAAAATCACGATTGGGAAAACCACATAATGTATTATGACAGATTTCCAAAGTAATGTAAAATTAACAATTAATATCTAAATCATAATTATTCATGCATAACCTTACCTAGTAAACGGACTTTGTAACTTATTTTTGAAAGAATCGAGTGAGTTGCCAAATATGTCGATGGTATTACTGTTTTTTTTATAAAGATTATATTATATAGCTCTATTGCCCGATTTAAGAACGCACTTTTACATAAGTTGGTTTTATACCATGTTTTTAGGAAAGTGTTTCTAGTGTGAAGCCTGAAACCGTTACGTGGAACCACCAGGAATATTTTAGTCAACAATTGAGGGCAGCCAAGTATTCTATTCACGAGTTTATATAAGTAAAAAGATCCGCAATATACCTGCGAGATTTTAAAGAGGACCTTTTAAAGTGATCAAGACGTTCCTCGTAGCTAAGCTCATTAGAGGTAGTAAGTATCCTTATAAAAACCCTAGTGAGTTTGTTATGCCTTCACGCCTAAACCGATTAATGGATTATGATGAATTTCGGTATAGAGATAGATGGGAAGCTGGAGACGGTGATAGGTTATTTTTTCTCGCGAAAAACTTATTAGAAGATTTGTTTTAAAAGCGAGCGAAGCTGCACGTAAAATCTAGTAACACAATAAAAAGCGCTCACCAAAGAAATTAAGATTTAAGCAACTTTTAGCCGAACGCAGACTCATTACAAAAGGATAGAAATAATGTTGCTGGCACAAGTCACTCAGTTATTATTATCTTCAAGTCATTAAAATAAAATGCTCTCAACTTAGTGAAATAGCTTGCAAGATTGCCTGAAGTGGAAAATCATTGATAGTTTATTATTTCTTTTACGTTTATGAACAATAACTACAATTTTAAGATTATATAACTAAGTATGGAATAAGATAATATTTTATGTACACAGAATAATGAGGTAATCGATTTAAAAGAATTTGATGAAAGGATTGTGATTAGATCCGAGATGAAATTCGAGATATATTTACGCAAGTCGGTATCGAGTGAATAATTCTAGTTAATATGTAAATGACGTGTAAAGAATGCGTGATACGTAATTGAAATGAAATAGTACCTCAACTGTTCTCTCTCGGCGCGATGCTTCTCCTCCATCTCGCGCACGATGCGGCGGTGCGAGCTCTCCATCGCCAGCAGGCCCTTCTCGCAGAGCGCGCGCAGCTGCTCGATCTCCTGCTGGTAGCGCGCGCGCAGCCCGTCCCCGTGCGTGTCCGCCGCCACGGCGCTCTGCTGGACCGCATTACAATCTCATTCAAACATTTTCAACTGCAACACTTTCCCACTTTACAAATATTATACCACCGAAATATGTTTTTCAGTCTAGAAACTTATTACATAATCACCTATATATGGATAAAAGAGATAAATTACTAACACGAACCTGGTACGCCGCCCTCAAGCTCTCCAGTTGGGCGGAGTACTCTGAGTCGAGCGCGGCCAGCCGGCGCTGTAGTGTGCGCGCCCGCTCCCGCAGCGCTCCCCGCTCGCGCTCGTGCTGCGCCTGCAGCTGCGCCCGCGCCCGCCGCGCCGCCGCCAGCGCGCCCGCCTGCTGCGCCAGGGCGCTCTCGCCGCGCGTCCGCTCCTCGTGCAACCTGCACAGTTTTATTATTATTCATACACATAACATATTTCATCTTTCATAAATAATTCAATGGAACGTTTAAGTCACCTGTCTAGCGCGTCCTGTAGCTGCTTGCAGTGCTGGCAGGGTACCAGCGCTTGCAGAGCTTCCACGCGCCGCCGAAGAGCTTCTACGCGGGCTAATGCGCCGCCTCGGGCGACGGCACCGTCGTCGTCGTCCTCCGCGTCGGAAGGAACGTCGTCCGCCCGGCGCTCGGCTGCGAGCCGGCGCCGGACCGCCGCGACGGCCGCCTCCACGCGCTCGAGGCTCTCGCCGATCTTCATCGAGTCTTCACTGTTACCCGAACAGTCACTGGAGAAGAGCGCGCGGCACTCGGTCGAGAAACGCTGGAAGAGGAAAACAAACTCCGCCTCGCGGGCGGGGTCGCTCTCCAGCGAGGAGAGGGCGTCCTCGGCGCAGCGGCGGGGCTCCTCGCGCGGGGACGACGCCCGGTACGTGCCCTCCAGCACCGCGACGCGCGCGTCCACCAGCGCCCGCTGAGCCAGCGCCGCCGCAAGCTGCTGCAGCAGCGCCCGGCTGTCGGTGGCGCCGGCCGCTTCGCCCGCCGCGCCGGGCCCGCCCCGTGCCCCGCTGTCGGCGGCGCAGACGCGGTACCGGGCCGCGATGTCACGCACGGCGGCGTCCATCTCGCAGCGCAGATGGTCGTGCGCGGCCTGCCACCAAAGCTCGAGGTCTGCACGGTCCTGCGCTGTCAGCGTGAGCCGGCCCGCACGAGACACGTCCAGCCGCTCCTCGCAGAGCTGGGCGGCGCGGGCGAGGGCGCGGGCCACCTCGGCCTGCACGAGTTCGGCACCGAGGGTGTCCCGCGCGGCGGCCCAGGCTTCGCGGACGCGCGCCTCCTCGACGCTGGCGCGATGTTGCTCGGGGTCGGAGTCGAGCGGTGCGTGGCTGAGCGTCTCGCTGGCGAGCGCGGCGCACAGCTCTCCGAGTTTCTCGGTCTTATACCTCTCGACGGCCTCGGCCGCTTCTTTCTGCGCCGCCTTTAACGCCTCGAGATCAGCACTGTGGATTATCAGTTCGGCCTTTTTCAAATCGCGAGCGTCTCGCGATCCGTTGTCGAGGTCGATCCTTCGTGACAATATCCTCGCGAGGTAATCCAGGGAAGTTCTGACACCGGTGTTGCTGACGCCTTCGCCGTTAACTCTGCGTTTTAGGTTTTCTATCAGTTGACTAGTTTCGACTATTTCAGACTTTATTAACCTTGCGAAAAATTTACTGCCATTCGAAGATTCGAGCGCGTCTTGTATCTTACTAACTAGCACCGCCTCGTAAGCTAGTTTTTCTGCGAGTATCTCTAGGTTTTTTCTTTGTGTGAGCTCCCCTTGCTCGTATAGAGCGGCTTTTCTCTTGGATATTTCCAACAGTTTCGTCCTCAATTGCTCTTCGAGCTGAATGACAACTTGAGAGACGCTATCGCTGATCTCTTGGTCTACAGATTGATCGTTGTCAATGATGCATTTGTCTAAACATTCCTGTAGCCTTTTGCTTACTTCCGTGAGACATTTCTCCATCGATTTGATGCTATATTTTTTCTCAAGACTCGGCGACGGCGATCTTCTTGACTTAGCCGCTCGCATCGCACTCATTTGACATAAACATTCATTCACCTTATTTCGCGAATGCATTACAACATTCTCGAGACTCTGTAATCTATCTAATAGATGCCTTTGTGATTGTGTGCCTACAGAAGATGCTTCTGGATTGTCAATCAACGAGGGACTTTCTGTGGATCGAACTGCTTTGTTTAATGATTCACATGAATTCGTAAGGTCACGACGATTTTCTAAGGCGGAGGCTACTTTGGTTTCTAACGAACTTAATCTTACTAGCATCTTCATTGGCTCAGAACTGGTGGCGCTATCCAGCGACTTTCTCCTGAGGCGAGCGGCCAGCCTCTTCATCCGTTTATCATCAGAGTGACTATCGGATTTTGTGTTTTTTTCTTTGGCAGGCGATGCACTCTTCGACGGAGAATTAATCGTAGGAACAGGGTCTCCTGATTCCAGCATTGTAATTTTATTTTCTAGTTCTGTTAATTTTTCTTCAACCTCTTTACCCAGTGTGAAAGATTCCCTTCCCTTTAACGACAGACTTCGTCTTTTCTCTCTCGACTCTGTCTTCTGTATTTTATGCTTTAGTGTTCGAACTTGCTTATCAGATGCGGTCAGTTTTTGCGTCAAGTCTAATATCCGTGCCGCCATTAGATCTATTTCCGACTTGCTGCATTGTTCTCTTATCTTCATCTCATTCCTTAATTTCATATTTGTTACTTCTAGTTCATCATACATACTGTGTGATTCTCGAAGTTCTTTCTTCATAGTCTTAATCTCTTGGATAGCTTTTAGAAACCTTTCCCTTAATTCCACATACTCTTCAATCAATTTGTTCTTTTCTAAAGCCTCCAGATTGAGGTCTTGGTTTATGTTTGTAAGGTCGCTGAGTGAACCAACACTTTTTCTTTTTTCTCGCGTTGGAGATTCCACTGGAATTCGTCCTTCGAGATCTCTTATCCTCGCGTATAAGGAATCATTTTCTTTAACACTCTTTAATAATTTTTCGTTTAATTCGTTCAGTTCTCGTTGCAACTGTTTAATGTTGTCTTGTGCAGACACGAGTTGCCTGCTCAGCAGCTCACAGTGGTCGGTCGATTCTTTCATGAAATTTTGAGTTTCAGTCAATTTTGTCTCCCATAAAGTCTTATCCCGGTTGTATAGCTGTTTTATTGCATCTAGATTTTCGGCTTCTTTAGTCATAAAGGCTAATTCCTCTTCTTTTTTCTGTAACGTAGTGACTAATTCTTCCATTTTACTTTCTCTCATTGCCGTTTGTGATTTTAAAATACGGAGTCTTTCAAGTTCGTTCTCAGCGGCTTGAAGATCGTCCAAAGCCAATTTGAGCTGCTTACGCATATCTTCGATTTCTATCGATTGTTTGTCAATAGTCGATATGTAGCTACGTTTCCTTGGTTCAATCGGTTTTTCGTTTTCATCCACTTCATCGGACGGGCGTTCCTTGTCTTTGGTAGAATCTGTTTCATCTTTGAGTGTATCAGTACGGGTAGGTGTATGATGAGAACTTCTCGCACGTACCTTCTCTTTGACTTTGGATATTGGAGTTCGATTGAGAATTGGAGACAGTGGAGGTTGTGCACCAATGTCGCCCCAATCAGCGCTGTCTCTTCTACCACCCTCGGATGCTGTTCTATATTCCTCGTCAGATGAAAATGGTGCTGATTTTCCTGTGATAGGTGTAATTGGTGTCACTGGTGATGTTGATGATTCAGATGCTTGGTCAACGCTATCCTCACGTAGTATTAACGACAGAGGTCCTGTATCAGGTAG
Source organism: Actias luna (assembly GCA_039707435.1). Classification (NCBI taxonomy): domain Eukaryota; kingdom Metazoa; phylum Arthropoda; class Insecta; order Lepidoptera; family Saturniidae; genus Actias; species Actias luna. Next base: position 17,384,279 of record JAZHAC010000017.1, on the reverse strand, counting down.
ACCTGCAGTTCTTCTCATAGCTGATACCCAATTTGCTCTTATTCCAGCTGTCACAGCAGACAATACTATATGTTTCCCATCCCAGGTCTGGAAAAATAATAATTTATAAATAACAAATAAGCTCTCGATATAATACGATTCGGAAGGATTAAATCACTTACATCAGTCTCAAAAGCATATCCATTTGATGAGGCTGTGCCTGGTAGTTCCACTACCCTAGATATACCACTTAGATCGATAACACCGTCCATCAGCCCTCTATGTTCGGCTTGAGGGTCTCTGAAATACAATAGGGCGGCTCCGCGCAGAACGAACCAGTGACGTGACCACCCAGCCGGACCTCTTCGCTGCAGCCATCCAGCCCTAGCGTGAAGGAGCCTCTCTGCTGGTAGTTCCACTCTGCCACTTTCCCCACTTTCATTAGCTTCTGTGACGTCATTTGGCTCACTGCCTTCGCTCGCCGAACTAGAACTGCCTTCTTCAGGAGGTGCTACTCCATCGGGAGAACCGCGTGCCTATAACGAAATATGATTAATAAAATGTATACAACCGATGTATGTCTTTAAATTTACAAGATATATAATATGAATATATACCGGCAGGCGGTCTACTGGGACAAGTCTGGTGGGAATTTCGAGATTTGGCGGGAACACTCGTCTCGACCTTGGTCTCGTTAACGATGCGGCAATATCTCTCAATTGCTCGTCGTACTGCTGATGCTGATGCTGCAGCAGCGGTGATCGAACGCCCGCTGTAATTAAATTAATAAAGTAAATAGATGAGTAAGGATCCGGTTAATACTTATTATCCAAATCAAACATGTTCCAGTCTATGTTTTGTATGATGCCTGAACTAATCTCTTTTAATTATTTTGTTTTACCCGGTTGGACGGTAGTTATAAAACTATACTTGTATGCAGGCTTTTTAAGTTCATTCTAACCATTATTTTTTTCGAATGGTCGTATAGTGTTAGCATTTTTTTTTCGTACTTTCATACGCTGTTAGCCCCAAGGGCTTTGACAGCTCCACCGAACTTTTTGGGGCGAGTGCTAAGGGCACCCATCCCCGAGGCAGCAGGCACAAGGGTTCCAGGATGACCGAACCTCGGCTTGAGCTGCTGCCGGTAAATGAACAAATATTCACGACCCTGACTAACCAACAGGTTCTGTATTACTAATTTAGTGATCCTATCAGGTAAGGTTTATCAGGTAAGCAGCTCAAGGGTAGTCCCTTACAGAACCGTGTACTTAACGTGTGAGTGTGCACGAATGGTATGCGATGTGATGGTGTACTCTCAGTGATGTAGAGTGCCATTGTATCGCGCGAGCAGAGTCACTCGAAGGCGTTAGCATTTAAAGTTATCCTGAGCTTTAGAAGCAAGTGCTGAGACTGGGCAACATTCTAACGATTATCAACACAGGAGTCATTTTATTTTTAAATAATCTTGACTCTGTGTTTAAATAATAACAAATTTCAAAAAGGTGCGCCATCTAATGATGCAAATTCACCACATTCCGGCTAAATCTGCCGCCTACTACCTATGGGTGTCTTTCGGCAGTTACACTTGAGAACCAATCCTACCACAAATTTAGCGCGTTCACCATCTTAGGGCACACATCGTCACTTAACATCATGTGGAATTGTAGCCATATCGCTAAACCTTAACTAATTAAAAAGATATCTAAAACTAATGCTATTTGGTTCAGTAATCTTACATAATGGCATTACTTAGTAATTGCAGTTACAAAATGGCATTAATACCATTAATAACTGAAAATACCTTCATCAGTGACAGCGGTAGGTTGTGGCTCCGTCCAAGTGTCACGTCTTCGTGTCCTGGCTTTCTCCTCTCCGTTTATCTTATCTCTCGTCGGCGGTGAAGCTGAGGATACAGGCTGATCAGTGTAAACTGGAAAATCAAGAAAACTTGTCATGCAATACCCGTTCCACATGGAGATATGGATGACTCCTTCACACCCGTTTCCTAGCCGGCCCTATTGCGAAAGATAATTGCCAAATGTATTATTCTCTCACATTGTAAAAAAGAGCTATTGCCAATTTGGAATTTATAGCTTGCAGTATAAAAAATATACTTTGGTATATCTGTTGTAGGCAGGAAAACTAGCATATAATATCTTTGTGTATATTGTTTGATATATATGTTTATCTCTCGGAAGTCTTCGTTTATTTTCGGTATTTACTACGCTTATGTTAGGTACGAATATATACGCTTAGGTACATTATATCAATATTTAAAATATAAAAAGGAAATATAAATCTCTAATCTATACTGATATTAGCTGACCCGAAAGACGTTGTAATATCCTAACTATGAATAATGAATTAGTATTGATATAATGAATGAGAAAAATATTATTCCAAAATGTAGTGTTTATTATTGTAATGTTCTATGACAACTGACAGTTATGTAAAATGTAAAATAATTATCGTTAAGTTTTTTTTTATTATCTTAATTTTTTTAATGTTTCACTCAACTTCCTTAATTTTTTTCTTTACAAGTACCTTCTTCTGACAATAATTAACACAACAAAAAAATAATTAGCGAAATTGTACCATCCGTTCACGTGTGATGCGATGACCACGGGAAATGAGATTAATTTTTATATATATAGATTATAAACCGGAAATTTTTGTTTGTATGAACGCGATAATCTTGGTAACTACTAGTCGGGTTTCAAAAATTATATATATATTTTGGAGAGCAATTATCGGGTAAGGCTTTTTAGGCTATTTAACATCACGCTACCACCAATAGGAACAAAGCAGTATTGAAAAAAGTTACAAAAACAGGCAAAATTGATTAAATAAACCCCGGTTCCAGGGTTCGACGAGAACGAAATGAAGTCGCAAGCATAGCTAGTAACAATATATATACATTTTCTTGTAATCCATTTCAGGAAAAGAGAACATTCTAGAACTAATGTAATTATCCTATGTTCTCATTACAAGAGACGTACACAACACTTTTATTTACGTCACTGAAACCGCAAACAAAACGAGCCGAGTCAACGAGTAATATTTTAAAACGTGAAATAGCTTTCGAACGGGGTTATGTTTGCAACAATACTTGTTTAGATAATTTTAAATATATACACAACAAGCTAGGAGGTCGGACTTTCGCTGACCAACGCGAATAGGATGACCACACTGTCTCACAACTGAAGACAAAGCGTGTGGAAGATAAAATTGACATTCAAATTGTCAACGAGCCTTAATACCTTGTGAAATATAAGACTTTCATGAAAAATACAAAGGAACCGGATATTATAATACAGCATGAAAATATATCACTATGCACTTGAGGGATCATTTTATATAAATAAGTTACAATCTTATCATAAATGCGATCATGTTAACTCGTTCGGAAAATGGCTGTGTTATTGAAGAGAATCGATATGTTACTTCGGACGGGTTTTTATTTAATAACTACAAAAAAAAAAAATATATATATAAGTGTCTGTTATTACGAAGAATCTATATATAGTTTAATCAAAACGGATATGTCATACTAAATCGTGTTGTATGTATGGGTTTATTTGCTATAAAAAATGCATTTTTTATAGTTAAGGTTTCAGCGTTATGGCCACAATCTCATCTGATCTTACGTGACGATATGGCCCAAGTTGGTAGACACACTAATCCTGCGGAGGAACTGGTTCTAAAGTGCAGTTGCCGGAACACACCTATTGGTATTTGGCGGCAAATTTTCAACTTTATTAAAAAGCCCTACCACTATGCTATGGATTGTATTTGTATGATATTGTATGATGTTTTCCTTCACCGAAAGCTCAAGCTCATTGTAGGTGACTGGATTCGAACTCACGTCCCTTGACGCGAAGTCGTACACACTACCACTGAGCTATCATAGCAAATATGTAACCTTTTTTAAAAGCGGACTTGTGTATTTATTCATAATTTCTGCCCACGTCTCGTCGATAGAATATTTTACTAATCCTGTAAAAGATTAAACAACGTTCTAACAAGAGAATGGATCCATTGTTAGAACTCACCACAGAGTTTTAGTGGTGATCCAAAATGCCACCGATATTACATAACATAGGATCAAATAACACAAATCAACGAATTTAAAAAGAAAACAATAAATGACAGATTAATATCCCGCCAATACTCCAAATAAGGTATAATTAAAAAAAATTTTTATCGATAGTTAAATTTAAATTAGTCCTCGACTCTCGTGTGAACTAGTGATGGTATTGTCACTAGAGTGCGGGTAAAATAAGTTGCGCCCGCCCAGTGGGTGTCGATGATTTACGTCGCCTTGTCCGCGTTCTGCTTCATTCATATTTATTAAAGATTGCAATTATTTTTTTCGTTGAACATTAAATCTCACTGGCATGATTAACGTGACAACCTGCCAGACACTCTTTCATGAACACACTAGGTTATGTGTTTTTTTTTTTTTTGTTTACTTTCGTAGTGGTAATATTTTGCACCGCATACCGGCCTTTTGACAATATTTACGTTTCGTTTTCTTGACGCCTATCGCAATGGATTCTATGTATATTAATAGATTCGTATATTAGTACTGGAGAATTGGACACCGTGTAACGGATAATTGAATAAACTTAACACAGTCATAAACAGGAACGTGACAAATAATATTTTCAACGTTACAATAATTACAACACAACAATCACAAAATAATTTCTGACTGAGTGTAGATAATTTTAGTTTCTCGTTACACGATCTGATTTCCAATTTAGACAATTCGCTAATTTATTACGTATATTTTTTACAGACAGATATTTTTTTACTTAACAAAACTGTTGATATTGCGTAACTTTTATCAGCCTTGTAAGTGAAATTTTTTCACATGACTTTATAAATCTGAGGTGTTATCATTTCGAACGGACTTTGAACGCTTATAATTTGAGAGTCAACATTTGTTTGTGATTTTTGACATATCGTCCAATTGGAGCTGATCTTTTATAGAAGAAAATCACATTGTATTCTCGCTTTATCACACTTAAGATAATTTTGTTGTTAACAGTGATCCTAATAATATCTTGCACGCTTTCCAGGGCCCCGGATTGATTCATAATTTAATTCCATAACTATAAATGCAATTAATTGAATGTATATATAGTTTCTATGGTATATCTATGCGAGTGACGTTCTAGTTCATTCATAGGTCCGCGCTGGTCGTTGCATCTTGATATTATCTCTCCGCCGATTTGGATTTCCCCGTTTTATTGACTTGTAGCTTGAATCGCTGTGCCAAGGAGCCGTATAAAAGGCAATACAAAAGTTGAAAACTCGATTCGGAATGTTAAAGTTTTATTCTCGCGTGTCTCGAGAGTCTCGACAAATCGATTGTGCGTTTCACAGAATTACCTATACAATTTAACATAATTATAGATGTTGACTAAGAACATTCAGAAATGCCCTATTCTTTTTTAAAGATTTCGCGTTACAATATCACCTGATGTTAAGTGACGCTGTGGTCCCAGATGGTGGACGCGATATGCCTAGAGAAGAGACTGGCTCTCAAATGCAACTGCCGGAACACACCTGAAGGTATTTGACCGCAGATTTTCAACCTGAGGGTGGTAGCTAACCGTGACTACAGGAAACGTGAAAGTTGTCCCTCACGCCTTGGCCTGAGTTCCGGTAATGCGTATAAAGTATAGGAATTCGAACGACACGTTAAAAAAATGTGTGGTTGCTAACCAGGCAGGCACCGAAAGCTTATTACAGGGATTCGAACACGCGTCCATTGTCACGGCGTCCGTGCATGCTACCACTGAGACATCATCGCTTGATCTGCCAAGACATCTTCCGCACTTCTAGACTCATCCTGTCCAATACCCCAGTAGTTTCTAAAATACACACATCGACGCTTCTAGAAGTTCTATACTATAATATAATCGAACGGATACGGCGCCGGTAAGTTGTAAATAAGTGGCTATAGGGCGAAATACTCTCAACCCGAGTACCACCGCGGCCTTGGCGCATGCGATATGCAAGTTAAGAGGCAACTCGTTTACGTCGACGCGCCACCGTGAAGATAACATCGAGAAGGTCAACCTGTGAGTAAACGAGTCAACTCCGTACAATGTACGGCTTCGTAAAATTACGCTGGCTTTTTATATATGAATCGGTTGAAATGCATTTCGCGCAACTGCAGACAGACAGCTCCCATAGGCCCAAGACTCGAGAGTATAACTTTTTTTTTTTAGTTTCAATTTTTACTCGCAGTGTATCGGCTAGGCTAAAAAACATCGATGGCTAGTGGAAAGTATTATAAGAACGGATAAATTTAATTATTTTTTACCTACATTGTTTCTTTATTAGGTGCAGTTAAGTAAGTTATATGGTGTAAATGCCTCACATATTAATATATATATATATATATTTTTTATATTCGTACATTTTCTGCACTGAATTTTGTATACGTTGAATGAAAATTGGTCGCGGCAACACAATCCAAGCATTTTTGTCATTTAAAAGTTGTTAGCAGCGTAACTATAATATTAGATTAAATTACATATTACACTGAAAAAAAAAATGATGAAGTATCCCTGATGGCGTTGGATATCCGATTTTCCCTAAAGTGGGCGGTACACCAAAAAGTTTGAGAAACACTGGGTTAGACCATGAGAGGGCCGTATGAAGACGCATTAGGTGATAAGCACCGTCGAAAAATACCCTACGACCCATAATCTCTCTTATTAATAGAGATTGGCAACTGCTGTCTCTCAGTCTCGAGTCTTTGGTTGGTAAAGCTTTTCGAACTTCTGCAACCTTTCCAGCAGAGAAGAGCGCCGCGTCATGGGACGTGAGTTCGAATCCAACCACCTACAATGAGCTTGAGATTTTAGTGAAGGGAAACATCGAGAGGAAACCAGATCATGGTGATAGGGCTTTTTCTAATGCCCGCCTGACTAGCTACCACCCTCAAGTTGGAAATCTGCAACCAAATATCAATAGGTGTTTTCCGGAAGTTGCACTTGAGAGCCAGTTCCTCAACAGGTTTAGCGTGTCCACCAACTTATAATATATATTCAATTAAATATATATTCAATAGATATCTCATTTTAGTAAAATTTGAATTGAATCAATCTCTTTCTTGGCATGAGATATCTTAGTCCGACTCTGGTAAGCGCCGAAAATTATAACAGTATCTTCGGAATAAACCCATTATGTGTTTATAATAAGGTATTGATGAATAGATGACGCGTTTCGGCGAAAGCCTCATAGCGGATGAGTCGGGTCGGAGCCGTACATGACTAATGTGAGGAAGGTCTTCGAACTCCGATAATGACCTTTTTTGCGATTGTCTCTGAACATTGCACGACGCGAATGGAACTTTTTCACAATTAATTCGGTTCTAATGAGCGTTCGGTGTTGCTAGCTACTATACATATACCAACAACAATTTCGTAACTATATAAAACATCAGTGGTATGAAATGCGTCTGAAAATCGAAGTAGATTCGATCTAATTGTGAACCCTTTTCCATATTATACGATATGAAAGTTAGATCGATTAAATTATATATTAATTTAATATATTAAATTATAATTAATAATATATTATTAATATTAATATATATATTAATAATTATATATTAATATAATTATTTATATATATATATATTAAATTATTTTGTAACAGATCATGAATCCTCAAACATGAATCAGCCTTAACTTTCATTTGACACTAGTTTGTACCTGCGGCTACGCTCGCGTGAATATTTATTATTATTACGCGCAGCGGATGCCGGAAAAAAAAGTTTCACACAAAGTTTATTCCTCTCTTTACCCCACTTCCGATAAAGTTTTCGCGAGAAAAAGTAGCCTGTCATGGTCTGCAGGTTCTCATCTATCTCTATAATAAAATTCATCACAATCGATTAACCAGATTAGGCGTGAAAACGTAACAAACAAACTCAAAGATCATGATATCTTGGATATATCTATCTATCATGATCTATCTAGATCTATCATGGATCTTGGAGATATATCTATATTGGACTAGAATAGAAGATAATAATAAATTTCGTATTTAGTGCTAGTAATTAAGGGTAACCCATAAGCATTGTTAGATCAATAATTAGGTTCTGCCAGGCGCGCGGGCGCGTGCGTGTACCGCGGCCACGCGTAGGCGCACCGCGTAAATCTATCAAAGTTATATAAATACACGGCCTTGCAGCCTTTAGTTGTAAATTATTGATTTTAATTTATAGCCTACGATCGCTTTCCATGTTTAAATAATCAATCGACTACAGACGCCAAAAAGAAAACACCATAAACACAACAGTTTAAGGATGAAATTGGTTTGTATAGATTTTTTATGATTTTCGATAGTTCAAATATCTCTCGTCTTAGAACCAACCACGATAGTTTGTGTTGCAACTCAGAATTCATTTACCTAGTTATCAGCCGAGCGAATAACGTATTAAGAGAGGATGTTACTAATATGAACAAAGATAATGATAAAATGTTTTTTTCCATACGAACGAAGTCGCAGATCAAGTGTGTTATAATTTGTAAAGTAAGAGCTATAAAGAAAAAAAGAATTAAAACGTTAATTGAACAAAATTAACATATCATTGTAATACGATTTACCTTCCGTACAAATTTATTCACTGACATATTAATAAACATTTTGTGGGCACTGATAATATCGAACTTTTAAGAATCAGACCACGCGAACTCAGCTGACCTATAATTTACGATACAGCGATGTTAAGCGATAAGCGATGATAGCTCAGTGGTAGTGTGTACGACTTCGCGTCAAGGGACGTGAGTTCGAATCCGAGCACCTACAATGAGCTTGAGCTTTCGATGAAGGAAAACATCGCGAGGAAACCATAGCATGGTGGTAGGGCTTTTTCTAATGCCCGCCTGGCTAGTTACCACCCTCAAGTTGTATACCTGCCGCCAAATACCAATAGGTGCGTTCCGGCAGCTGCACTTGAGAGCCAGTTCCTCCACAGGTTTAGCGTGTCTACTAACTTGGGCCGTATCGTCATTTAAGATCAGGTGAGATTATGGCTATAACGCTAAAACCTTAAGAATAAAAATAAAATCGAGTTTCGTGTACGGCCGAGTCCAATTTGATACTGTTTTTACATTCCGTAATGAGCCAGTTATAATTAAAAGATTTGTCATAGTTCGCCAGTGCGTAGGTGGCATCTATTGGCGCCGTATGCAATTACACGTAGCTCCGGGGCGGTTTTATAGTATTTTGTAATACGCAATATCAATCAATAATACGAAGTAATAAGAAAAATAATGGTTATTGAAATATGACACATATATTGTTTTATTTACATAGAAAAAAAAAAAGGACAAAAAACGTAACATTTTAATAATAAATTTTAATAAATAAATTTTAATAATAAAATAAAATGTGGGGACGTATTGAAAAATACCTAGATAATTTTGTTTATTGTGCCATTTCGTATAACTAATTTTGTATCTAATAAATTTTTATTTAGAGTCTGTAACTTTTATAATTTGTATTTTAACGATATCGACATTTTTAGTGACTCGGTTATCGCGAATAAGAAAATAATTCCAATAAAGAGTGAGAATATTACAAATGAAATGCATAAGTTACGGGTGTTTAAATGGTTTTGTGTATGTCATTTAAATTAATTTTCTTAGTTTGTTTTCTTATTATGAAAATTAAATTCTTATGAAAATGTTGTTGAAGTTGTAGTGTGTCTCATTTTACATCTTTTCCCCAGAAATTATTATTATTATTATTTAATTTTTAATAGATTGATATCTATTAATACGCTTGACATTGTATGCTTTATGATATATGTAGAAACTTAATTGGAATATAATAATTTATTGTGTATACATTTATAAGGCTAAGGAACTGTATGTTTCCTAAATAAATAAATAAATAATTGTGTTGTAATTCTCGACAATTGAGATCGCCGATTTGTCAATCACATCATCGACGGGTAATGGTTATTGATGAAACTAATTTGTTCTAATATTCTTTATTGGACTGATGTCGAATATGATATACCTATCTATATCTATACAAATAATCACAATTGAAGCATGTTTGTAACGTCAAAGTAACAGCTTCTTACCGAATGCATATAAAGTATAGATGTGTGTGAGTATAACCAGAAATAAAAACAAATTTCGTGAACTTGGTTTTGTCAGCTCTTCCGCTGTCAGCTAACTGAAGTTATAAGGATTAATTTGAACTGCTCTTAATTCGAGTCCGCGCGAACGAAGTCGCGGGCATAGCTTGACTAGCAACATATTTATCTTTTTTTTATTACCTTGATATATTGGTGTCGCTTACCTTTGGTGTCAATAGGTGCTGGCGCCGCCAAACTGGGTATCTCCGACTGAGGCGACTGCACCCGTGGTCCGGGCCACGTGGTGGTGCCCCCGGAACAGAACCTCGGCCTCGTGCCGCCGCACCCGTCAGCCACGTCACGCAGCGTTGACGCATCCGCTGAATACTCTATGAAAACAAAAAGGAATATATTCTTTCACATATATATATGAATCTATGTATTTAATAAATCGGAATAGTTTGTCTGTCTGTTTGAACGCGCTATTCTTTTAATATTTGCTTTTTGTATTTGATGAAGGAATCATTGAGGTAGGCTTTAGACTATTTAACATCACGCTACCACCAATAGGAGTAAGGCAGTGATTGAATTAAGTTACAATAACGGGCAAAATTTATTAGATAATTTTTAATTCCATGCAAACCAATTCGCGGGCGCAATTACTTATATTATAAACTGTAAATGCCTCTATGTTTTGTTTTCGTTGCCCTTCCAAGCCTGAACTATGTAACCGGATATCATGAAAGCTTGCTTACACACAGTCGGGCGCGACAAAGAGGACATTAAAAAGGCACATATATATCTAGTAATGTTCTTCGATCCAATTATCGTCATTTTATAACCAAATCAAAGAACTTCATTCAATTTAGCCCCTGAAGGCACTTCTAACGTTAGAACTACCATTATTCATCGACAAGATACGACAAGAATCGCGATCTGGTTTTTTATGTACGTACATATTTAAACAAGGAACAATTTACATACATATATTTAGAAAAGTTTTTAGCGCATGTATAGAGGGACAGATATCACCATCATATCGATATTACCATACCATCACCTTCATATCACCATCACTGTCACATCACCATCAACATCACATCAACATCACTATCACATCATCATCACATCATCACCACCATCACATCAACATCACTATGACATCATCATCACATCACCATCACCATCACATCAACATCATCATCATCACATCATCATCATCATCATCACCATCATCATCATCATCGTTCACAAATTATCCACGCTGACATGAAACCTCGCTTGACATGGCGCTTGAACTTACTAACAGATAGATCGATAATGTGCTTTGGGACTTTGATATAAAATCTAACACTAATACCTAGCCGGCGCTAATATCGATTATGCGAAATCTAGATACGTTAGTTTCTCAGAATAAGATTTTCTATGATAACAAGCCTTACATTGGATTTTTTAATATACAATTTCCTTAAGGATATGGAACGATTGACGTCGATTCTGCATAACACTTAATAATGCGTTTTTACAATGGGAATTTTCCGTAAGGATAGCGCACCATTAGAATTCAATTTTTGGTAAGACACATTTATAATAGGACTTCACTTACTTCTGGTCGTTGAAGTTTGGAGGAGGCTCGCTGTTTGACCTCCCGGGAACGTTGCATTTCTCTTATGGCGACCCTGTGAACAAACATTAACATTCTAAAAAAAATTTTCATGTAATCAGTAAAAATCTGTATTAATAAACAGATAGTATGTTCTTTTTTTATGTAGTTAACCTTTAGAGTTATGGCCATAATCTCACGTGATCTTAAGTGACGATATGGCCCAAGTTGGTAGACACGCTAAACCTGTGGAGGAACTGGCTCTCAAGTGCAACTGCCGGAACACACCTATTGATGTTTGACGGCAGATTTTCAACTTGAGGGTGGTAGCTAGTCAGGCGGGCATTAGAAAAAACCCCACCACCATGTTAAGGTTTCCTCACGATGATTTCCTTCACCGAAAATACAAGCTCATTTTAGGTGCATTCGAACTCACGTCCCTTGAAGTCGTACACATTACCACTGAGTAATCATCGCTTCAAATCTTTCAGGGCTTTAAAAGTTTGTTATCTATACGTTTCTAAAGCATCAATACGATTATAATGAAACTAGGTGAGGTGGTCGAAAAAATAAATATATATTTCTAATTATTGTACTGCAACTCATGACCACTAGGTATAATTGATATTATACAAATATTTTATTTATTTTTTATACAATACCATGTAAATTCCATTTAACGCCACTCGATTTAATGTAAACCTCCCTAAAACACCGAAATCGCTGCACTTTACTACGTTTATCTAGTATATATATATTATATATAGTAGGTTTATCGTTAAAGCCACACTCTCACATGATGTTAAGTGAACATGTGATCCAAGATAGTGAACACGCTAAGCATAATGAGAGACTGGCTCTCATCTTCTCTCCATTTATGTACTGATGATTGGAAGGAATTGTGTACCACATTCAGGGTTTTATGATAGGTTGGGATGACTGGATCGTTTGGTGAATATATTTAGTTGTAAATGAATGACTTTGCAAATGATAAATAAATAAATTTAACGACAACCCTCAATAACGACTTAAAATGGCCACTCCCTTATATGTCGCGATATAAAGTGTACACTGTATTTGTTATTAAGTATAACATATAGACATATTATAATCTTAAAATGTAAATATACCACCGAGGCCATTACGAACTGAATACAAACGTATTTTAATTAAAAAAAACAATTTAAAATGAATCATTTACTAACCTCCTCAAACGAACCCGATGGTAATTCACATAATAATATATCAAAAAATCCATTATTTTCAGGGCAATAATTGCCCGCCCTCGCGACATTGAGATGTATAGTACAATTCATTTACGCCGATCGTATAGACAGATCGAATGATACTGAGAGGTAATATTTTATGAAATATATCTCTATTAAATGTGTTTAGATTAAAAATATTATTTCGCAAAACTTCTATAGAAACAATAAAATAAATTTACGAATGACATGTACCGGGAATTAGAGCCAAGGGTATAGTCGAGTTAGTCAGACAACCCGTTATTGTTGTATATATTTTATCTATATTAATATTATCAAGCGGAAAAGTTTGTTTGCTTTTGTTTCAATGCGTCAATCTTGGGTACTATCAGTAGGATTTCAAAAATTTTTTTTTTTCATAGAGAATTCATTGGGAGATGCTTTGGGCTATTTGACATCACGCTCTCACCAACAGAAGCAAAGCTGTATTGAAGACACTTATTATTATTTTTTTTTTCGACCTAACATACGCTGTTATCCGTAAGGGCTTTGGCAGCTTCACCGTACTTTTTGGGGCGAATGCTGAGGGCACTCAGCCCCGAGGCTCGAAACTCGGCTTGAGCTACTGCAGGATAACGAACCAAGATTCGCGATCATAACTAACTAACAGGTCCTAACTTACTAAGTTTAGTGGTGCTAACAGTGAAAGACAGTTACAAAAACGGCGAACGAAGTCGCGGACTCGGCTAGTTATTACACGAAAGAATTTGTTACTAAAGATTAACGGAATATTACATTCGGAGGTGTGTTTCTTAATTAAAGATTACAAAACGAAATATTTTCGACTAATATATTATCATCGCAGAGGCGTGAAGGAACCTGCTCACTAAATTAATGCGATTGAATTAGTATTTCTAAGGTCGTTCAAGATATTATTGACAGGGAATGAATTAAACATATGGATTTAGAATTTACAATCAATGTATACTTATAATAAGACTGTAGCAATGTCAAAAGAGAGGTGATAAAAAAGTTTGTTTCCTTACCATGTCACCTTTTTTATTGTCGCATGTGACGTAGATGTCAAGTAAGAAGGTATTTTAGTCAACTAATGTACACACAGTAATACCTAAACTTATGAAAAATATTTCTGGATCACACTGTGCAGAATTCGAACCCATAGTACTTCAGCGCGACGCGACGGTTGGAGCAACACGACAGCTTTCATTTACAAAAATATTTACTGTAAAATTTCGACTACCTAGCGAACAACTAATTATTTATAAAACCTTTTATAAAAAATTTTGCCCGCGTTTGTAACTTATTTAAATACAGCTTTGCTCCTAGCGTGATGTTAAATAGTTTAAAACCTTCCCCGATGATTGCTCTACCGAATACAAAAAAAAATAATTGTCCGACCGGTAGTGAAACAAACTAACAAACTTTAGACAATATAGACGTAGCTAGATGGAATCAACGTCCAGAGCTAATGATGCGATGAAGGTCAACGAACTGATAAATTAGTTTTATAGAGAGACGGGAATGCGCGGTAATTAGATAAGGGTAATGTGGGAACGGAAGCCAGGACTCCGGCATTACGCAACACAATGCGTGTACCCTGCGCACGACTCGACGCGGCCGCGGTAAATAACTTAGAATTCCCTACAGCCGCCGCTCGGCAATTAAACGTCGCGTGGAATAACTTTGAAGACAGATTTGCATGGATTTCCAACTAAACGTTTGATTTTATGGTCAGCCTGTTACCTGACCTATTAATTATCCGGTGGGAATCGAGCTTTGTCTTTATTATTCGCGAACTCTTGCCCCGGACTAAGTTCGCTGTATGAAGCTGTCGTCAATCTAAAAACATTCTTTGATTGCCTTGAAATCGACGCTTTCCTGACCGAGAGATACCCCTGACGGAGGGTTTTTAAATCATGAAAAACAATCAAACAAACAAACATTTTCATTTATGTATAATACTAACTTTTAGCCGCATATACGCTCGCGTTAATATTGATTTTGTGAAAATGGAATAAAAAGTTCCATACAAAGTTTATTCATCTCTATTTACCTCACTTCCAATGAGTTTATCGCGAGAAAAAGTAGACAATCACCGTGTCCCAGGTCTCATCTATCTCTATACCAAAGTTCATCATAATCGATTCATCGGTTTAGGCGTGAAAGTGTAACAAACAAACGATCTCACTTTCGAATTTATAATATTAGTAAGGATAAGAATTAGTTAGGATCTCTGATAAGACGATAAAATATATAAAACGACCGAATATATAATATAAAATTCGTCTTACAATGTTTGTGGTTGCACTCCTCTGAAACTGCTCGACCGCTATTCATGAATTTTTTTAGTTATATTTAGTAGGTATAAGAGCATGTCTTTAAGTATATTTAGTCACTTAAGATCAGGTGAGGTTGTGGCCATAACGCTAAAACCTTAACTACAAAGAACAGAATTACCGACACAGTTGTATCGACATGTATAGTTCAAGTAAAAACTTCTGAATCTATTGAAACGCTCGGCTATGTGACACTCGTTCGGGTAAAGTCGGCTCGAGTCAACTAAGGCAGCTAATAAGATATAGTCAACGCGTCACATGAGAGAACGTGACGCATCATTCGCATTCAGTATCGACAGAAACATCGCATGCGCTGTCCCGATACGTTATAGTAGTTTTACGATCGACTGATAGGGCTTATGTGAGGCTCGACTGGTGATAACCAATAAAATAAAATAAATAAATAAATGAATAATATATACCCCTTACTAGCTCTGGGTTTTGTTTTAGCATTTCTTCTATTAACCCTTCAGTAGTATCTTTTTTCTGCTGTCGACTAAACACTCGATGGTTCAGAGTATGATAAATTATATGTTTTTTTTTTTTTGTTTTTTATGTTACGTACAGTACAATCCAGAACAGTGGTGACTGAAAATGATCTAAAATTCACAATCAGTCACCGCTGTCATGCTGGCATGCGTAGATACCTTTTCACGCCTCTTTTGAAGGACCCTATGTCATAGAAGGGTGGGAAAACGCTGACCGGAAGTCGGTTCCACAGCTCCACGGTACGACAAAGAATATGAACCAGCAAACTTTTTAGTTCGCGATTCAATAGGAGTCGCCGTGAAGCTGTGACACCGAAGTCGCGCCCGCGTCGCTCTGTAGTGGAACGGGGTATGTATTTAAAGCCGGCGTCGTTGGTAAATAATGGAAAGTTTCACATCATATGAGCATTCGTGACGTATAATTACCGAGTGATACTCATATCATGGGAGCGTGCAAGCGCTGAGGGCCCGTGCTGCGTCATCGTATCTCGTCACGTTCGCTTTCGACTACAGCTTAGTGTGGACATACCGTGAATGAAATCTATACCTATGATAAACTTGTAAGTAACGAAAAATCAGTACGTTTTCAATTAATTTGTAAATTATAATCACGATAAACTTTGTTGTTAATCTTATATATAAAATTCTCGTGGCACAATGTTAGTTTCCTTACTCTTCCCACCGATTTTTATGAAATTTTCTATGTATATTCGGTAGGTCTGAGAATCGGTCGTAATTTATTTTTTATACCCCTAAATGATAAAGGTCGTCCACAACAAACAGTTTTTTAATTTTTGACCAAACAAATTTTTTTTTTCTGATGTGGCATTGATAATACTTACAACCCTAAATTTTCTCTTTCTACCTTCGCTTACACTTTCCTACCCTGCCTCTCAATTTTAATACAACCAAAGTATAGAAATAATTTATAGGACAGAACAACGTTTGTCAGGTCAGCTAGTATTAATGAATAAATATAAATGGATACTTTGTATCAACCATTTGTCTGTCTGTCTGTTTATCTTTTATGCGCATCGTTTAAATTAGTATGATAAAATATAATTCTAGATTGCTGATATACAGTAAATAACAGTATTCAAATTATAATGATATATAAAAATATATAAATACAGAATATACACTTGAAAATGTAGTATTTATATAGTATGTATGCGTATACCAGTGTTGCCACACCCGTGAAAAATTATTATTGCTCTAAGTCTGTGAAATTAGTGTATATTATATAATTATATTTATTTTCTATCGTAACATATGATATACTGAAAATGTAGTTTGTAAAAATACTAGGTAAACATTGATCAGTGTAAAACTAACCAATCATGTTAATATGTAGGTCTAAGAAATAAAGTTTTAGTTGATGTTGCCTACAAAAAAGTTGTACACTTAGGATTGAAGATTGAATAGATCATGAAAATAATGAAATTATGGTACATGTACAATAATTATTGTACTGGCAATACTACATATCTATACTAATACTATAAGGAGGAAAAAAATATGTTTGTCTGTAACGAATAAACTCAAGAATTACTGGACGGATTTCGTCGTAGCCACAGCTCGTTATTAATATGATGGCTTATGCATATACTCATTAAACTTCATTTTAAACACTTATTTTATTTGTATCGCGTGACGCGAGCATATCAGTGACGTCACTTTGAAGTTATGCGTGCACTGAAATCAACGTACATAAAGAAATATTCTATTGTAAATATAGACAATCATCAAGGATTGCTGGAAGACGTAAAAATTCAAAACTCTGAAATAGCAAATAATATTTTTAATTGTAAATATGTAATAAACGGACTCGTCACATAGTAAACGTGGCTCATAAAGACTGGAGCCGAAAGTAAGCAAGTAAGTAATAATTCAGTGCGTCAGGAAGCCGAAACCGAGTTAACCCGATTTAAAATCATCGACCCAAGTCTGACAGATAACGTCCCTTCTACAGTTTAGAAAGAACGCCAATGCGCCTAAATAAGTTTTGAATTCAAAGAGATATGTTATTCAGCGAGTCTATTCCGCAGTAATCGAACGTCGCAGACAATCCTAAATATCTGAACCACGTATCTGTAGCGGCAGGTATGATACAGACCCGGCGCCGTCTGAGGGTCAATGGCATCAGCTTCGTCAACTTTTTCACACGAATCTATTCTATAAGTTCCGAGAGACGTGTCAGCTTATTAGGAAATCGGTCTAAAGCTCTACTAACGACTTGACTTCTGAACATTTTACTTTTGTCATTGTCCCTTACTGACTGACCTGACTCCAGTCTGGAGAGATCTTCCAAGGATTTTTGTGAACTTGTTTCAATTTCATTAAATATGATACAGTAAAATAACTTCGTCTTCCTGCAAACTACGTATAGCTTCAAAATTGTATGACCTCTGTCCATACAAAGATATATTTTATTATATTTATGGCATTAAGAATGAGTAGGACACTATGGCGGAATTTGCATATTATGAATGGTAGTAACGACCCAGTTTCTACGAAAGGTCAGTATTTAGGTGACGTCAACCACCAATGCAGCCATTTCAATCGGAATATTCACGCCGTAATTTTAGTATTATTGAATGAGCAGTTCTTTTAATTCGTTTCTAGAAAAACGCAGTATGAAATTCGGGTAAATACTGTAATGAACCATTGTTTTTCTTATCGAGTATACTGCGTCCAAGCGAAATGTTTTCCTTTTTATATTCAGACGCCCAGAAATAGAAAGAATATATTTGTAACTAGTGTATCTATCTGAAGTAAATATAAACATGGCAGGATTATTCAAATCTCAAACATTCCTTCCTGCATTAACTAGCGGTATTGAAAGCTCATTAGAAATGATAAGAATAATTAGAAAATCTACTCGTATGTTAATATTATAGCGATTAGAAGGCGGACAAGTTTGTTTGAATGCACTAATATTAGGAATTACCAGTCAGTTTCAATATTATTATTTTTTGGTTTAGATTTAGCTGTATCGAAAAAGTTACAGAACCGGGCAAATTTTTTTTTTTTTACCACAGCTGGTAAATTATAAAAGTAAAGTGAAATGTATTTAATTTGCAATTCCTGTATCTCGTTAAAAGGCACGTCGGTAAGATATATCAATCAACAAGCGAGGAGATTGATTTCCCTCAACCTAAGGTGTGAACACACCGACTGTGTTCCGAATAAGTTGTCCGAAGATTCGGACATCTGAATTTTTCGTTACATATATTACTGTAAAGTTGTTGAAGTGCAACTTTTATTTTATTTTTATAGTGTATGTAATCTCACCTGATCTTAAGTGACAATACGGAACAAGTTGGTAGATACGCTAAACCTGTGGAGGAATTAGCTCTTAAGCGCAACTGCCGGAACAGACCTATTGTTATTTGGCGGCAGATTTTCAACTTGAGGGTGGTAGTTAGCCAGGCGGGCGTTAGAAAAAGCTCTACCACCATGCTTTGGTTTCCTCACGATATTTTCCTTCACCGAAATCTCAAGCTTATTGTAGGTGGTTTGGTTCGGACTCGCGTCACTTAACGCGAAGTCGTACACACTACCACTGAGCTATCATCGCTTCAGTTTCAAACTTCTTATGGAAGGGCTATGATATTCTAATCCGCAACCTTTTTCTGCGACGCCCGTTCGGGTAAACTCGGCTCCAGGCGACTAAGAGAACGAGAGAGATACCTTAATGTTTCACTTCTGTCGTGTGAAATTCTGATCTGTAACCTTTTTATTTTATAGTTTGTTTTACAGTACTAGCTTTTACTCGCGGCTTCGCTCACGTTAATACCGATTTCGTCCAATCGACGGACGCAATAGAAAGTTCCATACAAAGTTTATTTCTCTCTTTCCCCACCACTTCCAAAAAGTTTTTCGCGGGAAAAAGTAGCCTATCACCGTCTGCAGGTTCTCATCTATCTGTCCACCAAAATTTATCATAATCGAATAAGCGGTTTAGGCGTAAGAGCATAACAGACAAACAAACAAACTTACTTTCGCATTTATAATATTAGTAAAGATACTAAGGATAAGGTTGGTATATCAAATACATTTCTGTTAGTAAATACGTTACAATCTAAAATCAAGGATGCCTTCCGAGTAGGGTTGCCATTTAGAAATTGAAAATTAGAAATTTATTGAATTATTTATTGAATTTATTGAATAGAAATTTATAATGACTGTTCGAAATTAATTAGATCTTTTTTTATTGTGTTCGTTATTGTCAGGACAAGGTTTGTATAAAAAACGAACATTTTTTTTTTAAATCTCAGAATATGAAATGTAATGACGCGATGATAGCTCAGTTGGTAGCGTGTACACACGTCGCGTCAAGGGGCCTCAGTTCGAATCCACCTATATTTCAATTGAAGTTATAATCAAGTTTAATTCAATAATGAAAAGAAATGGAAAATGGTATCGCTATATCTAATATATGGCCAGTTCTATTGATCTAAACGAATTGAAGTTGGTAAGTCGATTAGGACTAATTATAGCTAATTAAAATGTATGAAAACAAAAGCAAATGGTTCAAACTGCTTTTAAGTTTTGGCGAGTTTAAAGAACAACGATTAAGCTACGAACTAACGAAAGCTCGGTTATTTTAATCAAAAAATCTAAACATTACCCACTTAGTTGCACTTAGTTACTTGATAGTAGAGGGAGGTATTACTTATATAAGTTTTACAACTCATGTTCCATCTAAGCTAAAAAACTTGACAAGTTAAAGAGCTTCGCAAAGTCCGTACAAAAGTCTAGAACTCTGGACAAACCTGGTCGGGTGGTGTGATTGGTATTGTGCCGGCCCAAAAGCCTTATGGCAGACGGATACCTACATCTCACTTATTTATTAAAATATAACTGATAAACTATTATAGTTAGTATAAATCGATATAAATTAATTGTAAATACATATCATATAGTTCCACTAAAAATCGGCCAAATTCGGCATTGATCAAGTGTATACATGGCATAAGCATACAGGTTTCTTGTATCTAGTAATGCACTATTTTCTATTATATTCATCAACCTTTTAAGGTAACCATCACCGGCCGTGGCATGTAACATCTCAACTCGTTTCCGCGCCAAAGCAGAAAACTGATCGCTAATTACCGACACTTACCGGTTTTTCACGCACAGTGTCGTTTAATAGCGTTAAAACCAACTACGGATATTCACATTTAGAAATCAATGGTGAGAATTTTCTGACACAATGCCCAAAACAGTGGCGAACATGGAGAAATCTAGAATCCTTTGACGGTCGTCAGAGTCACGCGGGACTGGGTGCCTTCTGGCAGCTGGATATATATATTTTGTTATACTATATAGGTTGACGACAATCCCACCTGACGTTAAGTGACGACGTGACCCAAGATTGTAGCTTAGCTACGTATTTAGCGACAGATCTTCAACTTAAGATAAGCGATGACAGGTCAGTGGTAGTGTGAACGACTTTGCGTCAAGGGACGTGAGTTTGAATCCAACCACCTACAATGAGCTTGAGCTTTTGGTGAAGGAAGACATCGCGAGGAAACCATAGCATGGTGGTAGGGTTTTTTCTAATGCCTGCCTGGGTATCTACCACCTCAAGTTGAAATTCTGCCGCCAAATACCAATAGGTGTGTTCGGGCAGTTGCACTTGAGAGTCAGTTCCTCCACAGGTCTAGTGTGTCTACCAACTTGGGCCGTATCGTCACTTAAGATCAGGTGAGATTATGGCCATTACGCTAAAACCGCAATTATAAAAAAAAGAAGATACCTAGCCCTATCATCATACAATAGTTTCTATGCATCGATTGAAGGGATTCAAAGTCACGTCTATCGACGCAGCATCTATACATGCAACCACTGAGTTATCATTCCTTCTGACTGAATATACACAGCCTGATTCCAAAACTCGATTTTGAAAATACTTTATAGATTTAGCGTTATAGGTACAATTCCGCTTGATGTTCATAAGACTCGAGATGGTGAAGTGTTTTTTATGGAATAGGAGCAAACGAGCAAGGGTGTTACCTGATGGTAAGTGATCACCGCAGCCCATGGACACCCACCACCACCACACAGCACAACACCAAAGAAATTGCAGGTGCGTTGCCGGCCTTTATAAGAGAGACTGGTTCTCAAGTGCAACTGCCGGAACACACCTAATGGTATTTGGCAGCAGACTTTCAAATTGAGGGTAGCTAGCCAGGCGGGCATTAGAAAAAGCCCTGCCACCATGCTATAGTTTCTACACGATGTTTTTCTTCACCGAAAGCTCAAGCTCATTGTAGGCGGTTGGATTCGAATCCACCTTCCGCTGCGTTCCTAGACGCTACCACTGAGCTATCATCGCTACAAGTGCAATTTCTGGAACACACTCAATTGGCCATAGATTCTCAACTTAAGGGTGGTAGCTAGCACCACCATCACGATATGGTGGCATACGATGTGTTCTTTCACTAAAAGTTCAGGTTTATGGCAGGGATTCGAAGTCTCGACCATCGACGCGTCGTCCGTACACTCAACCACTCCATCATGATTTCTTAGAGTTAGTTTAACAGTTTTATCGACATACTAGCTGAGCCCGCGGCTTCGTTCGCGTGAAACTAAAATTTTATTTAATATTTTTTGCCCGTTTTTCTAATGTTTTCCAATACAGCTTAATTTATATCGATGGTAGCGTGATCTTAAATAATTTTCCTCAGTGATCGATCTATCAAATGCCAAAGAAAACTTCAATTATTCAGTCAAACAACTAACAACTAAACTTTTCCATTTAATAATATTAATATGGATAATATAGATGTAGAGATCAGACCGACAAGCCGCACCGTTTGTATTAGAGCATGTTTGCTTAATTGAATCGAAATACCTGACCACATACGAAATATTTATTACAGTTATAATATTGGACGCCGTACGTCTGTGTGTCCATTTTTTACAAGATCTATCTCCCGTCACGTGGACATGCCCGCCAACGTATAACTGCACATGACAACTATACATATATCATTCAAACTTATACCGACAAATGTTTTTGTAACATCTGTCCGCTCGCAAGTACCGAGTAAATTAGTTAAAATGTCTCTATACATATTTATATGTGTATGTTTTTATTTATCGTTATATCAACCCTTACAATCTCTAAATTGATATGCCAAAAACTGTTGCTGGAAAGGCCTGAGTGCCGAATTAATTGCTACAGACTAATAAAACAACAGTAAGTAGAATTCTATCAAAGAAAACAAAGTAAGGTTTCACAGAAATATCTATAAATAAGTAATCCTGGCAACACAGTTCTCTTTACAGTCTATTACTGCCATCTAATCGATCATCTATATCTAAGTGGTAAACGATTTTTTTTATACTTAAGGCTTAGCGTAATGGCCGTAATCTCACCTGATCTTAAGTGACGATACGGCCCTGGTTGGTAGACACACTAAACCTGTGTGGAACTGGCTCTCAAGTGCAACTGCCGGAACACAGCTATTGGTGTTTGGCGGCAGATTTTCAACTTGAGGGTGGTAGCTAGCCAGGCGGGCATCAGAAGTACCACCATGCAATCCTGCTAGGCGCCAAATAAGTGTTCTGATTAAAAGTCGGCCATATTGTCCACTGTTCCTCATCATCGTATCGGCACAAATTGTTTGAAAAAAAAAAAACAAACGTGCCGAAATTGAAAATCGAAATTTATAATATTACTGTTTGATGTGAAAATTTCTTTAAGGGCGTTTAGCATTTTTTGGTTGAACAAAACACATGGAACTCGCGTCGTCCTCAACGAACTCTTTCCGTTTATGTACTGAATGTGCATATTGTTAATTACAAGCTTCAACTTTGTCGATCGGTTTGACGTGCGACTTTTTTCACTTCTGTCGGCAGTCTTCCCGACTGCTTAATTCTCACTTTATTCGAAGGGATTTATACTGTTAGCCTACAGGGCTTTTACAGCTTCAGCACGGGAGGCATCTTACGCAAGGGTGTCACCAGAGACAGAACCTAGCGTGGAGCCGTTGCCGTGTTCTAACTTAGTTTGAGAATAGAATTGTACTCAATAGACTACTAACTACGTGACAGAAAGAAAAACGCGAATCAGATTGACCTAGAAAATTCTGAACATTAATTGAAAAACAGACCACAAATAAAAACGGGAGACTGAGTGTTCTAATTAGAACAGACTAATTATTTGTTGTTAGGTCAACTACCAAAGTATAATTAATGTCCAGTAAGGTCGTTGTAAAAATAAATGTCTAGCAACGCAGGACATTAGACACAAAACAAAAAGTAGGCAGTTATTAAGGGCTACATTTTACGTCCAGTTTCGCTCGCGTTAATATTGATTTGGTTAAACGGAATAAAAAGTTTCATACAAAGTGTATCCCTCTATTTGGCACACTTCCATAATGATTGCAGAAAAAGCAGCCCAAATTCCGTCTCTTGTCCCATCTATATCTCTACCAAAATTCTTCATAATCGATTCAGCATTTTAGGTATGAAAGTGTAACAAACAAATTCAATTTCGCATTTATAATATTAGTATGGTTGTCGACGGAAGTGGTAACTTTTTTCTTTTATTTTATATTTTACAGGTTTAGCGTTATGGCCAGTATTTCAACTGACATTTAAGTGACAATGTGGCTAAATACCGTGGATACGTGAAGTCTAGTGCATGGACTCGCTCTCAAGTTAAACTACCGGTACATATCTATACGTATTTGGTGATAGCTTTTCAACTTGAGAGCGGTAGGTAACCAGGTGGTCATCAGAAAAAATCCTTCCTCCTCTTCACGATGTTTTCCTTTACCGAAAACTCAAGCTCGTTGTAAATGGTTGGATTCGAACTCACGTCCCATGGCGCAGCGTTCCTACATACTACCACTGAGCTGTCATCGCTTTCGTTATGCCATTGATACCTAAACATATACAAAAAAAAATTGTGTAAATTTCAAGATGCCAAGTTGCAGTACTGTTCCCTCATTACTAATTCGGTACATAAACACATACTAAATTCGCGGGAATCGATCGGGCGACGATTACTTGCAATTGTAAAATTAGGTCGTTCGCGTGTTCGCAAACAGTTCAACGTTCGAGATGAGGTCATCATGACGCCTTCGGAATTTTTTCCAGAGGAATCTTTATCATCACGCTTATTATGTGTAGGTGTAGGTGGAATTATGAAATTCTGTTTCGACGCGTCTCTTTTAATACGTTCTGGTGTAGCTGCTACATTTAATATTAAATTTTAATTATTATTAGAGTTATTGTAAATATTTTCAAACTAAACAAACTTCCAAATATGTGTTTATATTATATTATACATAACTAATAATAAAAGTCAGTTTAATTATAAGTTGGGTTCGACGCAATATGTACACATAAACAAATCCGTCTGATTCTTTTCGTTACATATGTATTTTAAAATGGAAAACTCATATTACGTATCAACTTTAGTGCATTAAATTTGCCATTTTATACGCAATAGGGGGCCGGGATGGTAGTACACGATCATTGTATGTATTGTATTGTATACCTGGTATCTCCCACTCCTGGATCAGATGGTATATTCAGTAATCGAAATTATCGGATAATCCGAAATATATTTATACCCGTAACCGTATCTGAAACTGGTATAATATTATTCATGTATCCGTATAATATCCAACTGCTGACAGGATCAGATAACGACAATACAGTGACGATCTCTGATGGATGGATAACTTTTCGAATGAAGACCTAATTCCTTTTCGATTGTATTATGATCCCTATAACGTATAATGGAGTTACTAAGCAATTATACCATACAAATAAGCGTTCAATAGTAAATATTACAATCTGGAACGAAATTGAAAACAATGTTTACCCTAAACAGCTATATGGTGATGATGTACAGAAAATAGCGACCTTGGTAAGTTTTCCTCGTGTTCGTTCACTGAAGGCATGCTGTTTAACTAGGCAATTTTGCCAAGGGCCGAAAACCGGTTGATGCAACGTCACACCATCCGAGCACATTGTTAAAACTAGCCTCGAATGGGAGAGCTATTATCGAAGCTACGACTTCATGTCACGTCTACACCGTCGATAAATGTCTAATGTACATATATAAATGTAAATCAACGTTTGTATGTACGTAGTTATGTACCCTATGGAACCTTAAAACGCTTGGACCGATCTTTATATAGCAAACTATAAATTAACTCAGTGCGCTTTGAAATTTGGTGGCAATCGGATCCCCGGATTTTTTGTTTGATTTTTTGAGATCTGGCTATAGAAAATTATTGCTACCCATGCGAAACCAGGGCGAGTCGCTAGGTCTTATAACCTGAACTCCAATTCGTTTAAATATAGCGACAGTTTGTGTAACAAATTTCGATCATGAGGCAAATATGTCAAGCTTTATAAAAACTATTTGATTCTCGTCATATATCTGAGGTGACATTACAAAAAGTCGTCAAAAATAAGTTTATATACGATGTTGTGTATTTACATAGATGCACTTTTTTCTGCAGTTTTAATTTAATTTAATTAGACTCTTCCATATAGGCGTGTAATTATAATAAACAGTTTGCATTAAAAATATTCAGGAATGTTTTTTTTTAATCAGAGGTCTAGGGTTTAGCCAGTATCTTGATTGAGATAAGCGGCAATAAAGTCCAAAAGGGTGACATGTTATCATTAAACATGTTAATCTTAGTAGAAGGCAATACTAGCTTAAAGTAGAGCTTAGTAATAGGTATTCAACTCCATTCAGATTTCAGCTAAGATTTCTCTCACACTTTATCGTTTTTTTTTTAAGATATGTCATTCTATAGACATACACATATATGAAAATTCCACTCACTCATCACTAGATATTCACAACGAACAATAAAATAAAATCTGAAGTTTGCAATAGGAAATGTATATATATAAAATGTCCATCAGTTACTTGAAATTCGTCATGTATATTTCTTTCACAGCGTAAACACCCACTATCACCAAATTTCACGAAACTAAGTTATTAATGGAATAAACACGAAATATAAGCGCCTGCGAGTATAATATATACTTCCTAAAGACATAATGTCGACGGTAATTATAATAACTACCCCTAGTATCGTATTTCATGGCCTATTATTATTATTTCTATGAACAAAACCGTAACACAGATCCTCGCGTGTTACGTCGAGGTGTTAATTACATATGTCTGCTGGATGCTGATCAGAAAAGCCTCGGTCAGAAGGAGAGCAGGTGCGAGCGTTTCACAACCAGTTGCGAATAACAATTGATATTTCTTATACGGGGTAAATTGCTGCAGAACTGTCTAATGATAAATGGCAAATAACAAACCAATCCAAGAATATCTGTAACTGTTCAGAGGTGGTAATTGTATGTCGACAGATAAATACAGGGATGAAACTAATGTTAATACTTTTCTCCGCTTTTGCTTTACTTAAGTGAATACGTTTTTAGGTGTGTCGGATGTGTTTTGTATAAATAAGCGTACATATATATAAATAATTATTATGCCCGTGAATTTTATTTGTACTGATCTTGGGCAACATATCCTGTGTTTTTATGAATAAATAAACCAACTAAAAATGCTTATAATTATTTCTTGGAATACTGATATTGATGAAACGATGTGTAAGGATTTATTATATTTCTTTTTTTTAACATCGATAAATCTATTTATGGCTTCCTCTAGCGATTTCTTGGGCACACTAAGAAGTATACGATTCTTTCTGAAAAAGCTTGATTCTTGGATCGATTTGAATCAAAATCAAATGAATCGATTCACAAAAAAATCGAAATAGCAAAACCCGATTCAACAAAAAAAGGCTTTTTTTTCGATTTCCTTTTCGTGCTTATATTTTCGATATAAAACCAATAATAGAACACAAAAAGAACACCACAACAATCGATTCTATCATTCTATGTATATGAAAAATTATCATTCATTTCATCTTTGGATAAGATATTTATATGATTATAAATAATGTTTTATGACAATAGATAAGAGTCAAACCCCGATGTTTAAAGGTGAAATGTCAATTCACTGGGTCGATTCAAAGCTGTGAATCGATTTAAAAATTCGATTTTTTAGTAAAAGAATAGATTATCCGATTAATCGATCTTCTCGCTATTTCTAGTATTCGACCAGCTGAACCACGAATACTTCCTAAAACCCCCACAGTGTATCAAACTTACCACAGATTGAGAAACAATACATACATCATTTTATATGCTTATATGTGTGTAGTAATCTATAAATATTTCTAAGACTCCAAAAAAAAAAACTAAGATCCTTCTCAAAACCCATGTATCTACTCTGTGGTTATACAATATTCAAATATGGGATCGAGAATCGAAACTAGCTGTCAGCCGTGCATCGACAAGTAGGTAATATCAGGTAACGCAACGTGTGTCACGGCTTCCTGCGACTGGAGCGACGCGTGCGCAAATTGTCGGTTGCCGCTGTACATTTATAAAAGCAGGCAGAGTATTTTAATATCTTTACAACTTGCAACTTTTATTTAATATATAATTAAGGTTTAGCGATACGACCATAAGCTCACCAGATTTTAAGTGGCGTTACGACCCAAGATGGCAGATACGTTAAACCTGTGGAGGGACTGGCTCTCAAGTGCAACTGCCAGAACACACCTATTGGTATTTGGCGGCAGGTTTACAACTTGAGGGTGGTAGCTAGCCAGGCGGGCAATAGAAAAAGCCCTACCACCATGCTATGGTTTCCTCACGATGTTTTCCTTCACCGAAAACTTAAACGCATTGTTGGTGGATTCGAACTCACGTTCCTTGATGCAAAGTCGTACACACTACTACTGAGCTATCATCGCTTCAAATTAATTTGCTAGATAATATAACAGACGGTGCTTCTCTCACAGCACCTTACATATCTAACTAGCTGTATAGAAATTTTTGCCCAGTCTTTTCATTCAACACCGCTTACCTCTTATTGGTGGAGCGTGATGTTAAATAGCCTCAAGCCCTTATCGATGATTGCGCTACCAAATTACAAACACAATTTGTTGAAACTAAACTACTAGGTCCTAAGATTAGCTCGATTATAATATTAATATAGATAGTAACAACTATTTTGTAAATTTATAATATTTTTATAACGCATTTCTATTAACTAATCTTAGAATACGCACGGAATTTCGAGTGGAATTCGGCATCAACAAACTGATATTAGTCTGTAGCTGAATATCAAAATATCCGAATAATTTAAGTTGCAATTATTTTTAACATTCTACGTTAACCGAAATAGATATTTGTCATCTCTATATATGACAATAAAAATGGACCATGGAAATGATTAGTATATATTGTGTTCTAAATATATAATGTACGGCTGTCTTACATTACATCTATTGTCTCACTCATGTAACGTGACGAATCGTTATAATTTAACTTTCAAATTCCCATTAAATTTAAACTTAAAAAGTTTAACTTTAAAAAAAATATTTACACAGGTGCCTGGAACCTACTGAAATTAAAAAGAAACATTTATTCTTAAATCCGTTTCACCGATGCCTTATTATGAACCAACAGAACATGAATGCATTCAAAATGGAAAGCACGGTATGAAATAGCCGGTAATTATGATCGCACTTGACAAGCAATTTCCTTAATCCGTAGTTAACGAGACGGAACGCGTATGTTTCGAATGGTTCAAACTCCTAACATTGTTGCATGATTAGGGTTAATCGTCGACAATTCATAGATGGAAGTGCGCTTCATAATCCCTGGTCTCCGGTTAAGTGTTCCCGGGTCATTATTGATACGTTGCACCTACATGCAAGTATATAATCTGACGTGCTTTGTGGATAACACCTTTATACGAAGAAACATATGAATTAGATTGTCCAGCAAGCCTATGTATCTAAGTTACTTTTCTCTTTTCTGCTTTACCGTAGTGGTTCTAAGCGATGGTAGCTCATTTGGTAGTGTGCGAACGTCGTGTCAAAGAACGTGAGTTCCAATCCATCTATAACGAGCTTGTGCTTTCGCTGAAGGAGTGCATCGTGAAGAAACCATAGCATGCATAATTAACCTCACAAATAGGAAATATTGGAAAATAGAAGATTCGAGAGTGTAGAAACCGCCTGGTTAGTTCTCTTACCTTACTGCGAGGGTACACGCTCAGTACATCCGACCACCATCTCGCCTCCTCACGGCAGGTGCCTTTCACGAAGGTGACTCTCTCCGGCGCTGTGATCGCAAGACTGTGCTGATGGCCGGTGACGCTATCCGCTTCGCTAACTTCCAGGACTGTCGTCATGTCCACGCTGGCTTGAGGGACCGTGTCTGGCTGTGGACAAAATAGCATTCTTTAACATAGAGTCTTGTCTTAAATACTGGGTTTCGCAAAGTGGGCTACGCGAATCCCTAGGGTTTCGCCCTTCGACAGTAGGGGGTTCACGACAAGCTTTACGTAATGATGACTTGATGACTGGTAGGCTCTTTGTTACAACATACTTATGTGCGAGTGGGTTTTCATACTTGGCCGTTATAAAAACGAAATACAGCGATCGAATTGACACCGAGTTAGAATTTAAGTTAAAATTATTCCTGAAATTGATTCAATTTACGACAAGAAACAAGACCACACGTCACATTAATATCAGAATAATATTTCTTTTGGCACTGTATTTTTTACCTATTATTGCAAAAAAACCAATTTTTTCAGAATTAAATTTTATTTTAACGCTGCTTTAATGTAAACATGTTCCGGAATTGTTGACAGGTTTTCAACTAAATACTATTCTGTTAAGATGCAAGGACTATGTCGTGAAATTATCAAGTTAAATACATGTCTCATTTATAATAAAACTAGGTCGACCTGACAGATCTTTCGCCCATTTCCAATAGTCAATTACTTGACCATAACGTCATAAATCACGTTACGAGATAGGATCATTTATCAGGATAAAACATATATATATGTAATCTGATCAAGCACTACACTTTTCCAAAATTTTGCTGTATCCGGTTGAACGGTATCCGATATTAGCGCGGACAAATGTCTTGACACGGGTATTTATATATATATATATATATATATAAAAGGAAATTCTCGTTGTTGTACCTGATGATAATTAGAGCACAACCGCAAATATAGCATACTTCTTAGTAGCTTCTTGGAAGCTGTTAAACGTGACACGGCTAAGCGAGCCAAGATGGGACGGTGTTCCAACTGATATATAGTGGTTGCAATCAATCCGAAGATATTTCTCGTGATCTACCCTCCGTCTACGTCCGCTGAGGCTTCGCTATTATTATCCTGCATAGCTCGCAGATCTATCTATGTTTATTATAGTCAGTTAATGGACATAATTTGTGGCTTACTCTTAGCGCTACCAACTAAGCCGACCTTTTATATAGTGAACGTCGCCCCGTTATGACTACGACTGCAAATCAATTATAACAGCGTGAAGCACTTAAAGAAATCACCTATATTTCTCAAGCAAGCTCTAGGTAGGTAGCTCTAATGAATTTAATGTGTCCATTTATAATAGGTATCCCGGTTCGCCGAGCGATGTAGGCTATCTGACACATTTCAAAGTCACATTTGTAAGCAGAAATTATCGCTTAACATCAAAATAAAGGGTTCTATATATAATTTAACGCGCAATTCGAATTAATATAAAAACCTCAGGCCGGTTAATGAATTGGAGCAAATGCTGAAGGATCTGACATAGTAATTAAATACTTTATAGGTACGTATTATATATGGTGTAGAAGAAAAAAATTGAATAACGTTGCTGTGGTAAATATTGTCGATTTATTTGTAGCTCACTTCCTCGAGGCAAAAACGAATAATGAGATTTAAACGATTTTCCGGTCCATAAGAAATCTACTTGAAACTTCTGACAGATGTGAAACATTTAAATCGATTATTATTGAACAACAATATATGTATTTAAGAAAGATCAAAAATTAAACAAACTTCTAGGACATATCGTAACAGCCACCACAAACACCACATAGTAATCGTAAATTTACTGCTTAAGAATCAAGCTACGCCATTTAATTTAATTTTACATCCAAAGCGACGTCAAAGTCGCAGAATTAGAGTTTTTACAAAATAGGAAAGAAGTTACATGTCTGAACAACGAAAACATAGTGTTAAAACAATTTTAATAACACTAAATTTTTTTTACTGTACAAGTTTTTTTTATACTTAAGATTTAGCGTTATGGCCATAGTCTCACCTGATCTTAAGTGACGATACGGCTCAATTTGGTAGACACGCTAAACCTGTGGAGGAACTGGCTCTCAAGTGCAGCTACCGGAACACATCTATTGGTATTTGGCGGCAGGTTTACAACTTGAGGGTGGTAGCTAGCCAGGCGGGCATTAGAAAAAGCCCTACCACCATGCTATGGTTTCCTCACGATGTTTTCCTTCACCGGAAGCTCAAGCTCATTGTAGGTGCTTGGATTCGAACTCAGATTCCATGACGCGAAGTCGTACACACTACCACTGAGCTATCATCGCTTCAAGCTTCAGGTTTAACATTAAGTCCACAATCTCACCCACCAGAATAAACCTATAGGTATTTTGCGGCAGATATTAACCTTGAGGGTGGTAGTTAGCTAGATTGGCATCAGAAAAGCCCAACGACCATCCAAAACTTTCGAGCTTAGACAACGATACAAGCGGTAATACTTTTTAATCTTCTATATAACAGCACGGTGAACTGATAGCACTGTAACTGATGGTAAAGATGTCAAAACAAAATGACCGTCGAGAGATCCGTAGTCAACGGACGGTCGTCGCAGTCATGCTATCCTGTCATCCGAGTGGATATAGAATTGGTCACCACGGAACGAGCCACTGCGAAAAGTGTATAGCGTTCGCGACGCATCGGACATAATTGGTGTCATTACGTAACTCGGTGGGATTAGATTGGATGTCGGTGTAAGACCATGATAAAAAGCATGAGAAAAGAAAAATGGAACCTTGTCTCGGGGATAAAAGTGTAACAGAAAATTGTATCGCATACTACACCTTCGATAACAAGATCGAACTATGTTAACGACTGATTCTGACTCAGTTTCCATCGGCACAAATACCAAAGATGTAACAACTATAATTATTACCGGTGTATATAAAAGACCTCGGGACCTCGTAAGCTTGAACCCCGGGCCGCATCTAGTTTAATTGTGCGCTCTGCACATGCTATAATTTTGTATTTATCACTGCGTTGAGCGGGGGCCACTTATTCTAGCGGTATGGAAATGTCTCGGTCGACAGTTATTGTTTGGTGCAAGTGAAGATCTATAGAAGACTTGCGCAACACTTGTTGAGGGAATGTGAACGGAAACGAGCTCAACGGACAGCGATGATAAAACACTAAGGGGTGAATTTAATGGACCAGGGCATGTTCCATGGAATCTTGGCTGCACCTGCAAGTGATGAAGCCAAGAATGTATGGAATTTTGTCATTAGGTCTAAGTAGTTTCGGACGTATTTGAATGTAAGTACATTTTGTACATACTGTAAGGTCAGGGTACGATGAGTCTGATATGCCTTCTTTGGACCGAATTCACTAACATAAAAAAATAATTGAAAAACAATTCATGTACAGAATCACTAGAAGTGTTTGCAGAAGGAAAATATCCGTGATAAATTGTACTTAACAAAGTCGAATAATTCATAATTTTTGTCATTTTACTTAGATAATAATTTCAATCGTAACTTTGTTAGCGAAATAGCCGGATACAAATATTTTTTTTAATATGTTTTATGCTTATAGGATTAGCATTATAACTACAATTTCAGTTAATATTAAGTGACGATGTGTCCCGAGATTTTAGACACGCTAAGCCTAGCGAAGGAACTGCCATACAAGTGCAACTACCGGAACCCACGTATTTGGCGGTAGATTTTCAACTAGAGGGTGGTAGCTAGACAGTTGAGTATTAGAAAAAGGCCTACCATCATGATATGGTTTCCTTACGATGTTTCCTTCACCGAAAGCTCAAGCTCATTTTACTTAGACAGTAAAGTGTCTTATGCTAACAATTATTAGTGATTTAATCATTTTTACTGATTTCCGTGACGTCGCCTTCAGAGGTTTAATACCAGCGCTACACCTATTCAGTGAAGCTGTGATGCTGAAACTGGTACCAATTTATCCTGACATTACGTATTTGTAATTTTGTGATTGTTCTGTAGTGGATAAATAAAACTTTCTTGATTTATTAAAATAATACTTTTGTTGAAAATCGCTTAAAGCGAATGCTTGGACCAAGCCAGGAAGCGAACATGAATATAGTGCGGTTGACCGGGGTGACTGAATGATCCACCGGCGTTCAATACAACGGGACTGATGTGTAGAAACTGCTGGACGGGGTCCAATGGCGACCACAATGCGCGCAAACGGCTCGTCCCGCCCATCCTCGATCCGTTCTATCGGCAAACCGTACAATTGACAATGCACATGGCATGTATTGATAATAGTTAAACCAATGATTGATATGCAGCGATACGTGCTTATATTAGACTTACTTTGTTCCCAGCTTCGCGTGTATTTTTTTTTTATAGGTAAAGCTTAACGTTATGTCCATAATCTCATCTGATCTTAAATGACTGTACGGCCTAAGTTACGGCCAAGGCATTACAAAACCTTTTCAGTAACATAATAACTGTTCTTCAAACTAGTGTGGTATGAACATAAATATATGCAGTAGAAGCTCCATAAGTCGAACATCAAGGGAGATGCCAATAATTCGAGTTATAGAGTTTTCGACTTATACAGAATGTAGGTTTTGGTGTTTGAAGCGAGCGACGAAACATTTTGTCGAGATTTGAAGGTTTTCAACTTATCGAGGTTCGACTTAACGAGGTTCTACTGTATATATGTAAGGTAAAAGGGAATGTCGCAACCACCCACAGAGGTCGTGTCGTTCGGGTTTCGTTATATAAATTGATTGTATTGAGCATTACAAGAGACAGTCGGACGTACGCACAAGCTTTATGATTTATAATATCGTTTTAACTCTCTCTCCGTAGATCGTGTAATATATCTAAACTAAAAAGACTGCCCAGTTATCTAGACGCGTTTCAAAACTTTGTATTATTTTCGTTATCTATTTACATTAAATATTACATATTCACAATCTTTACAATTTCTAATTATGATATGTGAACCAATTACAGACGCACACTAAATTAATTAAATACAAATAATACGTTATATTAGGGGTCGTTCATGAAATACTTCACGCAAAGTTTTACCTATCCCTTCCCACCCTTTTCACACACTACAGCACAGTCTCTGCGGTCCCCCTATCGATATTACGTCACAAATGATAGACCCCCGTACATGCTATATGGCAATTAGTAACAGTACTGAAATTTCAATACCTTTATATATTTATTTCTTGCAACAATAATACTATAAAAATCTATAGAAATATGTAAAATTAACAATATTATAAGCTGCGAACATCACATTTTTAGACCTTAGTATAAGTAAATAATTCATCGACTTTGGTTTGTCTTTTATAAATTTTCAATAAATAGTTTGGAAAATCTTAAAGTGCACGCATCATGATCTCATTTTTTGTTTGTTTGTTTAGTTAATAACAATTAAACCACATCGAATTAGACCATGAAAGTATTAGGGTTCTATTCCTAATTATACTGAAGCGTAAGAAAAAAAAAGTCTCGATTAGTAAAGTATTTCGGTCGTTATCGTGATTTCAGGATACACACATACAGACACACGGACGTCCAAGACAGAACTTTTTTAAATAGTTTTTTAACTAGTTTAAACAACGAAAATGGCATCAAAAAAATCATGACTGTTAAAATAGTCTTTTTCTTGATCTGTATGTATATATTATTTTACAAGCGCAATGTATGTTAAATAGAGACATTTTAAATTTGAAAAATCACTGCACTAAATCATTGAACTAAAACTAATTTAAACGGATTTTATCGCGGTTATTTATTAAATTTTGATCCCGACGTTTCGAAACACCGACGCTCTACGAAGTCTGCAGTTGCTGAACATTCAGAAGAAGGCTCCAAACATTATCTTAGATTCGACAAGCCACAAATCCTTGCCAAAGAACACCGATTCCTGCCTAGGATGATTCGTGAGGCTATTGAAATTAAAAAACATCCAAATTACAATAGAGAAGATGGTTGGAAGCTAGCACAAGCCTGAGATCCAATTATACATTTAATTAAATCGGAACCCAAAAGACCAATTACCAGACCTCAAGACACTGTGAGCTCTTTTTGCGTAGATCGGAACACAAGCAATAATAAATATTAAATTGAAGGTAGACACAGTAACATAAACTTTTCTGGACAACCTACACCTCGGTCCGCCCCGTGACCACGAAGGCTGAAAAGCTTTCGAAACGTCGGGATCAAAATTTAATAAATAACCGCGATAAAATCCGGTTATATTAGTTTGATTACAATGAATAATATTCGCGTAAACCTAAGAAATCATTTGAAATATCAGTTGTTTTGCGTGAGGCGACAGTAGTACCCACCTCGACGCTTCGCTTATGAGGCGTGCAATATTGTTTTTAATTTATTGCAGCACGTAGCAAAATTGCTATAGTTAACTCGAAACTAACTGAAATTACAAGTGCGAATGTAAGTTTGTTTATTTGTAATGCTACAAATAACTTGAGTTGACTACAGGTCACGCCAAACTTTATGGCCGGTCTGAACATAGCCACGTTAACATAAATTTAAGTATTAGAAGAGTAGTACAAGTCTTGGGTCGTCATTCGAGTAAAGTATATCTAATAACAATTAAAAAGTTAATGTTTATGTAGAAGTAAAATGAAAAATGACATTATTTACTCGATTATACCACGAGCAAAGGCGAACTCGTTATGTTCAGAGCGGCCATTAAGTTAGACGCGTCCTGTTCTTAACCGATTGTCATAAAATTTTGCATACACATTGTCATGAATATGAGAATACAGTTGCTACATTGCAATATCTACGATTCGTTCTAAAGTCGTCAATCCTTTTTTTTTATAGTTAAGGTTTAGCGTTATGGCCATAATCTCACCTGATTTTAAGTAACTATACAGCCTAAATTGGTAGCCACGCTAAACCTGTGGAGGAACTGGCTCTCAATTGCAGCTGCCGAACACACCTATTGGTAATTGGAGGCAGGTTTTTAACTTGAGGGTGGTTGCTGGCCAGGCGGGCATTAGAAAAAGCGCTACCACCATGCAAAAGCCCTACCACCATGTGGATGTATATGTAATATATTGAACAGACTAATCTAAAGACATCTCCTGTGACAAATTCCTATGTATCATGCAATCTATATTAACATTTTAAACCAGAAAAATTTGTTTGCTTGATCGCGCTAATCTTAGGAATTAACAGTCCGATTTCAAAAATTCTTTGAATACTGAATAGAGTATTCATTGAGGAAGGCTTTAGGCTATTTAACATCACGCTACCACCAATGAGAACTAAGCTATATTGAAGAAAGTTTAAACAAAGGGCAAAAAAAAAATTAGTTCCATGCAAACGAAGTCACATACATATTCCTGCCAGCCCTCTTGACTATTAAGGAAAGGACGAAATCTTCAATACACTGGTAAAATGTCTACAAGGAGTAAGACACCAAGAATTTTTGTGACACAGTTCAATATGCGTGGGTGCATCCATTCTATGGTAACGGTTGTTGAGCTGAATGACGCAAACACTGTAATGCACTTAGACAGTTGATTGTGATAGACATTCAGGGATGTACGGAATCTAAATTTCCTTATAATCTGCAGCAGGGTTGGCGCCTTTTCGATTGCTTCGCAGTAAAGCGGTTCTGCATTATGTTGAAATATAGAAGAATTTTTTAAAGCTCGGATGACAAACAGATAGGGTAAGCTACTGAAATGTTTTATTACTTCGTTCGCGTGCTTTGCTCCTAATACTATAATTATTCTTTGCAATACAACCTATAGTTGTTAAGATTAGCTCGCTCAGACAAACAAACAAACCTTTTGCTTTATAATAACCATAATTTCTTAAATATAGTGGATATATAAAACAGACTCTCATACATAAATAATTAAGTTGATCGTTTGCGTTTATTTCGAACCGTTCTAAATCTGTTAAGACTGTAACCGTTACGGAACAATAAATGTGAAACTCGAAGGGAAATATAAATTACAATTACGGCTAACAAGAAAACGGACAATTTGAGCAAATACGACCGCAGCTTGGTCCGGAATCCGCGCCTGGAGCGGCCGCGGCCCACCGCTACTTAGAACAAAAACCATCGCCTTCCAACGTACAGCCTGTAATGCAAACAAAGCCGCAGGTGGGAAATGCATGTAGGCTTTCGTGTGACACAAGTCATAAACGACTAACGATTGCTATTGTTTATTTTTATCCTATCAGATTTAAATGAAGCGAGCTTTATTTGAAGCGATGATAGCTCAGTGGTAGTGTGTACGACTTTGCGTCAAGGGACGTGAGTTCGAATCCAAGCACCTATAATTAGCTTGAGCTTTCGGTGAAGGAAAACTTCGTGAGGAAACCATAGCATGGTAGTAGGGCTTTTTTTAACGCCCGCCTGGGTAGCTATAACCTTTAAGTTGCAAATCTGCCGCCAAATACCAATAGGTGTATTCCGGTAATTGCACTTGAGAGCCAGTTCCTCCACAGGTTTAGCGTGTCAAACAACTTGGGCCGTATCGTCACCTAAGATCAGGTGAGATTATGGCCATAATGCTAAACCTTAATAATAAATTAAATAAAAAGAACTGAAAATTAACATTTTTTTTTATGGAATAGGGGGTAAACGTGGATGCTTGTAGGTGCGTGACCTGCCTTAATTGAAGGGACTGGCTCTCAAGTGCCACTGCCGGAACATACCTAATGGCATTTGGCGGCAGATTTTCGACTTATGAGTGGTACCTAGCCAAGCGGGCATTAGAAAAAACCCTACCACCATGCTATAGTTTCCTCACTATACTTTCCTTCACCGAAAGCTTACGCTTATTGTAGGTGGTTCGATTCGAACACACGTCCCGTGCGCGGTGATCCTACACGCTACCACTTAGCTATCATCGCTTTAACTGCTACGTCGATTTCAGCTGCGTCATCTAATTTCGTTTTATATTCGAAGAGACTTAAAAGCATGAAACTTGCTAGCTTGATTTTGATTAGTGCCATTCCTAAGCGATGAACTTTTCTGAGAGCCAGAACCTGTCCCTCCAATAAAAGCCGGCAACGCACATGCGATTCCCCTGGAGTTGTGAACGTCCATGGGCGGCGGTGATCACTTACAATCAGGTGAAGCGCTTTCTTTGCTCCCTATTCCATAAAAAAAAATCCGAAGGATTGCCAAATTTTCCTTGAAAACCGTAGTCTTTACACTGTACCGTAAAATACAGACACAGTGTCAACATTATTCCATGAAGCTACGCAATAAAAAAAACAATATTGTGAATAAAAACAATTTCAGATGAGCAAAATAAAAAAAGAAGTAGTAATAAAATCATATGTATTGAAATAATTATAGCGGAAGGTTTTTTTTTATAGTTAACGTTTTAGCGTAATGGCCATAATCTCATCTGATCTTAAGTGATGATACGACCCAAGTTGGTAGACACGCTAAACCTGTGCAAAACTGGCTCTCAAGTGCCCTTGAGTGTAGTTGCTAGCCAGGCGGGCATTAGAAAAAGCCCTACCACCGTGCTATGGTTTCCTTACGATGGTTTCCTTACGATGTTTTCCTTCACCGAAAGCTCATGCTCATTGTAGATGGTTGGATTCGAACTCACGTCCCTTGACGCGAAGTCGTACACACTACCACTGAGCTATCATCGCTTACTACAAACAGTACTAATAATTTGCAAGGTATATTTATATTAAATTATAAATTTACTTCTCTAGTGTTAAAACCGTAATGCGTCCCTTCGTTCTTTCTTTTCTCGGTTCATTTGGTTTTGTGTCTCGACGCTGATACATAAACCCATCTTAGACAAACATGTAGAAAGAAAAACCGGTTGTTTTTAACGTCTTTCAACTCTTTCATAACCCGCTGCCGCTTATGCCTTTGTACCAAATGATAATTGACGTCAGTTCCCTCATAGATAGTGAATGGAGCGCACCGCTTTCGATAATTTTTCTTACGCCACTAATAACGTTTCTGACATACATCTAGATATTGTACGAACTTATTTAGGCGTTTTTCTATTTTATAGGTTTTCAGCGTTATGGCTACAATCTCATCTGATGTTAAGCGACAATGTGGCCCGAGATAATGG
Source organism: Actias luna (assembly GCA_039707435.1). Lineage (NCBI taxonomy): Eukaryota > Metazoa > Arthropoda > Insecta > Lepidoptera > Saturniidae > Actias > Actias luna. Next base: position 17,344,264 of record JAZHAC010000017.1, on the reverse strand, counting down.
TCTCGCTAAGCCCAGAGATGGAGATAGCTCTCATTCTATTTCTAATTTAAAAAAATCAATTTGACAGACAAAATCCCCTCCTACGACACGTAATTTATTTTCAAACCCGACGCTGACAAATTAAATAATAATTGTTGGTGTATTCAATGACGACAAATATTTTTTTAAATCAATAAGTAGCAACCCTGAACCAACGACGCGTTTGCAAATCGTTCAAGTGACACGGGCGACACCGCAATCTTATTAACGTGCAACAACTAATCTAAACGCGGACGCAGTGTTGCCAGCCTAATGGATTACCCTACAAGTGGGGTAACAAACCCAATTACGGGGTGGACCGGTCAAACGGACCGAACCGGCCGTAAGTAGGCGATGTTAAGTTAAACACTCGGTAAACTATATTCACCCAGTTAAGTATTTATATGTTCGAAATTGTCCGTACCATTGCGGTCTTGCGGTTACATGAGATTGCCTTTTTAAATGAACGTGGTGTAGGTCGCGGTTTCGACTCTCACTTTGCTTCATCGACTGGCTTTGTAACGATCGATTGATAGTACTGTAGTGGATTCGTGAGGCCGGGAATTCGATACCGGTTAATAAACTTTTAACCGATAAACAAATATTTAAGTTATTACGTACCTTATTCAGGCTTTCTTATAATTTGAGACTGTGTAAGTTTTCGTAACTTCGTTTTCGTGAAGCTAATTCTTCTATCCCTAGGGAAGGGTACTAATATATATTTTTACTAGATAAAGAATACTGTACAATATTTTTTATGAAGCTGAATTCGATATAAAAAAAGATTTTTCGAATTTGACTCATCGTTCCAGAGATTATAGTCTTTAAACAAACAGATAGAAAACGCTTTCAACTTGAGAGTGATTGCTAGCCAGGTTGGCATAAGAAAAAGCCCTACCACCATGCTATGGTTTCATCACGGTGTTTTCCTTCAACGAAACCTGCAGCTCATTGTAAGTAAATTCAAACTCACATGCCTTGACACGTCGTCACAGTTTACTGTTACCAAGGATATAAACGAAAATACTTGGCACAACAATTCTATTGTTCTTGTTGTATGTGTGATAACGATATTAAAATGAAAATTTAAGAAAATTCTTGTAAATGAGGTTATAGAGAAACTGTTTCGGAAAAGGTTTTATTTACATACGTCACTGGCTACAAAACGAAAAAGAAGCGAATAAATAAAAAGATAAAAAATATAATTTTTATAAGCAGTTCTGTTTTTGCCTATCTCTTATATATAAAATTCTCGTGTCACAACGTTATTTGCCACACTCCTCTGAAACGGCTTGATCGATTTTTATGACATTTTATATGCATATTCGGCAAGTCTGAGAATCGGTCGTAATCTATTTTTCATACCCCTAAGTGATAAGGGTATGTACCCAAACATTTTGTAAAATGCTATGGCATTAAAAAATACATACAACCCTAAATTTTCACCCTCCTACTCTCATCCTCTCAATTTATAATACAACCAAAGTATTTACTAGAAATAATTTATTAGACAGAACAACGTTTGTCGGGTCAACTAGTCTTTATATATAAAACTTGTATATGTCTGTTAGTGATCGTGTAAGTTAAAACTAGTTGACTAATAAAAGTAAAATTAAGGCAATATATTTATTTTATCAAGATGATCGTTTACAGCTATTCCATGATTTGATGGACGGCACCGTTGTCGAGTTACTAACTACCGGAAGTAGCAGAACAAAGTACCGAGCAACTTAATTTATATATAGTTGAACAAAAGCGCTTGATATTCAAACTTTCGTTTGCGACGTTATAAACAAATCCAACAACGGTTTTTCATTATAATTAAAGAGATAAAAATCAGTTATTATCGATTCAGACGTACGGAATTCATTAATAATGTTTGTTAATTAATTTTAAATTTTATATTTATGTATTTTGGTTGTCATTCAGCGAATACAATGATTTATCAGTTAAGGCCGTGAATGCCAAATGTTTTTGAAATTCATACTAATATTATAAATGCGAAAGTGAGTTTGTTTGTTTGTTACTCCTTTACGCCTAAACTGTTGAATTTTGGTATAGAGATAGATGAGAACCTAGAGACGGTAATAGGCTATTTTTTCTTTTGAAAAGTTTATTGCAAGAAGAGTAATAAGAGGTATAAAAGTTGTACGCAACTTTTTACTGCGTCCTCCGATTTGTTTGATAAAATCAATGTTAACGCAAGCAAAGCTACACGTAAAATCTTGTAAACAATAAACTTGACATCCAAAGCCTGTAGTTTTTATAATTGTTCATCTTATTTTAAGAAATTGACGAACTTGTCACAAAATAACTGTTCTGTTTGTTGAGATTCTATGTATAAATTAAAGGGTCCAAAACCAAAACAATGAGTCGTTAGAATTGCCTGTCCAATCGTATAGTTAAACGTATTCTCGTCGTAGACTGCACGACCACTTAACATTAACTAAGATCGTGATTAATCGCTAAACTCCTAAATAAAAAATACCTTAACAAATGTGTGGTGTTTTTATCGGAATGGTTAAAACAGGTATTTATTGAGTAGTCACAGCTGGAAGCTGTTATCTATACAAGCGGTTTTTAAGTCCTTTTTCCACTGACTTATTTCTAACACAAAACTGATATAGTGTGAAAAAAAGTTTTATTTTCAAGCGCACAGATGTTTACTATGTTAGAAAGAGATACGAACAAATATGACTCTTAAGGAAGTTTACCACTTCCGAGCGCAGAAAGCACTAAACCGAATTGTATCCGACGCAAATCTAATACATGCAATTAGAGATCATTGATATAATTGTATTATATATATATGTTAATGATATGCGTGTAAAAGGTGTGAATATTGAAATGACATCTGACAGAAGGAAATGAATTAAGAAAATATTTGTGTCGAAACTACTTAGCTGGATCAAAGACAAGGAAAAAATATACAAAAATGTAATCTTCTGAAATAGCGATACGAGAAAATAATTACTTAACGGAATAGCAATTAAGATAAAGATATTTCCAAAAAGTTATATATATTTCCAATGACACCGAATCCGGCGTCTTAACGATTTTGCATTACAGCAATTTACTTTCCGATATTCGTAAACTAAGCGAAAGTGATTTATATAATTTGTAACCTTTATAGGTTATTTTTGTTTTTCAGCTGTCAATTTGCGTATCGAGATTAATTATTTTAATCGATTTTATATTAAGTCGTATATTTTATATTCGTATATTACGGTAAACTCGTTTATTTGGTGTTTGTATAAATAAAAATAAATTATTTGACAATCAAAAATATGAACTTGTGTACTGAATTACTCAGTAAATAAATATAATTCAACTGGGTCATAAGTAGTCCGGAGCGATGACAGCTTAGTTGATAATGTGTACGAACGCTGCGTTGATAGACATCAGTTCGAATCCTTGCAATAAGCTCGAGCTTTCGGTGAAGAAAAGCATAGTTATGAAACCAATACTACTGACAAGTCGAAAACCTGTAGTTGCTTCCTGGGAGTTGTACTTAATAACCAGTATCTGCACTAGGCTTAGCTGCCCACGATTATGGGTCACTTAACACCAGGTGAGATTATAAACTAGCGCTGAACCCTATAAACTATGAAAAAAATGTTGTGTCTCATCACTACTGTACTGCAAACTTCAATAAGCATTCTAAAGCGATATATGGTTGATCGAAAAAGACATGAACGAAGTCGCGTGCATGAGCTAGTGAATAAAAGCGATAACAAATGGTGTATGTAAAGGCAGAGTACATCAGCAATTAACTGTACCATAACAGTATAATTATGCGGAACATGATTGCTTATTGTATTCTAATAGGTCGTTTATAATGAGTTTCGCTGGCTTACGCATACGTCCCTATAGGGTGCGTCCATTTTTATATATACATATATATCTCCATTTGTTTCACAAGAGAAGAGACAAAACGCGTGTGGTGAGAAAAGTAATGGATATGAATGTTGAAGGAAGGATGGATGGATCGAAGGGAGTAAATGAAGAGATGACTGTTAATAGAAATTTAAGGATTTAGGAATGATTTGGAAGTAGCGCGAGACTACTCTTGCCGTCCATAAATTGTCAGTTTAAGTAGACTATGTTTTTGTAGTTAAGGTTTTTAGCGTTATGGCTACAATCTCATCTTATGGTAACTGATGATGTGACCCAAGATGATAGACATGCTAAACCTAGTGGAGGCACTGGCTCACAAGAGCAACTTCCGGAACACACCTGTAGGTATTTGGCGGCAGATTTTCAATTTGAGGGTGGTAGCTAGCCAGGCGGGCACTAGACAAAGCCGTACCATCATGCTATAATTTCATCACGATGTTTTCCTTCACCGAAAGCTCGCTACCAACTTAACTTGGTTTCACTCATAAAGCACGATATTGAGGTATATTCAATTATTTTACCGTCAATACAAATGTAATAATTCGTTTACATAAATAGTATCTCACCGTTAATCATGTATGTAGGGCAGTCTTAACAAAAAGGCACCATTACAAACGGGGACATGACAACAATGACGTAGTTTCCGGTGTAAGTAATTATCCATCCACAATGGCGCATTGTTTGACGGCCCGCGACACTTCCGGCTCGCGCGCTGCGCCCGCGCATGCGTCGTTAGTAGATCGATATCAGGCATTCTATCGTGACTAGGGAGGCGTAGCTTATAACACATGCCTTCAAACATCCTAACCTCCTAAATGATTTATAATAATAATATAAAGCGAAAAAGTTTGTTTGTCAGTGAGATTTCAAAAAATATTTTTGTACGTGTTTTAGAAATCAATGCGGAAGGCTTTAGTTTATTTAGGATATATAGCATTGAAGCGATGATAGCTCAGTGGTAGTGTGTACGACTTTGCGCCAAGGGACGTGAGTTCGAATTCCAGTACCTACAATGAGCTTGAGCTCCCAGTCAAGGAAAACATCGTGAGGAAACCATAGCATGGTGGTAGAGCTTTTTCTAATGCCCACCTGGCTAGCTACCACCCTCAAGTTGAAAATCTGCCGCCAAATACCAATAGGTGTGTTCCGGCAGCTGCACTTGAGAGCCAGTTCCTTTACAGGTTTAGCGTGTCTACCATCATGAGCCGTATCGTCACTTAAGATCAGGTGAGATTATGGCCATAACGCTAAACCTTAACAGTAAAAAAATAGGAGCAAAGCTGTATTGAAAACAGTTACAAAATCGAAGAAAAATAATTAAATATTTTTAGGTCCTAGCGAAGTAAATCATAGGTATAGTTACTCCTTTGTATACGGATATAAGTTTGTTTGTTACGCTTTCACTACTTTTTAAAGTAATGCTGACTCAGAGATAACGTAAAAGTATACCGCGTCAATAAACCCGAGAACCTGGTGAAGGCAAATATCATGATGAAACCATAGCATGGTGGTAGGGCTTTTTCTAATGCCCGCCCGGCTAGCAACCACCCTCAAGTTGTATATCTGCCGCCTGTTACCTATACTTGTGTTCCAGCAGTTGAACTTAAAAGCCAGTCACATCAGTTGACATCAGATGAAATTGTGGCCATAACTTCAAGCCTACAAAGTCTAAGTTCAAGCGAATATATTAATTTTAAGTTGTTCCAGTAAAGGTATCAAAAAAGAAAACTTCTACATTGTCAAATTCTAAATTAAATCGAACGAAGACGCGGGCGAGAGCCAGTTCACGTATATCAGTGAAATAAATAACCATTCGCCGATAACTCGATATCGACTAACGTTTTAAGTAACCTACATTCTTGTAGTGCGTTATTTTTTTCTTATTTTCCGTGTCGATTTGTTTCTGTCTACTCTAGGCTTTTGTAAACATCGCCGGTAATGCGGGTAGAGATAACACTTATCTCCGGACTCGAGTGTGGTCTACTAAAAGCGTCTCTAAAAGGTTAGCTGGCGATGGTCATTCGGCCATCGGCGCCCGCCAATTTCGCTCCGGAGTAGAGTAGATTAGTTCTGTACGACTGCGCCTTGCGGTATATTGTTTACTTCTCATTGATAGTTAATAAAGTATAACTTCTAACGGGAGGATATTGAAATTCTGATCTGTCACCTTTTTGTGTGTCGCTCGTTCGGTTAAAGTCGGCTCGAAATTTACTAGTACTTTAAGTTGCGTACAATTATTACGTATAAAAGTTATCTACATTGGTTTCGGGTATTTTACGTGATGCACGCACAGACAAACTGATAAAATTCCGCAAAATACTGGGAAATGAGTTCTGTCGGTTATCCACTAACACACTGGCATTTTTTTTTTGTTTTTAAATATTTTACTAGTCTAATAACAACTTTTCTACAGATTTTGAGAGATTGTAACTTCGTAGATCTTCGAAGATACGTATGACGTAAATAAATATAAATAGATGAATGTATTTCGCAATGTAGTACATCGAACAGTAATCCGTTCTGCCAAGCGTGAATGCAGATGAGGGCAGCACCACGCGTTTACATAGCAAGATGGGTTGAATAAATGTCGCGAGCGCTAATGATTGTTTACCTGTGGTACAAACAACCATAACTGGCGATTTTTTAATAATTTTGTTTCATCCTGTCTATCCCTACGCCGCGACGAGCTTTTACAGCTTAAGCAGACTTTGTTACGAAAGATGCAAGAAACACAAGGGTACCAAAGTATCAAGATCTTGACTTGAGCTCTGCCCACGGCATAGAACTATCAATAATCGGGATTCTACTTCCGCTTGTTTATAACTTATACATACAAAAAGACGTATAAGAATAAGGAATAATAAAGAAATATCAGGTTGTTGTATAGAATGGTTGTGTTGTATGCAATACAACAACAGGATGGTAATATTATTCAAGTTCAATTTCTGTGATAACTAACAAGTTAGGCTTCGAGGTAATGTGTTTGGTTTAATTCCCATAACCATAGTAATCGAATTATAACAGGTAAAAGTCACGTATATTGTATAATTTCTATTGACAAAATGGCAGATCAACATCCTGACAAGTATTCGAGAATCGGTTATCTATACGTATATAAAAATGTATTAAAAGATAAATTGTACATTAATTTTCTTTAATTGGATTCTACTTTATCGATATAGAGGCCGAAAATGTGTTTCAAAGAATTTTATTTCTTTGTTGAATTGTCTGTACTGTTAAAAACGCATCACTTTAAAACTATTGGATAGATTTTAATGAAATTTGGTAGGGTGATAGCTAATATTAATAATACTTCTTATCCCATAAAACGATAGGGTTCCTGCCGGATAGGATGATAAAAGTTAAAAATTTGTAATAAACAAACCTCTGCACAGATTTTGTTACAAGTTTTTTGTTCACTATCTTGAAATATAAGCTATTTTTAAACTTTATACTGAACACATAAAAGTGTATATTTATATTCCTTCTACCATCATATATTTGTATTTTTCCACCAACACAGTTAAGTGTAAATAACAAACTCCAAAATTTGTTGATAGAATGTACATGAATTGTTAAATGCTAAAAAATACGTAATGTCTGCCGAATCTTTCAATATTTAAAAAATACCAGCCTCATGTAATTTTAGAATAAATAATTTGTCTATTAAATGTGATGTTCGTCTTAACTGAACTGCAATCTTTGGCAGTACGGTAGGGTTGCAAAACCAAATATTTTTAACTAGATTGTGGCTATTGACACAAAGTTGACACTATTTTATCCCATACAACAGAAGGGCTTTCCGGGAAAGAGGATAAAAGTTAGATACTGTAATAAACACGCTTCTTTACACATTGTAATAATGAGACCAAGCTTCAATACGTATATAAAATCTGTGATAGCAACAGGTATACCTATCATAAATAAAGCCATGGGCATAGAAATTTAAAAAAACTGAAAGAGCTGCTTTTGTCTTGGACCACGCAAGAGCAGGCGCGGGCCGCTAGAGCCGCCTTATGCCGTTTCCATGGCAACGTTTGTGAGCGAATGCCGACGCAAATAACTATCTATTACCGCAACGATTTCCCAACTAAACACATGACTCGGCTCCCGGAGTAGTGATTTGGTGTTGCCAGCAACATCTGCCGATGATGACAGGAGAAACAATGACGAAGAATTATAGTGAAGTGTGGCGAATAATGTTAAACGTTACTTGTTCTTACCAGAGAGAATAATAACTCTTCTGTTTTATTATTTCCAAGTCAGTCCTCTTCAGAAACTATTACGCCAATTTCGAGTTATAAGATTCGGACATTTTGGACTGACGACACCATCGTCAATAAAATGGCGACTCTCTTGTTGAAGCTTTTTGAAGCGATGATAGATCAGTGGTAGTGTGTACGACTTCGCGTCAAGGGACGTGAGTTCGAATCCAAGCAACTACAAGGAGCTCGAGCTTTCGGTGAAGGAAAACATCGTGAGGAAACCATAGCATGGTGGTAGGGCTTTTTGTAAGGCCCGCCTGGGTAGCTACCACCCTCAAGTTGTAAACCTACCGCCAAATACCAATAGGTGTGTTCCGGCAGCAGCACTTGAGGGCCAGTTTCTCCACAGGTTTAGCGCCGTATCGTCACTTAAGATCAGGTGAGATTATGGCCATAACGCTAAACCTTAAGTATAAAAAAAAAGCTCTCTTAGGAGATTTTGTGGCAACTAATATATCATGTTCCGAATGATTATTCATAATTCACTTCACTTAAGCTCTTCAGCTACACAACATCACGTAAATTGTAGCCTCTATTACACAATATAGGGCTAAATAACTTAGTATATGAATATAAAAATTAAAATCACAACATGAAAGATCAAGATCCCATCAAAAACTACAGAATAATAATTTGTGAAGATATGTATTGGTATAAACAGTTACCTCACCGTTGCACGGCACTGAATTTGTCAGTTCGTTTTTTTTTATTATTATTGTGGATTAGCGTTATGGCCATAATCTCACCTGATGTTAAGTGACGATACGGCCCAAGTTGGTAGACACGCTAAGCCTGTGGAGGAACTGGCTCTCAAGTGCTGCTGCCGGAACACACCTATTGGTATTTGGCGGCAGGTTTACAACTTGAGGGTGGTAGCTAGCCAGGCGGGCATTAGAAAAAGCCCTACCACCATGCTATGGTTTCCTCACGATGTTTTCCATCACCGCAAGCGCAAACCTGGTGGTTGGATTCGCACTTACGTACCTTGACGCAAAGTCGTACACAGTACCACAAAGCTGTTATCCCACACGAATGAAACGATTATTCTGTATTTGTGTTTAGAGATTTGCTTTAATTTTTTTAATTTTAAACGACCATTAGTGTATTCAATAATAAGGTTATGAAACAACTTGAAAATTAACTTGTCCTACCTTTACAAGAATTTCCTCAAACTTATAACAACAATTGCCATAGACTTTTGATCAGTAGGGGGGGGGGGGATCTGCTATACTGAATTAATTCAGTGACTATTTATTTTTTAATCTAAATATCAACTGCCTTACGACCCAGATTCCTTGAGCTTGGCGAGTATTTCCTTAGTATAAAGTCGCTTAAAATGAAACTCTAATATCTATTCAAGAAACAAGACGTTCTAATTATTTTCAGATTTATTTGCTATATTACTGTATACCACATTGGGTAAGCAGAGATGATAGTAATTATAAACGCCACCATATACAGTTGAATAGCTTATAAACATCGCTCGTATGGCAAAAATCGTTAGCCGTTTAAAGGCATGTACCGCGATAGTTTCAATACCTGTTTCCCTGTTCATAGCGTTCGTAAAGAAGAGGACAGCTTGTCCTTATGTTGGACACGAGTAAGCGAGGAACGGTAGGTTAATGTTTATTAATTTATACTTTTTATATAAAAATGACTTTAATAATTTTCCGACTTCAGCTAAGCGCGATAAACTAAAACCATTGTGACGGGTTTCTTATCATTATCATGGCGGTTGGGACTCTGATACTGATATTACGTTTACTGACCCCGGAACGCGACACAGTTCCTATATCATAATAATCAATTTATGCCTATTTTGGTAACTTTCCTAATATAACTTTCCTATTGATAGAAATGTAATGTTAAATAGCCAAAAGCCTTTCTCAATAATTTCCGTATCAAATACATAAAACAAACAAACAAATAAACAGAATTCTGTGATTTGTAATATTAATATAGATTTTAGTATGGCAATGATTCGTCGTTCTATACTGGAATGTGCTTCTAAAGCTGCAATAGCTGACCAGAGAAGAAACACGATCAGCATAAGTGAGTTCCGGAATTTGCTAGGAACTTACCTACCTGTGACTCGATCACTCGATACGGTTCGGTACGGTGATTCGATAGATCGCTAAGATCTAAATCGATAAGTTTCTAGCGGGACTCTCGACACAGTTGACATACTGTTCTTAACAACACATCGGTATTACCCGATGATAACAATCAAACACATTAACAGGAACGAACAAAATATAACTGTCGGATGCTATCGCCCGCGACTTATGTTCGCGCTGTAAATGGTTTAATAAGTTCCAACTGGAACGGTACAATTTGAGGGATATATGAGATTTGATAAGGAATTTAAACACCGTCTCGAGATCATAATTAATGGATGTGTGTTTTATGAAAACTTATGATTTTATTACAACGTTCAGATTCTATGAGAGAGAAATACATTTGAGTTAAATTGTACTTGGCAGTTACACCGGTGTATGTTCACAGTAAACAAAATCGGCGACAAATAATCTTATATTGTTATATTGTAGTGTGATTGTAGTCTGGCGTGTATTACTTCTTTACATACTATAATTGCATTACTTTCTAAGACCGATGTGGAATATGTATTTTATTCTTGTTTTGTGTAATAGCGGGCAAACGAGCAAGCGTGTCATCTGAGGGTAAGTGATCACGGCCGCCCATGATGCCCAAAACACCAGCGGAAGTACAGGTGCGTTGCCGGCCGTTAATGGAAGGACTATAGTATGGACCATGTATTCCAAGTCTCCAAACCTTAAAAAGTTATTTCAATTAGCCCACCCTTAGTTATACAAAGATAGTATAAATCGGTAATATATATAAGAATTTCGGGTTCGGTTCCTGGGTAAGTATAGAGTTTTAACATACAGCCATCAATTTAAAAATATATACTTAGGAGCCCTATATCGAAGCTAAATACAATTAGATTATAATTTTTCGCTCCTGGCAGACGTTCTCCTGTCTTTGCAGTAACCACGTATTGAGTTTAGGGACAACATTAAATCCGTCTTCATGTATAGTTATCATTGGACTAGTAACCATTTATTATATACTTTACAAGTTTATCGGTATGACTACAATCTCACATGATATTAAGTGCCCTTGTAGCCCAAGATAGGGAAAACGCTAAGCCAGATGGAGGGACTGGTTCACAAGTGCAACTGCCGGAACACACCTATTGGTATTTTCAACTTGTGGGTGGTAGTTATCCAGGCGGGCATTAGAGAAAGCCTTAACACCATGCCATGATTTCATCACAATGTTTTCCTTCACCGAAAGCTCGTTGCTACGGAGCGTTTGTAAACAGTACCAACTGAGCTATCATCAAATCAAAAAATCTTTATTCAATTTAGGCCCTAAGAAGGCGCTTATGAACGTCAAAAATTACTACCGATTCGGAAAGTAACGCAGTCATCGAGAAGAACCGGCGAGAAACTCGATCTGCATCTTTTTTTTTAAGTCTTATTCTTATGCTTATAATCAATAATTTAATGTGTTACAGTAGTTATTAACGGATGTGCAGAGAGGGGCGTCAATTCCAGACATCACGATCGCTCACATATTGATCCACCCTATAATAGCCTTTTGACATCAAAACCCGTTAGATATGGTTCTTGAACCTACTGTCCGACAATTCAGTAACGTGCTTTGGGGCTTTATTATCAAACCTGACACTATTACCTAAGAAACTGTTACTTGTCTAATTCAGTCTAAAATAGTACCTAAAAGTCGCTTCTAAATTTACCAATTTAGAGTTATCACCGACATTTTAGTAGGTTTGTCGCTCATCGATTGGCATCAAATGTACCTAATTTGGATTTATTTTCTAACTTTGTATGACATATGCCTGTAATAAATGAACAATTTTCTATCTGTTGACACAATTTTTTAACCCTTTTGGAACGAGATGAAGAGATAACTACTGACCGATTTCGAAACGTAAACAACAATATGTGAATAGTGGTCACATGCATTTGAAAGCTGTTCGTCTCACGAGTGTCCGGTTGCGGTGTATTTGTGAGCAAGTGGGTGACCGCTGGCCACTGAAGCTTAAGAGAACATGACCACGTACACCTATTATAGCGATTTAGATTTAAAGCATGTAATTAGGTGAATTTGCTTGCGGTGAAATTTTTGAAGCGATGATAGCGCAGTGGTACTGTATATGACTTTGCGTGAATCGAATCCAACCACTTACAATGAGTTTGAGCTTTCGGTGATGGAAAACATCGTGAGGAAGCCATAGCATGGTGGTAGGGCTTTTTCTGTTGCTCGCCTGGCTAGCTATCACTCTCAAGTTGAAAATCTGCCGCCAAATACCAATAGTTGTGTTCCGGCAGTTGCACTTGAGAGCCAGTTTCTCCGCAGGTTTAGCGTGTATACCAACTTGGGGCGTATCGTTACTTAAGATCAGGTGAGATTATGGCGATAACGCTAAGCGCTAACTATAAAAAAAGTAGGTTTAGCGATTGACGGACTACTTTTGATTTGGTGAAGGAAAAAATCCCTTCATGGATTTCCCGGACAAATGCACCAGCCGAGCTTAGGCCAGAGAGAAATCCATACTAATATTTAAAATGCGAAAGTGAGTTTGTTTTTACGCATTCACGCCTTAACCGCTGCATTGATTATGAAAATTTTCATATAAAGGCAGGTGGAAACCTAGAGAGGCTAGATACCAAAGTCATCTTTTAAACTTAGTCTAGTTACCATAATATGATATGATATTAAGTGACGATGTGGTTTGAAACGGTGGACATGCTGAAGTACAGGGACTGGCTCTCAAGTAGCACCACCGGAACATATCTATAGGTATTTACCGATAAATGTTTGACTCGAGGGCGCCAGTTAGGCAAACGGTCATAAGAAACAGCTGATTACTACCTTTTGGTTAAAGAAAAAGCGTAAGTAAAGGTTCCTGGGGATGTGCAGGTCTCATTACCTGCAGTGAAACCGCTTAAGGGTTGCACGATTGTTCGTTGTAGTTGAATGAAAAAATCGAACAATTTCTCTAAAGTATTTTTATAAATATTTTCGTAGGTAATATATCCTCACTACTTAACCATGTATCGTGTTAAGTGTGTGCCACTTCTAGGAGGACCTCGGGCTGTCACGAAACCAAAATAATGTTAAATACGATTGTGCAGCGCTTGCGTGTTGTGGTTGCGGGCAGACACGGCGCATTGTTTCTAATAATTATTACATTGCAAATATTTTACAACTTATTTCGAGTCCGCCTGGAGCCCGAGGTCGTTCAGAATAAATGTACGCAATATACAACATTTTTTTCGCAAAGTTTTTAATATATAAAATATGTATTTATAATATATGTATGTACATGCAATCTCCAAATAGTAGAACTCAAGTCTGCTGGCTCAATGGTGTGTACAGACACTGCATCGAAGGCCGTGAGTTAGAATCTCCGCAATGAACCTGAGCTTTCGGAGTAGGAAAACACTGTGATGAAACCACAGCTTGGTTGTAGGACATTTTTCATCTACCACCTTCAAGTTGACAGACTATTCCCAAATATATAAAAGTGTACTAGGGTTAACGTGTCACTTCACGTCGTCACTTAACATCAAGTGAGAGTGTGGACAAGCGATAAACCTATCTTCAGAAATATAAATTTCATGTCACTTTGTTTGTCCGCAATGAACTCCTGAACTACTAAACCAATTTTAATCAAATTTTGCACACTCTATGCAATGTGATGCAACTTAAGAGATAGGATACTTTTCGCTGCAGTCGATGTGATTGACTACTCGAAAATTGCAGCACAAGGTCTGCTAGGTCATCTAGTAAACTAAAAAAAAGATTCCAACTGCTGTATTATAACTGAGGATTACATTGCATTAACTTCCGGCACTGATATTTTAGAACCATATTGATTACATCTGTATTACTTTTTATAAAAAGGAAGAGTTTGTTTGTTTGGACGCGCTAATCTTAGGAGCTAACAGTCGGAATAAAATAAAATATTTCTGTAGCCTTTAAGTTATTTTAAATGACCCTACCACCAATAGGAGTAAAGCTGTATCGAAAAAAGTCACCACAGCGGGCGCACACGAAGTCCAGGGCACAACTAGTAATACAACATAACCGTAGATTAATTTAGTAATAATTGTTGGCAACCCTAGCGGTAATAAGTTTCGCGCGCCAACGGTCTCAATCGGTACGAGCGAATGAATGAATGAATGGAACACAATTTCGAAATAATCGTTCCGATCGCAACGGACCGATCGATTGCGTAAGTACCGTCACGTCGCGCGTCGAGACGGATCCGGTGAATACGGTTGATATATATTTTTTTTCCTTTTAGTTTCTTTTTTAGCTACAGATAAATAAAACCGGTTACGGTACACGAGAAAAAAGTCTACTTTTAATTTAATAAATAATTTCCTACTGTTGAATTGTGAAGTTTTTGAATAATCGATTTAACTAGTACGAGTACACAGAAGCTGATAACTATAGATCATGCATTTGCATAGGAATCTTCCTAGGTTAACCAATAGCAGAAATGACTGAGGGTTTGCAGATTACGTTCTATATGTTTCGTTGTTCTTTTTATAAAAGTCTTTACTATTGAAAACCATATTTCTTTACGAGAATACAATACGTTACAATACCTACGTCAAATAATAATCATTTTCGAAGAGTATGAAATATACAGGGTTGATTCAGAGTTTTATTGTATGTATAAACTAGATCACCTATTCTTTAAGGTTCTGCTGTTAACCCTTGTGGCTTTCACAGCTTTACCGAGCTTCGAGAGCGAGTACTTAGCTCGAGGCAACGAGCCATTAAGTGACCGCTCCTCGATTTTGGCCTTTGCCGGAAATAGCGCGCTGCAAGACCAGAGCCCGCAAAATTAAAGGGCGCTGTGGCGGCCATTTTTTTTTACTATAATTTGTATGGTAAATTTTACAAACAAAGAGAAAATTTCACATATTAATCCCTTCTTCGATAAAAAATTATAACAGTCATGTAATATATTTGTATATTGACAGTATATTAATATTGTGGTATAAATTATATAAGTATTACATGGTGGAAGGGTTTTTCTAATGCCCGCCTGGGTAGCTACCACCCTCAAGTTGTAAACCTGCCGCCAAATACCAATAGGTGTGTTCCGGCAGCAGCACTTGAGAGCCAGTTTCTCCACAGGTTTAGCGTTTCTACCAACTTGGGCCGTATCGTCACTTATGATCAGGTGAGATTATGGCCATAAAGCTAAAACCTTAAGTATAAAAAAAAAAATCCGAGGGACGGCAATTTGTCTTCTTGTACTGAGCCCAGTTACGGTGATCTAAATCTACAGCGGTCGCTGGCAAGACTCTTCGGGTGATAAGAACGTGATACTACACTGTAAAAAGCATCAACGGCGACACTTCAATCTCCCATATTGCTAAAAACCAGGGAGAGTTTTTATACTTATTCTAATCTCTGACGGGAGATTCGACTACCTAGCAGATATAATACTGCCTTTTCTGGATTACAGCGCAACCTACCATGTTTAACTATAGTATAAAATATTCAGATTACGCCACTTTCATGATTACCTTTTTGAGTTTTCTATCCATATCTATAGGTATAATAAGTATGTAAGTGTAGTATGTCTGTACTTTTAAGTTTAATGGGGAAAAAACAATAGCATGTGACGAAGAATAAGTAATAAAGTATATTTACGTTATTTTAAGAAATGTCCCTACGACTGTCTGTTTGTTTGTGCACGCATTACTGCTAAAGTATAACGTTTATGATAAAACGTCACTAAGGAAATCGTAAAGCGAATCCTCGAGTTACATTTGGGCATTTTGAAATTGCATGACCGTGCGAGGTTAAATAATTTTATTTTCACGCGAACTAAGTCGCAGGCACAACTGGTATTATATAAAAATAATAATTTTCTCATATATATATATATATATATATACATATATAGACTTTATAGTCTGACAAATCTCATACGGCATACCGTGACGACCATTAAAACTGTGCTTCGTTTTAAAAGCGTTTTTGTTTCGTTTAAAATAGTAAACAGTTCCGTGGAAAGTAGGGTAAAAGCGGCAATAGTTGACAGTGTCGTAATTTTTCTTTCGTTAATTATCACGTTTCACGTTCCGAATGTCACAAATGGCGGCCGAACCGGGAGTGGGTTATGCGATTACGTCACACTCCCGCGGTTCAAGTTATCGAGAACCGATTCGGCGCACCTCTTTTAGTTTACGACACGATATTACGGAATTATATTAAAAAGTTCATACATAACGTGACGTATATTATAGATCTTTATTAAACGGGTGGCAATGTTATTTGAATGTTGCGTTTGTCGATTTTCCTCGTAATGTCTATAAATCTTTGTGATGTCTTAATGTTGATTGAGATTATTCGATTTATTGCTAGGTATTTATGATAAACGGTCATGAAAGTTCAAGCCATTTCAATAATTTAAATCTTGTTCAGTTATGTAAGACAAATTAATGTTCTAAATATAAACTACTCTGTGACTGTTTGGATAATTTTCACTTGTATATCGCTGAATCAATTTCGATTAATTTTACTACAGAAATAGACTAGACCTTACTACACGTAAACTACATTGGGTAAAAAAAAATATAGAAGGGATGAAATATGGTATAAAAATTTGCACGGAGAACTCATCATTTCTCTTATTGGGTATATGAAAAATTTCTATTTCCCGTTTTTCAAAATTTTATCCCGCAAATTATGTTATGAAAACATATATAATTTTGTTGCTAAAAGTGTTTTTTTTTTAGTTTAAGATGTCGTGCAGTGTAATTAATGTATACCTAATTGATTATTGGGTAAAGTAAATACGGAAGCGCAGGTGAGCCGATGTGGGTAAACTAACTAAAGTGTACAAGCGCATCGCTTACCCAACACGGCCGCATTCCTGCATCGACCGCCAGACGCGCCACACGTGTCTGCTCATTGAGCAATGTAAATACCCATGCCTCTGTAATTGTGTTTCAGTGAATGTCGATTGCACAATATTTATTATAGGAAATTGATTTCTTATTTGTTAATCTAGTGTTCAAACTGAATTCGATTTCCATGGTCATTAAAATAAAACTATGATCTAATAGAAACAAATTTATTTATATATCTTTTTTTTGGACAAATATATTTCTGCAGGGTCAGCTCTATTTTTTATCGTTTATATATTTATATCATAAATACAGATTTTTTTTTTGTTTATCGCAGCGATGCATTTTGATTTGGATTGCCTTTGAAACTAGGTCGTTAACGTCAATTGCTCAGAAACAAGCTGTAACGGCTGTGACGAAATAATGTATTTTAACAAATTACTGGACATTTTTACTTTCTAGAAATATAAATACTTCTCAAACGTTATGAATGTTTCCACACAGTACGAGAAAACAGTAGCCCAGTGGCTGGGTTAATCAAGATAATAATGTGATTATCAAAGACTTCGTAACAATAGCTAACAATGCAACAACGTTAATTGCTTAACAATTACGAAAATGATTTGTTACTATGATAATATCGTTTAAACCTTTGCACAAAGGTGTGCACCATGCAAAACTGATAGATAATTACTAACAATAGTTCTTTGCTACGTGATCGTTAAGATATACCCTCGAGACGTGTATAAGGTTCAGCATAAAACGGCGTACGTTTTGAATTTCCTTTCTGTGCCTGACAAGACTTTAATTTTCGAAGCGATGATCGGTCGATATATTCAATGGATATGACGTGATGTCTGCGAGTTCCGATTCCTGCAATGAGGACTAAGCTTTCATAAAAACGTGATAAAACCATAACACGGTGGTAGGGCTTCTTCTAATGCCCACTTAGATAGACACTCATGTAAAGATGAATATCTGACGCCAAATACCTATATCACATTATATGCTCTCCTAACATTAGGTGAGATAGTAGCCATAACGATACACCTATAAAATTATTAAAAAACTACTTGATATATTGCTTTAAAATTTCACAGCGCATTTATTACGAAACGTAGACCCTTACCACGAATAGATATTACAATTACGTGCGCTTAACAAGAATCTCTCTCAAATGGAACACAGCCACAGTTGTTTGGTCACTAATATGTAACTTGAGATAGCTATTATAACGTAACATTCAGTAGGTAAAGTTATAAGTCGACGCATGTCGTATTTATCTGTCACAGATTGCTATAATTTGCGCAAATGATGATTTGCATCAATATAAAATTTTATAATAAAATATAATTAACATTAGTGTAATTGCAAACAAAATACATAAGCATGAAGTTAAGGTTTAGCATTATGGCCCTAATTTCACCTGATCTTAAGTGAGTATACGGCCCAAGTAGGCGCACGCGCTAAACCTGTAGAGGGACTGTCTCTCAAGTGCAACTGCCGGAACACACCTATTGGTATTCGGCGGCAGATTTTCAGCTTGAGAGTGGTAGCTACCCAGGCGGGCATTAGAAACAGCCCTACCACCATGCTTCCTCACAACGTTTTCCTTCATCGAAAGTTTAAGCTCATTGTAGGTGGATTTGAACTCACGTCCATTGACGCACGTACACACTGCCATTGAGCTATCATCGCTTCAATTTGCCTGATGGTAGAAATTGCTTTCATTGATTTATTACCGATTGCGACCTTGGTCCCAAGGTTGTCGAAGGATTAAAAGATTTACAGACCTCACCTAACATTTTTGCATATTTCAAACTGTGTATTGAACGTCAACTTTAACAGAATAAGTGTTGCAAATAAAGCCAAGTCACTCGCTGTATTCGTGATACGAACTTGTAGGGTGTCCGAATGTGACCAGTTTTTGTTACCTCATAACGGGACGAATGTTTGCAAGCTAATAATATGTTAACGTACTCGATGAATTAGTATCAAATATGCGTTTTGCTGTAATGAAGGTGGAAAGTTAAGTTTATCGTAATTTCATTGTTGCAACGAACGAGAATTTGATATCGCGTAAAGATTCTAAAGTCCGTAGTTACGAAGTGTCTGTTAGTACAAATACGAAACCTTTGTGTTTGTTAGAGACAAAGGAACTGTCCTATAAGAAAGGCAAAAGTGTGGTGGCATTAGATATTCTCTAATCCAATATCACGTATGGCTTCTTAACCTGTGACGTAAACCAGTTAATGTGACTCATATTCGCACAATTTTATATAATTAGAGTAGCAATATAGTGGTAGGACTTATTCTAATGCCCGTCTGGCTAGCAACCACCCTCAATTGAAAATCTGCCGCCAAATACCGATAGGTGTCTTCCGGCAGTTGCACTTGAGAGCCAGTTCCTTTACAGGTTTAACTTATCCACCAACTTGGGCCGTATCATCGATCAGGTGAGATTATGGCCATAACGCTAAACCTTAACTATAAATATATATATATATATATATATATATATATATATATATATATATATATATATATATATATATATATATATATATATATATATATTCGCTTTCCATCTCCTCATGATTTTATCTCTTAATAGTAGATATATTCAAATAAGCATACAATCCAGAATGAGTCCAACTGCTTTTTTATGTGTTAGCAACATTGAATATTCGCCCGTAAGCCTAGCCACGTATCTTAATAATTTCAATACTAGAGCTACTATCCTGGTATTGGCATTGTTTTAAACTGATACTGGCAAACACTTCCGTAACGGGGAAACAAAAAAAAAAAAGGACATCTATAAAACATACAGTGCTCTGTAAAACACTTATGTAGTCAAGAGCTGAAAAATGAAAACAAAATGGATTTCTCTTCGATGTTTCTCAACAGATAGAATACTTTGGGTGGTATATTGAGGTTTACACGTAGCTAAAACGAAATAATTAAAGCTTAATTTAAATGTAATCTTATTGTCTTTGTTACTCGATTCTACTGCGATCACAGCATGCGCATTCGAAAACCCCGTAACAGTGAATTGTTGAATTCATCTAAGTTATTCATGTTATAGGTAATGTCAGGACATTGACAGCGAACAATATAAATCATGGTGTAGTCGAATGACGCTGATTGACATTCAAATGGGGAACGGAGTGAAGACAAATAAGTACCGACGAGAGTGAAAAAAAAAATACAAGTTATCAGCGTGTAATAATAGGTATTTGTTACGCGCTAATCAACTGTAGATAGGGTTGTCGACTTTTGAAATTTAAGCAATTTCAAATTTCTGAAAAACACAGAAAAAAAAGGAATATCGTTATAAATCTTCTGTATGTCCTTCAAAGGGGTCGTGAAGGGTTATGTAAGACGGTCCGTATGATAGCGGTCACTGGCATGGAATTTTTGATTGATTGTCAGTCGCCGCTCATTTGAAGTGTACTGTACTTAACAATGACTGAAGCGATGATAGCACAGTTAGTAGCGTGCACTAACGCCGTTTCAAGTGACGTTAGTTCGAATCCACCTATAATGAGCGCAAGGTTTCGGTGAACGAAAACATCGTGATGAAACCGTAGCATGGCGTTGGGGCTTTTTCTAATGCCCACCTGACTATCTACCAGCTTCAAGTTGAAATATACCAAATACCAATAGGTATGTTCCGGCAGTTCCACTTGAGAGCCAGTCCTTCCACAGGTTTAGCGTTTAGCGTGCGCGTAGGAACGCCCTAACCCGGAAACTTTGCAAAACCTGTCTCTGGATTATGCCTATAAAGGGATTCTAGTCTCTTTATGAGTTTGTTTTAGTGCTTATTGTAATCGATTCGTCTTAGTATCATATGAAGTCGCTTCCGCTGTCTGTTCGCTTATATCTTTGAAACTATTCAACGGATTTTAATGCAGTTTTCATCAATAGATAGAGTGATTCATGAGAAAAGTTTATACGTATAATACATACATATAATAATAGTACAGGAAAGCCGAATAATTTAAAGATTTGTAATGTGATACGAAGTTTACTAGGTCAACTACATACCCCTCTCTAAACTTGACCGGTATTTTGCGAAATAAAATGTTAAGGGGAAACGAATAAAGGAAAAATAGGGAGCAGATCGAACACAAAAAGAAATCACGGGCAGAGCGTTCTCCAAAAAAGAATGACTATCGCACAATGCAAATATATTAAAGATACCTCTTATTATAACTATACTCAGCATCCCGGTAATCTGCTTAAGAAGGCTTTGGCTTCATTTCATACTCAATCGTACTGCCCCGATCTAATATTTAGATTTAAATACATTTAGATTCAAATCCGCGGCTTCCGTCAACAAAGTCAGCGCTCGTTTCAGCCTGCTCTTAATATCAATGACCTAGAAATGTATATACAATTAGATTAATTTTACTGGTAATAAGTTCCTTCAACCTGGAAGCAGTCGGATTTATGTATTCAATTTCTGTAACTGAAAGAAATCTATATTCTTCTACTTAATAATATTATAAACGCAAAAATGAGTTTGTCTGTTTGTTACGCTTTGAATTCAATTTCAATTATGATACATCTTGGTATAGAGACACAACCAAAATGGCGGTGTGTATCATATTAATAAATAATATTAATTAAATTCCAGGTGCCATTGAAGGCTGCGCCCACGGCGTGTCCGCTGTGAGGTTTCTTCCGTGTTTTCCATCAGCTCTCGTATTAATTCATGAATGGTTTGCATATGCATGGCTCTAGTTTGACGGGTCCTTCGTATGTTTTTGTTAAGGTAACCACGTTACTTAGAGATATATGAGGAACTAACTTGAAAAAGCGAAATCTATATATAAATTGGTATAAACAAAACATTTCAATACGTTTATATTCTTAGCAATTATTGTGGATTAGCATTATGGCCATAATCTCACCTGATCTTAAGTAACGATACGGCCCGAATTGGTATACACGCTAATCCTGTGCAGGAACTGGCTCTCAAGTGTAACTGCCGGAACACACCTATTGGTATTTGGTGGCAGGTTTACAACCTGAGGGTGGTAGCTACTCAGGCGGGCATTAGAAATAGCTCTACCATCATGCTATAGTTTCCTCACAATGTTTTTCTTCACCGAAAGCTCAAGCTCATTGTAGGTGGTTGGATTCGAACTCACGCCCTTTAACGTAAAGTCTTACACACTACCACTGAGCTATCATCGCTTCAATCAACGAGCTTTATTGCTATGAGTAAAAAATATTGTATACAGTTTTCTTTTGTATTTATATGTAGGTGTATAAAAAATCGTTTAGTGCTCTTTACGCAAGTAGGCTGTTATTAATATAGAAAGTCATTGAACAAAAAAAAATAAGATAAATGTATGCGTGAAAATCGCCATCTTACGCGTAAATATACAAACAAGTCTGTAGACATTTGTTGTTTTGACGCCAATTAAAAAAGTACGTCGTAACTTTGCCGAGCTAGTAAAAAAAATGTACACAATAATGATTTCTTATGTTTACGCGAATATTATTCATTGAAATAAAACTAATTTAAACGGATTTTATCGCGGTTATTTATTGATTTTGATCCCGACGTTTCGAAAGCTTTTCAGCCTTCGTGGTCACGGGGCGGACTGAGGTGTAGGTTGTCCAGATAAGTTCATGTAACTGTGTCTACCCAATACTTTAATAAACCATGGTTATCATACTTGGAAATTAAGGTAGGCGTCCACAACATTTGTCTTAAGCGCGCGTGTAGGACAAGTCATTACGCATAGGTGCCGTACAACTATTAATTTAATATTCTAATAATTATTTAATAGTCATCTGATTCATTTCGATAACGGAATGAAACTAGATTGAATTAATTTAGAACTTTTTAAAATTTCAATGTCAACTCGTTGGAAAGCGGTTTTATTATTGACTACCTATGCTTGCGACTTTGTTCGCGTGGTAATTAACAGTAATATTTCTATTCCGTGCAAAGTTTTCTTTATAGAATAGGTGACAAACGAGCGAGCGTGTCACCTGATGGTAAATGATCACCACCGCCTATGGACACCCACAACACCGTGAGAATCGCAGGTGCGTTTCCTGCCTTTATTATAGAGACTGGCTCTCAAGTGCAACTGCCGGAACACACCTATCGGTATTTGGCGGCAGATTTTCAACTTGAGGCTGATTGCTAGCCAGGCGAGCATTAGAGAAAGCCCTACCACCAGGCAAAGTACTGTTTTTATTTTTTTTATATATACTTAAGGTTTAGCGTTAGGGCCATAATCTCACCTGATCTTAAGTGACGATACGGCCCAAGTTGGTTGACACGCTAAACCTGTGGAGGAACTGGCTCTCAAGTGCTGCTGCCGGAACACACCTATTGGTATTTGGCGGCAGGTTTACAACTTGAGGGTGGTAGCTAGCCAGGCGGGCATTAGAAAAAGCCCTACCACCATGCTATGGTTTCCTCACGATGTTTTCCTTCACCGAAAGCTCAAGCTCATTGTAGGTGCTTGGATTCGAATCCACGTCCCTTGACGCGAAGTCGTGCACACTACCACTGAGCTATCATCGCTTCAAAACTAACTTTGTCGTAAAAAAAAAACAATATTATTTTAGTCTATAAGAAAAATAAAAACTTTCTTGTATAATCCAAAGAAAATTGACAAGCCGATGATGTTCTGTTAACGAAGCCGCCCGACATCATAAAGCTGTGGCATCACGTCGCCACGAAACCGCTTAACTTACATGTCCTGTAAGTTCAATCATTGAAGATGTATTTAAATAAATATAATACTCGTCCAAAGTAATTATGATAAACAGGTTTTACTTGTAAAAGTTTATTACAAGGTGGATCCGTTATAAGAAAACATTTATGTATTTTATATATAATTATTTCGATATAAAACGTCATCCAACAAAATATTTATATATCTACAATAATACTTATCTCTGCTAATATTATAAATGTGAACGTAAGTTTGTTTGTTACACTTTCACTCGAAAACTATAAAACCGATCATCATGAAACTTTGTACACATATTCTTGGAGGTGTTACAAGTAACATAGGATACTTTTTATTGAAAAATAAAACATATATATTTTTACGAAAGAATAAAAAAACTTATTTAATGGCTTCAATGCGAGCGAAGCCGCATTTAAAAGGTAGTTAATGTTATAAATGCAAATATGAGTTTGTTTGTTACGCTTTCACGCCTAAACCGCTGAATCGATTATGATGAATTTTGCTATAGAGATAGATGTAAACCTGGAGATGGTGATACGCTACTTTTTCTCCTAAAAAACTTACTGAAAATGGGGTAAACTTTGCCAACAACTTTTTATTGAATCATCGGATCTGTTCGACAAAATCAATATTAAGGCGAGCGAAGCTGCAGGTAAAACTGGCTGAATGGATTTTGATAAACTTCGACACACAGATGGCTTATTAGCCGGCCGTTTTCCCCGCAGATATTATTGGGTCTTTCTTTAGACCTATTTCTAGATTATTTTTTTTTAGTTAGAAACGGGCCTCTAACATAATCAGAGATGATGACACTGAGTTTTTTATTATTTCATCTCGTTTTAATTTTATAGTTTAATTGTTCAATATTATTTCTGTCTATTTTGTTTATTGGACAGCTTTAATCATTCATTATTATATACTCGATTTGTCATTCTTCACTTTATTTCGTTTAATTTTTTTTTTATTTTTTTTAATTTTAATTTTAAATTTTAATTCTAGTATTAACACGGACAAAGTCGTATGTATTAGAAATAAAAAAAAACAGTTTAATTGATTTTTTATTACCTACCGCCAATCTTTACTATTAGAAATGTAAAAACAAGTTTCTCATTTATGACCTCTATATACGTATATCTGATATCATGGGTTAACAACATATAGAATATTTTTTATCCCATAAAACCAAAGAGTTTGCGTAGATTAAAATCTAAAACATGATACTTAGTAAATTAACTTTTACGTGTGTAATATACGACAACATGATTGAGTTTCAATATGTATAGAAAAAGTAAGGTTCAGTTACAGTTAGCGTAATATTATCACGTCTATAAATGTTGCAAAGTAGATCATAGTTATAAGAAACAAAGCCCCCAAATCCATGCGAAATGAAGTTGCGAGCATAATTAGTTAATAAATAAAGAGTTTTAACAAATGTTACAGTCTACCCGAGTACAGTCGGTTATAATAATTATGCTTTCTCTGATGTACACAATAATAAATTCTTGTTTCATAAACTACAAACGAAACGTCAATACGACAGGCTCAGTTAAAAAAAAAAAGTCACTACGACCGACGCGATCGTTAATCGATCGACTTTCGTTAGAGAAATATACGTTTACGACTTCCCTACTATTTTAAGTCGCGCGACTGGAATTGCAAATATTCAGGTCCGTTCACACGGAACGATGCGCGAATGAATCTATGCGTTACCCGTATGCATTGTCAGTTGAATGGATAAACTATGGGCTTTTCTCGACTGAATCTAGGTCCGATTGAGGCGTTTGTAGGATGGTAGGTGACGATGATTATGTTCGTTTTGATCACGACCTCATAAGCCAGTTTTATCGACACGTCTAGGGCGATGTTCCACTTGCTTGGGAACGTTACGATTATTAGCTCAATCGGAATGGTGTATGGTCACCCTTGCAGTCGGTTCGCGTGAGTTTACGTAAATACAAAAGAAGGAAGAAATAAATAAATTGTTTATCTCAACCGTTGTATATATATCATATATTAGTGTATTATAAATGATGTCACCGAGTCTGATACATCTTATGTGTATATTATTATAGATCACACAAATTATATACATATAGAGGTCGGTGATATATATTTAAATTATTAGGTATACGTACACATGTACATGTTAAAGGGAAAGATCTATAAAAAAAAAATGTTAGATTAATATTTCTGTATATGGTAGAGCAATTACGCTATCACCAATAGGAGCAAAGCAGTATTGAAAGAAGTTACAAAACAGGGCAAAAATGATCAAATATTTTTTAGTTTAGATACAGTTAGCATCATATATACAGTAACACGGTGAAAAAGTTAACATCGCTAAATCTCAGCCGGAGTTGCCATGCGGTATTATTCATGTAAATTTATTCACCTGCCTGTCACCACAGTCCACATACGAGAGACATATTAAAATTCATGAGGTAAATCGCATAAGCAATTATCGTTATATTCATACGGGGTCTGTCTGTCCGCTCGTTTATAATTCAATTTATACCGGCTTCTTACATTTCAATAAAACTTACGTACGCACCGAATTTTCGAATTCTCCGGACTGAAAACTCATATACATTCGAGGTTAATTTAATTAATAATACGATTTAAGTTACTGCATATTTTTAAATTATCACCGGAGTGTACTTATTGCGATATGGAATCAAAAAATATGTATTTTGAATGTTTGTTTTTTTGTATACCTGTATGACCTTTAGTGGGAAATTATTGGACAGATTTTGATAACACTTGACTCGGTAAAACGTCATATTATGGAACAATACACATTATACTCTTTATCCCATAATATGAAACCGTTCCTCGGAGACAGGGCATAAAATTTAAAATGTTGTACAAATGTAGCTTACCTCCAAAACGGTTGGTTGGTTTTTTGAATATATGAATGTGTCTGTGTATGCTCACGAATTTGTGTGTATTTATTTTTCTTTTACGTGATATGTTTGCGATTTATTTTCATCTAGCAATTTTTTTTTCGACTTGACATACGCCGTTAACCTTAAAGGCTTTTACAGCTTTACCAAACTTTTTGGGGTGAATGCTAAGGGCACTCAACTCCGAATCTAGCAAATATTTAATCTATGCTCTATATATAGATAAAGTTTAAAAAATAATTAAAGTAGCTTAAATTATATTTCATTTTCAAATTAAAATTTATATCGTGAAAGTGTGTTAATATAACTGATATCAATTCTAATTGTCGCACAAGGTAAACCACGGGATAATGTGACTTATGAATATTTATGAATGTCGCGACGCAAGGTGACAGATTTGTCACTGCGTCATCTCATACGAATTCCACTCGGACTCATCCGCCATTTTTCATTTAAGACCGGCAACCCAATATGGCGCCGATCTGTTTTTTGCCCAGTATTCTTAATAAATTGAGTGTTTATAAGAAATCATAACTGTAAGGTGACACTGAATTGTTTTTCTCTCTGTTATTAATAAATCCGCCGTGGGTTTGCGAGTTTGTACTGTTGATGAATTTATTTCTGTAATCGAGAAGGAAATGATGTTTATTCCAACATAGCGGTTAAAACGAAACGTTTTGTAACATTATTTTATAAAGTTTTTGTGTTGGATGATTGAAAGGATGGTAAAATATGACTATCATAGAGCATTTATAATATTAAAGTACAATACGCTTTCCGGGATCAACCGATGCATATCTAGTATTCAAGTGGGGTGGTAGGACCTAAACCCGCTCCTAAGTACGTATTAAGCAGAAGCAAAGAGATAGCATATATCGCTATATATTTGCTCAAAATGACAAATTCGTATCACATATGGACCATAGTGTTACAAAAATTAACTAATTTTGTCAGTTGATTCTATCTCTTTGCTCTTGCTAAATAGGTACGTAATCGGTATTATCTTGAGTAGGCAATAAACGCGTCAAGTGTATTTTTTTGAAACCTTAACTATTTTTTTATTGTTGAATTGCTTCATGCTATGGTTTCCTAACGATGTTTTCCTTCACCGAAAGCACAAGCTCACTGTAAGTGGTTGGATTTGAGCCTACGTCTCTTGACGCAAAATCGTACACAATACCACTGAGCTATCATCGCATGTCGGAATTAGCCATAGTAAAACGCGCTATCAAGAGATCATCAGGTTTAGGTTATTTTGGCCATTTTGATTTGAGAAATGAACGAAGGAACGAACGATCTGAGTAACAGAAAAATGAATGTTACATAGTTGAATGAATGAATCTTGTATTGTAAATTTTACAGTGGCCGAGAATAATTCCCGAAGGCGATAAATCAATTTTTAAATAACAAGAAATAAGATGAAAAATAAATTATAGTGTTAACAGCAGAATAGTCAAAAAACTAAATAGAATACGTAATTAATTAACTAAAGCTGATAAGATCAATTCGAGCAACTTACAGTTCTATTAATTCAACGAATACATTACAGAGACGCCCACTAAATAATGATATTATTAAGTATGAGGGCGATTAGTTGCGCTACTTATCATCATATCGGATACGACAATTGAACGCATAGTACTTATAGATGTATGTCAATCCATAGACCGCAGCTAAATATCGCACAAAGGAAAAGCGTCCGTAATGTGACTTTCTAAGCGAGATAGTTTGTGGACGATCCCGACACGCAGGCACTCACCGCAGCGAAATATCCGGTAACGAGTCAATTACCGGTAGCGTAGCGAGGCCTCGTACGATATCAACGCAACCCCCATATGGTATACGGACAGGTTTAAATTTGTATATGTTGCGGTTATGTTCGAAAATGTGAATTTCAGGAACGTTACTGATTTTTTATACGAAACATCGATTGGCACAGCTTGGCAGCCAAATCGGCCGTCATGTTTTTTATTTTTATATTTAAGCTTTTTCGTTATGGCCATAATCTCACCTGATCTTAAGTAACGATACGGCCCAAGATGGTAGACACGCTAAACCTGTGAAGGAACTGGCTCTCAAGTGCAACTGCCGGAACACACCTATTGGTATTTGTCGCGAGATTTTCAACTTGAGGGTGGTAGCTAGCCTGTCGTACATCGGAAAAAGCCCTGCCACCATGCTATGGTTTCTTCATGATATTTTCCTTCACCGAAAGCTCAAGCTCATTATAGGCGGTTGGATTCGAACTCACGTCCCTTGACGCAAAGAGACTGAGCTTCTACTCAACAAAAAGCTATGTGTAAAATGTATATAGAATAAGGGCAAAAAAAGGGTTTTTCGTATAATTAACAAATTTGCTAAAATCCAGCGTCATATCAAGTCCATAGATTTGCCTGAGATCGTGCCAGAAATGAGACGTTCGCTAACAATCGACTGACAGATTAGTCACTGAGAGTGTGTTTAAATCGATAACACATATCGATAAAAAAGAGATAAGATTAATTGCATGCAAATTTTACCTAGTAATAAAAAAAAAAAATTTTTGGAATAGGACAGTGTACTTACGTGTTCGTCCAATGAATAAGTCAATTCTCCATCGTCGTACAGTACGAACCACCTCCGCTGCCATCTCTGTAACAAATGAAAATAATTAAATAATCATTCAGTCGGTATTTAGCGATGGTCAATGTCAACGATTATACTTGTCAGCTATTATACTATTCTAACATTGTATTACATTTGAATAAGCCACCTTTTAAAATACATATCAATTTGTTAAACTCTATGTAGATTCGATTAAATTGGTATACAATTATATCTTAAATGGATGATTGTTTTATGGCTATTGAACAATTTAAATGTATATGGTAATAGGTAATTCATAGTGCCACAAATAATTGTTACGAGTGATGTCCCTTAATTCTATTAAGTATTTCTCACTTGACATTGGCAGAAATGACTACATTGGAAGACGCCGCAATATGAAAAAAGGGAATATCGAATATCGAAGTTACAACTAGAAAAGTTTGTCGATGTAAAATACATATTTGTTGTTAATATTTTCCGCAACACAACGTTAAAATACAGATATCATTTTTAACATGGCTAATTCGTATCAATCGACACCCACAGCGACCGACAATTAATGTCGTTCCAATTAACCTATTAGAGCCTTAGGTTGTATTGTTCGGTTCGGTTAGCGCTTGTTGTTGTCTCAGATGGAAACGATACGATTCGTTCAGAACAACGAAAACTGTTGACTGTGCACAGATTCAGAATATTTTTGTAACTTTACTTAGCCTTTTATTGCTATTTCTTCAATTTATATTCGTGCATTGTTGTATTTCGTTGGTGGTAGAGATTTTTTCTAATGCCCGTCTGGCTAGCTTACACCCTTAAGTTGAAAATCTGTTGCCAAATATTTATAAATGTATTCCGGCAGTTGCATTTGAGAGCTAGTCTCTCCAGTACACTTAGCGTGTTCATTAGAACCCAGGTTACTTCTAGGATAAATTTCTTTTGTAAACGTATAACAAATCGACAGACAGAATTTATTTTTCATTTATAATATTACCACGTATTACCTTCACGCTTCCGATGATAAAGTACCTGACTTATTCAACGATACAATGGGCTTATATATATTAAATTACATTAAAATTCGAACTGACTTAATTATTTGAAGGAAATTAAAATACAGGAATATGCAAGTTACATTCGTATATATATTTTTTTTTTTTTAAGCTCCGGCATCACCCCTAACATTATTAGGGACCTTGGTAATAATAATTTTTTCATGTAATTTGCCTTTATTTTTTTGTGTTTTTTTAATTTTGTGTGAGCTCATTCTTTTGCTCCATATCTTATATCTATTACAAACTTAGTCTAATCTTACATCTATACAATATCTTAATTATTTTCTTTTTATTTCATCTTTCAAAACAATACTACTTTTTTGAAACATTTCATATACATTAGCCATAATCCTACTACCTAATTTAAATTGTAAATTTATTTTTAATCAATGTAAATAATATTTGGTTAAAATCTTAAAAGGTGTAAAAGTGTAAATTGTAAAAGTGTAAAAATATAGGAGTACAGTAGCCGCCCTTTTTTTATGTCTATGCCATCGATGTTATTTATTTCGTTTTCCAGCCTTTCTTGCAATTTCATCTATAAATTGCAAGAAGGCTGGTCGATGGTCATCTTTTAGCAGTAGGCCAGCTAATGTGTCTAATTTAACCTCAACTCCGGTTTTGCACTCGAAGTCGAATCTGGACGGGCCGAACCTAGGACAGTCTATAATAAGATGGAAGACTGTCTCGGCGGTATCCGGATCGCAGGCACACGCGGGGCTATCTTTAATTTTAAAACGGTGCAGGTACGCTGCGAAGCCTCCGTACATTCGTATATTGGAACAATGATTCTTTTTTCTATATATATACTTTCTAGGCTTAGCGTTATTAATACACTCTCACCTGATCTAAGTGACGATGTGGCCAAAGATTATGGTCATGCTAAGCTTTTAGGAGGAACTGGCCCTCAAGTGCGAATGCCGGAACACACCTATAGGTGTTTGGCGGCAGAATTTCAACTTAAGCGTGGTAATTAGCTAGGCGGGCATTAAAAAAGCCCTACCACCATGCTTTGGTGTCATCAGGCCCAGCCTCATTGCAAGGGTCAAGCTCGCATCCATTGACGTGGCATCTGTACTACCAACTGAGTGACAACTGAGTACCTGAGTACACCAACTGAGTACACTTTTACAAGTAAAGTCAGGACAATATATTTTCTATTCCACTCTGCTCTAGCTATCTCCTTCACACCATTTATATACATATCGAGCTGTTTTTAGGAAAAACATCATGAGCGCCAAAAATGTCAAAACTTTTTTATTGTAACCTCCAGGAAAGTATCTGTGTAAATGAAATGCAGTATGTTAATAGATCGGTGGTTAATTATGACAAACAAGTAATAACTTTTATAAAGGATATCATTAATACTTTTTTCTCAAATATGCATGGAAATATTGTCATTATTTTCGAAAAAATAACACACAAAAAAGTAAATGAATCCATTGCAGTAGTGTTTTTTGACTTTGGAAATATATTTAGCTTTGTCACTAAATATATTAAGTAAAGTAGTTATTAAATTTCCATATTTTTTTATGTTATTAACATTTTTAACAAGAACTGTACATTTTAGCATGGAATAAATTGCCCATAATGTAGATGGCCTTTTAGTTTTAGCAATCTCACTAAAATACACCAAAAATACTTTTTTAAGAATTTGAGTTACGGAGAAAATGTTCCACTTAGTTCTCGTTTCTTCAACTCATAAAATTTTCATATACTTTCATTTATTTTTCTTTTGACTTTGCTGGAAGCAGGTTTTTCATTGCCAATTTGGCTTCTGATCTTAAATCTGATTGAGCACAATCAATCTCCATTTCACTCTCTGAACCGTTAGAACCCATTTTAATTATTACATTTAAATTTGTTAAGTATGTAAATAACAAATCAAGACTATCTGTACCGAAAGGCAAGCGCATTTATGACTACACAGCCAGGTGATCGTAATTTGTACTAAGGAAACAGATTTACTTTGGTATTCCAAGAATGATAAAAGAGATTCAATCAAAGAATATTTAATAACCCCAGCACGCCATATCATACAAAATTGCTGGAGAGTTGTAATGTTCCAAATTCAGAAAGGGCTCATGTAATGTATTTAATTTTCTTTGTCCGTAAATTAGATACTTCGCGTGTTCTTTTTACGAAAATAACCACAATATTTCCATGCATATTTTAGAAAAATCTATTTCACATGGTTACTTCGCCAGCAACTTGTTACGACAACTCATCCTACGTACGACTGTAACGTAATAAATGCGAAATCGGAATTCCGAAACAATGATCTGCGTTTGCACCTCTGACTTTTGCAACTTGTACAAGTAAATGTCACGGGCTATCGGACCGGGATCAACGTAATTAGAGCTTTAGTGGAAACTAATGTCGGCACACCTAACAACATCGAAAATTTGTATAC
The DNA here is from genome assembly GCA_039707435.1 of Actias luna. Lineage (NCBI taxonomy): Eukaryota > Metazoa > Arthropoda > Insecta > Lepidoptera > Saturniidae > Actias > Actias luna. The sequence goes on along the minus strand of JAZHAC010000017.1, from coordinate 17,311,478 downwards.
ATATCTATATTATGTGACATTAAAAACGAGAACGTTTGTCTGTTCGAACGTGCTAATCTTAGTAAGTACCAAGATTTAAAAAAAATACTTTTACCTATTTGAAATTTGTTGAAGAACGGAAAGGAAGAGGAAGGTCAACGAAAAGATGGATAGAGTGTGTGAGGAATGAGATGAGAAGGGAGTGCATGAAGAGATGGCGGCTGAAAGAGATTTACGGAAGTAGTAAAAGTATTGCGCCAATTTCAAATAACTTGGGAACGGGCTAAGATGATGATTTGATGGAGCAGTGATTGAGGAATACGGGAAGCCTTGCCTGCAACCTGTTTGCGTGATACGAAAAACTATCCAATAATTTTTGCCTCTTTTTGAAGTTTTTTCAATACACTTGTTCTCCTATTGGTCGTAGCGTGATGTTGAATAGCCTAAACCCTTCCTGAATTGTTGTTCTATCAAATACACATATATTTTTTGAAAACTGATTAGCAGTTTCTAAGATTAGTGCGTACAAACAAACAAATAAACTTTTTGGCTTTATAATACTAATATAGAAGGATTTTTTGGTGTATTTACTTTTATTTATACGTATTCAAATAAAATTAAATGCTGCACTATTCAGATGGAACTGGGGAGTATTGCTAGTATCAGATATATGATTAAACGAAAATTGGCGCCGTGTTCCTGCCCGCGAGGTGTGACTGGCACGCGACGCATTCCAACTTGGTCCAGTGGTCAGTATCGACACAAAGTATGTTTTAGGATAACGACACGGACACACAGATTAAATGATATAGCTACAGTTAGATTAGTTTACTGCATTTACTTTCATAGTGTAATGTCTTTTGGTATTGTGCTGTGGGATTCAGTTGATAAGTAACTATATACCATATTTATTCTGCTCAAAATTTAACTTTGTCCTTAATACATGCTTTAACTTTTTATCCATATCGAGTATTTAAAGATCATTTTCTATTTTGTATGTTTTACCAAAATATAGAAAGTGTTTAAAATTAGTACTTTATTTTTTTTTATATTAACAGTTTACTCTCATTAGAAATCCGTTACGTTTGAATTTGGTCAAAAGGTGTGAAATAGTACAAATTTAGCTAAATAAGAAGAAAAGGTATTCCTCTACAATGTCGTAAGGTAATTTTAAAATTATTAATACATGTAGCGCATATTTTAGACCCTGTTTTTATAAATCTGTGTCCATAAAGTAGGCTCGAGATTTGACATTGTTACGAAGTATATAGAGCAGAGGTGTAGCATACAAATTACTTCAACTTACCATGTGTGGTTTACAACAAATGTCATACACGTGGATAATCTGTGGGAACAACGTCACACATAATAAATAAGGAAGCTAAAGAATTTTAAAATATTGCCAATCAATTAACAAAACGAACGCCGGTTAAATTTCGAACACACGGTCGACCTCTAGTTCATATAAATAAGCGTACAGTCGAAAGAACGCCCGATAAAGTCCCACACAGATTACTTAATCTGGCAAATGTCAAATTTCACAATAGTAAATACATGTTTATATATATGAAAAAAAAATACATAATCGGTGACGTTAGGAAGGCATCGAAATATTTGACCCCGTGAGAAACAGCACTGACTGTTTAATTGTGCCGATTATACAACGATTAGAACGCAGCCGATTGGCGTTTCGTATCCATACAGTTTCGCAATAAGTACTTGTTCTGTGATCGTGTGAATTTTTTTACACGTATCCGAACTATTAAAAAAATAGCGATAAAAAAAAATATATGTGTATAATGACATTTCATATATCAATAGGCAGTATTTAAAGTGAATATACAAATTAATCGTCCCGCTAAACGTTTTTTTCCTTTCGGTAATTTAATAACATTGATCCTGATAGATTGGATGATTCGATTACTTTGACAGTTTTAGATGTTGCCATAATGATCGGGCTTCGGTTCTGGCTGTTGCAGATATACGAATTAGTTTTATATGATCAATGGAGATCCCACCTGATCTAGAATTGCAAATGCAGTGAATAGGCAGGGCAAAATGATTGGGCTGCACTATCCTGAAGTGCAAGAACAAAACGGCGAACCACCTGCACCAGACTGCGTCACAACCACCATGAACATAGTATTAAAACTTGCAAGAATTCTGCTTTGTTTACTATCCAGGCACTGTGTCTACTTTGCCGTGTTACTATTTAAAATACCAGATTCTATAAAATCTATATACATATCGCTATATTATATTCGGGTCTAAATAAATGATCAAAAACGTTAAATACAGTCGAGTAAAGAAATTAACATAGCTTTGGAACTAGATAATATTTCGGGCGAAACCGGCGGCAGAGGTTAATTTAAAATATTTATATAACCCAAACCGACTTAAACTATAGTTCCTCTTCACGCTTATTATTATAACGTAACGGGTATGTGGGTCTCCGAATCTTAAACTTGTTTAAAGTGTCGGATAAATTGCTTTGTCTTACATAAATCTATTTCATATATTTTATAGATTTTTTTTATGTTTACATGTTTAACGATATGGTCAAAATTTCATTTGATGTTAAGTGAATACGCTAAGCCTAACGGCGGGTCTGGCTTCAAGTGCAACGGCGGGAACACACCTATAGGTGTTTGGCAGCAGATTTTCATACCGAGGGCAGTAGCTAGCCAGGGGGGGATTAGAAAATCCTTACCACCATACCCTGGTATCAATATGACGTTATCCTTCATCGAAAGTTCAGGATCAATCCCAAGATTCAAACTCCAATGAAGTAGGGTACGTACGCACTACCGACGACAGATTTTTTTTTTTATATATATATATTTGACCGAGACTTTGGATAGTGTTTATTTAAAAAAAAAACTATACTAAAAGCCACGCGGAAAGGAGTATTAGTCCTTAGTTATAAGTGGCAGAATAGTGTATTTGTATTTTAGTAAGTATTGTTAGTGATACGCACTAGGCAATACCCGCATGCCCGCCCGGGACATCAGTACAAAAATGTATTTCGTTCCACACGATTAGCGAAAAAGACGTATAAAGGCAAACAACATTTCATCCAACTACCTTAATGGCATTAGTTAATCATGGTTTTTTTTTGTTGGTGTTGCCGGAGTTTAAAACTTCCCCCGATATTTTAGCACTTTCAAATGTATTTATTTATCTCAAGAATTGCGGAAAAGTGCAAAATATTTACAACTTAAGAACGAAATAAATAAACGAAAATGTTCGCGAAATTTTACATTTGAAAATAAACGCCATTCTTTATTAGTATGTATTTATCATATAAATAGTAGAAACAAAAAGAAAATATTGAATTTTTTAATTTGCGAGCGCACCATCTTTGAATATATTTATTTTCATTCATATCAGAAACCGTAGACATTTTTCATAGTAAATTTACTCTATAGAATAATGTAACTTGTACCACTTTAGCTTTAAGCCTGTATTGTATTGGGAAGGAGATATAACACTGTAATAACAGTAATATTCATTGTCGGTCGGTGAACATTATCGTTCCGATTGAGTGTTTTGATGTGAGTTGCATAACAAGATTGTGCGTTGTTCTAAGATTGAAGGTCGAAAGGTGATTTCGAGCTATGACCAATCACATCTCTGAGTATGACGGATGGACGTGTCTCTCACCACTTTTTAAAACCTCCTAAAGTATAAACTAACTGATGCTCCCGACTTCGCTAACGTGTTTTCTGTCAACCGCTTCTGATTGTAGAATCGGTTCTTAGCGGGTGTCTACGTGGTAAAAGAAATATCTATGCGAAATTTGAAGCCAATAGGTCTGGTAGACTTGGTGATATCCGTGTTGAATCAGGCAGTCATATTTCGCTCATTTATGTACCACTATACACACTTTACACTGTAAATAATGAGATAGTTTTATAGAATATATATTCTGAATATTATATTTATTTATATTAATACATATACTTTCTGTTAACTTATCTGCTTTATCCCAAATTATTATTTCCACTACAAATAGTAGTTGTTTCCAATTATCGAAATATTAAATAGTTACTGCGAATAAAACGGATTAACCCTTTTTCGTAGTGTTACCCGGTTATATAAATTAACCGATGAAATGAGAAAAATGAATTACTAAATAAATATATCGAAATAAATCGGATATTTGAATATTTGATTCATTGATTCGTACCTATAAATTAATAACAACCAAATAAAACAATAACAAAAAAATATCCGAAAATATTTCGAAAAACAAAATGTTAATATTACGAGTTGGCAACCCAGAAATCATTAAGGTACCCCCAAATGTGGAAACATTAAGCGGACACAATACTTACCGTAAACGGCCGACTAAATTGACCCTTAAATTGAACCGTACATTAACATGGAGCATGAATCAGCTTCGGTTATTACATGCAATTCATAAATATGCGCAGGCGCAAGTGTCGTTCGAAAGTAACATGGCTACCGTTGGGTTAAATAGGCTGTTACAACAACGCACAACACAGTTATAAATGCGCAAAATATATTACTCAAACGATCATCATGAAATTTTGCATATACTTTGTCAAGGGTGCAAAGTCGGGAACTACTTTACATATAGATTTAGAACAAAAATACTACTCGCGCGAGATATAAATATACCTTATCCTACCACGCGAATGAAGTCGAGAAGCCATTTATTTTTAACATAGTTAAGGTGTTAGCGTTATGGCCATAATCTCACCTAATCTTAAGTGCCGATAGGGTTCACGTTGGTAGACAAGCTAAGCCTGTGGAGGAACAGACTCTCAAGTGCAGCTGCCGAAACACACTTATGGGTATCTGGCGGCAGATTTTCAACTTGAAGGTGGTAGCTAGCCAGGCGGGCATTCAAAAAAGCCCTACCACCATACTATAGTTTTATCACGATGTTTTCCTTCACCTAAAGCTCAAGCTCATTGTAGGTGGTTGGATTCGAATTCACGTCCCTTGACGCGAAGTCGTACACACTACCACTGAGCTATCATCGCTTTGAAATTACGCATATTTAGTAATAAATAATACTTGTGTTAATAACTTAACGTGTTTACGTATATTATCTATGTGATGGTGGAACACTCATATTCCCGTGAAGTCGTCTTGTAGTATTAAGTAGATGTGTTTCGGCAGTTACACTGGAGAGCCACTGAGAGAGTTCTTTCAGTAAGTTTAGCATATTACCTTGGTCTACAGCATCACTAATCATTAGATCATGTTGTAGATGAACACAAAACCTATAAATACATCCTTACTAATATAATCTTTACTAAACCCTCCTATACTATAAATGCGAATGTGAGTTTGTTTATCATGCTTTCACGCTTAAACCAATGGACCGATTCAGATAAATTTTGATATAGACACAAATAGGACTTTGAAGACGGTGATAGGCAACTTTTTCTGGTGATAAATTTATTAAAAGTGGGGTAAAGAGAGGAATAGACTTTGTATGAAATTTTGTATTGATTGCGTCATACGATTTAAGAAAACCAATATTAACGCCAGACAGGACGCGGGTAAAAGGTAGTAAAAGTGCACTTATGAGCTAGACAATAACTATGTCTACAATATTGTCTACATATAAATCAAATCATATGTACTATGTATAACTTTCGGAAAATGTTTGGTATTCACAATCAATTATTGTTTTATAAATACAAACACGGAGAAGAAAATTATCATAATATCTAATTAATTTATAATAGGTACATATAAATAATCTATTGTGATAATATGCGACCACGCCTCGTTCCTAGTTGAGCGCGGCAACGGAGGACAATCTTCAAGAATCACCGTTGCCCTGGAGGGAAAGTCGGTCGGCGAACTAATGGGATGTCGGCCGGGCTCCACGATACAACCGAGAGATAAGATTGCTATTATCTCGTGGATAGTTGGTAGAATGACTGGTGAGTGGGACTTCATAGCGGTAACAACCCTGAAATCCTTATAGATGATTAAAAAAAAAAACATAATTTTTAATAAACATCCACAAGCTCTAAAGACAGTTTAAGCTGCCATCAAATACAATAAAAATAAATATATATATATACTTTTATAATGATAATAATTATAAAATGTTTCTCGTTAGTTAACAAATTCCTAGTATTACTACGGTATTTCCGATGAACAAGGTAAATTTGAATTTGTTGAAAAAGTTAATGCCGGTAGAAATTTTTTAATTTTAAAAGCTAGCAACATTGAACTATCAAATCTATGACAATGTTTTATTTCCTTCGTTGTATTTTTTTATTTTGTAGGGAAATGGCAAACGTAACCTAGACTAGGCAGTCAAGTTAGCAGTTGTTTTGTTTATGATAAAACTGTATCTCTACGATAAATATATGTATACTAGATGACCTGGCCGACCTGTTCTGCTTTTTCGAGTAGTCAATCATATCGACTGCAGCGTCATCTATGGCGTTATGATCACTTATCCTATCTCCCAAGTTGGATCAAACTGCACATAGTGTGGAAAATTTGATTTAAATCGATTCAGTAGTTTAAGAGTTTATCGCGGACAAACAACTTGACACGAAATTTTTATATATAAAAATAAAAAAAAGCGAAGATATTGTAGGAGCATACTGTACTGACTTTTGTAAACTGTGTTATTAAGATGTTTTCTTCTCAATTCTTTTGTTTCAATACTTGCCACACATGTATATTCCTACTCTCTAGGTATATACACTAACTATTCATATTACTTCCTATATTTCATAATATTAAATTTCAGTAATATTATTAGTTTTCTATGTATTATAGAATAATAACATAGTAATAATACAAAACACACAAAAACTCCTTGGTTAATTGCACCAAAGGAACCGCCATCTTGTGAAATCGTTGTTCGCACTTTTGCAAGATTACCAATACATTCTATCGAAGATGAAAGACATGCTGACATTAAATAAAATAATATAAATGTTCCTTTTTATGCAAACACGAAAGCGAATGTTATTATAACATTTTTTTTATTGTAAAACAATTCGATTAATCGGATAATACGAACGCACGTGCCTTATATCGTCCAATCGCTGTCTGCAAGCCTGTAGTTTATCGGCCAATCACTACGGTAGTACGTTTCGCGCCGCCACAAGCTTCGATCCGAATATACGATTGCACGATCAAATTCCTCTAATAACGCGTCCATCGTTTTACCGGCTAAATGGACACGCCATTTCCGCCGGTAGCTTGTAAAGTGTTTTTTATGGCAGCACTCGTCAATTACTATCGATGATTTGTGTTATTCTCTTGAACATCGTTAATCTTATTAGGCCATCTATCTTTAAGGATAGTGGCGAATTTGAATGTATCTTTCGTCTTTTTTTTTTCTATATATACTCCATCCAAATATGTCTGCGTTAATTGTGTAATAATTTTATTCTCGTGTCATTCAACTGCCAAACCAAGACTACGATTACTGCTTCGGTATGTTCCTCTGAAGTATTAATGTTGTCTTACGTAAGTTATATTATGAAACAAGTGACAATGCAAGTACGGCATGGGTCGGGACGGTGGTTAAGTTTGTCTTCCCTTGCCAGATGCTGTTGCCTCATCCTGGGAAACTTATAGGCACGTAATATGTTACTTCATTCGCTAAAAAATAATTTACTTTTGTTTCAATACGTGCATGACGATAACCCAATGATGATCCAAGTGCGGATCTGGTATGATTACACCTTGCAACTTCGATAGCTCAATATTATATGAGAATAGATAAGCTTTTTTATTTTTATAATTAAGGATTAGTGTTAAGGTCACAATCTCACATGCTGTTAAGTTAGGATGTAGGTACAAAATGGTGGACACGCTAACTCTAAGGGACTGGCTCTTAAGTGCAACTGCCGGAACACACCTACAGGTATTTGTCGGTAGGTTTTCAACCTAGTACCTATCCAGACTCGACTGCTTTTTGTTCTCAAGTTATTCTATTCAGTACACTAAATATTTGGCAATCAAACTTTATAACCTATATACTATACGTTAGTTGCAAATCATAACAAAAAACAGTTCTCTAACAGTAATCCATTTAACTGTAAAACGTTATATTTACATGATCACATGCAAGGCAAAATAGAGAGTGTTCCTGTTATGGTGCATAGTGCGTATTAAAATAATTACCCGTGAAACAATAAAAGCACATAATCCTGAGATTTTACGTTTACTATGTTATTTACCATTGTAATGAATTCTCCCATGGCAATAATTAAACGGGCGAATCGATTGTATTGTTTACCGCGCGTGTTAACTAATTGCGGTGAAAGTGAAAGTCGATAAGATATAATGTCGATTCCTATCTTCTACAAGTGTTTTACGAAAAGTGAACAAAATAAGGGAGTTCGTTCGGTGATTTGTATACTGTTTCTGGGTAATTCATTTCTTATATGTGGCAATATGGTAATATTAAACGAACGCTTCTTTATCAGAATAAGTAACACGCTAGGAAGTATAGTATATTTACGTGTGAAATAATTAAACTTATTTAAATACAATTTTTTAATATCCTATTGTATTTTCAATTATGTTTACACTTACACTTTTAATAGATATAACAGTTTAACAACTTTTTGTTTCTATAGTGCCAATACGGCTCAAGTTGGTAGACACATTAAACCTGTCGAGGAACTGGCTCTCAAGTGCAGCTGTCGGAACACACCTATTGCTAATTGGCGGCAGATTTTCAACTTGAGAGTGGTTGCTAGCCCGGCGGCATTAGATAAAGCCCTACCACCATATGGTTTCCTCACGATGATTTCCTTCACCGAAAGCTCAGTCAAGCTCATTGTAGGTGGATGGATTCGAACTCGCGTCCCTTGACGCAAAGTCGTACACACTACCGCTGAGCTATCATAGCTTCAAATTTACTGTTTACAAAACTACTGATTTAACTAAGCTTTAAAATATCAAAAAAAATACAGTTCATATGTACTAAGATAAATATGCAAGCTTGATCAGTTTTTAATCACGCTGTGCTACACCGAGTCGCACAGAATCGATTATGAATGTTGCCACAAACAATGAAACAAGTGTTACGAAATGTATAAATGTTACGTAATGCACAAATACCTAACGGTGGGCAGTAATGTCTAGCTATCTATCCATCAATTACTTTATCTCAATGAGGCCGTGTCTAAATGAATTTATATTTAAGCTCGCTATTGATATCAAACAATAAAGTTTTATAAACTGGAGCTTGATCAGTCTACGTTTTATAAATAAAAAAAAAAAAACGATTCTGAACGTATACAGACTTATTATTATTTAACACTATATCAGGTATGCATTTTAAAATAGTCAGCAAATACTAATAATTATTTAAATATTAACTTATTTTTTTTCTGTAGAAGAGCTTGTACCTTAGTAACATCCAAACACCAAAAACCACCAACCAAAAAACACCAAAAACAGCAAAGGACAAGTACAAGAACATTTTATCAGAGGTTCTGACTGTTGGTGGTCGACGTGCAAGACTCTCGGTACCCGGATGTACTGGCTGTTTCCGAAACATGACAACCCAAAAGACACTGTGGCTGATTTATCACCGATCGGAGAAAATTATCCTGTGAAATTAAATTACTCCGTGGGCTTGTGTGAGATCATGTCTTCCCTCGGAATGATACATTCGCTTATTAGATTATTATCTGGTTTAAAAGTAATTTATTGTAGTTACTGCTTCGAGACAATAATTATACTAGTGAGGCGACAGCTCGATACATCGAATCGATAGCCGTGTAACACACGATGGATCAATGTACAGCGTCGTAGCGATTTGTCATACCGCTCGTATCGGATGCGTACGAGCCTAAGGTTCGCAATACACTGCGTCGCGACAACTTGAAACATACACGTAACGTCTGTGACTATACGTAATGGACTTGATTTTGAATGGAATTGAAAAATATTTCATTCGCAAAAAGATTGATTCGGTTGACCTTCACGACCGTAACTAATGAATGAAGAGATTTATGACTTTCTTATGTCAATGTTCATTTATTTAGCTGAGGAGTAAATTGGCTGACAATTATAATGATCGAAAGAGGTAGAGACGTATTACTTTTTACTCCATTTTATACTATGCACATTATTGTGACCTAGTGAATTTCAATCATATTGTCTAGATTGTAATGTTTTCTCGCAATGGGTGACTAGTGTACGGAGTACATATTTAGGCCATCGTGTAATGGATGTCTGCATTTTCATAAATACCGTATCACATAAGAGATAACATCACAACATACGAGTACTTAAAGACATCAACACAATTAACGAGATGACAGTTGTACCATTATTGTCGTTTACCATTACACGGTTCTCGACGTCCTAAAAACCTTCAATACTCTATATTTAGTGCTCTGATGCTTTAAAGATTAACGAATATAAAACATAGGTTATATTTTCAGACATATTGCCAGTTACTAAGTTATAAAACGTACACCAATACTCATCAAGAAATTTTTGCAAATATTTTTTAACATTTATCCCCTATACCGGATTAACCTTTTTTTTCATGATAAAAAATATTGTATATGTTAAGCTATTTCATAGTTATGATATAAATAATTTTCACCGTAATCTATTCCACATTTTTAGAGTAATAGACTCTTAATAAAACGCATCGATAGCATTGCATGCTCTAATTTATATTATTAAAAAAAAAATGTATCTGTTTGGTTCAGTTCCAGCTTCAAAATAATTATATTTATTGAACAGTTTCGCATCGTCAGTGTACACCGGCCTTAAGACGTTGGCGCCAAATCGATCAGAAATAATTACTGTTTCAATTGTTGAAGCATTATCGGATTATCGATACTAGTGTTGTGACCGCTGTAATGGGCGAGAGGCTCGACTGCGAGCGCATCCATCATTACTTGATCGAATACAGAGGATAAAGAACGAACAAATACCTACTTACCGTAGCGATGGTGGATCTGTAAGAGTTGTTAGGAAGCCTATGCTTTCTTAGTCGACGCAGCCAATTCTGTATATAAAGTATATTTTTGTGACTTTGTTTTACTTTGTTTATCATGTTTTACTATCGATAAAGAAGGCGAAATATTTGCTTTTGAATCTTATGGCTATTTCTATGATTTTTATGAAGTTTACTATTTATTTATTAGCGAAGACAGGGTGAACAGTGCGCATATACTAGGTGTGCTTGCGACTTCGTTCGCGTAGAAATCGCGTGTCCATGGGTGGCGGCTTACCATTTGGTGACACGTTTGCTCGTTTGCCTCCGGTTTCATAAAAACAATAACGAACACTAAAGAAACTGTTGTCAGATCATGTAAGTAGAATGGAATAAGATTAATAATTCAAAAATCATTTTGTAACGAAACGATTAAGAAATATATTATGGCCAATAAACTAATTTCTATCAAGAGCTTCAGTGAAGGAATTTTTAAATTTGTTTATGGTTTTCGTTTGGTTATATTGATATTTAAATATTATTACGGTTTAATATTGAAATTATAATGAAACAAAGTCCACGCGAATGAAGTCGCGGGCACAGCTAGTTATTTTTTTTATAGTTAAGGTTTAGAGTTACGGTTGCAATCTCACCTGATGTTAAGTGACGATATGGCCCAAGAAAGTGGACACGCTAAGCTTAGTGGAGGGACTGGCTCTCAAGTGCATCTGCCGGAATAAAGCTATAGGTATTTGGCGGTAGACTTTCAACTTGAGGTTGGTAGCTAGCCAGGCGGGCATTAGAAAAAGCACCACCATGGTATGCTATGGTTTCATCAAGACGTTTCCTTCAGCAAAGGCTCAACGTCATCTTAACTGGGTTTGAAATCACGTCCCTTGTACACATGTATACAAGAGTTTTTCTCGGTATATTCGCATTGACACATCTCATCTCCACACTTAATAAATCAAGGCACGATGCGCCCGGGACATTGACCGCCTAAATGTCCGTGTAGTATCGAAGCTCGACATGACAGATGTTACACTACCATCAACATATTATTAAAGCTTATATATGTATACACCTGTATTAACTCGAGCTTTCATTGAAAGAAAACGTAATGAGACCATAGCATGGTGGCAGGGCTTTTTTTTAATGCTCATCTGGCTAGCTACTATCCTCAAGTTGAAAATCTGCCGCCAAATACCTATAGGTATGTTCCGGCAGTTGCACTTGAGAGTCAGACCCTCCACTAGACTTAGTGCGTCCACGATCTTAGACTACATCCTCGCTGGTGAAATCGTGGCTAAAACGTTAAAACCTCTTAACGATATCTAGAATGCTGTAATTGCTAATTCCATACAAATATATGACAATTAATTACTTAATAATGAATATAGATAAATGGTTATGTATTTAAAAAGATTTACAGCTCCCATACTCCAAGCACACAGCCCATAGACGGATCGTTCACGAAGCCAGCTTTCGACGCTGACGTAATTATAGCGAGTTTTTTTTTCTTCTAAATTACGACACTTCGTAAATGCGCCACACACGTTACGATATGAATTTTTGATTAATCTTAAACTATTTTGAAACTTAACAGCTCGAGTATACCGTTTAAATTAGCATTTACGATTCGCGATATCAATTTTTATAACGCTCCGATGCGATCTAAATTTTTGCCTTTACAACCGTGTGTCGCCCTTATCAGTACATTGATCGTAGTTCTACTGTTATTCTTTATCATCTCGCCTATCTCATACACGGGACAGGCAGGGTTTGTCAATCAGTGACACGAAATCATTATCGTCGACGCGACGCTCATTTTGACTCCAACGAATGAACATCGGTTTTTTGTTGACAACAATGCGGACACTAAATTAATATGAGTATATGTAATTGATATACCTCATTTTACTGTATTTTTATATAAATTTAATCTGTTGATGGTTTTTCATTTTGCCTGGTTCGTTTAAAAAAAAACGAATTTAGCACCGCATATATGATAGATGTGGAACTAATTAAAAAGTACGGAATAAGAGGGTGACAAAATATATAGCTCTCTTGCTCTTTCCGACAGTTAGGTTCCACTTAGCGCTGAGAACGCTCAAAACATACCTCCAGTCGTTCCATAAGCACCCATACTCAATTGCACTTGAGAAAGCAAGCAGTATTATCATTTCTTCTCCCTTATGAATTGTGTTAATTATCGATTCACCACCTTATAAGCAGTCTCACTTGATATATATTACCGCAAGCGACACGGAATCTTGTTACGAGTTTCCGCGTCTTGAAAAGCATGGAGCAACCCTGTTTGAGCACATGCAAATGTCAAAACTAGACGTCCGCACTCACGCATGCTCGTTTCCATGATTGATAGACTGAATGTCTGTCAGTTTGAACGTGTCCATACGGTACCGGAGAGCATACCTTGCGTTGACTTAGCTTATACAACATACTTCTCCTATCGATAGACAACGGGATCGAATGCTCGTTCTGATCGCGGGATGATAAAACGAATTTATATAAAGCTATTTAAATTGTTGTGTGAGGAATGAAAAATCCGTTGAAAATTCTGTCACCATAACCTTTGTTTTTCATAGTCAAGGCCTACTACCATGCTATAGTTTCCACACGATGTTTACCTCCAACGAAAACTCAAGCTCATTGTAGGCGGTTCCGAACTCACGTCACTTGACACGAATTCGTACACACTACCACTGAGCCATCATCGCTGCAATATGAGCCAGGAAATGAACCTCCGCACTGCAGTACAGTGTTCCTGCATGCTCCACGATTGATATATTACTCGATCACAATCCGGCACGCCCACATATAATAAGGTACATGAATAAATCCCATAAGAGCGTGACCTTTACACCGCATCGTAGACAATGGGGTGAGCTGCTCAATCATTCACGTGAGACAAGGGCGCGCCGGCGGCGTGTCTGTTGGTTTTGGCGGGTTGCGCAAATAACGACGTCGTTGCCAGTGCATTGACGCAACTTATAGGGTTGTCCGTACGCGTACATGCCGTAGAACGATAAAAACATTCAAGAAATACTAATACTAATCGTTATTATGACGGAACGCCGCGTCACGGGATGTGAGTTCGAATCAAAACATCTACACGAGCTTGAGCTTTCAAGGACACATCGTGAGGAAACCATAATATGATGGTAGGGCTTTTTATAATGTAACACTGGCTAGCTACCAGTCTCAAGCTGAAAATCTGGAGTTAAATACCATTAGGTATGTTCCGGTAGTTGCACTTGAGAGCCAGTTACTCCACAGGTTTAGCGTGTCTACCAACTTGGGCCGTATCGTCGCTTAAGATCAGAGAGAAGGCCATGACGCTATATACTTACTATTAAAAAAAATTTACTCGGGTACAGTTTCTACAGAATTTCCTATATACCATTAATTATAGTTTATAGGTTTAGCGTTATGAACACAATCTCATCTGATGTTATGTGGCGTTATGGCCGAAGATGTTGGTCACGTTAAGCTTAGTGGAACGACTGGCTCTCAAGTGCAACTGCCGAAGCACACCTATAGCTATTTGTTGGCAGATTTTCATTTTGCAGGTGTTAACAACTCAGATGTGCGTTGATGCTCTGAAGAGTTATTTCACCGAATACCCTCCTCTCCTTTCCACAGCAGATCCACCCGTGCTGGACTACGGAGCCACAGCTTTACCATAACCTCCATCCCGACACGAACCAGAAAGTTCGAAAAGTATTTTCTTTGTCGCACAGTGGAGCTGTGGAACCGTCCTACGATCTGGGTGTTCCCTCTTTCTTATAATATGGGGTCTTTTAAACGAGGCGTGAAGAGACATTTAGTGGGCCGGCAAGACAGTTGCGACTGACGAAGGACATTTGCCCCTACGGCAATCGCTACTGTAACTGGACTGTACTGAAACTTACTATCATGTGAAGTACAGTCACTTTTCCGAGCTTGGATATAAAAAAGCCCTACCACCATGCTATGGTATTACCGCGATGTTTTACGTCACCGAAAGCTCAAGGTGGTTGCCCCTTGACACGACTTCGGTGCACATTACCAACCGAGCTATCATAGCTTCAACTTCTGATTGTATTTTATAAAAATAAATATTATTAGCTATGTTAATAGTGACGTGACAGCCCTACTATGTACATTCGTGATTACATGAACCCCCCGAGACGACTCTACGAAGAGTAACCAACACAAATAATTAGTTTTCGTTTATTTCATTGAGCTTTACAAGTCATTACGTCTTAAGATAAATGGCTCGTTTAAATATACATTAACGATGCGAGGAACTCCGTCGTACTTACTTAACGTAGCTAAGGTTTACCCGCGGTTTTCCTCGAGTTTCACCTTTACCGATTAAAGCGAAGATGACTTACGAAAACATCTCAGAAATTAATAACGTAAGTGGTATTATATATACTTAAATACCTAATGATTGAATATTAGATATGATTCGATTATTGACATTGTATATTCTCAAAAGAAGAGCCAACTCTTATCATTAATACACACAATATACAATTACTAGAAAAGATATTGTGTTATCCTTCTTTACAATGAACTTTTGCTTTCAACCTTTTCATATTAAGTCTGCCTTTTTTTAAATACAGTCCCACGGTTGTCCGCGGCATTTGTAAGTTTAGTTCTGCAGAGGAAAACAATAGCGATATAACAAGTTACATTGTATTGTTTGTAATTAGAGATGGAGGAGTCGAACATTTTGGAACTAAATCGCCGGGACCCGACCCCGACCCCGTCAGTACACAATGAACTTGACAAAAACTTGCCAAAGTACGTTACCCCCTCGCGGACATCGGGCAGTACACGCAACGCCATAACGTTTTCATTGTCCAAAACAATTGTTTATTGTTCTAAGCATAATGTTAATGACACTTTAAGAAAAAACATATTCTTTATGCACGACGGTATAAACAACAAAAACAAAATACAGTTGGCCGCCACGGGACATATAGAAGATGTGAAACATTTAAATTAATAATTAATAGGAATCAATACTACAATAATAGAAAGAAATACGCGCTTTATAAATAATATTTCACTTTTTAATGCCCGCCTCGCTATCTACCACCCTTAAGTTAAAAACCTGCACCCAAATACCTATAGGTGTGTTCTGGCAGTTGCACCTGAGACCTAGTTGCGCTACTAATCATAGCGTGTCTGCTATTTGGGGCTATACGTCAGTAAGTTAACATTAGGTGAGATTGTAGCCATAATGCTGAATCTATAAAGTATAAAAACGTAAAGATACTTGATCTATTGTGCAACATGCCGACAATGTTAACCAACGATTGGTTGAACCATCCACCGACGTCGGATCAACCTTCAACCAAAGACACGTTAATCAAACAGCTATTTAAAACATATTTTATGAGTCCTAGTAATGTCCAATCAATTCCAGGTGGCGGAGATGCAAAGTAGCGACTACACCAATCTTTGAAGTGAATACCCCATCATAAACTGAAATAAATTTTGGATAATCCGGAAATGCATGACTCATAATCTTATTTTCTTTTTTGTTTATTTAATAACAATTAAACCACCTCGAATCAGACTCTGAAAGGTAATAGGGTTCTATTCCTAATTATACTGAAGCGTAAGAAACAAAAAAGACTCGATTACTAAAGTATTTCGGTCGTTATCGTGATAACATACAGGACCCGCGCATACAGATACACGGACGTCCAAGACAGAACTTTTTTAAACAGTTTTTTAACTAGTTTAAATAACAAAAATACCATGAGTCTTAAAAATAGCAATAATATATGATAAATAGAGGCATTTTAAGTTTGAAAAATCAGTTGTTTTGCGTGAAGCGACAGTGGTACCCACGTCAATGCTTCGCTTATGAGGCGTGCAACATTATATACATTCCACTCACATCCAAGAGGATGCCATCACTGTCCAATTAGATTTCCAATCAACCACCCACCAGTTTCCATGAACCCGTATCATTAATACATTCCCCAACCACATACAACAGCCTCAAGGCTGATTTAATGAAAAATTATCAACTGTCCCGAGCATAATGCATTTCTAAGAAAGATAACAATTTTAAAAATATATATAGCGACTGGATGAAAGGAACACGGGTCCGTTTAAATTGGAGTCCGCGAGACGTACAACCGCTAAGGAGCCCGTCATTTCAGTGGCCGAAAACGAGCAAAACAAAAACATTATTATGGGGCCGCACCACCGAATTTATCCATCAAATGTGACGGCGCGGCGCGGCGGGCGGAAAAAAAAACGAATTTAAAAATGCGCACGTGCAAAGTATATATATATATATTTCTATTTTGTATTTTTTATCAGTTAGGGTTCGAGCGCCACCGCACCTGATGATGAGTGATGAAGTGGCCGGAGATTTGACATGATAACCCTAGATGTAGACAGATTTTGCTTGAACAAACAAATAGGATATCTATAGTGATCTATATAAATATTACAAAATGGAAAAGTTTCTTTATTTGAACTCGGTAATCTTAGGAACTGCGAGTCGGGTTACAAAAAATATTTTTGTATTTGATATCGCAGTCATTCAGGAAGATTTTAGGCTATTTAACATCACGCTACCGCCGATAGGAGTCGAGCTGTATTGACAAAAGATAATAAAACGGGCAAATATAATTAAATAAAATTTTAGTTTCACGCGAACGAAGTCGCAAGCTCTGCTGGTATATAACAGATCTGAAGAGTGTTTTTGTTTGTTTGTTTGAAATCGCTGACCTCTGGCATACGATAGGCACATATACCCAGAATAGTAGCCCAAAAAGAAATTGCTGTCGGGGTATAGAAAAATAACTTTTTATTCACCCAAAGTCGTGGACTGGGCTACTCTATATAATAATAGACGAAGGCAAAATAGTTCAGTTCAGTATCGTCCCAAGCGGTAACAGCCTCAACAGCTAACAGCGTATGTCCATTCGAAAAAAAAAACACTTCGGTACGATTACTCGTCTAATTGTCAATCGGTGCCTTTTATAAACTATTGAAAAGTTATATTGTCAATAGAAATTAAAAAAAAGATTTTTTCTGACTTTTATTAGAGTTTCCTCAAATTTTCTATAATGATCATGGTTTTTACATTTGTACAAAAATGAAACAGTAGGTACGAGATAAATTCTTGAATAGCGTTTTGTAGAATTCGGAACACAGTTCCATCAAACTTGCATGTGCACTATAGAAATCAATCATGGCTTCTTTTTATTTATTCAGCTCTAAGTCTAATAAACAAAGCCAGAACTTCATTTTGAAACATGATTTAAACGTATTTATTCTAGTTTATACGGAATGGAAAGACAGACAATTCTAACGTAATATCAGACATTAATTATTAAGTCGAAACGTGGACTTGGGTTTCAAAATAATTACCGCATATCGCATGTCTCGTCGTCCACAATCATTTTTACACAACACATATACAACAGAAGGTCAAATTTAATTCTTAATACACGCATAAAAAAATAATATGTATGTTAGAGTGTAACATCTGCTATAATGCTACGTTTAGGGGTGTCATATTACGATATCAACAAAAACATATTTAGTAATAAAACATGGTGATAGGCATTTGTCTTTGACTGGGTCTAGATCCCCCTTCTTCGCGTAAAAATAAATCGTCACAGTGTTTTTTTTTAGCTTTTTATGTTTCCGTGACAGCCTGTGTAAATACGGTTGGCGAGAGGCTTACAGGCTAGTATGGCGACGGCCACCGTCAATTGAGGTGTATATCTCGATACTCAAGGTTTTATTTAGACTGTACTAGTTTTCCGGACACGTGCTGCCAATCGGCTATGTTATGTAAAGTAAAACTAAAAATTACTAAATAGAAGTCTCTCTTACATCAAAGCATCGAAACAAATCACTTTTATTTACTTATAATTGTGTCACTATATTTTATATAAATGGTAAACCTATCAAACCACTGGCCAGAGGATTGATGGATAGCACGATTTAAATCAACATGTCAGCTCGCGGCTTATTTATTATTAGCGGTTTCAAATGCCGAGAAATCTATTCTGAATTACGCATCAGTGACGTTAATAGGAGAGAACGTTTCTTAAATGTTCAGCTACCTATTCTAAGATTGCCACTGCCATTTCACGTCGCAGCTAATTACAATAATAAATCCGGTAGAACATTTGCTGTATAAAATTGGCTACAAATCAGTTGACAGCGGCTTCGTATTTCATTAATCAACTAACGAAGCGTTCGACTGCGTTTGCGCAGAATGAAAATCTCAGGAGCAATAGTACATTTTTCTATATGAGAAGTAGTCGTATATTCTTTTCTGTGTCTCTGATAACGTCTATGCAAAATAACATGATGATCAGTCCAGTAGGTAAGGTGTGCAAGAATGAAAATAAACTACTAAACAAATAAACAGACGCATATACTTTGGTCTGCTTGAGGACCATTTAATCTAGCAACGAGCATTTCCTTTACCACTAACTTTATGCCTAACTTACTGCGCATAAATACAAAACGATGTTAATTACCCGGTAGTGATAGTCATTTGACGTTCCAATACGGGAATATGCAGTTTAAAACAGCTGACAGCTGTATTTTACTAGCCCATTAAGTATCGAACACTAACAACTCATAACGATGACTTAGGGGCTATTCAAATATAATATATGCATCAAAAGAGGGCGGGGAGTCTGCTTAGCTTATTTTTGATGACACTAGAAGCAGTCGCGGCTATATGTTGATTACGTCAGCAATGATTTTTTCTAGTCTTTTATGACGTTTCTGTAATAAGTAGCCCCACTTGTCTATGCCTAAAAGCGAAAATTATTCACCGTGAGATAATTGTTATTGGTTCCCTCAAATACATATACTTTAGGCACGGTAGGGTAAGAACTTTATTTAGGTGCCATTTATAAATTTCGTTCGCACTTATGAGATGGGGTGTCGTTTACTGTGACAAAATGTGACATACGGGGCCGGCGAGTTCTAAGAAAACGTGACATTTGCAGCTCATTAAATATATTTGTTAATTTTAGATGTCACTGTAATAAATATCTGTAGGTATTTTATTTAATTTTTTGCGTATACAGTTACTTTTCTCACTATTTGCATTAGTACTACTAAAAACTCTTTGAAATGGTCTGGACGAATAGAAAACAGTATCTATTTTTATTTAATTCGTAAGATTTAAATTTCGGAGAATATATAGAATATGTTATAGATAGACGGTCTTTTCTGTTGTCCAAGTATTTTACTTAATTTCATAAAGTGCATATAATAGTCGTAATTCTGCGACCAGAGTTTGCATTCGAAAGTGCAGAGGCTTTAAATCTCCAAACTCGTGTTCCATCTCAATTCTCACTCGTTCATCACTAGATTACTATTGAAGTTAAAAATGTTTTCGTCAAAGCGCTTACAAAAAAAATTACTTCACCGTAAATGGACCTTCTGTAATCGTTCACGCTTGTGGCGCTTATGGTCTTGACCTCGACTGCTTTTGATGCTGTAATGAAGGGTTTTTATTAAATCAACGTCAGAACTCCATTAAAGGCTGCTCCTCCGACAAAAGACGGGTCCATCAATCACCGAAGATACGGATGTGCCCGGAGTACTGAATCCATGTATTTTATTTACTTTTTGGTTACCGATTTTGAATAGTTGTTTAGGCAACATTGTGCTTGCCGCCGCCTTGTCGATACCAACTTAGATGTTCAAGTATTTCACTCGTTTGACGGCTGCAAACGGTTTTTGGTATTGTTTTACAAATAAAAGTCAAATTACATCTTCGTTTTAACTTATCGTATTCGTCCGTTGTAATATAATGTTGTATTTGTTTTTGTGAAGTCCAATGTGTTTTTTGGTAATATATTTAGCGTGGTAATGTAATTATAATTATCGTCGAACGATTCTTGACCGAACTTATAAAACAGAGAATTCGGTAATGAAATTTCTAGAAGAATCTTTGAAAATTATTCTTTACTATAAACTAACGATATCAATATTATAAAGTGAAATGGTTTGTTTGTTACACTACGATAATATTAAAAACTACCAGTCTAATTTCAAAACTTATTTTTACATGTGATAGAAAAATCATTGAGGAATACTGTAGACTGTTTAACACAACGCTATCGCCAATAGAATGAAAGTGTTACAAAAACGGGCAAACATAATTGAATAATTTTTAATTCCACGCGAACGAAGTCGTGGGCACAGCTAGTTCCAATTATTTTTTTATAGTTAAGTCTTAGTGTTATGGCTACAATCTCACCTGATGTTAAGTGACGATGCGGCCCAAGATGGTGAGTACGCCAAACCTGTGGAGGGTCTGGCTCTCAAGTGCAGCTGCGGAAACACACCTATAGGTACTTGCCGGCAGATTATCAAGTTGAGGGTGGTTTCTAGCCAGGCGAGCATTAGAAAAAGCCTTACCACTATTCTAAGGTTTCATCACGACGATTTCCTTCACCGAAAGCTCAACTTCATTGTAGGTGGATTCGAACTCACGTCCTTTGACGCGGCATCCGTACATGCTACCACTGAGCTATCAACGCTTCGGAATATACTAAAGCTCAGAAAAATAACCACACACCATAATATGGATCTGGTACGAAACAGGGGCAACTGATAAAAGACGAGATCATCAGATAGCAGATCTTGAAACTCATTATAACAAAAGTACTTTTTCAGAATGTGTGTCGTAGTTATAGAATATTATTAAATTAGTCGTAGAATATTATTAAAATTATTTGTAATTCGAAACGTCATTGATGTAAACATGTCATTTTTCATTGAATACACACACACTGCTTTATATTTCAAAACCTTTCAAACGTTCTATTCCGGGAAGGGTCATTAGAGTGCGACAGAAAAGAAAAAAAAAGGGCGGTAAAAATATGATGGACCCAGAAAAATTGGACGCGCTCCGTCCTGACGTAATTTTGTACGGACTAAGGGAATGCGTTGCTCGAAATTGTAATTGTTTTATTGGCTTGGTGTTCTTGGAGGATCTAGGGTTGGCACTTAGTGATAAAATATTTTTTTTTTAATTTTCTTTGTCTGAATCGTGATCCCCATACACTAGATGTAAAGCTGGTGCATGTTCAATTACCAATAAGCTTGACGGAACACGTATTGATTTATTGTTTTTCGATCGCACTATGTTTACCATTGAGCTTAGATTTTACTACGTTTCAATAAAAAAAGTTAAATAAAAAAAAAATATATATATATATATTTATGGAAGTTTTTGTCTGTTACTTTTTTATATTTTAATTACGGGGATGTAGAAAAAATATAGCATTTCTTTTCGTTTAGAGTAAAAGATAAAATTAACATTCAGTTTCACGCAGACGAACTCGCGGCCACATGTATTAATATTATAATACAGAATTTTAGTTTGTAATAATTTTACTTTATACATGTTCAGAATACATTAGGATATTGATGCATCCGGTGGCGTTAGGATGTTTTCTAGGTCAATGATATTAATGAACCGGCCCCAGTTTAGACTTTTGAGATGCATGAGAACGCCATTAAGTCCTAGATTGCAACTTCTATCTGGTTTTCATCTATTACTTATATATTTACATATACATTCATATACCGCTGACTACTTAAAACACTGTTTGTAATGTATTTTCGTATTCGTTTAGCGAGTATAACGAAAGAAAGATAGAAAGAAGAAAGAATAACACCAAGAACAATAAATCGAAAAGTAGAAATGTCTCAAATACAAAAGGTGGCTATAAATAAGTGCCTCTGGGACATCTATGATATAATTTTTTTTATAGTTAAGGCTTAACGTTATGGCCATAATCTCACCTGATCTTAAGTGGCGATACGGCCCAAGTTGGTAGACACGTTAATCCTTTAGAGGAACTGGCTCTCAAGTGCAACTGCCGGAACACACCTATTGGTATTTGGCGGCAGATTTTCAACTTGAGGGTGGTAGCTAGCCAGGTGGGCATCAGAGAAAGTCCTACCACCATGCTCTGGTTTCCTCACGATGTTTTCCTTCACCGAAAGCTCAAGCTCATTGTAGGTGCTTGGGTTCGAACCCACGTCCCTTGACGCAAAGTCGTACACACTACCACTGAGCTAATTGTTTTTTTTTTTACTACAAATTTGAAGCGATAATAGCTCAGTTGGTAGTGTGTACCGACCCCGCGTTATTTGACGTGAGTTGGAAACTCTGCAATTAGTCTGCGCTTTCGGCGAATGGAAACATCGTGATGAACCACTCACAGTTAAAAATAAATCGATATCACCAACGTAGTCCACTTCCAGGATGCTTATTTTTATCTATACATTTATCGGAACATGTCAACCCTCGGACGTAATTGCTGTGACCGTCGCGGCGTAAAAAACGATACTGAATCAGGAACGGCCGGGAGGAATGCCCATTAGATACTATCGGAGGGAGGTCGTGTGTCCCCTCACCGAGACTATATTACGGGAGGACTCAAAAAAAATTATATGGAAGAAGCATTTCCATTACCGCAGCAA
Source organism: Actias luna (assembly GCA_039707435.1). Taxonomy (NCBI): domain Eukaryota; kingdom Metazoa; phylum Arthropoda; class Insecta; order Lepidoptera; family Saturniidae; genus Actias; species Actias luna. Next base: position 17,288,056 of record JAZHAC010000017.1, on the reverse strand, counting down.
TTTGTAGTTTAAATTAGTAACATATGAAACTGAGTTTAATGTATTAATCATAGAAAATAATTAACAAAAAAAAATCAATGGTACGGTTAGTTTTTTATTTATAAATGACGCATGCACTTTAAGATTTCGCGAACTTTTAAAACACAGAATATAGTAATTAAAATTGTATAAAAATCTTTAAAAAATATATTTTCACCCTACCGCTATTCATATTATAAATTGGAAATGTTTGTTTGTAAGTAGCAGACGCAGTAGGTTATCAGAAAGTATTTAGACGTACTGGGAGATTGAACGTTAAAGATCTCATAGTTTTTAAGTTAAGCGTTGTTGCCACAATATCATCTAATGTTAAGATACGATGTGGTCCAAGATGGTGGGTATGTTAACCTAGTGGAGGGATAGACACTCAGGAGCAACATCCGACACAGTAATAGGCATTTGACGACAGAGGGTAACTTAAGGGTGGTAGATTACCAAGCTAATAATAACTAATTAATAATCATGAAATTTTGCATAGAAATTGTCGTAAATAGTACAGAGGAGGACATATATATTTACTTCAAGAAAAAATGCTCAAGATATACAGAAAAATGTTTTCTTTTGTTGCCACCTGAAATAATGGTTATTGTATTTATATAAATTTTGTAAAAAAATCTGAAATCACATGATAGATAGTATCCGAGGGGAAGTACTCCGGTGGGTGGTTTCGCGTCTCGCCATCGTTATTATAATAAGTTGTTTGTTCCATTTGACACCGAAATCGTGCGTTCACCGAGCACACAGACAGACAGACATAAACGTGAATACAACTATTATTATCATCAACGGCGACATTTGAAACACGATGTGTCAAGGTTTTAAAGATAGGGAAGTCGTGTTGAGAGCTATACGCGTGCGTAAACGTGTGCGCACGACGTATAACGAATATAAAAATCTTGAAGAGTTTGTTTGTTTGAACGCGCTGCGTCAGAAACAACCAGGTGTATTAAAAAAATCTTTTGTCTTTTGACAGCCCAGTTATAAGCTGGAATAGAAATAGGAATCGGTCATTTAACATCACGCTACGACCTTTGACAGTAGAGCAGACGGAAAAAGAACTCTAAGTGAGAAGGGTGTTATATTGCAGGCGAGCGGTGCGCTACGACTCGTTGGGTCAACTAATCTGGTTAACTAGTCAACCGATCATCGTGAAACTTTACCCTCATCCTCACTAAGTAGGTTAGCTTCTCAGCGTAGGTACCAATTAGAACACTCAGGACTGCGGTTTCTTTTTACGTTCCCGGCAACAGGCCCGAGCCGAGAATCCACCACATCACGCAGGCACGGCAAAGCTGTAAACGCCCCTACGGCTGACTGTATATCATTATCTTCTTATCCTGTTCCCAAGTTATTTGGTCAGGCAACTGACATCTCCTCATTCAGTCCCCTTTTTGTATTTCATACCTTCCGCTTCCTTTCCATCCTTGAACATTCATATTAATTAATTCTTTCGCCACATTCTTTGGTGACAATAGTACAAGGCTGACAGTATATGTGCATTCTTTGGTGACAATAGTACAAGGCTGACAGTATATGTGCAAACTAAAAAAAAACGTGAATTGTTGGGTACACATTGTCCTATTCCCAAAGTAATAGGAAAATAAAATAATCAGTTCCACTGACCAAAGTAGCGGGCTCAGCCAGTTATCTCATAAGTCAAAATAACTAATCTTCTAATGCCACTTTCATTTCGATCAAAGTTTTGTTTTCTCCTTTGGGAAATTTAGTTACTGTTTCAGGAAAGTTCAGTCGTTGTAACTGTGTTATAAATACTAGTTGAAACTTGTGACTTTATTCATGTTTTTATTTCTGTCAACGGAGCATGATAGCAAAATCCTTCTAAAAATTAGTTGTTAACATACTCTCCTTGAGTATGTTAAGATAGGAATATAAAGTATATAGTCAGGTGGTTTGGGAATTCTCAAGATGAGAGAATAGAAATCTTCTATTTATAATTTAGTCTGTATTTGCAGCCACCACACTGGTACAAAGATGAAGCGGTGATAGCTAAGTGGTAGTGCGTACGACTTCACGCTAAGGGACGTGAGTCGAGTCCACCTACAATGAGCTTGACCTTTCGGTAAAGGAACACATCGTCAGGAAACCATAGCATGGTTGTAGGACTTTTGCTCATGCCCGCCTGGCTAGCTACCACCCTCAAATTGAAAACCTTCCGCCAAATATGAATAGGTGTGTTCCGGCAGAGAGGGTAGGCAGAAAAGGGGAAACTAATTTAAAAAATACCTTTCTTCGATATTGTTTACTTTTAGAACTAGTACAAGCTCTTTGGATGTCTTAAATTTTTTCATTAAAAAAATATTTTTGTATTTGATACAGCAACCACTCAGGAAGGCTTTAAGTTTTATAACATCACGCTACCACCAACAGGAGCGCAGCTGTATAGAAAAAAGTTACAAAATCAAGAAAACATTTTATTAGTTCCACGCGGACGAAGTAATTGATATTAATAAGTTTAATCATTTATTTTTGTATATTTGCACAAAAGTTGTTTAAAATAACGTATTGTTATATTTTGAAGGAATTAACCGCAAATGCAAAGTCATTCGTATGTTATGCATTAGAAACAAACAAACGGACGGTACAATAGTTCACAGAACACCGTCCGCGCCGGTGCGGGAGCAACGCGTGACCGCTGCGCACGCGCCGACCTCACGCACTGCCGACTGTACAGTAGCGTACTCGGAGAGAGAACTATGATCCCAATTGACGCCACTTTATTTTTATTTTAGTTTAAACTGATAGTAAAACTTATAGCTAAGAAAAACTGTAGCGAAAACAATAGAAATAGAAGACGAATTAAAAGTTTACACAATAAGAAAACAGTTTTAAAAATTTTGCAATTTATTTTCTTTTGCTCTCTTGATCAAATTTACAAATAATTATAACACAATTCTAGGATGAGCTATAAGTATTCCGATCTTCTATGTATATACAAATGAATATTTATGTGCAGTGTATATGTAGCGACACTTTAAGAAATTGCATATTTTATAGCAATATTGAGCCTACTTAAATTGACAGATGGTGTAATTGTAAATTTTAGAGAGTTTGTCATTAAACTAAATAGTGTTAAATGGAGTGTCCACCGTATAAGAAATTGCTAAATTCGAACATCGTTTAATCAATCACATTTAAAAAGAACAGTATGTGCTTAAGACCACTTGACAGAAGTGAAGCATTAGTATATCTCTCTCGCTCCCTTAGTCGCCTCGAGCCGACTTTACCCGAACGAGTGTCAGACAAAAAGGTGGAAGACCAGAATTTCAAAGGCCTCCCATAAAAAATTGCACGCCAAAAGTTGCCAAAAAAAGGGACCTGGGCCCCGAGCGCTTCATCGCTACCACCCTGTTTGAACTACGAACTTCACAACAATCACCATTCATCATGACATGAAGATTGATTATTTCAGAGTAATTCGCGAAACACATTACTATAACTAAACTCCCATGTCTCTCTGGCTGACGTTAATAAATATATTCCGATCATAGATTACGATGCAGGCTATTTAAATCGAGTCGAGTGATCGATCGAGATTCAATATCGCAATAGGTTTGAGGGAGCTAACATTCTTTACTGAAATGTAAGATATTATTGGTATCATAACTGTCTTATCTAACAGTATTAACTGTATTTAAAGTCATTTGAATTAACCACTACTTACCCCACCACCCACACTTTACACACCAACCATTTTCTGGCCATCACCTACTCCCTAAAGCGTCGAAATTCCTGTACTTTGGTTTACATTATTGTCCATACAATAATATCTTTTCAACGAAGACTTGCAAATCATGCTTTAAAATAGGCGACTCTTCAATTGTCACTAAAGTGTTTTCTACTTCGTTTATGTTTTTTGCGTACGCTCTAGTGTGTATTTTGTCAAAGAAACATAGGACCCAAATTTTAAATCAATAAATCACGTAGCATCGGATCAAAGTATTGCATCATCAATAGCATCATGGTACTTGAGAGCCAGCCCCTCCAATAAAGGCCGGCAACGCACCTGCGATTCTGCTGGAGTCGTGGATGTCCGTGAGCGGCGGTGATCACTTACCATCAGGTGACATGCTAGCTCGATGATAGCACATACGGCTGTATATTCTATATATAATCTATATCAACATAATAAAGCGGAAAAGTTCGTTTGTTTGTTTGAAACACGCTAATCCTAGAAACTACCAGCGTGATTTCAAACATTATTTTAATAATTGACATCACACTGCCGTCAAAGCAAGCAAGCAAAGGTATTAAAACGTGTAAAAACCATTCCGTGGAGTCCCTGCGACAGCCAGTCTTATAACAATGCGAAAACGCAAATACGTATTATCTATGAGCTTAGGTACATATAATCTGTTAATGTACTGCCGGCTATTTATGACTTCTGTCATGGATGATTAATCAAAAACGTGATTAGACCGAATAATTACACATCAAAGAGGCCTCTATTAGATGTGAGGACAAAGACAAAAAGTTAACGACACGAGAACACACTGCGATATCAAAAACCGCAGAATCGACATTACATAGCAAAAGGAACGAACGGCCATACGAAACTTCCTGCGGTGACCGCAGCGGGGATGAATTAAAATAAACCTAAAGTAAGTAATAAACGTTTTAATGATCAGGGTTCCGTATATTATTATCCTTTTATATATAATAAATAACTGAAAAAAAATGTTAAACGTGTGTTCAGCGATTTTTGGATGAGTCATTTTATTTCGTTTTTATTTTTATTAAAAACACTGCAGACAGTGGCAATACTACAACAATATATTAATATTATAATGCCGAAAAGTTTGTTTGTTTATTTATGTGAACGGGCTAATCTTAAAACTAACAGTCGGATAGAAAAAATATTTTTATATATGTTAGAGTAATCATTGGGGAAGGATCTACGACATTTAACACAAGCAAAGCTGTATTGAAAAACTTACAAAAACGGGCAAACATTTTTAGTGCCACGCGAACGTAGTCGCGGGCACGCCTGATAACAAACATACAACATATTATTTTACTAAGGGACCCTAAAAAGCTCCTGTTCAAGGAACTTGATCTTTTAAGTATGTATAGTCGATGTAACCGCACTATAAGCGATGCAGCGAGAAAAAACCTTTTAACGATCGTCTACAACATAATGGACTTTGAAATTATAAACAAGATTTTACATTAACTTAGATTAGATATATTTTATATTGTATTCGTTCTTATACTTCTTATGGAGGATGTCTTTTGATGATTTCAATTTCCCAACAAATATGTCAGTCCTTTGTAAATCATCATGGAGTTTTTATACCATTTCAGAGTTTATAGTTCATAGTATTAATTTTAAAACAACACCAAGCCGTATTTAAGAAAATGCCACCTGTATTAAACATCACTGGGACAAATTAATAACTTTATGAACACACTTAAATTTCTTAAATAACTTTGATCAGATCTACATAGGCCGCTTACAGAGAAAAACACTTAGCGTCTGGCCCCTAAATTTTATAGAACTTGTTAAAATTAACACAAGATTTTAATGGGAATTTCCACCAAGTACATGACGGTCCCGGCTTGTCTCGTAACTGCGTATTTTGCAAAAGCATAGCAATAGTACAGATCGCAAATAGCAGTAAATTGACAAATTAAATTCACTTTTGGTACACTAAAGCTCATGAATAATACGAAATCGCCATTCAGGCGAATATTAAGTGATTTTTGGTATCGCTTTGACTTTGGTAAATACTAATTTAGGGGGCCGGTACGGTACAGATCTCTAGCATTCCGTTTGATTGGTCTGTCCTATCCCTCCGTAGATTCAATTCGCTTTTAATTAATAGTCATTTATAGCAGCCCTATGATAATCTAACGGTACTACACTTTAACTATTTTCTTTGATTTTATTTTAATAATTACATGCAAGAGTAGCAACTGACGTCTAGAAAACTAAATATTATTAAAAATTAATACAAACTGGTTCATGTAGGGAATTAATAATTAAAATAAGATTATTGGAAAGTGAAGATAAAACCGATTTTGATTTCGTATAGGTTATAATCAAGGAGTTTAAATGCAAATTAAGATGGCGATGCGGCTCGGCGCGGGTAGCGGGAGGCGCGCGTGTGCATACGCGTCGGATGCGTTCGCGCCTTTTTTGGCTTCACTAATTTATACTACCGGGATAGGGTTACAATATTATATTTAAAATTTTGCATAAATACTTCATGGAATATCGTTCATTATTATTTCATACCGTAATATTTATTCGCAAAATTATTTTACACGATAAAAATACAGATTATATAAAATAATTATAAGTCATGCTGTTTTTTTTTAATATTAATAAACAAGTTTTGGCGATATACGGAGCCCGTTATGCTGAGTATTGTATTCTAAATGAAATATTTATGTTATTTTTCCCTTTACTATAGAAAATAGGATACAATTTGTTAATCGCTCAGTAAATTGGACAGATAAGAAGTCAAAGTTGTGTTCAATGACAATTACAACACATCAAATAATCATTAATTATGTATAATCAAATGCAACCTTACTCTTTTAAAATATAGTTCCCATCTATACATACAATATCAGGTGTCATATGTAATTTACACAAGTTTCAACAAGATGGCGGATTCCTTCTTAAAATTATCTAAAGAATTGTTGCTGTAAGGTTTCCAGTTATTATATGTTCTTTACTTCACATGGACGCTTATATGAATAAAATTAAAAATTTAAACCTTTAAATGAACACTCAAGATTCCACCGAAAACCCTCGCATATTTATATAATCTGTCTTTTGTCATATGTCAGATACTATGTCACCAACAACCGGGTCCTTATCTGGCAACTGACACTTTGCGGAAACAAGTAAACAGTAATTCAACTACACGGGTAGTGATAACCCTGGACAGGAGTCGATAGCCGACCGCAATTACCTCTGACGGAAGCCGCAGAACAAAGATTATGTAAAGGACGAACAGGTTTTAGCTCTACTAGGGATGCGCACAACCTGCCAATCAACTCGCAATGAAGACGAATGCACTCGAGGATACGACTTGTGGATGCGGCCTATACACATAAGTTCAGGATAATGGTGGAAACCTCTTTCATGTAATTTATGTAAATTGAACACAGTCCAAACCGAGCCGGGACCAGTTTAGTACCGCCTTCGCTTTAGTCACCATTTTGACTGTGAACCATCTGCTCTCGTGAAAAATTCTGGACAAGCTGTCAGGGTCATCCAGGGCAAAGGCGTTAGTACATTAAAAAAGAAGAAATCCTACTTCTTGACAATTCCAAGAAAACTTGCGATAGCTTGCATTATAGAAGTGAGAAAAAAATTCAAACTCTGTCCGAAAGCGAAGATATCTGTCTGCTGAATACCTTACCTTGACCTTTAAAATTAGTTATATTATTGCGAGTTGAAAGCACATAAATATCTTACTTATTTATACATATATCAAACTTGTGATTGAGGCAAATATATACGTTAATTTTTATTTTATTTATAAACGGGGTAAACTTTATCGATATAGAGACTGCACATGACTTTTAAAATATTTGAATAATTTTCTATCTGTCTCATCTCTTCACTCAGAATATACTGAATACGGTGATAAGTACTGCTACTTAATAAATAGCAAACTTTTTATCTCATAAAACAAAAATCCCTGTGTAATAATTGATAAAATGAACGTATCCTATTTATTATACTTCATAAGCTTTGTAAATTTTATTTTTAAAATGGTTGAAAATTAAATCTGAAAGTAATACGAAACATAATATAAAATTGACGTGAACGAAGTCGCATGCAAAGTTAGTAAGTAAAAGTTGCAAAAAGAATTTTGATATATTCTATAGCCCAAGCGTACAACACCCACCTGGCATTTGCGCAGTTGAAATTGGTAGCGCGTTATGCAACATGGACGCACCGCGAGCGTCTCTTCCATCCGAAATTCGTGACGTAACGTTCAAGGTGTACCGTACAGTTAGCACATGAAATATATCAATATAAAAATGGACAGACGTATATATGCGATTGCTAATTCCAACACAGGTCACCGATCAACATGATAATTAGGACTCGCATTTCATGCATGTATAAAAACAAATAATATTTATTAACCCAATAGTTTGTTAGTGATAATTCATTTTACGGTGGTTAAGAATGTGGCGTGAGTTTTACACCACACTTTATTTTATCACCTTAATTAATAATAATTGCATAATTATAATATATTAATAATTAATTTATCACCTGTGAAATTAAAAAAAAACAGTAGTGAAAAAAACAATTTAACTACTAAATAAATTTATTCAAATTTTTCACCTGTGAAATATATAACTAGTGAAAAATAATCAATGCAATAGTATTTTATTAAAACAACTATAACTACTACACTAGAAGTTTTTCGCGGGATCTTGATCAGTCTTGTTGTGATTTTTATTCGTATACATATATACGTATCGTATACTTATACGTATTGTAGTGTAGCTGAAAAGCACCGGTGAAGTAAATAGTGAATCATGATTCGGAACATGATATATTAGTTGCCACAAAAACTAATAAGAGAGCTTCAACGAGAGTCACCATCTTGTTGAAGATAGTATCGGCTGCCCGAAATGCCCAAATCTTATTACTCGAAAATTGCAGTAATATTCTAACCAAGATTACAAAAAGAACTCTTACACTAATATGAAGTGAAGTATCTTATTATATTATAATGTTTTTAACCGAAGCTAAGTCGGATCGTGTTTTATTTAAAAAACAACATCAGGATCATTATCATGCAGAGACCTTCTTCGAGTTAATAAACAAAAAAAAAAAAACCTCATTAAGATACGGACGATCAGAATGGTAAAGATGGTATTTATGTCGATTATACATACATAACAATGTATAACCCTACATGCTGTTTATCTGTACCGCGAAATGAACATAACAGAACGTCAAACTACATACAACCAACATGGCCGCATTGATGGCTAATAGGCGATAATTAAATTTAATAACGCCACGTGCATTGTTTTGGCGTAATTACACTGTGCACGGTTGAATTGAACAGTGACGCGGGTTCGGGAGTCATTTCATGTAACGGCTATGGATTAATTCATAATTACGACAAGGCTATTATTATGGTTAAAAGACCGCTCGGTGCCGTACAATGTATGATAAATTCCGATTAATCATGTTCTCAACTGTATATATATATATATAGTAAAAATCATTCCTTATCCTTTTAATATATAAAATATATAAGAACTGTGAGGGCTTTAGCGTCTATAAAACAGTTTTAAACTTGTATAGATGCCAACGTTATAAGTGTAGTGATATCCTTAACTTAATTATAACTTTTAGTTTTATCTAATTTAAGTAATATAAACAAAGGTGTATGTTATGAAGAAATAAAATTATTATTAATATCAATACTATAAATGCGAAAATGATTTTGTTTGTTTTATAACGATTTCACGCTAACCGATGATTCGATTATGATGATTTTTGATACAGAGATAAATGGGAATCTGGAGCCAGTGATAGTCTACTTTTTATATAAAAACGTTATAAAAACTGGAACACGTTATTTTTTCATTTCACGTTAACAAAGTCACGGGCACAGCTAGTAAGAACACATATGTGAAATATATAAATGACAATAGTATAAGGGAGCCGTATTTGTAAAATAAATTTTTTCTCAGTATCGTAATTGGAGTGTACTTTGTCGTCCATATACGAAGGTAAGAAACCCTTTTATTCGCAATTGTTGTTAGTATGTCTATACACACATCGTTTTTAAATTACCGGACAGCTTTTGTTGAAAGAAACAACAAGATGAACAAACTTTCTTGTTTTTATAGTTAACATTTAACGTTATGGTCAAAATCTCACCTGATCTTAAGTGACGATACAGCCCAAGTTGGTAGTCACGCTAAACCTGTGGAGAGACTGGCGGGAGATTTTCAACTTGAATATAGTAGCTAGCCGGGCGGGCATTAGAAAAAGCCCTACCATCATGTTATATAACAGTCGACAGGTAAGAAATATACAGATTGAGTTTACCGTGCATAATGTTTGATATTACCAGATACAAACAATTCGAACAGCAGTCAGCGGTGCACTCCATTATGTTTACACCGTTAACCATCAAATGCCTTTCCTCATGCACTGTGAGATTACTCCAGAGCAGTCCCGCGGGACCCGGGAATCGTGGCGCGTCTAATCCCGGGAATGGTTTCCGCGTCGTCGGCGCCTTTGTGATCGACTCACGCGCATCCTAATAGACATGATACGTAATCAAAAATCATGAAATAGTTATACCTTGTACTGTCGGCATAAAAAATGTTATATATTTTTTTTGATAATACACTTATCAAAGTTTTTTTTTTGCTAAGTAAAAAAAGTACGTATTATGATATTGTATTTTTTATTCTGTATAAGTTTAAGTACGTGACGAAGTGGACTAAAATGGCGAACACGCTAAACTAGCGGGGTGACCGACTCTAAAGGCCAAAATTGCTAAGCATTAGAAAGAGCTTTACTATCACGCAAAGTATTATGTGAGTGTAAATATATTGTAGTAATGTATTTATTTACCGTATATATTCAGCATTATTGTCTGTACTCGCAAGTGAAAATACAATATTATAATTTTCAAATTAATATAGTGTTCGCATTCGATAAATTCATTTACTAAAAGTTACAATGTTTGACAATGTATTTTGAAATAATTGTTTTCTATGTTAAGTTTAAATGGTTTAGTGTTGCGGTGATGAGTTGTGGATTTAGCGATAAAAATAAAAATCGACTATATTTAGAATCTGTTAAATATTATCGCGGAGAGATTAATTAAACTTGATGGTCTTAAATCATGCGTTATCGATGTCTTCCTTATTATTTTTATCAATTGACCCTGAAGCGTTTTTATATTGAATTATTATATTTCCTTAACAATATATGTGTATTTTTAAAGATATTAATAAATCTCTAGTTTTGTAGTATTATTCTTGTGTATTATGAAATAATATCCCGTCGCTATTATTCATGTAAATTTATAATAGAATAACCCTTACATACAGTAACACCAAAGTGTTACGATTCTAATGTCGATTTTTTGGAAATTCGGTCTAATCATAATAATATTATTAATGCGAAAGTGAGTTTGTTTCACGTTCACCCCTAAACCGCTGAATCGATTGTGATGAGTTTTAGTACAAAGATAGATGGGACCCAGGAGACGGAGATAGGCTACTTTTTCTCACGAAATATTTATTAAAAATGTGGTAAATAGAAGGAAAAACTTTGTATGAAACTTTTTCTTGTGTCAACCGATTTATTTGAGAAAATGGATATTAGCGCGAACGTAGCCGCATGTAAAACCTAGTACTTCGATAAATGGACGACGCCGAATGTGTAGTACAACAATGTACGTAAGACATACACACAATAATGTCATCACACTTCTCGCTGAAAATATTTACTCTGTGAGATGCTTACATTTCGATCTACCACTCCAAGAGCCAGCTCTCTCACGGAGCAACAATAAATCGCATCGGCATACGTGATGTTTATGTTGGCAACATGTTTTGTATTTTAATTTTGATGTTTTTATAATGATACCTCTCTCGCTTCGCGTGCTCGTGAACAGCTTCGAATATCAGATTAAATTAATGGTTTAAGACGGTTTGCAGTTGGGAGGAGGGGCATGAGTTACGCAAGATCTGATGCCGGGTAAATGTTTCCTCCTAATATAAAGCGGTGATGGCTGTGTTGGTCGTGAATACGAATTCGTCTGCAATGAGACTGAGCTTTTAATGGAGAAAAACATCGCGAGGAAAACATAGCATGACGCTACAGCTTTTTCTATATAGCTAGCTACCACCCTCAAGTTGAAAATCTGCTGCCAAATACCAATAGGTATGTTCTGGCAGAGGCACTTGAGTGCCAATCCCTCCACAGGTTTAGCGAGTCTACTAACTTGAACCGTATCGAGATGAGATCATGGCCATACCGCTGAACCTTAACTATAAAAGGAGGTATTCGAAGTTTCGTTAATTGACATGTCTTCCGGTACATACTACCAATTGAGCCAACGTTGCTTCAAAGCTTCTGAACTGTGTTTGTTACATTTTGAAACGAATTAATATAGATGTTGGTAAAGAAAATAGTCGAAACTTTATACGGTATTCTTATATCAGAATAATGATATTCGAAGTTTTGAAATACGAGATAAAAGCTCGAATGAAGAACTCACTATTTTATAAATTCGGGATATAAAATGTCATATTTATGCATTTAATATGAGATAAAGAGTGTTGCGTGCTTTTGAAAAATCGTCACTTGTGAATGTGAATTAATTTTTATTATCGAAGTTCATACGAACGTAGTCTTGGATACAGCTTGTTTTTTATAAGTTATTATCGTTTGCTTACGATCTCATCTGATGGTTAAAGATATGGTTTTGTGTTTGGCCACTTAACTTGGGTTTAGAGATTTCATAAGTGTCGGTGAAAATATTTATGTTTGTGTGTAGTTCGAAAATGTTCAACTATCAAGTTACAGCTTCGTTATGATATTTTATTCACGAAAAGCTCAAACTTCTTACGTAGCCTCTGAACATGCTAGTACTGAGCCACCATTGTGTTATGTTTGTTATAAGAATGGTCCATTGGCAACGTCAACCCTCATTCAATGACGTGGAAAATCTTACACCTACAAAGCCGTGATTTAAAATAAATTTTAGTTATAACAATGTACGTTTTCTTTTGATATTAATTTTTGAAATCGGTCCAGTAGTACTTGAGTTTATTCGTTACAAACAAAAATACAAAGCTTTCCACTTTATAATTTTTATATATAAAAATTTCGTATGGCGTTGTTTGTCCGGATGAACTCCTACACTACTAAAGCGATTTTAATCAAACTTTGCACACTGTGTGCAATTTGATGCAACTTGAGCGAGAGGATAGTTCATATGTCGATAAGCGATCACAACGCTATACATGTCACTCTAGTTGATGTGACTGACTACTGGAAAAGGCAGAACGGTCTGCCAGGTCAAATAGTATTAATAAAGATTTAAGATAGTCTAAGTACTAGGTGCGGAATATTACTTCTCTTTTGACATTTGTGTCGACCACTTATCACGCATCGATGAAGTCAAGTTTCATATCAATTTGCCTGTCTAGTAAATTATTGGAAGTGACCGAACACAAGCATCGGCTGAGTGCTTGCAGATAATTGCAAATTGGTCGTATGATCGACGATGACGTAGAAAGAAATATCTCAATTCATTATTACAATTGACTCGTTATGTTCAGCAAACTCTATAGTGTATTCATTCGGTTGTATTGATGAATTGGTGCCGGTTGCAAACTTTTTTATAATGAGGCCTTTTTCGAACGTTATTCGACTAAATTGAAAAGGTTCAGTTCGCCATATGATAACTTTCTTCCACGGCGTCAGTTTTAATCTGCATACTTATTCCTTTATACAGTAATTGAAATGAATAAGAAAGAAAGTGGTTCTAAATTAACAGGTGGGGGATTCGGTAAAATAAATTTGATTAATGCGGATTGTCGTTTTATAACAAACAATCATACACTGTACTGCCACATATTATTCATTGCATATTATAAAACAGCGTCTGTCTATCTGTGTACGGGACATCTTCAAAAACTACTGAACAGATTTTCATCTGGTTTTCATTAATAGACAGACAGATTCACGAAGAAGATTTAGGATTACATTTTGTGTAGATATATACAGTTAAATATATGTGGCATAAAATTAACATATTTTATATATTTAATCAGATATTTGTATTGTGAAGTTGTATTTTCTTTTATATTAAACTTTGTTAACATAAAATGTCTTTATATTTAATTAATATCATTATATCATGCATAGTATGTTTACTAAAGAAATTGTACATCGTAGTCAATGTTTTCAGAAATAATGTTTTTATAGAATAAATCGATGTAACAATGATTGTAAAACAATATTTCAATAAATAATTAGTAAACTCTTGTTTGAAATATGAAGATAATTTTAAAAAATGTCGGAATAAGTCAAGGCGTCGGGAGCCTTGACGCCTAACGTAGCGGGCGGGTAACAGGTTTTTATATACACAACATACTCGTGTCACAACGTTATTTGCCATACTCCTCTGAAACGGCTTGACCGATTTTCATGAAATTTTACATGTATATTCGGTAGGTCTGAGAATCGGTCGTAACCTATTCTTAATACCCCTAAGTGATAAGGGTGGACCATCCCAAACATGGCTTTTTTAATTTTTTCGACAAAATATTTTTTTATTACTTATGATATTGCATTACAAAATAAAACCCTAAATTTTCACCCTCCTACCCTCACCAAGTTGTCTCTTTCTACAAACATTAGCATAACAGAATATATTTCAATTGTATTCAACGAACATCCAAATAAAGATCACTATAATAAATCGAAGGTCAATAGTATACTCTATACTAACATTATAAAGTGGAAAGATTTGTCTTTTTGTTTGCAACGAATTAACTAAAGAACTACTGTGCCGATTTTAAAAAATCTTTCACCATTAAAATGCTACATTAGCTGTGAGTAACATAGGATATATAATATAAATGATACAATACAATTTTAATTCCACGCGAACGGAGTCGCGGACGCAACTAGTAATGAAATAAATTATGTTGATAAAAAGCTTATATATAGTGTATGTACATTTGGAAATAATGTATAATTAGCCATATTATATTGCAATCGCAACGGAGATGTTGTGGCGGTGTCTCTGGGGTCAACTGGTCAGTCTGTGGGCGTCCTACTTCGGTTCAACTTACAGGTGAAGCGAAAACATACGGATCGTCAATTCAAACGGTCGCGAGCGTTTTTATAATATACTTTTTTTTTGTTCGTTACTTAATCTGTTGGCGCAAAATCTATAGATTCTTGGTCCCCTTATCACTAGTTAGATTACAACTTCAGTGTGTTGAGTGAAAACAAGTAAATTATATCTAATAATTTTTATATTTAATATACCATTCTATACGACAACTGGAAGACAAACATATTACGAATCGTTGAAATAATTCTCAAATCGACTTTTATTCGCAAATTCAATTTAACCAAATTCGCAGTATCTCCATTTATTTCAAAATCACACAATTATGGAAAGCTATATACGTTTAAATTGTCAAAATTGCTTATTGCAATTGTTTTTTCATTAAAAGCTATTAATAAATAAAACAAATAAGTAATAACACTAAAATTTGCAATAACTTACACTAAAATAAGCGATGATAGCTCAGTGGTAGTGTGCATGACTTCGCATCAAGGGACGTGAGTTCGAATCCAACCACCTACAATGCGTTTGAACTTTCGGTGAAGGAAAACATCGTGAGGAAACCATAGAATAGTGGTAGGGCTTTTTCTAATGCCCGTCTGGCTAGCAACGACACTCAAGTTAAATACCTGCCGGCAAATACCAATATGTGTGTTCCGGCAGCTGCACTCGAGAGCCAGTTTCTCCACAGGTTTAGCGTGTCTTCCAACTTGGGCCGTATCGTCACTTAAGATCAGGTGAGATTATGGCCAGAACGCTAAACCTTAACTATCAAAAAATACCCGAATTTACCGATCTTCTCGAAGCAAGAGGAATTAGAGTTTCATGGAACTGTCACCACGAATTTCGTATAGAAGTTTTACTTCAATGAAATACGGTTAATACATTTATTTAATAATAAGTGCATCTGACATCTATAACACTAATTTGATTACATTAACGCCCGGAATTCGTGTATTCGAAATTGAATTACAGGATAAAATGCTTGAATGAATTATTATTGCTATATTAACGTCTCCGCGAGTTATTTCGTTCCGTGTTTTCCGTGAGATCAGCACGGGCACGGTAAACGGGTCGGCGTCGTAACTCTCTCATTACAAGTCGGATGAGCATCTCATTACCGAGAGTGCCGGTGTGACGAGACGTTAAAGGGAAGTCGCTCAAATTCTTCGCGACAGACTCTCGCATACGTGTAGACTGTGAATTGTGAAAGGCGAAATTAAGAGGTAGACAGACTGTTTATAATTTGGAATAAAAGGCCTCCGTGCACTTATAATCGTTTAACTTGAGATCTTATTTACCGGTTGGCGTTTTCGGAACGCTCTTAAATGATTATTGCAGCGCCGTATATTCAGTAATTTCGCACCGCGCTCCCTATTAAGCGAATTCAAGTCATCTTCTGTTCGATATGTTTTTATTGTGTATCGATTAATTATGGATATGAAGTTAAATTTTAAGGTATCGATAATCAATTTATTTTCTATAGTTCAGGTTTTATAGTTATGGCCATAATCTCACATGATCTTAAATGACGATACGGCCCAAGTTGGTAGACACGCTAAAGCTTTGGAGGAACTGGCTCTCAAGTGCAGCTGCCGGAACATACCTATTGGTATTTGGCGGCAGATTTTCAACTTGAGGGTGGTTGCTAGTCAGACGGACATTAGAAAAAGCCGTACCACCATGCTATGGTTACCTCACGACGTTTTCCTTCACCGAAAGCTTGAGCTCATTGTAGGTGGTTCGATTCGAACTCATGTGCCTTGACGCGAAATCGTACACACTACCGCTGTGCTATCATCGCTTTAAAAATATCATTCAGTTTAGATAGACTTTGATTTCTGAAGTGGAGGACAGACCGTGAGACTATATTGAGATTACTTGACAAAGTCCACGCGCATTCTCGACATCTCGACGCTGGTAACGAAAGCGAAAACTGCGCCGCGCCGAAGCGCACACGTGGGTTGAAAGCATTCACCGCTTACATACATAAACTGTGCTTGATTCAAATTCCACACTAGTACAATATTTTCCTAGTTTTAATCTATTACCATTGTAAAACCGTTAAAAAATATTAAATAAATTCGTAATAACTTCAGTGAAAATAGGTATGTAACGGGGACGAATTTATATTAATATTAAAATGAGGAAAACTTTGTTTGTGTGTTTGAACGCGCTAAGCTTATGCACTGCAAGTTGTATCTCAGAATATAATTTTTGTATTTCATAGAGCAATAATCTAGGAAGGTATAACAATATGTTATTCTATTATATATAACATCACGCTACCACCAATAGGAGCAAAGCTTTATCGAAAAAAGTTACGAAACCGAACAACCAATCCAACCACCTACAATGAGCTTGAGCTTACGGTGAAGGAAAACATCGTGAGGAATCCATAGCATGGTGGTAGGGCTTTTTCTACTGCCTGCCTGGCTAGCAATCACCCTCAAGTTAAAAATCTGCCGCTAAATACCAATAGGTGTGTTCCGGCAGCTGCAGTAGTGAGGCAGTTCCTCCACAGGTTAGCGTGTCTATTAACTTGGGCCGTATCGTCACTTAAGATCAGGTGAGATTATGGGCCATAACGCTCAACTATAAAAAAAAAATGTAAAAAATTACGAATATTGTAAAATGAAAAAAGAGATAATATAAAAATGCAAAACCTTAACTATATAAAAAAAGGACCATAGCACTCAATATTTTATTATCATTTAACTTACCTCCTCTGAAGTAATAAGCCGTGAAGGTAGACAGTTATGGTATTTGCTTTCACGTGTCATGTGGAGAGGTAAATAAAAAAAATATATTTACAAAAAAGGGCTCGGTCATATAATTATTATTTACGAGCGAATATGCGAATCTCTCCCGAATGTTTCATACATATCTGTTTTCACTCATAAAACAATCATTTCGATAATATCGTTAATATATTTTCAATACGGTCCCATTACGGGCCGAAAAGGCGATACTACGGTCAATGCAGTTCTCGGTATGAATTATTCAAAGAGCTTGTAGCCCGCGGCGTTTTCGTAAACTGTGCACACGCACCGCCCATCGATACGGACGGCGTTACGCAATGATAAATCATCTGATAAACACAACATTACTTTTTTATAATTTGCAGGTTTATCGTTACGGCCACAAACTCATCTGATATTAAGTAACCATGTAGCTCTCGATGGACCAGCTAAATCTAGTGAATGGACAGACTTTCCAGTGTAACTGCTGGAACGCACCTATATGTACTTGGCGGCAGACTTTCAACTAGTATAATAGCTAAACCAGGTGAGCGCTAGAAAAAACGGTGCCTTCCTTCAAAGAAAGCGCAAGCTCTTTGCAGGGATTTGAACGTAGGTCTTGAACGCGGCATTAGTACATGTTACCAATCAAGCTATCATCGCGCTATTACTAATATACATTTTATAGCCAACCAGGTAGACTATATGCTGCTATTCCCAGTAGTCAATAATGAAACCAAAGCGCCACCGAGTGCGTTTAGGTATACGGTCACTAATGGTGGTAACACATGATATTACCATCAAGCAATACACATTTATAAAACTTGATTAAAATAGGTTGAGCAATTTTCGAGATTAGCGTCAAGGAAGATCGTAACACGAGGTGTTTATATATACTACATAATAATCTGTATATACAAAAATCTATGTATTTATATATAAAATAGGTAAACTTCAACAACCTATTTTATCAATTATAGTAAAAACTGTCACGCTTTCTATGGAGAAATATTGTTCACGGAGTAATTGTCCATAACAAACTTAAGATCGCGTGTGATTAATGGAAATAAAGCAAAGAAAGTCACTATCTAGAATCTATCTATACGTATCATCTAGAAGCAGAGCTAAAGCAGTCTCTGTTCGCTGGCAAAAAAGGAAAATTTGAAAATGTGCGGTTGTCATGAGGTCATTTTTAATAGGCATATATATAAATATATTTTTGCACGTAATTATATAACTACATATAACTATTAAAAAAATAATTACGGTAACATAACTCCATCCTATAAAATTATGTCGGATAAAAACACAATAATGTACTGTACCCACGAAACTCATACAAATTTAAGCTAATCTTTTTCTGATGATTTGTTATACAGGGTAAACATTTCTTTATGTCTGCTCTGTAAAGTGACTAATGCAGTCACTTTAAGAATACTATAGTCCTAAACCAGCAGCGAACGTCGCGAAAACGACGTTTATCGCCAGTCGTTACTGTCATACCGGCCTGAGTAAATGCTTTTTTATGTTACGCTTGAAGAACGGGATGTTATATAGGGAATACATGGGCAGGGAGACTTTTTTATGGAATGGGAGACAAACGTGCAAGCGTGTCACCTGATGGTAAGTGATCACCGCCGCCCATGAACACCCACAACATCAGGGGAATCGCAGGTGCGTTGCCAGCCTTTATTAGAGAGACTGGCTCTCAAGTGCAACTGCCGGAACACACCTGAAAGCCCTACAACCATGTAACTTCAACGTGACTATTCCATAACTTTATCGTACAGCCAAAGGTACGACATACAATTTTTACAAAGTACATTCGTTATGCTGTTCCAAGTACTCACTTTATTATAAAATCAAGTCGGAAAATATTCAATGATAAGCGAATCCACATAAATATCATTAAGACAGCAATACCATTAGTTGCTGATTATTGGGATCATTTTTATTGGTCATGAGACCTAATATTAGGCATCGCTGTCAGTTACCTTCTGTTCATACCATTTGACGAAATATGTACTTCAAGATAGTTCATAAACACTATCTGATAACGCGTAACGCGATAGGATGGTCTTATATTAACTTTAAACGTTGGCGATGGAGCTCTAATAATAACATGAAAATATATATTATTATTATAAAGCAGAAAAGTTTGAACGTGTTAACCTCAGGAACTACCAGTCGGAAAACAGAAATGATTTGTATTTGAGACAGTGATAGTGGAGGAAGGGTTTAGCCTATTTTAATATCACGCTACCACCGATGGAAGCAAAGCTGTATTGAAAAAAGTTACAACTACAGAGTTCGCAGTCACGGCTATAAAAAAAGATATTTATTTAGTTAAATACACTGTTACCGTGACCACGTACTTGTTACACTTGACCTCGTATGAAATATGTGTTTATATTTCGTTAATTTACCTTCCCCGTGTCGTGATGACACAAAGATAAGAGGCCATCATGAATGTGATAAGACAGAGTCATCACCAGAAATAACTGCAAAATCGTGTCGCCATGCCGCAACGAACTAGGCGAACCGCTTTGCGCTCGTGTCTGAGTATCATAATATAAATATATAAAAGCCACACAATAACTAACAAATACCTAACAAAAGATGATCTGTTCTTTATAATACTCAATAACTTGACTAAAAGTAACATCTGATAGAAATTGAAAACAGAGTAAATTGTACCGAAATTTCTTAACATTGGTGATTGTATCGACAATTAAATATAAGTTGGTTTATAATTAAATAAAAATAATATAATATATTTGGATTAATTACAGTTTTTTATATGTATAACTATTAGCGTATATTTATTAGGTTGAAGATCAAAGACATAAGAGTTAGGTTTATCGTACCGCAAACAGTAAGAATATTTACACCAATAACAATTCGTTGATGTATATATAACGCATAATAAAAACTGGCACGCTGTCATCAACTGCGCCTTAATCGAACGGCGCAAAGTGAAAATATAATTCCAAAAGTAAAAGTGCAAATAGAACGTGTGTATGTTGGAAAAGCCGCGGGCAGCAGCGTATTCTGTGATCGGCATGCGCCCACGCGCCGACCGAGCGCTTTCTACTTACGAAACTGTTAGGCGTCGCGTTAGGTGACAAATTGCCTTCGAACGAGGTCAATGTTAGACGGACCACGTTGGGGTTTAGCGTGTGACCTAATCGTGTTATCACGTCTTCTCCGTTTTTATACTGTCGTCAAGGTATGAGAAGCTTTGTTACTATTGAAAAAAAATACCATTTTTTTTTAACTGTAATATAAGTAGTAACCAGATATAAAATCTTGCTGCGCTTGATGTTAAGAAACATGTCTTTGAGATAAATGATGATAATAAGATTACTCCTAATATATAAAATAATCTAATAGTACGTGTTGATAACCTTATTCGTAACAATTTCTTTTCATCCACTACTAACTACGATCAAAATAATATTTTCTTAATGAAATAGAAATACCATTAGAAGATTAAAAAATACGATGTTTCGTGAAATTATTTAGTGATAATGTTAAAAGTAAATGAATTCTTTACGTTTAAGAAAAGGAAAATCAGATGAGTGTAGTGCGTAAAAGATAGGTAGCTATACTGAATTCTAGAATAAACACGATTTTAATAACCAATTACCTAATGCAATACATTCAAGTGTAAGATCAGTATTCTAAAAAGTTGTAAAATTTATTATTAAATATCAAATTTATTCATCCAATAAAACTCTTTTCTGGTATTCATTAGACAATGGAACTTTAGAACAATGTTTTCAAAGCTTGATTGCTAGAAAGGAACAAGGTTTTATATAAATTCCTATAAACAGGTAAAACCATCTACCTCTAAACACTATTACTGTTGGAAGTCCTTAACATGAGAGGTACATTTTTCTATAGATAGAACAAAAAATAATCACAAAATAAAATTTGTTATTAAAAATGTAATCATAAGAAGGTGTTTCCCATAACAATAAATGCAGCAGCTATTGATTTCGGGTTCGATTAACTTTTTAATCATAGTTTTAATTATTAGAGTCGGAAGCTGGACGTCTCGTAAATCAATGAACCAATATCATATCGAAAGCAAATAGATTATCGGGCGGCCAGTAAATATACGTCGGTGGAAAATAAAAGACGTTAATTAACTAAGAAATAATTGAACGTTATATAATAAATCTTGTTACATCGATGATCCTATTGTTCCAATGATCCTTAAGCGAGGGAAATTTCTACAAGAATAGATGGAATGATGATACAACAGTTTTTGAACCATTTCCAAAAGCAATTACCATTTTAGTAATATTAATGTATCTAAGAACGCACATATCACTGTTGCCAGTTACCATCATATTCAAGTACACCAATACTTAATATCAATGATGGTAGAGATAATTCTAGACTGCACAACAATAAATTACAATACCAAATTTATAGTCTTAAT
Source organism: Actias luna (assembly GCA_039707435.1). Taxonomy (NCBI): domain Eukaryota; kingdom Metazoa; phylum Arthropoda; class Insecta; order Lepidoptera; family Saturniidae; genus Actias; species Actias luna. The sequence goes on along the minus strand of JAZHAC010000017.1, from coordinate 17,265,980 downwards.
AGTAAGTTCCTACTCGCTCTTTGCTTAAATATGCTCAGGTTGTAAAATAGACGAAAAACAGACGTCGGTAGAGAAATGCACTCTCAAGATTTACGCATTAATGAATTACAGAATCTGCAAAACGTTTGTTGGTTCTAAGTAAAATTTTACAAATAAGATTAAACAATTTCCTATCGTGATGAATCATTCAAAAAAGTTCCATCACTTAAAAATAAGAATAAATAACTTTTTAGATAGTATTATGTACACTTAAGTAACTGAATCCTGCTGAATAATAAAAAAAATATGACTCCAAGAAATCTATCAAATCTCGATATTTACATATCAAGTAATAAGTGTGGGTGGACCAGAGATTTTATGGGACATTTTGAGAACTTGCCCATTACTCGTGGTACTTGTCTCGGATAGGTTATCAAACCAGCCATTTCCTTCCAAATGCCGTATAGATGCAGCAGTAGCGGTCTAGGCGATGCGTTCAAACGCTCCGTCAACTTTCAAGCGCGTGCGCAACTGACGTTACGGCATTTAATCACTTTCATCGCGGAATCATACGTGAAAGTTACCTGAAACAAGACAATTTTTTCTTAATATTCCAATTTAAATATACAATTATAACGCTGAACATGATAGTTGCAGTGAAATTGTGAAAGTTATCAAAACTAAGTAGCGAACACGCTTAGATTTCTAAAATGAAACATCGGGTGTTTCAGTAAACACTGCAGATGCTTTTACCTATAAACTAGTTAAATATAATAAAAAGCAACCGACGCTTATAATACTGAAACCGTATATTAATGTAGCAACAACAGTCAACGCAGTAGGTAACACCGTTACAACAAAACTAACAAGTATTTAACATAAACAGAAGTTCATGAAACACTCGTAGTATCTTGTAACATCATACTCCAAATCACGTAACATGTAAGAATGCGGTTCAGTCGCATTATACGTTATTAAACATATTATCTAGTGGTTTATAGAAAAGCAATAAATAATAATAAAGCGGGCAAGATCTGGTTGCGTGAGGCACGCTACCGTATGCCTTTAGGATCGCCTGAGGGCGTGCGTCTCCATAACACCGGATATGAGTTACAGTAATTAGAGTTATAAATTTAAATAAATTAACGCATAGTAATTTCGTCCAAGACGTATACAGTCGAGATGTTTCATACATGCATATTTAGTATGATAGATAAAAATATTGCCTTGAAATAATCTAAAGAAACAATAATGAATCGTTTTTCAATTAGAAGGTACAAAACGTTGTGCATCTACAATTCAAACCTTAGTGACCTAAAATGTTTTGTTAGATAGTAGAAAGAAGTTGTCGTCAAGCGATAATGAGAAGCGACTAAGAACAAAATGCACGTTAAAAGTATGCAAATAAGTATTCATCTATTGTCAGTTCACAATGAGGCCGGTCGTGCTTCAAATGACGTGTTCTAGATGACTACGGAGACTGACAAGCCCATCGCAACCATTAGCATTTAAGCCCACATCTATAGTCCAGTGTATACTTTCTTAGAATGCCCGTTTACCGATATTGTCATGCGTACTGTGACGGTAAACAATGGACACGGATCACGAGCCTGTTAAAGATGTAAATCATTCTTGGACGTATCGTATGCGACCTCACGATGTTAGATATGAGTACCTCGTGAACAACCCTAAAGAAAAATTAGAAATAAAAACGGATTAGTTGTATATAAAATATATTAGCTTTTGACCAGAATTTATGTAACCAATCACGTACAACTTTCTTCATTTTTCATCGACTCTGAGCAAAGGTAGCTCAATAACTATTTGATTTAAATGAGATAAACAAGCCCAATTTACTTTTACTTGTATCAATATATTATTCTTAAAATTTAATGTGCCATTTGAAAGTCATTGATTTGTTGTAAACCGATTGAATACATATAATCATGATAAATCTACATTCATATCCAAAACTAAAAGTTAGGAAGATATAAAAACAGTATGTCTTTGAACATGGTTGAAAGAATAGTCAAGGTAAGATATGATATCTCATGCCCAAATATTCTAAACAGTAGCCTATTATACAATAATTATACGTGTAAAAAAAATCTTTAAATATAAAAAAATGTAATATAACAAAAATAAAAAAAATAGAATAGTATTTAATTTCTCTTAGAATAAAATTTGAAATAAACTATCTAAAAATAAACAAAATTAACAAATTAGAATTAAAAATAAATAACTATACAAAATTAAAAATGTCATTTTAAAGTTAATCGCATAATTTTTCATCAAGTTACTTCTTTTTTCTTTGGATGGAAATCGGAATAGAAGCTGGTTCTGGAGGAGGAGTGGGCGGTAATGTTCGATCAGGCCATTTCCTTTTGATGTAATCACCTAAGAGTTTTACGTCTATAGTCTTCTCTTTAGCGACACGAGGTCCAAAAAAGGTATGGATTATTTCATCAATTAAGTCTTCGTCTACTGGTGCACCGGAAAATTTTATAGCATTTGAAAAAGCCTTTGCAGGCATTATACTATTTTTATCTTTCAGAAGTTGTAAGACCACTAAAGCGATATCAACTGGCTGCTTCTTTCGTTTTTTACATAGATATTCTGCTCTGTTGAGCACTAATTCCCGAGCATCAGGTCCTTCTGACTTATACTTAGCAACTACACCTCCGTAAGTAACGTTAGCATCTACTCCTAATTGCTTGATTTGGTCCAACATCTCCAGGAATTCGCAATTAATGAATATATTGTCCATTAAAAGATTTTGCAGTTTCGCGTCTGGTGTTTTCAACTTTGACAGTATTTTTAAAGCATCACTCGGATTCATAGGGTTGGAGGATAAATTAAGAGTTAATAACTTTTCAGATTTACCTATTTCTCCTACAAAATTGGTAATAGCTTCGTTATTAAGCCTGTTATTACTTAGGTTTAGGGAACGCAAATTAGCTGCTTTCATGACGTTCTTAATGGCTTTTCCTATACGAGATCCAGATAAGGAATTCCAAGCTAAATTTAGTTCTTCAAGCATTTCACTCTCTCCCAATGTAGTAAGAAGACTATACGTTTCATCTTGTGTAAAGAGTTTATTCCAAGAAAGATCCAAAAATACCAAATTATTATGAGTTCCAAACGCTTCAGCTAACATATAAGCACCTTTACTTCCTATATCATTATAACTAAGATGAATATGCGTCACATTCATGCCTTGGAATATAGCATTTGCAAGATATACCATTCCATCATCTTCCAATTTATTTTTGTTCAGATTTAGAACTTTCAACGTGTGATTAACAGATATATTCACAAGTAGCCTTTTAGCCCCCTCAGGCCTAATACGGCATCCTGATAAATTTAGTTCAAGCAATGTCGTATTTCTCATTAGCATATCTCCTAAGTGGTAAGAAGCGTCATCGTTTAAAAAATTGTCCGTTAAATCAAGTATCCTGACGAATTTGTTATACCGCAAAGCTATGGTCATGCAGCGGATTCCATTCGGATTGACACAGTAATTTCGCAAATCTATATGCCCTTCAAACAATCCTCGATGAAAGATCCTAACTGGGCATTGATTTGTTTCTTTACACAGAGCTAGATACAACTCTTGACCATCATCAGGATATATGACCGGTAGTTCCGGTTGCAACAGTGCACTTTTAATTCCGGGATCTATTACAGCGGGGTAGTTGTAGTAGGGATGCCTAAACACTGAACTATTTGACATAGTAATATATTTAGTACATATCTGACCACTACCCGGTTGGTAGAGACCATGTTCTTGTAATTCTTTTTTAATATTTGTATCTGAAAGCCTTAAAATTAGGGATGACCAATCATTTATTGGTGGCTCTTCGGAACTCTCCCCATCTTCGGCCTCAAATATCACATTCGTATGTGTTTCCTCCTCCTTAAATTCATCGGAAGACATATTATAATAAAAAAATACTAGAATGGTGTGACAAAATTGTTTTGTATTTATTACAAGGAATATAATTTCTGACATTGAAGTGTGCTGACATTTATATTGTATAGTTTTGCTCTCAAAAGAGGTTATATTTTATGTTATAAAGAAAATTTGTAGTATTTATTTATTAACCTATTTCCCATGTAATAAACATTGAATCATCATTATTTACACATTTTAATAAAATTATTTGCTTTTAAATTTTTACGGTATTATTTGTCTATATGCATGTTACTAGAAATACAACATCTTTATTCTTTAATGATTCTTTAAAAATCGCTTACTTGGTGGCAATAACTCAAGAAGGTTTCGAGCATTTCTTGCGTTAAAGGCATGGATGAATTATTTCTTTGGAAACCAATCTATCATTTCCTTAAGATATAAAATCAACGAAAAAATTTAACGGCTTAAGTTTGCCTTGCCAGTTATGCTCTTGGGATTATAATACTACACAGAATCTTTATTTCAATAACTCTATAACGTAATACAAATATCTGTCTTCTCTTTTATCACTTCTAGGAACGGATTTATGTTTATAAATGTGATTCCTTACGACAAGCCTGAGCATACGGAATCGGAAGACATCGTGATTTCAGGTGATATGGCATTTGCTAATTGCCATATTGCTGTCTACTAAAACAACTTGTGAGTCTCTCAGCACGCATCTACTGGTTGGTTTTGGCAACAGTAATTCTAAGGTAATGTACAAAATCCATAGCTTTGCGTGTTACCTATCGTCTGCGGAGCATATCATCACTTGAGATCAGAATTTAAAAAGTATTTTTTTTAAAGTAAATATATCATCCAATTTAAAAGCATTTTTTTAAATTAATTGAAAATAACTCTCATTTAAAGCGGGATACTTAAAATTCAACAGCGAACTTACATATACGGGCTTAATTACAAACGCTGGATGCTGGGCGAGCGAATGCAATTTTCCAACGATTTAATTATTGTGGATCTTGTACCGTGGAGAATTAAATACGAGATTAATTGAGCTAATTTGAATTTAGTGCACATTTATATTGACGTGTGTGAGATTGTAATTAATTTAACCAGAGAATATTTAAATATAAAATTGTACGTAATGGTTTCATGCGTTAAATTAATACACTGCTAAACGTGGTATTTTGATGTACTCCTGAAGAATATTTTATTATAACTAATCGAGGACTTGAATCTGTTCCTGCTTTACCCTTATTTGTTATCTTTTATTTCTAGTGTTCTATGTCTAATTCTTGCAATGTGAGGTATTACATTTTGCTGTGTCTGGGTCTATTGACCTAAATTTCGCTAGTTAAGTCGGAGATGAATACCCTAACTTTTTTTTCGCAGTGAAACAAATATCACCGAGGACTAAATCTGAATTTAAATTTAAAAAGCTACTAGTCTCACTGAGTCTGTAACATGGGATGACCCATTGACAGATCTCTCTTCCGCGTATTAGTGAGCAGGTTACGAGTGAGAGACATCAGGGTAACTAACTTCCCTGTAATCTTAAAGCACAAGAAACATCATTCACACTTCTACGGGATTCGTGCCATTCTCATATATAATTAATGTTAAATCCGTTCACTGAACCGCACATTGGACACGCTTGATTAATTTAATAGCGGCTATTAAGTAAATTAAAAACGTATTAATATTTTTATTGCAACACACACCTAAAACACACAAAAAAGTTGTAAAGTATGAACATAACGATAAGACCAATGTTGATAAAAACTAACTATTGGAGTCACGTCATATTTTTACGTTTATTATGACACGCAAAAGTAAACTTATCATTCTTTTGTCCCTGTTCCCAAGTCATTTGGGACGGGCACAATTTTTTTTTTAAGAAAGGTCCTACACTGTTACTCTAAAAGGCTTTCACAGTTTCACCAGACTTTGTGGGCGAAAGCGGGTGGCGCTTAACCCGAGTGGTAAACATAGGCACTCTAACTTTTCTTCTTCCATAAACCTCTATCAGCCGCCATCATTTCATTCCCTCCCTTTTCTTTTATTTCGTTCCTCACACTCTCTCTATCTTTTTTTTGGTTTTCCTCTTCCTTTCCCTCCCTCAACATTCAAATCCATGGAATTAATTATTAGTGTTACTGATAATAGGATATATGTCCTCGCTGTCGCTGCGCTTACTGCTGTCTGTTCAAATCCCATACGGGACAATTATTTGCGTGTAACATAAATATTTCTTCTTAGTCTGGACGTTACTTTGTTTATTGTATGTTTGTAAAGGTCTCCGTGAAATTGAGCTTGATCCCTAATGCTGGTCCTGACTTAAAAAAGATCAAGTATGACCTCAAAGATTGCCTTTAATCCGTTTATTGATTGCTAGCTTCGTTCACCACTATTTTTCTCCTATTGATGGCTGATAACTTAAAGCATACCTCAATAATTACTCTATCAAATGCAAAAATATTTTTTGAAATCCGACTGGCAGTTCCTAAGTGCGTTCAAAGTAACAAATGAAAAACTCTTTTCCGCTTCATAATACTAATGTGTATATGTACATTGTAATCTATTTCAAATTATATGAAAAGTAGCAAAATATAAAAAAGTAAGCGGACTCGAAGGCGGACATCGTGCTGTTAACATTGTAGATCTCTTATTCCGGTACAAATATGAAAAATAGTTGAGATGGCAGAATAAATTGGTCATCGGCAATACCGTTTACCTTCCGGGCTCAACTATAGCTGACTCAATTAGTAAAGAAATAAAACTTTCATCAAAATCGGTCAAAACGTTTAGAATGAGAACACACGGACACTGGAATTTTGCATATTTATATATATAAATAATCTTTTATTTACTTTACGATAATTAATAACGACATAAGAAAGAAATCTTCCGATATGTAATACTAAAATATATTCTACGTCATTATAAATTAAATCCATTTTCGTCTAATATTGCGGTTAGAATTCTAAACATTTCCAGTTTCACTTTAAGAAATATTAATGTTATTTTTTTTTTCGTTTCTGTGATTTAGCATCTAAACGAGCATTTTGTGGGTTTTCGACTAATAAGCGGCCACGTTTGCGACGACATTAACGGTTTTCGCGGACGTTTTGTCAAATATGAAACTTATCATTAATTCAAATCGTGACCCCCATTTTATTCAAGGTCTGGTTTAATGTAACGAAGCTAGCATCTAACCGGTTCGTACCTAAACTGTTAAAATCATGGAAAGGAGCAGAAAATATCACGATAAAAGATACGTATAATGAATTTGAAGCGACGATGTCTCAGTTGGTAGAGTAAACGGACACTGCGTCAATGATTGTACGTCTTTGTTTGCGCTAAATTCCTGTTGTACCGTGGAAATGTGAAACCTTCCTCTCGTTAGCGTGTTCCCTCCTTCCTATGACATTGGGCCGTTTAAAACAGACGCGAAATGGTGCCAAAGCAGGTCAGCATGACAGCGGTGACTGACAGTGAATTCAGGTTCATTGTCAGTCGTCGCTGATTAGGATCGTACTGTACTTAACATAAGGTACAATGCAGTCGCTATGATGTGCAACATAAAAAAGCTTTCGGTACAGGAAATTTCTTAATGAAACCACAGCATGGTCATAGGGTTTTTACCAATGCCCAATTGGCTAGATACCATGCTCGAGTTCAAAAATCTGCCGCCAAAAACCTGTAGGTGTGTTTCGGTAGTTGCAGTAGAGTTGCTAGGCCCTTCACTATGCTTGTCGTGTCTACCATCTTGGGGCACATCGCAACTTAATATAAAATGAGATTATGACATAGCGCTAAACCTATGAAGTATTAAAAAAACGAATAGCATTGTTTTGAAGAAATATATATTTACATCTCATTGGAATACTAACGATTTTTGTATAGCGACGGAACAAATATTCTGGTACTGTATTTAAGATTAGCAGAGTTTAATTCAAAATCTTTAACATCAATCGCGAGACTTATAATATATTTATGTTTTACATTTAATCACAACCCCTATGACGTTAAATTTAGTGACTGGCAATCGAATGCCATTATTTAAATTGCCAAAATTATATTAAAATATGTATATTTGCAAGTAAATAGCAAAGAAAAAAAGGACCAATTTAAAAAAAGGCAACATAAACTATAGTTTCTAAATAATACATATACAATAATTAAAACAAAAAATATAAATTGCTACAGATTTTATTAACTTGTTCAAATTAACGTTCATAATTAAATACGATTTTTACATATCATGCACAAGATTCCACAGTCCTTAAAAGAACCTTTTACTTATTTTCACGTTGACCTTGTGTTTCTCATTCGGCCGGTTATCCTGTCCCTAACAGTCTGGCAGGCCATCGAACCTTAAGTTTAGATATTTCGGAGCCCACCTTAATTGGCGCCAACTGGTTTTTATTCGGCCATTTTTATTCGCGGATTCCTTCGGGCATTTGCAAGGGTCCGTTCACACATGTCGGTAATATCGTCTAATTCTAGAACAATGCACGACACCTTTAACTTACTTTTTGCCTTTTGTTAACAAATCCATTTACAAATCTCCCTTTCGTATCTGCCTGAGCAGGCGAACTACTGCTAATTGTCTTCTGTTTACGTTGGGAATTTATAAAAAAAAACTTAGAATTATAGTTTACTAGAAGAAATGTGCAAACTGTCCCTGTTTCCAATACAAACAATTGAAGAACCGTTTGGTGTTTTTACTGACTAGTTTGACGGTTCTAATCACCCGATAAATTTTACTTAACGCTTCTCTCGTCTAGGTCTCAGCCCAGGCACTGCCTTTACGCATTGCAACAATTATACACTATATCAAAAAAAAGGGCACAGCGATACCTACAGAAAACCCAATTTTCTCTACTTAGCAGGTAAATAAAATAAAATGTAGTACGATGAAATCATAGTAAGACGGTAAGGCATTTTTCTAATACCCAAATAATTGAATGCAACTCTGAAAATCCGTAGACAAATATTTATAGGTGTATTCCAACAGCAGAACTTTACGAGTCAGCATGTGTAGTAGACTTACGTTGTTGCATAATTTCGCCGCTTAAGTTGAAATTGTTGGGCCCAACAGTTAAATTAGATAAAGAATGAAACAATTCCTTTGTAATTGAATCCATCGTGCAAATACAACGTAATTGAAAGCTATTTTGGTGCTAAGATGAATCTTAATACAGTTAATTGATCATAAGATCCAGTGCATACTAATGGACAGATAGATCATTTTTTAAGATTGCAAGAAACGATTGAAAAGTTTACTTGATCGTAGCGGAAATCTACTGGTTGATCAACTTAATGAGGTTAATAACCAAATAATTACTGCTAATATTAATCAATTAATTTATTTAAAACGGCGATAAATTATTGCTAATTCGTAGTTAAATGATGCATTAAATAGAATTTGACAAAATGTAAAATAACATCTTTCGTCTATCGATATCGAAAGAGTTTCATTTGAAATATTATTTGTTCAATTTAATAGGATATCAATTTAGACTTCTCAATTTATAAATTACTTCGTGACTTCGAGAGCGTTTTTCTTTCTCAATCTCCTGTAAATGTGAAATCTATTCAAAGAGGTATCTAATTTTTTATAAGTACTTAAATGACAAATTACAAATCAATAGTCTTGGAGATATTGTGATGAATAAGTTAAATTTTCAGCATTCACTTTGGTAGACAATTTCGTGTAACTTGCTATTAACTTGGCGAAATTTCTTTGCAATAACTGTATTAGATAGTACTGCCCGACTGAACCCCAATTACTATACATCAGTTATAATACCAGCCAAAGCGATAAATTTAGGTTTTTCGCTTTCAAGGTTCAATCGCTGCATATCCAGTTACCGAGAGTCTACCAGACTGACATGATAGCGATGATAGGCGATCCTCTCTCAATGATCGACTTTTTTTTTTACTTGTACTGTACTTTACCATCAAATACTGTACAATGGTATCACATTAATCAATATATATTTTAAGTTGTCAATCAAATCAAATCAAATCAAAAATCTTTATTCAATTTAGGCCCTAAGAAGGCGCTTATGAACGTCAAAATTACTACAGGTTCGGAAAGTAACGCAGTCATCGAGAAGAACCGGCAAGAAACTCGATCTGCATCTTTTTTTTAAGTCTTATTCTTATCCTTATATATGATAATTTAGTGTGTTACAGTAGTTATTAGCGGATGTAGAGAGAGGGGCGTCAATTCCAGACATTACGATCGCTCACATATTGATCCACCCTATAATACCCTTTTGATATTAATACCCGTTTGACATGGTTCTTGAACCTACTGTCCGGCAATTCAGCAATATGCGTTGGGGCTTTATTATAAAACTTGACACTATTACCTAAAAAACTGTTACTTGTCTAACTCAGTCTAAAATAGGGAGTGACCAGTTTGTCGCGATTTCTAGTATTCAAGTTATAGCTGCTTTTAATGAAATCTAGCTTTTTTAAGTTTTTGCAGACTTAACTGGTTGATGTTATATATCCAATTTTCACTAGATTTTTTGTTTTGTGTACATTTAAGTTCACAATGCTTTAAAATATTATAATTTCTGTAGAAAATATTACAATTTATGTAATCTGTATTCTGTTCATTTTCACTCATAATAAAAGTTTCTAACTATGTAAGTTGTGCACTAATGTAATAGAGTATGCGATGTAAAATGATATCTAGAATTAGGTTGCTTTTGTATTTAATCTCATATCTATATCAGTGCCTTGTAAAATAAAATAAAATACATTATACCGATTTTTATCGCCGATGCGTAAGCGTCCTAAGTTTCTGTAGTATCGTTTTTGCTGGATGCGCGCACGCGCCGCCCTGGGGGAGGAGTGAGCGATTAACATTTTGAATTCGGGACCGATCGGGATACTCCGAGGACAGTCAACTCACGATCGACGCATATATATCGAGATTCTTATGCGCATATTTTCTGGATGAGACGGGAGAAAGTTAGACGGGTCTTTTATGGAATTAATCGAAGTGTTTACGACATACTAATTATTTTAAATCGTACAACATGGAGGTGGATATCGAAGCAATTAAGCAGACATTCGCGTAAAAACTTTGTTATCAAAATTTACGTAGATGAATTAAACTGGATGAATGATATAATAACACGGTGGTAAGGTATATCTTTTCCTCGTCAGGCAAGCTAGTAAAATATTTCCAGATCCTAACAGATGTGTGCTGTTAGTTGAAACTGATCTTTATTCAATTACTAAAGTTGCATTACTTGACCCTACGTTGTCCAGTTTTGCTGAGAACTTGCATGATGTAGTTTAGTTGTTGGGCACAAGCATACACTTATCATGAAATGTAAGTATAAATTCGGAGCATGATTTGATAATGGCCACAAAAACTTCCTGTACAAATTTTAAAAATAAAAAGAAAACCAACGTTTGAAGCCCTGAACATCTAGCAAGATATTCTATCATACTATCTGAAACTGGCATACCTGCATACAAACAGATTCGTACGATACATCGCAAGCAATACCCTGTTAAGTAAGGGTAAATCTACGGCATATAAGCGAGGCATGAAGGGTCGCGGTAGAGATTTTTAATGCTTATTTTTGGTGGACCGCACCAAGTGAATACACATATACTATCTCATAGTCTGTCCAAACATACGCACTAGGGAGATCCTTACATGGATTTTTAATCGTATTAAAAAAATGTGACGAGATATAAGGGACAAATACAAGGCATTGTTGTTGTAAAATCAATAGCTGCTACACGCGTAAAGTATTACTTCGAGATATATAACGAATTAGCCATTTTACCGACCGTATTGGTTCGACAATGGCGGTATATTCGTATCCAACTTGTCTGTCTATAGAATCATCGGAATAATAATCTAGACAATGCTATCGTGTATTTGAACAAGCAATTTGCGTAGCCGCAAATACCTTCAGCCGAGCGCGGTGCATTTCAAACGGCAGCTTTCATTACAAAACCAAATACAGACTTGGGATCGGTAAATTTTCAAGTGAAAACAATGGCCGACGCCTTTCCATTTCTCTATATCAAAAACGATAGGCCGTGGCGGGTTTCTGCCCGGTTAATACGAACTATGAATATAGTCACACAATGTACATAATTTTTGTAATGCCACTTCTTTGGTGATGATTTGACATTTGGACGAATACTTAGTAATTTCCGGGACATTTTCGTGTTGACACAAGGTACGTCTTGGATTTAAAAATATACACCCATGCCGTGTTTAAAGGATTGGCCAGTCAGTGTAGTTGGAACGGAGACTGATTGCCCAAAGTACGCCGGAAGTACTCGAATACTGTTACTCGTGGAGACTCTTCATGCACCATATCCTACGCATTCCATGCGTCACATTTAAGAAAACATTTTTTTTTATTTACTAGATCCTTTCTGAACATCCACGCTGGGGTCATCTGACACAGTGACAGCTTGCTTATGCAGAATTATGCGCCATTTGTACTGGTACAACAGTAGAGACAGCTCATTATGTTATATCATAAGAAACTTAGCTTCTTTCTTTTTTAAATGGATTATGCCTACATAACTTTAATGCTAATTATGTTCATTTAATGTTATGAACTGTAACTATGCTCGTGTGTTCTTTATGATAAATATACTTTCTTTCTTTCACGTAATATCATTGAGAGTAAAGTGCGTTATATGGGCTTAACATTTTTTAATAACCAAGCTCCGAATATGCATTCAGTTGGCGACATATAAATAGTTAGTTTTTACGTGCGGCTTCGCTCGCGTTATTGCTAACCGTTTGGCTCTTTAACGGTTTTCTTATATGTTCATCTTAACGCGATTCGTGTTATCAAGATTGCAATGCAGAATCGAACCAGGCCACGGTTATGAGAAGCGCTGACAGCGTTCAGGCGCGGCCCTGAATTATGGGCATGTTCTCGCGCACCTAAGCAATTTATTACGATTGGAGGCCCTACCCGTAGTTATACTATGTAGGAAGTTCTCATTTATTAAGCCAATATGAGATGCAGCATGAAGATTACACAAGTACACATATATGTTAGAAGTGAAATTCTTTGGACACGTTAAGGGAAAATTTACTCATGTATTCCTGTCACGGTTAGAGACGGTTATAAATATTGAAATATATATATAATATGAGATATCTGATAAATGCTGTACTGCCTCTGCAGTAATATAAAAACTTAGTTGTACATTCAAACTTCGGTAGACGCGGTTGGCGATTATTATATGGAAAGAACTTCAATGTCGCGTGACGTGATGCAAAGAAAAAAGTTTGTAAATTAATTTCATTCATTATATATATACATATATATGTACTTGCATTAATACAAAGACTTAATAAATAATATTATTGTAAATTCTACTACGTGAACTGTAAATGTATTTACCTCGTTACCACACGATGGATCCGACACTCGCACTGTGAATCCATGGTTTGCTAATAAGTTCGTCTCTCTCTTGCACTGTAAAAACTATTCATAAATGTAAGATGGTTTTTACAGACTCTAAGAAAAGTCTATTGCCTATAACTTTTTTTCGATAGCACTTAACTGAGTATAAGCTCCTAAACAAATTTTCTTTCATTATTTAGAACATCAGATATGTTACTATATTTATTTACATAAATTTATAATGAATACTGATGCCCATAAAAATAGTTTAGATTAAAAAAATAGGAGACATACCGTTAAGTAAAATTACGAGTTCAATTCCCCTAAAACGAACTTAAAAAACTGAATCGACTTTAACAATGATCGAACCCAAAACACCTTTAGCAGTAGGTAATTAAGTAACTTTAAAATACGTGACAGAAATTTATAACATTCGATGCAATGACAACTGACACTATGGGTTCCTTTTAACCCCTAACACAAAAGGGCTCCAACAGGATAGTGAATGCAATTTAAAATTTTACAGTAAATGTGCTTTCTTGGCAATTTTCGATATGAATTTTCATGTTTCACAAACAACAATTTAAGCTCGCTGATTGTCAATCGGCGGCAGCGTTCATCGAACTATTGTTAACGGTAGAAATAGGCCATGCTTCAAATAGAGACTAATTAAACCAATCTTGACCCGACGCTTTATTATCCGTTAACCCAGTAACATCCAATGGGCGAACTAATTACGAGCCGCGCGACCAATTCGGTCCGATTAGACGCGCGGGCGCACCTAGGCCGAATCGATTACACCGCTTCTAATCTTTAATGTCTGGGTGGTCATTATTATTTAATCGTAAGTTGACGATCATTTAATTGATGTCATTCTATCTATCTACTGTGAGTTAAAATAATGGTTTACTGTTTTGTACATTTCTGGAAATATTATAACCTTATTTAATGTTATTACACTCTACGTATTTTGGCACTTTGCGAGAAAAATTAATAAGAGGGAGTTTTTTACCCGTATTTAAATGAAGTTGGTTAATAAGTTGGTGTGAATGTTTTTTTTTTTTGTTTTAATCTATGATGAGTAGAGACAGTTCAATCGTAAGGTAGCTGTCAAAATGACTTGTGTCATATAACTGTCAAACACTCGTCTACAGATAAATCAAAGCGAAAATAATCAATCACAGATAATGTCATATGGTTTTCATAAATTCTTTTATAATTTCTTTTACAAACAGAGTACTCGGGATGAATATTAGGACGTATTTTTGGGTTTTATTTTTAACCAAAGATCATATTTATTACATAAAATACATACACATATTTTTTGTTATATATGTATATTTTTTATACTTTTAAAACAACGAAGCTATAATTATAGACATAAATAAATCCCTCATGTATAGATGATTTTTATATTCAGGTCAATCCGTCACGGGTTAAGCAGAGTCTATTAAATAGATATAACTCATAGGGCTAGATAATACCAGCGGTAAACTCGACTTTCTTAGGTCGAAGAGAAAATTAATTTTCGATCGCATCACGGGTGAATTCACTTTCTACATTATTTATGATGATAACGTGCTTGTGGGCTCCGAATTGGAAAATATACGTGTAGGAAAAAATATCTTTAGTTATATCCTTCGATATTCTACTAATTTTCCAGTGACAACGTGGTATTTTTGCTACTGGCTTTATATTTAAAATCGATCGACAATACCCTATATACGTATTCCATCGAATGCCAGTTTCTTTTATACACTTAATATATTCTAATATTTTGCTGCGTAATCACTTAAGAGCAAGTGATATTAGGAAAGGTACGATTACAACTTTAGCTGATGGTAATATTAAAACCACGGCTACCTTTAAGAAGTAAGAAAATTATTTAATGACGTCACACGGTGAAGGTAAGCTCACAACAATCCATCTACCCATAACCCATTTCACATGAATTAATTATTGTAACGTCCACAAGCAGTTGGAACGAAGATCAAGTGTATTCTGGTCGAACAAATTAAAATAAATCTAAGAAATCCACTAACAATTAAACCAGGCATACTCAAAGTGTCAGCAGGGCCCTAGGGTCCCACAAAGCCTCTGTGGCGGCTCGACTGATGCGGAACCTGATATGACACTTCAACTGTCTTCTACCAAACTTGATATCAACCAATTGATAAAAATAAGGTAACGTTCCATATCTACCGTTACATGTTTAATTAATATGTAACTGCTACACTTTAACAAAATTAATCAAAAAAAATTAGGGCTCCATCATATATCTCGCTTTTCAAATGGGTTCCGTCAACAAAAAAGTTTGAAAATCGCTGAATTAAACAAACAATATACATCGTTATTTTTTCTTAATTATGTGGCGAGAAATCTGACCTCTGAGTCCGCTGGTATATTCATCTTAGATACTATATTGCACTCTAAAATATAAAAAACTGTATTATTTCAGTTAGTGCTTGTGAAATTTAAATTCTGCCTGCTCCTTACAAATGCAGCGCGAAGATAATAAATAATGTATCAGGTATTGCATCACGGCTGCTAATGAATAACAAATCTAATTACAGCCCAAAAACAAATGGTTTCGTTCGCACGGTCAAATTTAACACCTGTGAAATAAATGACAATCGAACGAATGAGTGAACGAGCGAAAGATTGAATGAAATTACCCGCTTTGTTCGCAGCGACCTTAATATTATTTACAGTTTGTGAATGCGAAATACTAACAATAGGTTTTATTAATTGATCTGTAGCTTAATTTGAATTATTATTAATAATTTGCCGCCAAATATGATTTCATAATAGAATTGATTAATATTCGAAATTCAATTAGAACACGGGTATAAACAGTTTTAAAGTAACAGTGTCTTTTTTTAAGATATTTTCGAGTGGTGATTGTATCGTAACTTTGGTGAATTAATCTGGGAATAAAATAAAAAATAAAGGTTACTGCTAAATAAAGTTCTTCCCTACAATGGTATTGCAGCGTTTGTCGAGTACAGCTAGTTCTTAATAATATTATAAATGCAAAAGTGAGTTTGTTTGTTACGCTTTCACGCCTAAACCGTGGGATAAATTATGATGAATTTTGGTAGAGAGATAGATGGGAACCTGGAAAGGGTGGTAGGCTACTTTTTCTCGCAGAAACCTTATTGGAAGTAGGATAAAAAATTTTTTTTTGATCTGACATACGCTCTTAGCCTTAAAGGGCTTTGAGAGCTCCACCGGACTTTTTGGGACGACTGCTGAGGGCCCTCAGCCTCGAAAACCTCGACTTTGGCTGCTGCCGTAAAACGAACAAAGATTCGCGAGCCTAACAGGTCCTAACTTACTAAATTTAGTGGTCCTAACCACGAACTTATCGGGCGAGCATGGGATAAAGAGAGGGATAAACTTTGTATGAAACTTTTTATTGCGTCATCCGATTTGTTTGATAAAATCAATATTAACGTAGCAAAGCCGCACGTAAAAATCTTGTGTTATATATTATTAGTATTATGAAGAACAATAGTTTCTTTTTTGTTTGTTTAACCGCGCTAATTATAGGAAGCATTATCTGAAATTCAAAAATTCTTTTTGTATTTAATAGAGCAATAATAGAGGAAAGGCTTGGGCTATTAAACATCACGCTACCACCAATAGGAGCAAAGCTGCATGGAAAAAAGTTACAAGAACGGGCAAAAATCATTAAATAATTTTTAGTTTCACGCGAACGAAGATGCGAGCAGAACTAGCTATATATATTTAGTTTATATACTTATCTGCGTTTTAGTCATGCCCGTATAAAATTTTATTTGCAACCGATTTTAAACTTGTCACGCATTTGTACCACATTAAAACCGAGATGTTTAAAATCGATAATAGATTTGCATCAAATATAGAAACAAATACACTGGCTACTTATCGATTTAATTTAAAAAAAAACTTGTTGATAAAGCATAATTCATTTAATTATTAAAAATTATTGAGTTTTAAAATATTTGAATCTCAAAATAATACCGGAGTATAGAGTATATGGTAATGTCTATGCCTTGCAATGTCATTTGTTTAATCAATTAGGTACGCTAAACAATAAGAAGGTACTTCGAGGGCATTTGTAATTATATATCTACCTTCGGAGCCTTATCGTGAGACTAATTATAACTAACATTACCCTATTGACGTGACATTGTTTAAGTGATGTTTTAAATACAATCAATTTCTCTTGTCAATTATAATCTGTTATTGTTATGAAGCAATAGCTGTGTCCGCGATTTCATTAGCGGGGAATTAAAGATTATTCAATAATTGTTACCCGTTTTTGTAAGAATTTTCAATACAGCTTTGCTCCTATTGGGGGTAGTTTCAAGCCTTCCTTTGAAGCCTTTCCTTTGAAATTCTACTGGTCGTTCGTAAGATTTGCGCGTTCAAACAAACTTTTCCACTCTACAATATTAATGCAAATAGTGTGTTCCTCGTGTGTTACAGTATCATTTTTTTTTATTAATCTGGTAAGATCATGGACGTACGAGTAAATAACAAACCAAATTGTAATTGGAATTGGATAAATGGTTAAAAAAGTATATAGGACAAACATACAAATAAACATTCGTTTTTATCTATACAGAAGATTATAAATAACAATTATTATTGTGATGAATACAAAGTAAATAACAATAAATCAACTTTAAGACCTATAATGTTACTGGTAGCCCCTGCGAGTTTGTGCGTATGTATTAAATGTCATTTTTCTATACCTGAGAAACAGTACTTTGCATATAAAATGTACCCTATGTCCTTATATTTACCTCTGACAACAATTATGCGAAATTTCATGACGATCGGTTGAGTATTTAGGTCGTGAGAGCGTAACAAATAAACAAACAAACATTTATCATATTAATTAGGATATCTATAATATTGATCTAACAATTCGAATCGTGCACAAAAAAAAAATTGATAAAAAATAAAATTATTAAAAACATCTATCTCGAAATAAATAATTCTTTATACGTTACAGTAATAATTTTAAGAAACACGAAAATACTTATAAATCGTTTGATTTATCCTTAAGTAGGTGGTTTATAAATAATATACACACAACAGTTGTTATGTAGAGCAAGGTGAAAAAAGTAATTATATACCATATCAGTTACTACATTACAAACATACTTCTGTAAATGTTTACATTCATATATCAAAGGCAAAAAGTCTATTTTGTCTTTGACTAAACAAAAAGGTACGTCACAAAATGGCGTCCTGCGGCCGCGCGTGGGACACAATTTTAAGGTTAGAATCGGATTCCCGCAGTCAATTATCGATTCAATCGGACGCTTGTATCGATTTAATATCGCCTAAAACGCTCTGTGAATGGAAAGAATTCGTAATAAAATACATTATTAAGTCGTCGTGCATTACGAGTTACTACCAATTTAATATGTAGTGTTTGACTTTAATTGTAAAATGTATTTATTGTTTCCATTAAATTACAAAGTGGATACCTTTTTAAGTGTACATCAGATATATCATGCTGTGTTGCATTCGGTTATATTAAATTACATACTTCGGGAGAAGAAAGTTTGATATTATTGAAAAAATCTTTACGAAGATACAATGTAGTTTTGATATAAATCGAGAGATCTGTAGTTCTTACTGCAAATAGAGTACGGTCCGGACAGATGACTCTCTATAAGTTTGCATTTCTTTTCCAGAAAAGTTTTCCAGAAAAGGCTCGATATGTTGTACACACGACTCCGCTTACGTAGAATACTAAAGAAGTGACAGATATCCATTATTATGATCTTAATTTTTGTATCGTTTTTAAATTATTACTTTAGAATTAGGTAAATTTATTTGGTCGTTTTAAACATGCGAACAGACAGGTGCACAAATATCACCTTCTAGTATATATATTGATTAATGCGTTGGGAACCGAAGGTAATCAATTCAATTTGAAAGCAGTAAATACTTACAAAGATATGTTTATTGTTTACAATTCAATGTTAATATTGATTCGTTTAGATCAATAAGATGGTTGCTACGAACAGGTATTAAGTAATTACGGACTTTAAACATTACACCAAATTAAAGAAATATGTTTTTTTACTTTACAAACTTTAACTTATCCTGGATAACGCAGGATATTTTGTAACTAAAATGTTACAAAATATGACCTCACGAATTTTACGATATTAAAAATACATTGATATATATCCTCTAGAAATTTCCTTGAGAAAAGTACCTAAAGACACTAGATGACCCAGAATTGTCACTTATTACCAGAATGACGAGGGCTAGCTACCACACTCAAGTTTAAAATCTGTCAATTTTCTATAAGTATATTCCTACAGTTCAATTTGAGAGCAAATTAATGCAATGAAGTCATGATAGCTCAGTTGGTAGTGTGTACGGTAACCGTATCAAGGGACGAGAGTTCGAATCCACCTACTTTCAATGTAGGAAAACATCGTGATAAAACTATAGCATAGTGGTAAGGCTAGCTACAACCCTCAAGTTGAAAATCTGCCGCCAAATACCTATAGCCGAATTTCCGTAGTTGCATTTGAGAATAAGACCTTTCACTAAGTTTAACGTACCCACAATCTCCGGCCACATCGTTAACACCAGATGAGAGTTTGGCCAAAAAACGCGTATTCGGTAAACAACAAAAAAATGTAAGGTTCCAGCTACACCCTTCAATCCGTGACAGATGTATGTCGCTTTCGCAGTCGACAGAACAAAAACCTTATAAATAGCCCTACCGAGGACATTTCAAGCATCGATTGTCGTTATTATTATTAAATCCCATTCCGTATATTGTATTCAAAACAGAACCTTTTGAACCGTCGAAAACTCTCCGCTAAGGGTATTATTAAGATCTCATATCCATTATTCCGGCTTGAGATTTGCAGCTGCGTCTCTTATCGCATATATCGGATGTGAATTCGATAATAAGCACCCTTTATACGGACTCAATGATAATCGAAGGTACGTTATATAATGCGCTTTTATGTTTGATATACAGGGGGCTGTTTGATATTCATTCTTGCTATGATGCATCAAGTAAAAAATGGCTCTTGTCCACGGTAAACTATTGAATATCTCTTGGGAAGAGGGCTTCCTTTCTTTTTATCCTTCCACCCTCTATCCTTTTCTGTACTCCTGACAACGTGTATGCAAAATGTTATGTTGAATAGTAAACCTTGAAAGCGTAATAAACAATCTACCTAACATTTACATTTCAAATATTAATTAGGATGTTAATAAATGATATCCGAATGATTCTAGATTTTAGCCTTTGTGTAGGACAAGAATATTCAAAGTCATCACGTATTTATAGTTAATTAAACCGGATTCAGTCAAATGATTTACAATTGTATATATTCAATTAGTTTAAACGGTACGTTTGTGCTAACGTTTGTACGTGGTACTGAACCGCAGGGCTGTCACTTGTTTCCACTGGAGTTATTATTCCAGTCAGAAGAAGTATGAAAGCTACGAATAAGTTGGTTTGACTGTCGCCGAGGTGTTTTTCAGTGGGTATTCGATGGTGCTTGTCACACTAATGAGATCTTGCACGTACTTTTTTTGGAAGCATATATAACCATGCCGTGGCTCTGAAGCTATCATAATTTGAAATTATTTAATATTTCCCATATACTATTCATTTATTTACTTTTCACTACTTGTGTCGACTTCGTTTACGCAAAATTAAAAGCTATACATATTTGAAACCCTCGGAAAAAATTAAAGGAACACAAAGTAAAAGTAATCCTCATGAATGTGGCCACGATATAATTTTTTTTTTTTTTTTGTAATTGGTTTGGTATTTCCACATATAAGCGTGTTTAAATAAACAAACAAATTTTCTTCAAATTTTTTACATTAGTTTTAATTTGAAAAATGATAACGTTAAAAAGGATTGGAATGTCCAAAAAAAAAAACAAGTTTATTATTAGAAAATAGTGCCAACCCTGATCACAGTACACGAACCAACCGACCTTGCGCCGGCGCATCTATACAAATATTATGTCACTAGATATACATATTGTTTGTTCTCTCTGTAAGCGATTAACTTTTATAATCGCTGACAGACCCTGACACTACGTTCAAGGGTGAGAATCGGGTTTGTTCACGCTGACATATGTTATGTCGTAGACAGACTACATTGCAAGTGATATTATCATCTAGTGCTTTATATATTCCCGTGTGGAAGTGGTGGGAACACTGTTAAATACATGGCGGTAGGTCTTTATTAATGCCCGCCTGTCTAGCTACCACCCTCAAGCTGAAGTTCTGCCACCAAATACCTATAGATGTGTTCCTGCAGTTGCTTTTGAGAGCCAGACCCTCCACTTAACGTGCGTACCAACTTGTGCAACGTCATCATTAACATCAGGTTAGATTGTGGCCATAACGCTAATGCCTTAACTATAAAAGTAAATAGACAATGAATAAGAAGAAATAACGTTATTATATATTTATTTATGGGAAAGTTAGAGTAATACCAACACAACAACAACCGACCATGAAGCCATCACGTATGGGAACTCTCTCCGGATACCTCTCTATCAAGATTCGAAAATGTAAGCGTTGGCTCTGAACCCGCGACCCGGCGTGACTAATCAAAGCGGTTAAGATATTACAACACTTAATGGTAATGGGTTTAATTAATATCGTTTTGACTTGTAATATTTTACCTATTCTCACATTGCCGCTATTCTGCGTTTCAATTAAAAGTACCATAGCGTTGTAAGGCATACACAAACCCGTAATGCAGCGGTTCTAAAGTTATTACCGTTTGCCCCTATGTTAATGTAAAAAAGTACAATTATACTTTATATAGCAACACTTAAAAGACTATGCGTTTTATTGTGTTGATGGGAATTGTTATTAAATGGCGAGAAGATAAAATTGTACAAACAACAAATTAAATCAAAAAAATTGAAGCAATTTCAACGTTCTAGGGAGTTTGCTGTTCGTTAAATCGAAGAGCATAGCAACGGAATATGTACCGTATTTTCATTTATATTTGTTCGAACATACAGCGATGATTATTTAAATCTTAGTTGCCCTAAATATTTGACTTTAAAATGTTATCCTAATTATTTCGAAACTATTATTATGAAATCAAAAACATGGAAGCAGTTGTTACTTTGCTGCGAGATATGAAAAAATCGTTTAGTAGCATTGGCGTTTAGCAATTGGGGTCGCAGTGGGAATAGGGTCGCAGTGGGAATTTCTAGTCAGTATTTCCGATGGTTTATACCGGTTGATTCCTACATAGTGTTCGCGTCGCGGGGCGTATAGGTTTAGGATTGAGAATCGCTGGACAAACAACAGACGAGGGCGGTGTTTAGAACTGATATTTCTCGTTTCATGTAACTGAAACTGATATAATGTATATAAAATTATGACTGCGTTTGACAGTTTGGCTTATTGCTTCGAACGTTTTAAGAAGCGCCTACATTTCTTAGCGGGGCGATTTGATCTTGTATTGAAATTTCATTAAATTTGGCATTGTAAATATTAATATAAATATTATTTTAAAGGATAATCAATATAGATATTGTATGTAGTAATTGAAAAAACAAAACTCCATGTCACGAATAAGTTTTTGAATATATAAGTAACAAACACAAAGTAATTCCCAAACTCAAAACTATTATTTATGAACCACTTAAATAATTGTCCTACGTCAGATTCGAACTTGTATCACACAGCGTTACGGTAACTGCGAGGCAACCGCTGTAACCGCTAAGCCAAATGAGCAATCATAAGCCAATTAACTTAAAAATTAAACGCGAGTACGACTCTACAACGATATAATTAATCATTTCAAATGACGATGTCCATAAAATTAATTTTAATTAGATTAATTATGCTATAATTTAAAATAACACTCAATCGCTTTCATTACTCAAATGAATGTTTAGCGTCAATTAAATTAGAAATAATATATGTACGTATAATATAGGAATATTTTGACGAGAGATCTAAAGAAAATCATATATGGTATAAGAGTATACAAAATCAGCTTCCCCGAGCACTTCGGTTTTGTGACAATATATTAAATCGATAATAATGGCTTTAAATAATTAGAACTAGGATAATTAAAAAATTTAATTTAAGTATATTAGGTATGGTTATGCTTCATCGTATTTCATTAAATCCCTCGAATGCGCTTCCCATAATGTTATATAAAATGAGTGAAAGGTGCTATTATGAACGAGGCTGTACGAAAGAGTTTGTTTTTAGGCGTATTTGGTTATTATAGAGCTGATATAATTGCTATTGAAAATGACTAAACAAAAGTGAGAGAAAAAATAATAATAATTTATATATGCATTTCCGCTGCCGCTCGTCACTGAACGACAGCCGGGATGGCATGAGTTAATTAAAATAAATATTATGATTGCTTTGCATACGAGACAGTCGAGCCTGGGGCTGTTTATCATTGATCCGCTCGGTGGGAATAAATCGACGCGCTTACCTGGAAGTAAGAAAACACTATTTAGTACACACAGTTTAATAAACTTCTAAGAAAAAGAGGTAAAATATAATAAGACAAGTCGAATACGCATAACGATGATAGAATTTTCGATGGCATTTCTTTTATTATACACTAGTTGACCCGCTGAACTTCGTATCACATATAATAGATATATATATATATATATATATATATATATATATATATATATAAATTTATCACGGTCATCTGTCCCATTCGATCCCTTACTTATCATATTTGAGATTTAAAAAAAAAACCGTTCGTTTTTTGTTTTCTTTTATACAATCTTAGTCCTGACAATAACAAACACAATAAAAAAAGAAAACTTTTTTTTTGACCTGTCATATGCTGTTAGCCTTAAGAGCCTTGACATCTTAACCAAACTTTTTGGGGCGAATGCTGAGGGCACTCAGCCCCGAGGCAGCGGGCGCAAGGGTGCCAGAATGGCCGAACCTCGGCTTGGGCTACTGCCGTAAAACGAACAAAGATTCGCGATCCTAACTAACCATTAGGTCCTAACATACTAAGTTTAGTGGTCCTAACAATGACAAAATAAATAAATAGCGAATGAAAGAAAGAACAAGTAGTCAACGTCACGCGGTGTTTCCAGGCGGTCACCCATCTAAGTACTGACCGCACCCAACGTTGCTTCGGTGATCGGACGACAACCGGCGTTTTGAACGTGATATGGACGTTGGCGGTAAGAATGATCCAATTTGGTGCGATCGATCGGAAGTTATGCGCGTACATACATATCGGTGATTCATTTTTATATGTACTAAGCTGATCTGGTAGACCTTGTTCTGCCTTTTCGAGTAGTCAATCACATCGACTACAGCGACATCTATCGCGTTATGATCACTGATCGAGATAAAAAGTATCTTATCTCTCAAGTTGGATCAAACTGCACACAGTTTGCAAAGTTTGATTAAAATCGGTTCAGTAGTTAAGGAGGACAAACAATGTGACACGAAATTTGTATACATAGAGATTATATGTTTAGGCGTTTTGGCCACGAGCTCATCTGATGTTATGTGGATATGCTACGCCTAGTGTATAGACTGGTTTTCAAGTTCAACTTCCAGGTCACCACTATAATTCTGTGGTGTCATCGCGATATTTGCTTGTATCGAAAGCTTATGCTCAATGTAGCGATTTGAAATCACGTTCATCGACACTAAGCACACACATTTATAATGGTACTGTTATGCTAACCATAACTGTTAGTATCATAGACTTTTTAAATAGTATAGAGACATTAATTTACTACAAAAAGACTTTCGCAATCTGTCAAAAATCCGTCCAACAATTCCAAGCTTTGTCGATATACGGACATCCAAACAATCGAACACTTTCACATTCACACGATAAGCTAAACACTTTTAGAGGTAATTTACTAAATAAATAAACTCCGTGTCGATGATGCACAAAGTTTGCCGAATACCGACACGTGCATCCGTCCCGCTCTAACGTTCAGTGAAAGTACAGAAAGAGTGAGACAGACGATGATACCTAATGAATCGTAGAAATGATGCGTTCTAGTAGACAGGGACAGTGAAATGAAGAGAAAGTGTCCCTACTCATTACATACCGATCTATTGATCAGTAAAGAAAACATACTTTCATCATCACGCTGTACAAGTTTAAAGTAGTCGGTAGAGTCATTAAGATTATCGTCTAATTACACATTTCACAAGGATACAGCTTTAAAAAAGAAACATTTAACATCAAAATAGTCAATTAAGATGATCGGTACAGTAATTCAAGCACCATACGATATAAAACATTAAACGATATATTCTAACAAAATATAGCTATTCCACGCCTCATAAGCGAAGCGTTGAGGTGGGACACTACTGTCAATTGACGCAAAACAAATGATTAAAATGTCTCTATTTAGCATATATAGCACTTGTAATATAATATATAGGCATACATATAAAAATAAAAAAAACACTTTTTTAACACTCATGATATTTTTGTTTTATAACTAGTTACAAAACTATTTAATAAACTTCTGTCTTGACCGTCCGTGTGTCTGTATGTGCGGATCCTGTAAGTTATCACGATAACGACTGAAATATTTTACTAATCGGGTTTTTTTTCTTACGCTACAGTATAATTAGAAATAGAACCCTATTACTTTTAACTGTCTGATTCGATGTGATTTAATTGTTATTAAATACACAAAAAAAAGAGATTATGAGGCGTGCACTTTTGGATGTTCCCAACTTTTTTTTCTGATTACAAAACTAATATCATCTCGGACAACATAACCTGATAATTGATTACACATTGTTATAATCGTTTTAACAAACGCTTTATTATCCGATTACATTTATAATCGATTAGACGCGGATCGCCCAAATTAAGTAGAATCGCAAGTTTAAAGCGATCTACTCGTAGTGTGGCTCAATCGATACTGGATATTCACTCTCACTATTGTCTCCTTTAATCTGTCGCGGTAATGATTACATATTTTATCGAATTGGATTACTTAATGATGCTGTAGTAATTAATGATATGGTAAATAATTGTTTATATTCGTACTCCTTACTATTAGTACTATTCTCGAGCGTGAGAACACACAATTTAACCAACACAAAGTCCTTTACTAATTACACATATGATTGCCCTATGTGAGAATCGAACCCACAGTACACAGTGTAGTGGCAGCGGAGAGGCGATCGCTTTAAACGGCAAACGCATCGTGCAGCCTATGTGAATCATATCTTCACTATCTACAGGATCTACACTTGTAACAAAAAAAAAAATTATAATAAGCTATACTAATAATGATTTCTTAGGTTTACGCGAATATTATTCATTGAAATAAAACTAATTTAAACGGATTTTATCGCGGTTATTTATTAAATTTTGATCCCGACGATCACGAAGGCTGAAAAGCTTTCGAAACGTCGGGATCAAAATTTAATAAATAACCGCGATAAAATCCGTTTAAATTAGTTTTATTTCAAAGCTATACTAATATTATAAAGAGGAAAGATTTGTATGTTTGTTTGTAACGAATAAACTCAAGAACTACTGGATCGATTCCAAAAATTCTTTCACCAATAGAATGCTACATAAGCCTTGAGTAACAAAGGCTATATATAATTTTTTTATGAAAATGACTAAATAAAAATTTAGATTCACGCGAACGGTGTCGCGGGCGCAGCCAGTTTACTACAAATTTTCTATTAAAGCTATATAAGTTTTTGTCTATCCACTTTAAAAAGCGGGTCGTGTATACTTAATCCAGAAATTACAACTGCAATTATATATTTATTTAAATTATTACCCGGGACATAGAAATAGCTGTCAACCTAGATTTAGATATTTCTTTGAAACGTGTGATTTGTGTCGTGGTTGATGAATAAATAATATTATTTAAAAAAAATGTCGCGAAACTTTAAGTTCTTAACCAACAAAACAAAGGGGATAAAAAAAATCGGTGCATTCTAAGTGTTGACAAACGTACCCTCACGGCTAGTTGGTTCCTATCGCCCTTCGTTTAACTTAATATGAATAATTGAAACCGGTCCTCTATTATATCGCCTTTGGAAATGATTTTTCAAAAACTCGGAACATATATTTGTTAAAAGAAGCAATATTTATTGAATTATCATACCACTAATTAGAGACATTACAATTACGCGGTACAAATTATCATTCCTTATTACATCCCGTCATATTTTATTCACGCAACAATAAACGGCCTAATATATGGAATTACTTTCGCATACACAATCTTAGGATTAATTTACCTCGCTTCATCGATTTTAAGATGAAACGTATCAGAACAGACTGAAAAAAAAAAAGATACCAATACAAAATTATAATCTGTCAATCCCGCGCAAAAACCAGATAATAAACGATAAACTTTCAAACACGAAGCGAATCATCATGTAAAACAAACAATTAGACCGCGAAACCGCAGCGTCAACCGCGAAGTCGCCCGCGCTGTGTCGCCGTGACGTAACGCGGCGCGCGAACGCCATTTTATTTTTGGCTCTAAAGGACATTGACCTCGCAGTAGATAGTGAAAGTTGATCTAAAGGCGCCACGCTGGCTAGAACACCCCAGCCCTAGCTGTAAAGTAATATCTTTGAAGAAGGGTCAGCTTCTCAAATCCAATCAATTAACATTACTGAGAAGTCTTAATTACATAATTTAGTTTATACATAGTTTACTTTCATTTAGTTTATATATATATATATATATATATATTGATTAAATTTTAATATTAGTATGAACTATGATAGTAAGGATATAAGACAAATTTAGTTTTAAAAGTATAGTTAAAGCATTCTGTGTAAGGATGTAATCAGTTTGTTCAGTTAATAAAATTAAGTGTAATTTAAATATACGACATACGGTTCCAACTGTTGGCGACCTAATAAAGAAAAAAGAAGAAAGAAAGCTTGCGATTTTTAAACTATGATGGCTCAGTAGTTAATGTGTACGGACGCCACGTCAAATGGATGTGACATCGAATCCCTACGAGACTGAGCTTTCGGTGTAGAAGAACATCGTTATGAAATCATAGAAAGGTGTTGGGGCTTATTATAATGTCCAGCTGGCCAGTTTTTTTTTTTTTTAATAACATTGTGTTTAAAATCCTATTATTTATGGACTTCCTTATCGCAACATGTAAGCGTCAACCGGGCTTAGGTAAAGACGAGAGGGGCATGTCGTGACTCATCGCGTGCCAATCACCCAACACCCACTAAAGCTCAACACGGCGACACTTCAAACTTCCAAATGTTGCCCTACACTGGGCAAATTATTCACACTTGTTCCAGTCACTGGCGGCAACTAGCTACCATCCTCAAGCTGTACACCCGCTGCCGAATATCTACAAGTACGTTCCGGCAGTTACAAAGTACCAACACGAAGTTCTGTTTAAATAAATTATTGAGTTATATATAAGCCAACCAGGAAGCAGGTCAGACAGGCCGAGCGGTATATTGCGTTACTGGGAGTCGCGCATCTGTAAAATGGCAGGTCACGGCAGCCTTCCGCGTTGTTCGTGTGAACACGCCATTATTTTGAAAGCCTATTTACGGACGCCTCAAGTTTGATCGATTACCGACTGCCGTTTGTCAAGTTATTTACCGCTACAAGTCCCTTTGACGGCGGCAATTGCTAATAATCTGCTGATCTTGTCTCGACTTCATAAAATTCTTGCCAACAAACAATATATTGTGACGTCGTAAGTTTAAAATTAAGAAAGGTATTTAAAGCTGTTTCAAATTCATTCCAAGGGAGGCACAAACTACAATCATCCCGAGTTTTTGATATCGGGAAAACTTATTGGACAAACTGCTGTTAAATTCTAGCCGAACCGGTAGATATTACTATGCCATGACCAGTGGTCTATAACTAATCATAGCGCCATCTATCGTGTTATCAACCTTATCAGTAAATATAAGTTTTCCGTCCCAACGTTGACGGAGGTCGGTCAAACGCTGTTAGCGAATTCATATAAATAATCATCCAATTTTTATCTATATCTAGTTAACATAATAAAGCAGAAAAGTTTGTTTGTTTGAATGCGCTAATCACAGGATCTACCCGTCGGATTTCAAAGTTTTGAAAATTCAATAGTGCACGCCTCATAATTTCTTTTTTTGTTTGTTTATTTAATAACAATTAAACCACATCGAATCAGACCGTGAAAGTAATAGGATTCTATTCCTAATTATACTGAAGCGTAAGAAAAAAAAGACTCGATTAGTAAAGCAATTCGGTCGTTATCGTGGTAACATACAGGATCCGGACATACAACACGTCCAAGACAGAACGTTTTTATACAGTTTTTAACCAGTTTAAATAACAAAAATGGCATCAAAAATATCATGAGCGTTAAAAATCGTGTTTTTTCTTGATATGTGTGTGTATATGTTACTTTACAAGTGCAATATATGATAAATAGAGACATTTTAAGTTTTAAACATCACTTGATTTGCGTGTAGTGTTCCATGCAAACGAATTCGCAGGCACGACTAGTGTAATTTACAGAGGATTAAGACTTAGACGGGTGTAGTTTGTCTACCTACTTGTGCCGTATCGTCACTTAAGATCAGGTGAGGATATCGCCATAACGCTAAACCTTAGCTTTAAAAAAAAAACTCTACCATGGACTAATCCTCTGAAAATATATTCGAATCGTTACGTACGCCCACAGTCCACACCTTACTTTACAAGTGTTAACAATGTTACACACAGTTAAGTAACAGCATATATTACATCGTAAACAAAACTAAAATATAACACAATAACTCGCATCGTGCAATTAAAAAAAAAAAAAAAACAGAAATTAGCACATTTCTCTGTTATTGTATTATTATATTACGGACGGTGTTGTAATGAAACGGCAGTTCAATGTGGGAATCCATTGTGGCGGGTTGTTGTTTCCGGTTATTATTTTGTAAACAATATCATTATTAAGTTGTAACCGGGTAGCCTTTTTATGGTATTTCTTTTTCACAGGTTATTGACGAACCTCGTGCGTGGTTTGTAGATATTGTTTTGTTTTCTTAAATCATAATACACGTGGCTTCGTCGACGCTTTATGGTGGTTTACAACGTACGTATTTCTTGCGTTTACACGGATTAGTTTATATTACTACGTACGAACGTAGGCTTGATTATAATAACATGTATCTTTTTTGCGTTATGGCTTCTTTTGCATATATCTTATTGAGTAATCTTTTTCGAGCTAGCTCTAAAAAGATAGTAGGTTATTTGTTAAGCTGTCCGGGGAGTATAACAACATATAATTTCTATGAACTTCACTATTTTTTTTCGATCTGACATACGCTGTTAGCCGTAAGGGCTTTGACAGCTTCACCGAACTTTTTGGGGCGAAATGCTCAGCCCCGAGGCAGCGGGTGCTAGGGTACCAGATTGGCCAAACCTTCGCTTGGGCTACTTCCGGAAAACGATATAGTACCAATACAAATTGGTACTAATAGAATAACCAAAGTATATTGTGCAAAATATCGCCAAAAGTGCATTATATATAACAAAATAATACAAGTTTAAAATAAAAATAACTTTCGAACTTTCACATTAAATTTCGAGATCTCTGTAAAAACTAATAATTTATAGTTTCTTCTTAAAGCCAAGATTATACTGAGGAATACTGACAAAAGTCGACCAATGAAACTGACTGATGATCGAACTGGTCGTTCTGAAAAAAGTAATCTTTCAGATATATATTAGCCCACCGTTTTGATTTAAATGCATAATTAAAGACGATTAATCTTTTCCCAAATAATAAATTGGGCATTTATATTGCGTCCGACCTCGAAACACAATACCGGAGTTCAGATTTCAAAAAACAAAAAAAAAAGCAAACAGATATTCCCCTTTATCGGCTGCGTCAATTTGGCCAATTTATAAAGTGTCATAACGTATATTCTTTATCTGTATTCGAAAAAAGAATTACCATGACAAATGGCGCAACGATCACGCTCGGCGTGACCACGCATAACGACAGAGCGGGACGGCGCTTGTTAATAGTGCTGTTACGTGAGGGAATAAGAGAACAGATTCAAATTAAGAATATCGGAATCGATCTTGATTTGTCCGCCGCTGACAAGTGATCAGTCAAATGAATGACCATAGACAATGGCGGGTGGGGCCGTGGAAAGTGCTAGCCCGTAGCCTCGCGTGGTATTCGATATCGAGAGCGTAAATTGACATTGAAATATGCTTTAGTAATGAGATTGATAAATATAAATGCTTTCATTCATGAGTTAACATGATATATTTACGTCCAGCTGTCTTCTATTGTGGTTTTGATTGTCTATTTACTTTTCAGACGGCCAGGCTTATAAACATTAAAAATCAAATACTAAAACTTATTTATAGCTATTTTTTAATTTAATAAAAGTGAAAGTTTTAATTTTCATATCCTTAATTTTACAAACGGTGAATACTACAAACAAATCTTCATAACCTATATACTTCTAGGTATAATGTGTTTTTTTTATATTGTTAAGGTTTAGCGTTATTTGTGCTATAATCATCGAAATTGGATAGTATTTAGGCGTAAAAACGTAAGGTAACAAACAAGTTAATTTTCAAATTAATTAGTATAAATATATTTTAAAACTTCATAAAATCCGTTTATAAGTCTATAGGTCAAAAATAACTGTCACGTACTCTTTATGAAATACTGATGTTTGTTACGAAACGTCTTCGCAAAAACATTACGTTATCTGATTTAATACACTTCATTCAATTTATAATATGTTTTGACAGGTTTGCGCCACAGTTTTATTTTATTTTAAATATTTCTTAACCATTTGAAAACCTCATCCACTTTGTTTAAGTGCAATTTGATCTTAAAATTTAATCTCTAGCAAATCATGAACAATTACTTACTTCCACACGCATATAGTAAATGGATAAAAAAAAAACAAATCTTGTACATAGTACATTTTTATTTGAAAACTTAAAAAAGGCTGAATATAAATAAATTATTAAAGATTGATGGATTTTGCTTAAAAACCTTTTATGACACGATGTATATGAATATAGCGGAAGTATTAGTATATATACTTTTGAAGCGATGATAGCTCAGTGGTAGTATGTACGACTTCGCGTCAAGGTACGTGGGTTCGAATCCAAGCACCTACAATGAGCTTGAGCTTTCGGTGAAGGAATACATCGTGAGGAAACCATAGCATGGTGGTAGGGCTTTTTCAAATGTCCGCCTGGCAAGCTACCACGCTCAAGTTGAAAAACTGCCGCCAAATACCAACAGGTGTATTCCGGCAGCTGCACTTGAGAGCCAGTTCCACCACAGGTTTAGCGTGTCTACCATTTTGGGCCGTATCGTTACTTAAGATTAGGTGAGATTATGGCCATAACGCTTATAACCTTAAGTATATAAAAAAAAATATTAACCAAAAATTTCACATCTGCCGGGCGTCCCGTGACGGCCAAAATGTTCTTCATTGTACTGTACCGTTTTGCTAAAATAAAAATAAGCACAGATAACATTTCGTTCTGTCGCTATGCGAGCGAACACGACAGCGTAATCTAGTTAAATTAATTCATCCGACCTTCACGAGTCACAGCCGCCGCGTCAATCAAGTTAGGTAATTGTTATCAGCGGTTTTATAAGGCCATCGACTCTATAGCGCATGTATCGAAGATCTTTTGCAATTAGACGTTGATTCCGCGGGGGATCGCCGGCGTTCGTGCATGGATGTGAGTCAGGGACAAACAGGCTGATTACACTGACGAATGTAAAACACAAAATCATTCCAACAGCATCATAAATATAATGTTCGGAGTGAAAGACTTCATGAGGGGTCACGTATCACGTGACACAAATAAATAAAGTGATAAAAAAACAATAAGTTCATTGATAATGCAAACATGATGTATAAATAATATAAATGTTCAAATAAAATAAATTAATAAGCCCGATGGGTATTTTATTATTGTTTCTACTAAACCATATAAATTACTGAACAAAAGACATAGATAAAGGAGTGTATACTTGTGTGTGTACTTTCCCTCTTCTATTACTCAACTGAGCCCTTATTATGTATGTTGTAAAAGTAGAGCGATAGCAAAATTCGCAAATGATTACCAGTAAATCGATTAATTAAGTTTATTTAGAGTATACTAAAGCTGATACAAAATAAGAATTTACTATTACGAAGTAAATATTTAACAATATTTTTAATACTTAATTACGCAATTAAGTCAAGGCTATAAAGCCGAATAGGTATTTTCTGATTATTCTCATCATTGTTCTCATCATTGTAAGAACTTTATCAGATTTTATCAAATAATTTAAAAACGAACTTTGACCAATGGCACATCACTAGCTACCTACCACCCTTAGCATGATGGTAGAGCTTTTCTAATGCCCACCTGACTAGCTACCGCCCATTTTTTATTACCGTGGTGTTTAAAATCCCAGTCTTTACGGACTTCCTTATCGCATTGCGCAAACGCATTACCCGGACTCAGGTCAAAAGCCTACGCACTAGAACGCACAACGTCAATACTAAAGACTGTCAAAAGTAATTGAATTCATACTGCTAGATAATACAGTGGTGCAAGCACTGTGATGATGAATACGAGTTCAAATAAGTGCAAAGGGTCGAAGGTTTCGTTGAATGAAACGTAGTGAGACCACTGCACAGTAGTAGGACTATTTCCAATATCGCTCTTTGTATTAACGTGGTGTTTAGGCCAAGATGAGAAGACCGTGTGGTAAGACTTTTTGTATCCCAAACACCCAACACTACCCACTAAAATGCACCACGGCGACCCTTCAAACTCCCGTATAGCCAGAGACCAAGGACAGCTTTCGAAATTCTTCTAGTCGACTAGCTACCACTCTCAGGTTGAAAATCTGACGCCAACCTATACATGTGTTCTGACAGTTACAGAGCCAGTCCCTCCACTAGGATTAACGTGGCCATCATCTCGGACCATATCCTTACTTAACATCAGGTGAAATTGTGGTCATAACACTGAGACCTGTACAGTATATATAAAAAAAAAAAATCGCCAAACACTTACGTTACCGACTGTACGTATCCAGCGCGTAAGGAATGTGTGGGAATGGCGCACGTGCACCCGACTTATGTTTGTTTGTATGTATGTATGTATGTTTGTTGCTATGATTTATCCCCACCTATTGTACCCGCACAATGCACTTGTATACCATAACTTTATGGCACCAAGGATTCCTTTGATTCATGCTTATTCAATTCCCGACGCCCGTTTTCCGTTACTCCTTACAAATAGGAATGTATTTATACTTAAGATTTTATTTATCTGCACTTTGACAAACGATAGGATACTAATAGTAATCAATAGAGTGATTATTTTCGATAAAACACGATTGGTCTAGTGGTTTAGAGGATCGCCTCGCTGACACGTGTCGTGAGTTCGATTTCTTGTGTATTTTGCTTATGTGGCTATTCTCACTTGCTATTGGCGAAATTTCCTCTAAAGGCTGATTATAAAAAAAACATACAGATTGTCAGGGGTACAGATAATAACGTGGAGTATCTACTTGTCATATAGAAAAAAGATTAACAAAATCTACATTAACGCGAGCGGCGCCGCGGTCACTGGTAGTATTATAATCGTATAATATTATGGTACATTGCCCTCACCGGAAGATGAATTCCAAAACACACGTCAAGTTTTCCTGCAAAATAACTTGCCAAAGAAGTTCTTCCTGTATTTTCAATAAACCTGTCAACTCACCGCCAACGTTTAAGACGTATCGCGGCAAAAAACGTCTCCAAATTACTCCACAATGCAATGACAAAGTAATTTTCGACCGATTATACCTCAGAATGGGTTATACCTCTCTTCTGAAACGATATCAGGCTTCTTACCTTTTGGAGTTCGTTGATTTTAACCCGCGACGTAGACATTCTAGACTCGTTCATTACACAAAATAACATTCGTGGATAAACATTTAAGTATTTTCAATTTTATATGTCGTAATATCTATCCAAAATACATGCGATCCTGAGTTTGTTTATAACGACTTCAAAATCTAACTAATGAATCAACCGTCATGAAAATTCGCATACACATATTCAGGGTTAGAGACAGAAAAGGACATATAGTATTTTTTTTAAAGTACTGTTTTGCAGGTTTTTTTTTATTATAATTGAAATATACTTTATATCATTATAGCAGCGTTAATTATTTTATTAAATAACCCGAATCACATGAAAAGACGTATTTTGATGATTTTTTATACGTTAACAACTAATAATATGAATTAACATACGTTAAAACGTATGGGATATAAAATTAAAATCCGGTAGTAAATTAAAACTTTTTCGTACATTATAACAGAGTGATAAAACTTCAATTCTTAAAAAATAAATGCTAAAGTGAGTTTGTTTGTTTGTTACGCTTTCACCTAAACCGCTGAATTGATTACAATTAATTTTGGTATATGCAGCCGGTAATAGGTTACTTTTTGTCTCGAAAAACTTATAGGAAGAAAGATAAAAAGTGAGATAAACTTTGTATGTAACTTTTTATTGCGTCATCCGATTTGCTTCACACTGTAGAGAAAAAAAACTTATAATTTCAATTTTTCATATCTACCAGTGTTCACCAACAACCGGAAATAAATAAATTTATAGCATTTGATAAAAAAAAAAAGTATTTCTTTATCCATCAACAACCAGAATCGGGTTGACAGAATCAATATTAACGCGCACGGAGCCGCGGGTTTTTACTATTGCTAATAAGTATATAAAAACATAATATATCCATGATTACAAAGTCGGGACAAATTATAATAGATTTATACGAAACATTCAATTACACGTGAAATAACTCGGAGGCAAGATATCTTTATTTTTTTTTTCTTGTCATCGCGTAATACGTATATTGCCGAAGGGTTCGCTGACGAAATCATCGTGTAAAAGGTAACATGGCATCCTTAATCACAGTAAATTGCTTGCTTTGCAGAATATAATCTAAACTGAGCCTTATTTCTCGGAACATAAAGTACACCCGCCCCGCAAAATCACAGTCACACGTGTGACATTTCTGAAATCACTTAAAGTCGTACGTGAAATTATTTTCGGACGAAATAATAACCACTACCTTTTGCTCGGTAATTGAAGTAAAATGAGCGAAAAATTTACATAAATGTTATAACAATGTATTTTTCCGTATTGTTTTTTTTTCATATTATGGCATCTGCATGTCTAGGCTATTTCGCCGATGTCAAATGAAATTAGCAGTACGAGTAACGAACGAAAATACCCAAATACAGAACAATTATTTATCACACAAATAATTACACCCGTGCGGAGATCGAACCCAAAACACGCGTCCGCGAGGAGACCGCCTAAATCGTTAGACCTAACTAAATGATCTCATTCATTGTCTGTAAGAAGAATTGGCATACCCCAGGCTTAGGTGTTGGACCTAGAGCCCTATGCATTCGTCAGCGTCACTAACCTTTATTTCTTTTATTATTAACATGGTATTTGAAGTCCTATTCTATACCTACTTCCTCATCGCTTTACCCGGGCTCAGGCCAAGGCGATAGGGGTGTGGTGGCATCGAGTGCTAATCATTCAACACTGACACGCACCACGACGACACTTCAAACTCCCATCTTGTCAAAGACCAGACAGTTTTCACATTTCTTCCGGTCATATCCTCGCCACTACCCTGCGCGTACAGTCTTCTCGGGATGAGTCTAGAACCCGAACCATGGCTATTCTTTCTGAGGATGGCCTGTCCTGAGACCGCTAAGACGAACACGTCAGTAAAGTTAGGTTCCGTGCAGTCAATATTTTCTTGTACGAGTTTCGCGGCTAAAACATTTCTACATTCATACTAATATTATAGAGCAAAAAAGCTGTTTGTTTGAACAGGCTAATCTTAGAAATCACCAGTCGGTTCTAAACAATCTTTTTTGTATTTGATAGACCAATTATTGAAGAAGGCTTAGGCTTTTTAACATCATGCTACTATCAATAGGAATAGAGATATATAGAAAAACAAATACAAAAACGGGCAATTTAAATATAAAATTTTAGTTCCATGCGTACGAAATCGCGGGACAAGCTAGTTGCCGTCGTTTGTATATGAACAAATTTAATACTTTAATTTCCCGGTGGGCTGGCTCGCGACCAATATACACAATAGATCATATAAATTTGAACCCGACGGTACACACGTCACGTCTACATAAAAGGTGCAACGTAACGTACACTTATGCAACTTGTAAGTGAAGATTTTTACATAAACCAAACTTTCTCTATCGCACATAACTCGAATATTATTATGACCGTACTATTTAAAAACTTCGAACGCGTACGCCTCAATCTGTGACCTTAGGAATTAATTCAACCGGATGGGAACAACAATACGACGACATTAAAAAGTTCAATTTTGAACCTTATCAACTTCGGGTTACTATGAATATCGTATTGTATAAAGTTACCTCGGTGGGTGACGCGTCGGCAATTGGATGGTATTTATCGTGATTCGTTGACACTAAGCGGCGACCTTGGCAAGTTAAGTCGGTATGTCCCGAAGCCGGGTCAAACAGGTACGGGGTTCGTATATATGAATATTTAATTAGTTATTTATACGTTCAAGGATTAAAAATTCTATGGAAACGATGATAAGTTATACCAGTATGCATTAGCATTCTTCTTTTATTATATAAGTATTTCTGAGAAATGTTTGGTGTTTATTTTTTATTATTATCCCAAAATTAATGAACTGGCGTTTTGTTAATATCTTCTCGTAAGTTTTTTTAATAACTTTGAATCAGTTTATCGGAACTAAGTTACTTATCGTACGGTACGGATAGAAGCTAGACAAATCGGAATGTAAGATTTTCCCGTCACGATCTTTTCTATACTGCATATATAAATTTATAATGTTGACGGTTATCCATAACGCGTATGCTATTGGCTGGGCCCAGTCATAGTACGCGTTTATTGGTTTAAGACAAACTGTGCGTTCCCGTCATACGCGCCAGTTTCGTAACGTATTACATGTATTATAGTGAATTAGATGAACCTAATTATATACAATATCATGTTTTTTTTACAGCTAGAAAAAATATATTATTTATGAAATTTCCTATGAAAATTCATTAGTTACTTCTACGCTTTATTTAATTTCTCTCAGACGCTAGTAATTCCGTTATTTGTATTTATCAATCAATTATATAATATTGTTATCAATAGTAATATACTACGTAAGTAAATTCGCTCCGAACGAGTGACCCACGACACTCACGCATTTTTTAATTACAATTCGGCAAAGTGACTACACTGTGCCTAATTCGCCTACTAAAATCTACCGCCACATACTAATAGGTGTGTTCCGGCAGTAGCACTTGAGAGCCAGTTCCTTCAATAAAAGCCGGCAATGCACCTGCAATTCCCACGGTGTCCATAGGCGGTGGTGATCACTTACTATTACGTAACACTCATACTCGTTTTCGCGCTATTACATGAAAAAATATATATCTGGTGATAATACTGAGAATAAAAAAAAAAACAAATCTCTTTGTCTATCTTTTCTCACACTTTTAACATTAAGTTCTCAACTATCGTTAAAAGGCCACCGTTTAAGTCAGGTTTAAAAAACATTTTATTCAAAGTGTAAATGATTAAATAAAGAGGTAATATAACATGTTGAAATAGTATGTTGGAGGACGATCCGTGAATTTACTGACTTTTAAAAAGGTCCTTATTGGAAAAGTATAGTTTTAAAAGTTGCCACAGGTTTGGTCTTTGGTTATATGTTACTGAATGACTAAACCCAAAAAAATAATTGATTTCTAATGATAATTGTGTTCTGATAATGTGTAATTTATTAGTATAATGTAACAATATTATTTAAATTTTGTTATGGCGAAATAAAAGTAAATTTACTACAAAAAAATTCGAATACGACTGCAGAGTTTCTAAATTGGATCAACAAATCACGAACTTGCGTATTCCTTTCGGAGTAAACACCAATTGTATAATCATAGCATAAAAGACAATTTGGCAATGTCGATAATTTAGCTTCGAGTGGAACCAACACAAATATAATATTGCATTCAAAGAGAAATTGTAATATGAAGCAATTTAACTTTCAGACCTTGAGGGCGCCTTCAATATTTACAAATGATAAGTATATCTGTTGGCATCAACTTTTTAGATTGGCGGACCTGTAGACATTCGGAATAAAAAAAAAGCAGTCATGAGGACTACCGACAGAAGTGAAAACAATAAATAAAAGAGAGATATACTCTTTGTATATATAATGTATACTAATAACGAACGGAGGTATATCTATGTACATATATACACAGTATACATATAGCTCTTGGGAAGCGTGTGGTGACGATGACGCGAGTTCCATGTTTTTTGTTGGCTCAAAAAGTGCTCAACGAGCCTAAAGAAGTTTTCACTATAAAAAATGATGTTGATCAGTGCATATGTAGTCCGGGCCGCGGGTTGCACGCAGCTGGCCCGGACGCATCGCGATGCGGTGCGCGTGCGCATGGCGCAGGTTCAACAAACGCATCGCAACGACATTCGCCGGCCGCGGCAATGCACACCGCGCAGAGCTTTATGCGAAGCGCACAAGGATTTTGACGTTTTTGCATATATGTGATTTCTTAATATATATGTATGATTTGTCCATATTTTATTCCTGTAGAAGTTGATTATATTATTTTTTTATTTTCAAGTATAGCATTAACAAGACTGTGGAATCCTTGTAAAGATTGCCCAATGAGTTTTGTGACAACTAAAAAAGAAAACATAGAAAACATCTGTAAACTTACACAACATTTTATTTTTCTCTTAACTTCCGAGAACTAAAACAGGAACATATAGTAACAAGCAGTATCTTTAATAAGATAACAATTATTTTCTCTTTGAAACCTCATTGAAACTACTAGAATATTAAACATCGTATGACATATTCTTCCACAGCCTACAGCTGGCTACTCACAACAAAATAAAAAAAAGGAAGAAAATAAAGGAAATTTTCTTGTTTAATTCGCCCACGGCTACAAAGATGCGGTCTAACAACATTTCTATATATAATCTAAAGTTGTATGACGGTTAAAATTACCACCGCCATTTTTAATGACGATCTCATTAAGCACAAACAGCGAAAAGTGATGACAGCGGCCATGACATTGAATCATGATGGCACTCAATTATGTCGACTAATTCTAGCATTTAGACAAAGTGCGCGGTTCGTAAGAACCAATTGGCATAAATATTACTATTAAACTTCAATATATACTAGCCATTTTAAGCCATTTTTAAGACTGACGGAGGACATTATCTGTTTCGACAGTCGCTACTGTCCCTGGACAGTACTGAGCTTACCATCAGGTGAAGTGCGGTCATTCTGCCGAACCAGGATAAAAAAGCCGTACCTGCGACTTTGTTAGCCTGTTATAAACTAGATCTGACAGCGACTTCGTTCGCATGGAACTAAAAATAATTTAATCACCTTTTCCCGTTTTTGTAGCTTTTGTCCAATACTGCTTTGTTCCTATTAGTGTTAGCATGATGTTATATAGCTCAAAGCCTAATTCAATTACTGCTTTATTAAATACAAAAAGAATTTTTCAAATCTGACTGATAGATCCTAAGATTAGCGCAATCAAAGAAATATTTTTCTGCTTTATTATACAATAATATAGATAAATATTTATTTATCACAAAATCACGTGATTTTTATAAGTGGCAATGTGTTCTAAGAAGGTTATATGCTTCGAGACAAACAAATTTTAAAGTTCTTTTTCTATATCCGATATCGACAGATATGTATATCTTCAGAATAATACAGTCATGTGTGCGCGTTACTGTGGTACAAGTTACATCAGAATAAGAACTTATGAAACGAGTTAAAGCCGGAATTAGGAACAGGTAACAACCTCAGAATCATTTAAGGCGATACATGAAATTGAAAAGAAAGCCGTCCTTTACGTCGCAGTAAAGGCAGGAAAATCGATATTCCTGATTCATAAAAATATACTGCGGGCCGAGATTTTTCCGACTTTCCCTGTCAGCGGTATTTCACTTGAAAGAGGTCCGTTCACATTTCACTACGCGTATTAAATAATAATTCGTTATGTAAGAAGTTGCAATTTCATATCGTTGATATAATTTTTAATTATTTCACTCCCGGAGTCCCGGAGTCACGGACCTGTTTCGATCGTACATATTTAAAAATTATTCAAAATTAGATTTAAATCAATATCAACATCTAAAGTGAAATAAACATAGGACAAAAATGAGGTTGTTGATTTATTGTGAATTTCGGTTTAATGTCAGACACCGCTGATTTAATTGTACTGTACTTAACACCAGGTGCAGTGCAGTCACTATGTTACGCAACATAAAAAAAACTATATTCTCTTACGATATATCGTATCGTCGGGTGTGAAATGGTTTTGCGTAAATAAAATATTTAATGCGCATTTAATCTCAATCGGAGGAACTATTATAAACACTTATTTTTAACAACACTTTCGACAAACGGTTTATCTCTCGGATATATATTTCAATCCGCCGATACGTATCGTGTTTCGAAACATTCGCGATATTGCTAAGTACGTAATGTGGTCTCGATAAAATCTCGGGCCAATAATGGACTATGTAGCCGAGTGTTTTTGCTACAAATGATTTTGAGATAAACAGTGGAACTATTGACTCACCGGTGCGCGTACGCACGACCGATATTTCCGATTACCATAGTTTTATTTTGGTCTAACTGCATGAGATTTTAATTAAATATTTTTTAAATTACACATAACTCAGTATAACACAATTGCAAGGAAATTTATCTGAAAATGTTTTTAGAGAGCGGTAATCCCTTTTTTTACGCGGGGAAATGTATTTATGCATCCCCTTCCCCACCGGAGGGACTGAGAAGGGTATGTGGGAGTCACCCAGCACTAAGCGCCGGGAATACGCATTAAAACCCCACGGTCGACTATCGCCTTCTTGGGGCGACGCGGGTCCGTGCATGCAATCACCGCGTCAAAGCGGTAATCCCTGATATCGCAGATACAATATTAGAAATGTTTTTTTTATTGTTTTCAATTACGTAGAATATTTTGCCAATATCAACTGAGACAAATACGTTTGAGTTACATTCAGTATGATATAGCCCATTTTTGTGAGAAAAAAACGGACCTCAAATATTTTTTATTTTTGAAGCGATTATAGCTCAGTGGTAGTGTGTACGACTTCGCGTCAAGGGACGTGAGTTAGAATCCAAGTACCTACAATGAGCTTGAGCTTTCGGTGAAGGAAAACATCGTGAGAAAACCATAGCATGGTGGTAGGGCTTTTCCAAATGCCTGCCTGGCTAGCTACCACCCTTAAGTTGTAAGCCTCCCGCCAAATACCAGTAGGTGTGTTCCGGCAGCTACACTTGAGAGCCATTTCCCCTACAGGTTTAGCGTGTCTACCAACTTGGGCCGTATCGTCACTTAAGATCAGGTGAGATTATGGCCATAACGTGAAATCTTAAGTTAAAAATGTTAGGTTTTATAATTCGTTTCTTTACTTGAATCCAATTTGGACATTTGCACAATAATTCACCAGAGTTTCATCACTATACGATGAATGGTTTACAAACGAACAAAATAATATAAATAGTAAAGCAAACTTATAAAAAATATTATTTATTATTTATATAAATTACATACGGAAGTACATTTTTTTCTAGGTTAATTTCGTGCAAACATTTACAATGTTTTGTTTTTCTAATCCTTCCGAATGAACTGATTACATCTGTACAAATTCTCATAAGGGTACAATTATATACAAAAATGTATATTCAACCGTTGGAGAAACTCCGTGAATAATAACAATTTAGAGCCTAGATGTAATAATCTACGCAAATTTGCAAAAGGTAAATAGTTTCATGTATTTCAGAAGACCGGATCGGTTATTAAGCTGAGGAAATAATTATGAATTGAGGTTAATGTTGTTAATTATCTAAATTTAAAAGGAAGTTAACAAGGATGACTTACTTAATTTGTAGGTCATGACGATAAGTGAAATGTAACATTACTGCCGTCTCTAAAACAAACTGATTCGTAACTAATTTTATATATATCTATACAGGTACAAAGAATCCGGTGGTATGGACAAATACTTCTTTATATATTTGTATCGTACAATATCGATATATGCCCTAATCTTAATAACTACCTGTCGGATTTTAAATTTAGACTTTTATAGGAATTCAAAATTAGGCTACAGGCTATTTAACATCACGCTACCGCCAATAGAAGTGAAGCTGTATTGAAAAAAGTTATTAAACAATATTTTATAATCGTAGTCGCTAACAGAGCTAGTTAAAATAATCGGAAGCATGCATTTTGCGCTAAGAAATCTCTTGGTGGCCTTTTTATAATCTTGGAACGCGTAATTGGACCACCTATTTTTTTTTTGTATATATTTTGATTATCAACGAACTACTGAAGTTCGACTGCTGATATTTCTTTAGTCGCATTTATTCATTCTTTCTTTATTTTTTTACTAACCTTAAAAAGAAAACTGATCTGGAAAATCTTTACCCAGAGTCATGGCTAACACGACTGTCCATTGAAGTACCAAAACTACGTTGTCAATTAATTTAAG
Organism: Actias luna; assembly: GCA_039707435.1. Lineage (NCBI taxonomy): Eukaryota > Metazoa > Arthropoda > Insecta > Lepidoptera > Saturniidae > Actias > Actias luna. Next base: position 17,222,000 of record JAZHAC010000017.1, on the reverse strand, counting down.
GGGAAAAAAATGTAATAGTAAAACATACATATTCAAAACATATATGGACATATTTAGAGCAAACACTTTACGAGGTCATATCGATAATAGAGGATAATATTTTTTCTCATGTGACCCAGTCTAATTGAGATCAATTGCTGCGACCCCGCTACCGTTTAGAAGTGAAATTGCAATTTATTTACGTATGCGATAAAATCTGTAACGATTCGAAACTTGTCTAACGGGCTAATTACCTTTGTACAGACTCGTCCGATGTTACACATACGTGCGTTCGATATGATCGATAGTTTGCGACTCCATCGATTATATTCAACGAAAGTTTTACATGTAATTAATATGCGATGCGGTCGAAATATATCAACCAGGACCAGCAACTTGCAACTAATTATGACCAAAAGATCTAACTACAAGTTTTAAGCTTTCGATTGCTCTTTTTAAAGTCTTGGTGAGACAACTTTTCACCGAAGTGCACAGCCTGTAGAAAATCACTAAAACATTCAGAATTAATTTTTGTCCCACAATTTTTGCTTAAATTACACATTCACACAAACGAAGTTGCAGCCACGGCTAGTAATGTTAACCTACACAGTGAACAGTTTAAAATAATCCTTACTAATATTATAAATGCGAAAGTGAGTTTGTTTGTTTGTTACGATTTCACACCTAAATCGCTGAATCGATTATGATGAATTTTACAGAGATACGATGCTAGGCTACTTTTCTCGTAACAAACTTTTTTTGTAGTCGTGTAAACAGAGGAATAAATGTGTGAAACTTTTTATTGCGTCGTTCGATTTGACAAAATCAATAACGTGAGTGAAGTCGCAGGTAAAAGCTAGTTATACATAGACTGTACACTGTCGATACACTTTATTACTAATGATTTAATTTGTACCAACGTTACAAGCATAAAAAAGTATGCACACGAGGCTATGAAATGCACGAGGCTGTCATTTATCTTACAAGAGATGTAAGAGCGAGCGAATACTTTTACCGTCGACTCGGCCGTAACGAATTCCCCGCTTTTACTTTTAACTGCACCAAAAACAATGATTTAGCAAGTAGAAGTAAGGGGAAAAAAACCACTGCGCAAAGAGTTGAGTGTACTATATTACACAATACTTAATACATTTCTCTTCAGACTTACGTTTGTCGATGCGGGGTAAAGTTTAGACATTAAATGAAATGATTTCATGCCAAATTCATGCAAAATATTTTTTCAAATCCGTCAATGAGAATAAAACGTATTTTATAACAATTTTTTCCAGAAGTAATCATCATATTAATATTATATATGCGACAGTGAGTTTTTAGTTTGTTTGTTACGCTTTAACGCCTAAACCGCAGGACTGATTGTGATGAATTTTGGTACAGAGATTGTTGGGACCCAGGAGACGGAGTTAGGCTACTTTTTCTCACGAAATTTTTCTGTGAAACCTTTTCTTGCATCATCCGATTTGTTTGGCAAAATCGACATTAATACGTCGAAGTCGCACGTAAAATCTAGTTAGAAGTATATATTTAAAAGCAATGATAGCCCAGTGATAGCGTGTACGGAAGCCGTATCAATGAGAGTCATTTCCTCCACTAGTCTTGTCGTGTCTATAATCGTGGATCACATCGTCATTTAACATCAGGTGAGATTGTGAATATGACACTAAACCTTAACAGTAATAAAATATTTACATCCAGAACCTTTTAGATATTGTCAGCTACCCTAATATTACCTGCTTTTCATGTAACATTGGAAAGTTACTCTTTCGGTCTTTACCTGAAAGAAAAAATATTTTTAAATGATTTAAATAATAAAGAAAATACTTAAGATAAAGTTTGTTGGTGACGGATAATTCAAGTTAATAATCAAACATTAAAAAGATAAATTTATTTACAAAACATTCTTCAGCATGAGAAAAGATTAAGATCTAAAAAAATATTTCTACAACATAAAAAAATGTCGAGGTAATTATTTGTACAACATAAAAAAAATGAATGCTGGCAATAAATAAATATTTCTACAACATAAAAAAACTGGGTGAAGGCACCGAGCGTCGTGTTGACAAATACGCAACTTTCGCTGCTCAGACGCGGGCAGGTGTGTGCAGCAGCGGAAGTGGCCGCCATGATTATGATCACCCGCGGCGGTAATAAATTCTATGTCAATGCGAATAAATTTAAAGGCGGTGTCATATTCAAAGATATCACTGTTGAATATAAACTAATTACCACAGTTTCGTATTAATGGCCAAGCGAAGAGGAATGCATGATTAAGAGATAATTAAAACCGTATCTTTTTACTGGATCATGATATTAATCGATTTACGAGCAATGTCAACAGGTTTCTTATAAAGTATCAAGAATTTTAGATTCGATTAATAAAATGCAAAACCAGCTATATTCATACATAATAAAAAAAAAATCTTCATGCTTAAATACCGCATATTATTCCTAGTGCCTCTGGTTATCATATACAAAAACTTTTTTTTGATTCAGACCGGTAGCGTTAGAACAAACAAACAACAAAGCTCTTTCATAATAGTTTCAAGCTTCCAAAATTTACTTTACGAACATTCTCTGGCAATGTATAAACGCATTACCATGGTTCTAGCCAAGGTGAGAGCGGCGTGTGGAGAAACTCATCGAGTAAACCAGCATTGTCAAACACCCAATAGAAGAAACTGAGTCGACACTCAAAACCTCGTATTGTTAGAGACCACCTTATACAATTCTAGTTAACCTGCTCATAGCCAGGGCCAGTATGCGAGATCCGTATATAGGTTTACCTACATCAAAAAAGGTATTGTATTTTATAGACATTCCTTATATGTACATCTGATAAGGAACATATATAGTATTTTTAGTACAATAATAAACACAACGTATTATGATAGAAATAATATGATATACCCAATAAAATATTTACGTTTATACTTCTGTAATCAAACCCGTATAAGATATAATGAACTTCTTAAAAACAAAACGAAACACTCTAAATCATCACAATAATATTGCAAGAGTGCTGGTAAGTGTCATTTAGAATGCATGCATAGCATATGTTAAAACATTAACTAGTCAATTTACATCTTTGATAACGAAATACAAAAACATATCCCTTTAAATGGCATATTATGTATGAAGATTACACCAATTGATTCCCAAGGGGAATAAAAATTCATTTTTATATGTTATCATATTTTTTGATGTTCGCATCGTTATCGCTTCGATCGCAGCGACTTTTCAGTGTAGAACATACCTTAGTACGCGACATATATACGTTTAAAAAGATTTTTGTTCTTACGTACGTGTTAAGTATGTCTTTCCAGTAATAACATACTTAGAAGGTATTTATTAACAACTAACTCTCGTACACGACTCTGCCCGGTTTAAAATAATAATTTACTCAGACTTGTATATTATTTTAGCTTATTATTTATCACATCCTGCCCGATATGTAATTTGTTTGGTTCGTGTCGATTTCCCGTAATTTTGAACATGTTTTATTGCGTCTGTGTACGTATACAATAATAGCTTACTTGAGGGTATATTAGTATAAGTAATTTTAAATACATATATTCATAAACAAATTTATCTTTATATGTAAAATTATTGTGTACATGTATTAGTGATCGCGTACCTTCTGAGCGAGTTGACAGACAGAAATAAAATTCATGTAATATATTAATATTATTGAGACGACGATTCATAGATTTTCCATGGTAATATAGATGATGCTGTGGTCGAGTTAACTAGCGAAAGGGGCACGACATGTCTAAAGCATAGGTTCTCAAAGTTGGCGGTACCGCCCGCCAGTGGGCGCTGAGGGTATCCGTAGAGGCTGTTAAAACTTCAAGTGATGGGAGAGGTTAATAAAATCTGTGGGCGGTGGATACAAATTTCTGATAAAAATTTAGATGAAGTGTTCCTGGGGGGCGTTACGCATTATAATTCGCAAAAGTGGGCGGTACACCAGAAATTTTGAGAAACACTGGTCTAAACTCTTATTTATATCTATAAAACAGATGTTAGTGTATATGAAACACTAACCTCCAACACTGTCTGACAAATCAATTATGAAAGTTGGCACGGATACGTGTTTTTAATGAAGATAATTTTTATGGTCTCATTGAATATGATAGATGCCGGTGTAGTTAAACTATAGACGACTTGAAAGATGCAAACAAATTTTCTTAAATCACATATCACCAGTAAATATGCAAACTATTTACAATTACAGATTTTTATTTTGATAATTTAGTTAGTTTACTCTGTACAATTGACATAAATTGGAATATTATATATATTATATATTTGATTATTATACATTTAATATTGTATATTGGAATGATATATTATGTAATATTATGCAAACCGCCGTTTTGTTAGAAATATGAAATTGAAAATTTAAAAGAGCAGTACCTCTAAAAATAAGACATTGAAATTGATTGACGTTAGAAATGAAGTAACTTCGTGAACAATGCTTTCGTGAGATGGTTTCATCTGAAGGGATTTGTTGATCACTGTTTTCTCTCCTTCCTTAGATTCTAAGATATGCTCGCGATAACGTATTAAAATTCTTACAATACCTGATTTAAACCAGTAACTATTCGATTACCGCAATAACAAACAAAAGAAATTGCTAATTGATTTGTTTACACAATTATTAATGTCTTTTGAACATTGTAATAAGTTCAATAATATTCTTAACGATGACGTCGTGACAAACTGTGAACTGAATTAGATTCACCACTGTCCAAATACGTACGGTAGGAGTTTGATCGTGGATTTTTGACTCCAATTAGGCAGTTAAATGCAATGCATGCATAAATATACTGAGGTATACAATAGTGGCAGATGTGATATTTACGAGTAGCTTCATCAGACCACCATACATTAGTTTTAGCTCCCGCAATATGTGATCTGGATAGTCTAGAATGAGTCGTGGCCTATATATGGTGATAACACCGTCGTAACTTAAGTAACTTTCTCTTGGTAAGTCGCTACTCAGAATGACCTTGCATATACCCATTAGGTATAGCTTATCATCAGGCTATCATTCTGCTGTGCTTTGGTGAAAAAGAAAGTAAAAATAGTAAACGGGTATAAAAGACACGAACTACGCACTTCACATAGAATGTTATCTCTGTAAAGAATCACACAAACTTACTCACTTAATGAATAAACTTACCGCTTCTTGCTATCTTATCCGGACCGTTTACCGCCAACTCTATGTTATATTTGATACAAATAAACGTGTGTGCATATATCGAGTCGTAATATTATGTTTTTTTTTTATTTGTTGTTGTGGCGCGCGGGCGCATGCGGTCTCGAAATGGAAAGTAACACATTTGCTTTCGAATGACCAGTTCAATCTGTTATAGAGTAATGTAGCTCAAGATGTCCCTATTTTTTTGTTAACGCGAGAAAAAGTACATTTACATAGAGCATTTTTACATTTTGAAGCGATAATGGCTCAATCGGTAGTGCCGTCGGACGCTACGTCAACGGACGTGAGCTCGAATCCACCTGCAATGAGCTTGAGCTTTCGGTGAAGGAAAGCATCTTGATGAAACCATAGTATGGTGGTAGAGCTTTTTATAATACTAGCCTAGCTAATTACTACCGTCAAGTTGAAAAGTCTATCGCCAAATATCTACAGGTAAGCTCTGGCGGTTGCACTTGAGAGCCAGTCACTATATAAGGCTTAGCGTGTCCACGATCTTAGTTCTCGTAGTTATATAACATCAGATGAGACTATGGTCATAATGCTAAAAACCTATAGACGTTAAGAAATATATATATTTCATAGTATTATCATGTATACTATTTCTTAAAGGTGTTATTGGAAGAAAAATCTTGTCTCTCAATTTTTTGTCAGAATCAGTGATTATAACATAATCTTAATGTTTATATATTTCCATTATTAAGAAAAATAGGAAAATTGTTCCTTGTAATAAAAAAACGAATGGTGTTGTGAGACACCTGATAGGAACGAAGTTCCTTATTATAAAAATATTAATGTCAAATTCTATTCGAAGATAAAGAAAATAATTATTCTGGTATACACATTTTTTATCATGATTTTATTAATCGATAAAAATAAAATATAAACTACTTTGCAAAATTATCTTAACGTCTTTATTTTGTTTACGATGATTTATAAAAATATATTATAATAACAGTAATCACGTAGACTGTACATTAGACACCGTATAGCCATCATACATAGACTATACATAAAAATCTTACGCTAACGTTACGGACGTTTGTTGCCGGCTGGGGTACCCCTCCGCGACGCCCCATAAGGAACTTCCATCCAAAATACGTGTACATTAATTAGGAATCTTATTTATAAGAAAGAGGCGCGAACTATTTATAAATGAACAAACACAACAAACTGTTCGTTTGCATTCTATTTCCACGAAAATTAATCAAATTAGTACTATATGGTATTTGATACGACAATTGGCGAAATATTCGCACGGGTGCGCAAATACTTGTATATAATCACTAGTTGTGCCCGCGTATCCGTTCGAGTGGAATAAAATTTTTATAATTAATAATTTTTATAAAAAAACATATTAAATAGCCTTTGTTACTCAGGACTAATGTAGCATTCTAATGGTGAAAGATCAGCCCAGTAGTTCTTGAATTTATTCGTTACAAACAAAAATACGAACCTTTCCTCTTTATAATATTAGTATAGATATACACATATAAAAACATCATTTCAATATTCATTTCTGACACTAGTAAAATGAGGACCAAAATGTGCGCGAATGAATATGGACGAATATATGTGAACTATTTATATTTACTTTTGATAAAATTATGTGAGTATTGTGGGTGTGTTCCGATATACACTGCGACCACTGTTCAGTGGTCTTACTGGGGAGAAAATCGTTCCGTTATGCACTGATTGTATACTGCCGCAGTACCCTAGAGAAATATATGACGTCATAAATCGTCTCCATTTTTGTACTGTGAGCACTGACGTTTCGAGGTAAGGTGGCCCCAGTGCTTTGATCACGTGATTAATAGCATTCAGAAATTTAACAGCTTGTAATATTGATAATAATAATTTTTATTGAATATTATCATTCAAAGATACCGGCCGTTAAAAAGAACATGGAAAGTTTAACTCCATAAAACAGGGATGACAGTATACTGGACTGCGTTCCCTTTTAAATAATGACAAATATAGCTCACTTCAAAGGAAAAGCTTCGGAGCATAATAAATGAACGTCACACCTTACAGTGCTAGTAGTGCGTATCGGAACATACCCACAATTCTTACTAAATATTTATCAAAAGAAATCATATGTTTCCTGTAGGCAAAACTGCTATCAAAACTTATGATAATTAATCTTTCTCGAAATTTCTATCAATCTTCACTGTCAATCGAAACATCTGGCAGTTGTCAACGACACGGCAGCGTAACGTACACGATCGGATTACATAATGAGTTGAAAGTCACTAAACTTGAATAACTATATGTGATTACTTAATAGAGAAATTATATATTTTATTATAGCTGGACTTCGACAGCATATCTAATAGACGTCTAATTCGTTTTTAAAATTACATTTAATGCTGTCGGTTAATGATCCGAAGTATAGTTATTTGCCGACTAGTCTCGGTATGTGTTTTCCCGAGGTCTAAATTCATTTAAGTATAGTTTATACTAATAATATAAAGTTGAAAAGATTTTTACATTTTTTGAAAGCGCTAAGTAGTTGGATTTCAAAAAATGTTTGTATTTGATAGAGAAAAAGTTGAGAAAGGCTTTTAGGTGATTTAACATCATGCTACTACTAATAGGAGAAAATGTGCATAGGAAAATGCTACAAATAATTATTAAATTAAATGTCAGTTTCTCGCGAACGAAGTTCAATAATACTCGCACGTATATCTAATAAAATTTCACACACACGTTTTGCTTATATTAGAGTACGATTTTTTGCATCGTAACAAATATTTTTTTCAATCTTAATTTCGTACATATAAGTAATTCCTGAACAAACTAGCTACTAAACTATGCGTTTCCTGTCTGTCGATCTTAAGTAGATCGCCGTAATAATTCTTTGACCTAGATACAAGGAAACAAAACATAAAATGAAATTGTAAATAATAAAAGAGAAGTAACAATGAGTAACAGTTGTATGTCACTATTAGTCACAGGTCGTCAACGCGTGTTATAATTTGGAGTAAATTGTATCAAGCGTTGAGGAAATCTATCGTTGATTTTTAGACGTCTATGGGAGTATATCGCCGATGGTATTTGATACCCAAGTAAAAATGACATCGCCGCCGCGGCCTGCCGGTTAACAACACTAGGTATTCTTATAGCAACGAAGCGGCGACTACACCGTCAACAGGGCTTCAATCATTCATGAATATTGAAATAAATGCGTACATTATCCGACTTTCTACGGGTTCTGTTGATTAGCTTGATGACGATGGGACCGTAACGCTGCCAATTGGTGCGGATCGTATGCACGAGTGGATGTAGAAAGTAACTGTTTGCTTCGTTGATGGTAACTATTATTTAGGTTAAGGGAGAAGTAGGCGATTATTACTAAGTGCTTCCGTTATTGTTTTTCTGTGTGTTTCAGCTGTTATTGCGTACGTCAAATATTGCGGCAACCGCACGTCGGTTTACTTTTCGTAAAAAAGACGACTGCTTCTCAAGATTCGGTATCATCAATTTACTTTTTTTTTTCTTCATCGTTCCACATTCCTTCTACTTTGATAATATTGAAGAAATGGTTAGCTTTTCGAGGTATTTCTAAATAGCCTATTGGACATCAGACATACCTGTAGATCTTTATCACGTTAAATATCTTCGGACTACTGCAACTAATACCGTGTGTATTGTACACATGTTTGCGATAAACATAAATTTAAGTTTAATGTTGATAATTAAAAAGTACGTAAATACTAATAAAGAAAATGAGGGAGTATTAATCATCACTTAGAGATGTAATAATAAGACTAATTTTATTAATCTGAATTACAAAATGATGATTGATTTATGGTAAAATTCAAAAATACAAAAAAAACTTCTTTTATCCAAATTTGAAGTATCACTTCCGTCCGCAGTCCAACTGTCTCTACATTTTTAGTTAATTTAGGTGTACCCCTAAATATGTAAATTATTCTGCTAAAGGTTCTTTAACAATAATGCCTTTAAAGTACAATAAGAATTTATTCGAGACAAAGTTGACATTCCTGACCTAAGACTCATCGGAGTGTCACGGGTCAGCGAACACAATTCGCTTTCCACCGTCAATTGTCACCGTTTACGAATCGATTCTTAAACATTACACAACTGGAGCACCAACGACGTTCTTGTATTGTTGAATTACAACGGTTTCTAAGAATACTTTACGCTCACGTAAAAAAAAATGTTCTGGCTTTAAATTTGTTGCATTTGAATAATTTTACGTAACGATAAATAATTAGTTTCTATGGATATTATCTAAACTCTACGACACTAATTTACGTGATTGGTTGACGAATCAATTAATAGAAGTGAACTAACGCCATTGCTGTGAACGAGAATAGATAACGACGAGCTCTTGTAACGATTAATAGTTTTTAATAAGTATTATTAGATTTAAATTATTTCTAATATATGTAGATCGCTCGATTTATCCGTAGCGGCATCACGAGTGTGTTTAGAAAAAAGAGCGGCCAGATACAACGAGCTAAAACACATTTTTCACACAACGCAAAAAAAAAACAAACAAAGTGCTAAAGCCAATCGATCGTAATCGTGTATATCCGCAGACCCTAACTACATATACTAATGGACGGCCTTAACAACCTTTATTCAAGGTTTTTTTTTGTTATAATTATATTTATTAAAGGCCTGAAGTGATATAAACTTCAAATAATGTTGAATCCTTTATGTACCAGTATATTTTTCAAACGAAAATACTTAATTGTGTTATTTGGAGGAAAAATTACAAAAATGTCGGATTTTCGTTTACCTTGTTCACCAAGAAAAATGCAAAACCACGCTGCGTCGTTCAAAAGTGTTTTACTGGTGAATCCTAAATTCTGCAATTTGAAACAATAAAATAATAAAATAAATATTGACCGAAAATAACTTTTTAACATAAGGATAACAGCTAGCTAGATGATTACTCACCTACTAACTTGAAAATACTAGAATCATGGACACAGTGTCTCCCTTCAAGACAATTTCTAATTCAAGATTACAAACGTAATTCAAGAGACTTTGTAAGTGCAATACACGTCGGACTTCGTCACTAGCCATTACAGCGATTGGAATCCATAAAACTAGCTGGTGTTCGCGACTTCATTCATGTTTTTGTTTTCAAACCCGTGACCGTAAAATATTAATTCTTAGCGTCCACAATGTGAGAAGAGTTTCTAGACACTATCGATAGATATTTGCCTCTTTTAAGAACTAAAATGTTATTGTTGCTTTGTGGATAAGTTTGTTGGTAGTCTGTACGGATGCTGCGTCAATGGACGCTAGTTCGAATCCCAGCAATGAGCCAGAGATATCGGTGAAGGAAAACGTCGTTATGAAACTAAGGTAGAGCTTTTTCTAATGCTCACCTGGCTAGCTACCACCTTCAAGTAGAAAATCTAGTACCAAATATCTGTAGGTTTATTCCGACAATAGAACTTGAGATTCAGTTTCTCCACTATATGAAGCGCTGATAGCTCAGTGGTAGTAGGTACGACTTTGCGTCAAGGGACGCGAGTTCGACCACCTAGAAAACGAGCTTGAGCTTTCGGTGAAGCAAAACATCGTGAGGCAATCATAGCACGGTGGTAGGGCTTTTTCTAATGCCCGCCTGGCTAGCTACCACCCTCAAGTTAAAAATCTGCCGCGAAATACCAATAGGTGTGTTCCGGCATCTGCACTTGAGAGCTAAATCCTCCACAGGTTTAACGTGTCTACCAACTTGGGCTGTATCTTCACTTAAGATCAGGTGAGATTATGGCCATAACGCTGTCTTAAGTATAAAGAAAAAAAATATATACTTGACGTGTCGACCATATTGGCCCACATCGACACCTAACCATTAGGTGAGATTGTAGCCATATCGCTAAAAGATATTGTTATGGACATATTATAATATTGTGTAGATTTTATTAACCTTCAGTTCAGATATGTCTTCAATGTCGTTATTAACTTTGATAATTCTACGTAATTTCCTTCATTTACTCTAATTTGTGACGCAGATATTACAATAGGGATATTTCTCATCACTGGCTTTGAAAACTTGAATTCCACTCACCAATCATTCTTCAAATAGATGCACGAGCTGACGAAATATAACAAAGCGGTACGAGACTCCCGCATGAAGTCACGACCGGAGGTCTGTGATATTAAAATTTGCTCATTTCCGAACTGCATTGAGTAACCAGGGAGTGGTAACGCGGGCCACATAAAACCAGTTGTATATTAAATGCCACATTATTATTGTTTTGAATTTCTATGAACTTGACCTCAATGGTGGTACTCAACTTTATATTGAGTACTGAACGTTCCAATAACGTCGATGATGAACCACTATTATAAATACTTAAGTTATAACAAAATGGTGACACAACTGTTTATATAGTCATATGGATCTAAAGCCACACTAAGCTTTTCAATAAAATGTTTGGAATTAATTTAAATATAACTGCACAATCTAAGAACTACCACGTACGTTACAATCTTTTCTTCAGCGGTCTTACAAAAATTTCGTGCAATACTTTTTACTCCAAATCTTACTTTCGTATTTTCACAGCAGTTTAAGTTAAATAAAGTTTAGATATATGAGTATTAACTAACATAGCTTCGTAATGTCGATGGCCGACGAACTTTGGGAGCCTCAGGTCGTGAAGCAACCTTGATTGCGAAATTTGCATTGGCTATGTGTATAAGGAACGGACGGTACGGATTCTAACTGTGGTTAATAACACGATTTTGGTGTACACAAAATCATTACCGGCACGCTATGTCAATTAAATCTGTGCCAGGGAATATATGGTATACTGTAAAATACTATAAAACGTTTATGTATAGTTTAAAGAAAAGCATAAATTGTAAAACTCATCGTTACCAAGCATCAATAAAACTGGTTAAGTTTCTTCCAGGCTTTTATTATTAGGACATCATAATAATGGCAATGGTGGGTAGGACAGTTGGTGCGCCAACATTTTTTTATTGTTTTTTGTTTTTTTTTTATAGTTGAGGCTTAGCGTAATGGCCATAATCTCAGCTGATCTTAAGTGACGATACGGCCCAAGTTGGTAGACACGCTAAACCTGTGCAGGAACTGGCTCTCAAGTGCAACTGCCGGAACACACCTATTGGTATTTGGCGGCAGATTTTCAACTTGAAGGTGGTAGCTAGCCAGGCGGGCATCAGAAAAAGCCCTACCACCATGCTATGGTTTTCTCACGATGTTTTCCTTCACCGAAAGCTCAAGCTCATTGTAGGTGGTTGGATTCGAACTCACGTCCCTTGACGCAAAGTCGTACACCCTACCACTGCGCTATCATCGCTTCATAACTTCAAAAACTTCATAGCTTCAAAACTGATAGAGCAATCCCGTCACTGAGAACAGCGGAAGAAATAACCTTTAAAAATATATTTAAAATAGTATTATGTAACCCATAAAAACATTTTGAAGGAATTTTAAGGTTATGCTTTGCATCATTATAGGGTTTTTTCTAATGCCCATCTGGGTAGCTACCACTCTCAAGTTGAAAACCTGCCACCAAACACCTATAGTAGACGTGTTGTTGCACTTGAACTTCAATCAGTCCCTCCACCAGCCTTAGCACGTCCATCATCTTAGGCCATATTAACATCAGGTGAGATTATAGCCATAACGCTAAACCTTGAACTATAAAATAGGTTCTGCTTAGTTGGAAGCAATTCATAATGATAACAGATCTCTGGGTAGGATAGTTGGTAAGTCAATCAATGTACGAAAAGCAAGACATGCTTTAAAATATGGTATAACACATCTACAATGAATAATATACCTATAACATTCTTGTAGCGGTGTATTAAGGGAACTTCGATAAGCATTTTATTGATAACTCATCATTCTTAATCTTGATGTTATCTCGGTGTAATAAAAGTGCAGTGCGTACTCTGTCGGAACATGTTTGCGTGTGGGTCGTCGGCGCAACTGATATGGTTCAATTTATATGTTCCTTAACGCATATAATATCCATTTAAGTTTTTGCGAACCGAGCCAACGTCCATCTCGAGTAACATTGTTGATAATGTATTTACTTTCATAGCCATATGTGACTATTTATTTCGCTTACCTACCATCACGGAAGCTGTGGATTTAATTATTACTAGGAAACAAAACGATCGGTTAGAAAAAATTGTGAAAGCTGTCCCTGATTTCTGCTACTTAGGGGTTTTCAGTATCTTTATCGAAGAATGGTGATAAAATTGCAATTGAATATTGATATTTTTTTGGAACGAAGTTCCTTATCGCACGGTACGGATGGAAGCTAGACAAATGAAAATGTAAGATTTTTCCGTCACGGACACGACCCTTTCTTTGGTGTATTTTAAATTGCACTGGATTTCTATAGTATAGACGGTTATCCACTGCGTGTACGCTATTGGCTATGGCCAGTCATAGGGGCGCACTTATTGGTTCAAGACAGTCAGTAAGTTCTTAACGGCTGCGAGTCAGCTATTTCTTAGCGTACTATAATGAATTGATTTTGCATGGTGGTAGGGCTTTTTCTAATGCCCGCCTGGCTAGCTACCACCCTCAAGTTGTAAACCTGCCGCCAAATACCAATAGGTGTGTTCCGGCAGCTGCACTTAAGAGCCAGTTCCTCCACAGGTTTAGCGTGTCTACCAACTTGGGCCGTATCGTTACTTACGATCAGGTGAGATTATGGCCATAACCTTAAGTATAAAAAAAAAGATTAATTGACGGATGTAAATGTTTTATTTTTCACAACTAGAAATAATATATTAATTATGGAATTTCCTGTAATTTCTTCAATTCATTAGTTATTTCCGGGTTTAATTTAATTGCTCTCAGACGCTAGTAATTCATTTACTTGTATTTGTTAATCAATAATTTAATATCTTTATAAATTATAATAACATACTGCGTATGGACGTTGGTTCCAACCGAGTGTTCCACGACACTCACGCATTTTTTCAGTAGTAAATTGTATGAAGTAAGTAATATACAATAAGTTGTGACAATGTCGAGTAGATATATATATATAGTTCTAGTCTAATAACGCGTCACGGGTCGTCACGGGGCGTGCGTACCTCTCAAAGCAATATCATATGTCTATCCCCTCATTAAGGGCATGCATTAAACTAACAAAGTTTCATAATTACGCCCTATAAACTTAATTCATAACGACATTATTGTCAAAGCAATGGACTATAAAACAGTTGAAGCGCTATTGAAGAAATTTCCAGAATTTAATAAACTATTTATATTTTTCTAATCAAACTTACGCAGTTATTGACAAATTACTTACAAGAAGAAAAATGTTTACTACTGTGTAAGATATGTTAGAACCAATACTGTAATAGCTTTCGCGCGAACTCCTTAAAAATTGACTCTTCATACATAAAGTTTATGCGGTGCGAACTTAATAAATTAATCTTATCTAAGTTCTAGGTGTATTCGAACTCAAAATTCCCTTGTCGCGGAATCCGTACACACTACCAAATGAGCTATCATCGCTTCAAAAGTCTCTGTAATCTATCAAAAGTAGACATTTACAGTGTGGTTTTAAATAGAAGCAGTGGGTTTTAAAATGAAGCACGTCTCGTTGCGCCCGCAGAGTTGATTGTGCGAAATGCGGAAGCTACTGCGCGTCCATCCCTCACAGTTTGCCGACGCACGCACTGCACTTTACATCAAAGAAATGAGTTCAGTTCTATTTAACTCTGACACGAGACGAGCTTAGCGTTCCTTGGATTCACCGTACGAGTTTGTGGTATAACAGAGAAGGAAACTCTGAACAGATATCGGGAGTTCTGACACGAGTGTAGGTTTGTAAGTATTATTTAAAACTAAGGTATTGGATCGTTTTGTCAGTATGGCAAAGTAACGGATAGCTGATGTTCCGCACAGTGCAATACAAATCAGCAGTTCCTTGTTCGTTGTTATAACGACATACGAGTCTAGCAAATCTGGATATATCACTGGCAGATGATACCTGGAACGTCTAATCGAGCTACTGTAGCAGACATCACGCCCACTGTATAGTGTTATCAAAAATTTCTTTAATTTTAAAACATATCAATTATTTTACTATTCAACAAATTTTTATTTCACTACCATTGGCGGTTAGATTAGACTTATCTAATTCTCTTATTTTTCTTCCCTCGAATTGCAAGTTGATAGGCAATTTCAATGAAACAAATTTCGACAAAAGCACTTTTGAATATTCCAAGGGAAATATTTGAAAATTTATACTCGAATTTTAATATGAAACCTCACCATATAAAGCATTTTCATATATTACTTTTAATTAGTATTAGTAAAATTATAATCTATTAATAAAAGTAAATATATATGTTTTTATTAACCTGCCCGAGCCGGGCGCCGTCATGCGTGAACATAAACAGCATCGGTGCTATCGAACGGTGTAATTCATTAGATTTTTTTTTACCCTCCCGAGCGGACAATGCAACCTGACGGGTTTCGAACCCGACGAATCCTATTATGGTAAAGCTAGGAAGTGGCTGATGCACCCTCAATTACCACGAAGAAATGGAGTAGTGGAGTTATAAACTGCGGACACACAGTCTGTGAAGTCGGCCAACTTGTCATCCAACATCGTGCCCAACGCAGTAAATAAAATCGCCATTGATAAGCGTACGTCCAGTTGCTGGGAGGCTAAACGAACATTCAATTGTTTCCCTAGCTGTCAATCCCGCACTACGTTACACTAAAGTAAAAAAAAAAAAGTTAGAGATGGCAATCCAAAAACTAAGTAGCCTAGAAACATTAACGAACGTTTCCACTTCGTATACCTAGTTATAGTCCTATTCCGTTGAGTTCATTACTTTTGACATGATCGAGCATCAAAGGAACTGCATCTATTATCATCTTTATACTAATATTACAAATGCGAAAGTTTGCTTGTTTGCTACGGTCTTACGCCTAAACCGCTGAATCGATTATTATGAAATTCGGCAAAGATATAAATGAGAACTTAGAGAGGGTAATAGGCTACTTTTTCCAGCAAATATCTTATGGGATGTGGAGCAAAGAGCAGGACAAACTTTGTATGAAACATTTTATTTCTTCATCTGATTTGTTGGAGATAATCAACACTAATGCGAGCGAACTCGCTCGTAAAATCTAGTAGGAAATATAAATGTATGTTAATTATTATGCCAGTTAAGTTGTAGTGAACTTGTCTAACTCATGTATTGATGAACAAATAAACCATATAAAATGTATGTTACAGTTGTTAGGTATACTGATATATGTATGTGAAAATGAGACGAATGTTAATAATTTAATTTGCAAATAATCAAACTGTAATTTAAAAATATAAAATTATTTTGAATATCCAAGAAAAAAAGACGGTTATTGTTCATGACTACACGACAGAAGTGAATATAACTATATCTGTCTCGCTCCCGCAGGCGACTCGAGTTGACTTTTCCGGAACGAACATCGCAAAGGCTGCGGATCAGAGTTTCAGAGACCTCCCATGAGAAGTTTCACTTCAAAGCAAATTATATGCTTATGTCGGCAATCGAATCCTTACTTTTTTAAATTCATTATATATTTATCTAATCAGATGGTAGTTTATTAAATATTTTGGGTTTCAGGAACATAGTGACAGTACGTAGCGAGCTGGGGTTCTACGTTCGCGCACATAACACTAAATCTGCGCGGGTTAGTGCGCGTGCGCAACACGCCCAAGTTAATTGTTGTCGTCGCTGCGACGCGGTGCAGCGAGGGAATGTTATGTTGCGGTTCTGCACCGACTCTTATGGCGGTTGTTGTCGTAAATTACTTGAACGGTACCCCTGCAACAATCAGTTCATTGTCATAGACTACGAAACAATATTAATTTTCTAGCGAAACATTATCATGGAATAAACATTTCACAGAGTTATTAACAAAATAGATAGTTTCTCTTTCATTAATGTTGTTTTAATAATTTATACTGTATATATGAAGTTTAGTGTAATTTTTGGTCCTCAATAATTGAGATTTGACACTTCACTCGGGATAAGTACTTGTTCGAACGCATTCCCTGGAATTCTTATTTTTCTCTCAAGAATCTCTTTATTGCAATCCAAGTAAGGCATAATCCAAAAATAATGGGTACCATCTAAACATTTCGATAACCATTATTGCCGGCCTCGAAATCTGTTCATACAAGTTATAGTCTAGCTATTATAAAAACGATCGAACGAACGAACAAATAAATTGTTACTACAGGTAACAGGTCCCTTTAATTTAATACTAACATACGAACATACTATAACACTGAATAATTGCATGAAAAAATTATTAAATCTGAAGGAGTTATTTCACATAACTTCAAATAGATACAACGATTATCCAGTAACTAATTACTTTAATTGTTGAAACTATTGTTCATTGAAACGTATTACAACATTTTATAATCCCGTTGATAATGCGTTTATCTAAATGACAATATGAAATGTTCACTGGTGAGTAAACAAGCGGTCGTTACCCTAACTAATTGCTTATAATTTTTACTCCACTGTCGCAGCACTGTGAGGTACATGCCTAGATAGCAACTTACTTGTAACAATGACATGCAGCCATGAAGTTCGAGGTACAATATGATTGGGTCCCTTTAAGTAACAGTACAAAATACTTTTTATGCTTTTGCGTTTAAAAAATTTACTACAAAATCACAATGTCAAGGAAAGAAAATAACATCTTTTTTGAGGACAGGAATCATTACGGATAGGCACCTATGAACTTATAAAAGTTTCTTCACAATAGTTTACGAAGGCATAGAGAAGAAAGTGTCCAGAAATCTTTATTTCTACAGACTTTTTATAAATTGATTTAAATATCTAAGAATCATTAAAATCAATTTTGTATATTTGAATATTGATCGGCAATGATTTGATAATTATACGAGAATTAAGGGTAAAAGTATATATTTTTACATGAGAGAGATGGAGAAAAGGGTCTTGTATATCTATTACAGTGTCATGTAGAAGCAAAGCCAGAAGTGTTACTTTTGAAATTAAATCGACATAATAAATATGTCGAAGCAAATGTCTGTTTCTGAGCCTTATTTACCTCAAAGGTGTCAAAAAGCAACAGTGCCGTTTTTGCTCCAACATAAGCGTTAGTATTTGACATCAACCTGATGTTAAGTGACAACGTAAACTAAGACGGTAACATCCTAGGCATAAAGGAACAGGCTCACAAATGGAGCTACCGGAAGTTACCTATTAAATACTTACTATTGTAAGATTTTCACATTTCCTTAATAGCTATGAGAGATGTTAAATCCATTCCATCCACTTTCCATTAACATTTAACGCAAGCATTATTGTTAATACTCTAAAATTGATTATTATCTTTATTGATATCATTGGAAACGACGAGCTCAATGGACGTGAGTTCTAATCCACCTGTAATAAGCTTGAGTTTTCGAAGAAGGAGTTAGAGTTATTGAATGTAGAGATTTTTCTTAAGCCAGGCTGGCTAGTTACCAACTCTAAGTTGAAAAGCTGCCGCCAAATACTAGCGCCGGCAGTTGCAATCGAAGGCCAGTCCTTCCCATAGACATAGTGTGATCACTATCTTGGGTCACATCATCATTTAAAATAAGGTGAGATTGTGGCCATAACGTTAAACTAATAAAGAAAAACTGAGGAAGTTCTTGTAAAAGTGAGTTTTTTTTTAAATTATATTCTATGTACAGCACTGCAGCTCGTGAACAGATTAACAAATAAACGGTTGATAGACATACGAGAATAAGTAATGAACTGTTTTACCTTTACCTATCCAATAAAAAAAAACCAAGTGTTTCCAAATGTTTTTTATTGATAACTCTAAAGCACCTTAATACTAACATATAAAAAAATGTTGACAGACAGAGGAGAAAAGTGCAGTACCTCTGTTCTGTGTTACAGATGAAGAAAGCCAGTTTGAACCACTTTATGGAATAATAAATTCATGTAAAATCTTTTAGTTAATCGACAATAATCAAGGGATAAATAGAATATACCGTCGTAACAGAAACGTAAAATAATTATTATCGCAGTTGCATACTTTACCATCATGATGTTTTAAATAACGCTGGTGCAGTAACAACAAAAATGTTACTTGACAAACTACACGGCCGTGTGTAGCGAATGTTATTCCGCGTTCTTACCACACCGGTATCATAACCAGTTGTTAGGGCTTAATTTCTAACAGAATTCTTCGTATTATTACTAAACTTATAAGTTAAATTACTCAGCATATCAATTTCAGTCAAAAAGTTTTTTTTTAAATCGTTTTAATACTGACAATTTTATAGTTGGTTTAATATATACAGGATTCTGTATTATATATAGTATTCATGTTAATAAAATTTCTTTTCTCGTCAAAAATACTTGTTCAAAAATATTTTTTTTTAAAGTGAATACTTATTTAGACGCACTGAGCACTTTGTTTTATCGGTATTGAATGAGACTGAGTTGAAACGGTCGGCTATGTAACGCTGGTTCGAGTAAAGTCGGCTCTTGTCGAGGAAATAATATTAGTATTAGCTACCGTCTATTATTTTTGTTGAGAAAAGTATGAATTTTATAAAACTATTAAAGAAATAGAAAGATTCTGCAAAAAAGTATAACTGCGTTAGACTAAAGTAATCCGAATGTCAAATAAACCGTAAGTAACAAAACAATAATGTAAATTCCAATTTAGGACATCGCATTCGACACCCTAAATACTTCCCGTTTAAGTTATTTTAACAGTTACACAACAACGGTTAGTCGCGTAACAACGTGCTAACAGACCAATAATTAGTGCCCACTTGGCAGTTCACATATTATTGAGCGGTAACACGTGTTCCCGGGTTCGAGGTAGGGTTCCTTAGAATGTTGTGTTTGCTTGTTAACACGCGCTGTTTGCAGAGAGCGTCGAATTTGTAAGACTCTCCTACGTTGTGCTTTTGATGAAAATGTTTCACTGTCAAGATTATTGTGTATACTAATGACGTGTGGTTGACTCAAAAAGATGATGCGGTTTACTTTCCTAATGTGTTCATTTTGATAGTTTTTAAAGTACAACTTCTTACCGCACTCTTGACTTGGGGAGTAGCTTGGCGAATGTGTGTCGAGAGCGTTACGAAAAGAGTGATCGGGCGAGGCGAACGGCAGTTAAGAGGAAGATATAAGTTAGTGAAGATAGAAAGTTACGTTTCGTATGTTAGGGTAGGGGCAAGAGAGATAGATGCGAGCATAAGCTTTCTTTCTCTCTTTCTCTCATAGCCAGAGAAGTTTTACTTCAATCGTGTGGTCTAAAGCACACTCATTTTTTTCACACCTTATACACGTATGTGTATGCTAGTCCTATCAGAGCACACACCCATATAATATTATAAAATAACTTATAAAACTAAATAACATTTTAGGAAGAGCAAAAAAGAGCGATACCGAAGTTTTAAACGTTTCACATAAGAGCGGTTGCGTTAATGCAACACCTTTCTTACAGGTTATGGAACTGGCTTTTTTTTTGTTTTGATACCAAATACAGCTCTGAAAGTGATCAATCTACGAATGACCTCAGTTAGCATTTTTGCCCCTCCCTGCTACGTGTTATTGATAATTTAATCTGCTCAAACCAACATCCATCAGATGTGCAACATAAATATGTTATACTCACAAAATATAATTACCCATATAATTAACAAAAAGGTAACAATTTTCTACAAAACTTATTACACGAATTCAGATAGCATGTAATAAAAAGTCGATACATTTGTAGAATGACGCAACTTTCTAACCCAAATTGCATTTAACACATGATTTTTTGCTAGCGGCATCGCTGAACTAGATATTATTTGTAATTTATTTTAAGTTCCTGATGTAAATAGTAAAATAAACTGCTATATAATTTAAATAGATACAATTTATCATTATAACGTTCATAATGCCAAGAACAAAATTGCATAATAATATATATTATATCTATGTATGTGTCAATTTTGTCACTTTTGTCGAAGGCTCGGTTAGCGGTAGTTAAATACTGTTATTTTTAAATAATATCAATATAAGAATATCAAAAGAAATGACGTAGTTGTAAATTATGCAATGAACCTATTTATAATAAATCCAATAAAGGCAGTTCACGAAAAAAAAAACACAGATGTTGTTTGATTTAATTCAAAATAACCTCTCGATTGTTTGCATAGAGCCTACGGAAACAGACAAACGATAGCAGTTCAATTTTTAGCAACACTATAATAGGAACTCAAGAATATTTCAGACTCTACGAATGTATGGTAAGCAGATAAAGTGGCGAATGCACTGTCATTACTGAGAATTCGTGGCTAAGAATAGCAGCGACATTTGCACTCGCACCGTGTGTAGCTCCTACTTCGACGACGTACGTCATCTTTATCTAAAGGAAGTGCATTTAGGTTAATTATTTTGATCAGTAGGTTTCGACTTAAGTCTGTAGTTGCGTAGTGAGGTCGTTCTGTAAAACGGATGGTTATACTTTAACTAGCCACTTGTTAAAGTTCCCCAGAAATGAATATATTACTTTTAGGCAACTTTCAAAGAGGGTTCATAGTTAAAGACTAATATATGAAAATACGAACAAAATGATGATCGCACAGTAGTAGAAGGTACCAAAACCTGCAATTTCGGTTTTGCAAGGTTTCGGTGCTGGGAAATGCTTTCAAAGAATTTTCTAATAGTCTAGATCTATAAACAAGCCCAAATTCACGCTGCAAATGCTGCTTACCACCATGTATAAAAGTCTCGATTCAGGGGCTTACAGATCGCTACCAAATTATTATAATGACCTAGGTTTTAAGCTTCATATTGAGGTAAATCAAAACACAGTTTGTACCAATCGTATGCTCTTTTGTATTCATACAAAATTTCTTACAAAATTCAATATTGATACTGGATTTTCAGTGGCACTGAGACAATGCAGCCTATTAAATTTGCCTACCTAACTTACTTATAAATCCAACACTGCTTAATCAGACTTCATTTGAATTAAATAATATTTTCTCAATTTGGACTGTTCAATAAAAATAAAAAAATAAAAATTTTATTATCTCAATAACTTCAAGTTATCCAATAAAATATCGTTTTATTTATCGTATCAATCTCGACAATGACAATTTGCGAAGGCAACATTATCAAAAACTGTCCCTTACATCGAGGTCGTGAAGGTTCAAATTCAAAATTTCCGTAGTGTTTGAGTAGTATTCGGCTTCGGATATACTGAAACCGAAGAAATGATTAAAGTGTAAAAAAAAACGTTTTTTATATTATTGTATCTATTTGTATCAGCCCGATTCCACCCACTGTTGGGTATAGGCCTCCTCTCGCTCACACTATCTTTTTCGGTCCTGTCGTAACCTAACCCATTGTCTTTCGACCAATCTGACAGTGTCGTCTGACCATCGGGCTGGTGGTCCGCTCCTGGGTCTTCGTCCGTTTCGGGGATACCACTGCGAAACTGCCTTGGTCCATCCGTTGGAATCCCGCCTAACCAAGTACCCTGCCCATCTCCACTTCAGCTTGGCGACACGTGTACTCACGTCTTCGACCTTGGTGCAGAGCCGAATATACACGTTTGAACACGATCTATCAGATACACGTATTTTGCATAACGCACCAAAGTTCCATTATTTACCGACAAACTAATTAGACTTAATTAAGTTTAATTCGTTTGTCGTTAAATAATTAATTCCAACCCTTAGAAATATAAACACATCTATCTAGCAATACAAACGAAATCTTTCGAAGTAATTTTCACTAATTTATTCTGCTCACTGACTAGAAAATTTACACACGTATCAAGACTCTATGAGTCAGATTTTTGTTTGCAAAGCCCTTCCTGCATGCACCTCATAAATTTGAGGCTTTTAGTTCAGTTGTTACTAAATATGTTTGTAAGTTATTTTTAAAGTACACTTCTTCGTACAATTGTTTATTATTTATTCGAAAATTAAAAATATTCCTTTCTTGCTAGCTTTCTTTTTGTCTAGTTTGTGTCGAATAAAAAACATATGTAAAAACTCAAATGAATAGACACATATGAAACAAAACGGGGCGGTCGCTGACCGAATCGAAAGAGACGCACGCCGAAACCACCGTTTTTCGGTTTCAAACGTGGAATCGCAAGCACTACAGGCCGTGGTGTTTCATAAGAATAATTAATATTAATCAAGAACCCGTTACAGGGACGTCAGAGACGCTCGTCCGCTCTCACATTCAGCTGATACGGTAGGGTCTGAGATACCGCTACGACGCGACGTCTGTACACATTCACGTCAATCATAACCTCGGAATTATGTCACGGAATTCAATTTTTGATATATTGCCGCAGAAATAACTCATACCGTACGGATCGTGTTCAATTCAGACAGACTTTTTTTTATCGAACACCGGTACGTAGCTTGATTTATTCACAGTGCGATCGGTGTAAGCACATGCGCGGTCCAAGTCAAACACTAATTTTAAGTGCCGCCGTGGGAACAGAACTACAGGCGTCTTTGGACACATTTTCGGCTTCACTGTGCTATAGATAAATATTATAATTAAATGACCCCGTTTTCACTGTTAGGAATCTTTTTTCGGTAGTGATACTTGGAAAACATTGCCAGATTATTATATACATATGAGAATATATGTACACTTAGCTCAAAGGGATAGGGTTATTGGGATTCTATTCGAAGAACTGCGTATAAAAACACGCCAAAACAAAGTTCAGCCACCTTAGCATTATATAGTTGACATATCTACTGAAGCCTTCCGCACTCGCTAATAGTAGTAACAAAGTTCTATAAGTGACTTTTATCTCGCTTTTAGAGTAGCAAAGAGAAGGTACTTAGCCTGAAATATGTATAGTGCAAATCATAAATATTGACAGTCATCTGATCCCAAAATGTGACAAACCAATTTCACTACGGCAGGTTCATCAACAAGTGTTCGCGAGTTAAAATAATTTGTTTAATGATTTTATATTGGTATTTTCCAAAATTTTCCAAAACATATCACGCATTACTGTGAAAGACATTATGAAGCCATTATACCTAGCGTGTGTTAGTCGCAATTCGCTCAGACAAGATGTTGTTTAAACCTTCTAAAGGTTCATGAAAATGTTGTACTTTATTCAGTTTTTCTCTTAAGACACATATACGATGTTTTTGGAAACCATACAGATCCCTTATTCATGAACCCATTCGCATCGTTTTTACAATCCATGCGAATCTGTAAATAAGAAAAATAAATAAAGCACGGGTTTCAAAGGTTAAAGAGGTTCGTGATCGCAACGTTCATACTCTCGTCCGTTTTCAATACCAGAAACGAACAGAGCAGCAAACCGAAACAGCTGAGTGGGTCAGAGTTACTTTATTTGTCGCAATAAAAATAACCGACGAAGCGGCGCGATGTCCCATTGTTCGATTTTCGGCTGTTTCATTACTCAAGGGCCCGCGATAACGTACGAATTATTATTGTTATCGTCGGAAAAAATGTCCGATGCGAAACGTGAACACTTCGAAGATTACGATAAAACCGCGACGGGGGTCCGGGCGGGCGGCGCCAAAAAGTGTCAAAAACAACACGAACCCAGTGTTGCCGAGTAGTTTATATTCGAGTAAATGGAAAAAATTAAATAAATATTGACTCGACACGATGGTGTGTTTGTAGTTCTCAGTTGAGACTTCATTGAGTATGGAGGATTGTACTATATTACAATATGAATAGTGCCAAAACAATAACAACAAGTTTTTCAGACATATTCGTCGATATTACACCAATTTACTACATTTATATTCATTATTTGTTATAAAGCGGAAAAAAATTGATAGTTTGTTTGTTTGAACGCGTTAATCTTAGGAACTAAGAGCAGATTTTTTTTATTGTAGTTGATAGAGAAATCATTAAGGATGGCTTAGGGCTATTTAATTTTACGCTGCTACCAATAGGAGTAAAGGTGTATTGAAAAACAGTTATAAAAAACGGGTTATACGGGATTTACGGAATGGTGAATAAAGTTCGATTAAAGAAATGCGTGGACTGGCTAGTGTCCAGAATCTCAGGGATGTCAGTCACCACAACCCAAACCAATATATCTGACAAGCTACAAGATGCACTGAGCAGTGACCCCGAAATGCGACGTACCAAAGCGAGTCACTGTGACAGGTTTTTCGTCTACGAAGATCGAAATCCAATTTCACATACCTACCAACCTATAGTTATTTCTTGTACTATTATTGAGCAGTAAAAGAAAAAAAAAATCACGGAATCGAACGCGAACTCTCGCGGAGGAATGCGTTCAGTCATCCAGTTATAATTAACACCGGTGCGTGATAAATGATAAATTTCCATACGTGGAAACAAAACCTTAATAGATTCACATAACGGTGTAGAGAAATTACAGAGCTCTCGATTCATTTGTACCGGCCGTGATTGTACTGCGACTTCGTCATTAGCATTTACGGTGAACAAAGCTGTGTTACTGATTGTAGATCTGTGTAGACGTACGCATATATGATGATTTTGAAGTAATGATAACCCAGTCGGTAGTATGTACGGTCGCCGCGTCAAAGAACATGAGTTCGAATTCAAATAAAACGTGTCTAAACTTCGAACAAGTGAAATGTGTCTAAACTCTCAGTAAAGGTAAAATTAGTGATAAAACCACATGGTGGTAATGCTTTTTCTAATGCGCACCCTCAATCACCAACATCAGTGATTATCCTGGAGTTTTAAATCTGCCACCAAATACCTATAGGTGTGTTCCGGCAGTTGCACTCGAGAGGCAACCCTTCAATTAGATTTAGTGTGGACGCATTTTGGGTCACATTGTCATTTAACATGAGATAAAATTGTGGCCCTGATGCTACGTAAATTGTAATCATGAACATGGTGGTAAATTGGGTACAGTGACTCTCTTTTACTTTTTCACGTTTCGTGATCGGAAGTAAACCGACATTTGCAGGTTGGAAGCGATTACTCTTGATAATAGCTCTCGGAAGTCGTCCTTGATTTAGTATCGTACTGTATTGTATCGATTGTAATTTGCCGTTCTATGATAAAGAATGCTTTTATATATATATATATTTGCATCGACGCTAGCTTAGTGGTAGTGTGTACGGTTTCCGCGTCAAGGCACGTGAGTTCGAAGCCACCTACAATGAGCTAGAGCTTTCGGTGAAGGAAAACATCGCTAGGAAACCATAGCACGGTGGTAGGGTTCTTCTAATACCCGCCCGGCTAACAACCACCTTCAAGTTGAAAATCTGCATACACCAATACGTGTGTTCCGGCAGTTGCACTTGAGAGACTTAAGCACTATCGTAACTTAAGATCAGGTGAGATTATGACCACAACGATAAACCTAAGCGGATATTAATGTTATCATTTCCCGTATTCAATACCTCGATCAGTGTCATATATTTAATAATGTTGCCCATTTAATATTTGCTTATATTTGTGCCGAGTATAATATATAAGTTAAATTTACATAAGAAGTCAAACATATCATCAAATGCTTAGGTCAAATAAATCTCGCATAGTCGTGTTATAGTCATAAATCCTACATCAATGTGTTTGTACGTTTTAAAGGTATATATAAAACATGTGTTTTGAAACAATGTTAGAAAACATTTGCGCTCTAAGTAATAATATGTTATGAAATTATATTACGTAAGTGAATTATATACATGCAACAAATCGATCGTTCTTATTGTAGCATTGTCAAGGTAATTTGCACGACTACAGAAGTAGGAATGACGTTCATTTGAGTGAATACCTTCCTCTTACCTACCTATTACCTTCCTATTACCTCTTACCTACTCTACTTGTTTGGGTTTGAGTTTTCGTGAGTGAAAAATAGAGTGATGAAACTCAAGCCTGATGGTGGGGCATTGTTTAATAATCCGGTCGTCTGTTAGAGGACACTGCTGTTCTGTTTCGAGGAGATCCGGCGTACCATCACACCGACCCAGCAAAGCGACTGATGCCTGTAGAACTTTAGACTAGAGGTAGAAGCGATGATAGCTCAGTGGTAGTGTGTACGACTTCGCGTCAAGGAACGTGAGTTCGAATCCAAGCACCTACAATGAGCTTGAGCTTGCGGTGAAGGAAAACATCGCGAGGAAACCGTAGCATGGTGGTAGGGCTTTTTCTAATGCCCGCCTGGGTAGCTACCACCCTGAAGTTGTAAACCTGCCGCCAAATACCAATAGGTGTGTTCCGGCAGCTGCACTTGAGAGCCAGATCCTCCACAGGTTTAGCGTGTCTACCAATTTGGGCCGTATCGTCGCTTAAGATCAGGCGAGATTATGACCATAACACTAAAAAACCTAAAGTATAAAAAAACACCTGACGAGTCCTCTACTGGTTTCTCGTCTTCCTTAAGGTTAGAGCAACATCCCAAAAAAAAATCTCCAGAATAAAAGGGTAGATCTAATTAGGTACCACTGTCAGTAGTTGGTCTACATACACACATCTAAAGGTATGTTCTGTCAGCTCAACTTAAAAGCCAGTTCGACCTTACATTTACTGTTACTTAAGAAGGTATTGGACCTCTATTTAAATAATAAAAAAAAAAACAAATTAAGTACATTATTATATGGGCTATGTGTATAACTGTGTCATTTTTTTTTACCTCCGATGGTTAAACTTTACCATGTACGACTAAGTGTTAACTACTTACTTACCTTTGTTCTGTAGAGCGGATTGGAAAAGTCCCATCCTGGCGCCACGAACAGATAACCGCACTTAGATATCTTTCGGCTCGCCTGTGGACAAGAAATTGATCTACATTAATATATATTTCAAATTATCATCAGTCCGGTAGGCCGGATTACCGCTTAACATTTACACGTACGGTGATAGGATATTTAAAGAACAAATTACCAATACGCTTTTTCTTAAAGTTGTCTTAAAGTATGAGAATTTTCAATATTCACTCTTCACTGTACTTATCTAATCAGTTTATATAAGAAAATTTCTTGCTCTATATTAAAAACCAAGTGTTTTAAGTTTACAAAATAGAGAAATAAATATTTTATTACTATATGATATGTAAAATTATTGCGATAAAATCTACCATTGTGCCAAAGAGGCATTTAGGCACTTTAGACGATGTTTTGCCTACAGAGTTTTTACCATCCGTGTCGGGTAATTGTAGTCTAAGGCACTAATACTCAATAAGCTATAGTTATAGCTGGTAATACAATATAAATACTATACGAGATGATAATAGTTTCTTATGAGACTGAGATTAGTCGCGTGATTTCTAAGGAAAATTCTAACGTATCCGAGCCTTTACGATTTCTGGACAACTGCTCGTAATTGTAAAATTCGATCTGAGTTAGACACTGCGTTGTGAAAGGAATATGTAGTATATCAAATATCTATCAAGTCAATCAAGCGTATACTTATGCAGATCTGTTGACGAGGACATAGGCGGTATTTTTCGTTCAATATTAACAAGCGAAGCGATGATAGCTTAGTGGTAGTGGGTACGACTGCGCGTCAAGGGACGTGAGTTCGAATCCAAGCACCTACACTGAGATTGAGCTTCCGGTGAAGGAAAACATCGTGAGGAAACCATAGCATGGTGGTAGGACTTTTTCAAATGTCCGCCTGGCTAGCTACCACCCTCAAGTTGTAAACCTGCCGCCAAATACCACTAGATGTGTTCCGGCAGTTGCACTTGTGAGCCAGTTCCACACAGGTTTAGCGTGTCTACCAACTTGGGCCGTATCGTCACTTAAGACCAGGTGAGAATATGGCCATAAGGCTAAATATTAAGTATAAAAAAAAAATGGTTATTATCAGCGTCCCTTGTATCTACGTATAGTATACAAGCTGACCCGGTGAATTTCCTATCACCTATACTCTGGAATGCTAGATGGCGTTAAAGTAACTAGATTTTGATATTTTTTGACAAACAATTTTTTTAACTTAGGTAAAAAGAATACTTTCAGTAATAAGTATCCTATGTTACTTATAACACCTCCAACAATATCTGTACAAAGTTCCATGATAATCGGTTAAGCAGTTTTCGCGTGATAGTGTATTGAAAAAACTTACATTCACATTTATAATATTAGTATGATCTAATAAGCGAAATTATTACAGCATAAAAGTCGTCTGATAGGTTTGAAAATTTGCATACCTATCATAACTATGTCCTAATACCAGGAGGTTACGATGATCAGGATAAACAGAAGTTAGAAGGTTTAATTTGTCGACAATAGTACAATTTTATAAATACTTTGCCTAAGTAGCATTATGGCCACTATCTCACTTGATGTTAAGTAACGATAATAACCCAAGATGGTGGACACGCTAAGTTTAACGAAGAGACTAGCTCTCAAGTGCAACTGGCGGGACACACGTATAGATATTTGGCGTCAGATTTTCAACTTGAAGGTGGCATTAGAAAAAGCCCTATCACCACGGAATATAATTATGAAACCGAAAATGTTGTTAAGTCACTTTTTGCACATAGCTTGTTAATTTTGGTATATTCTGTATTTTTGTTTGGTTAATTTTTTTTCTTATTATAATATAATCTGTATATAGACATAGACAATTTCTATTTGGTGATAATCAAATAAAAACCAAAACTATAACTTACGTAATCGTTACAAATCGTTGATTCACTGTGAACACAATCCATGTAAATATTGTTCGAGCTATTGTTTCTACTATGTTCTAATACTGAACATACATGCGTCATTTTTATTTATTAATTACAGAAACATTTTAGTAACAATGGAGTGCGTAATGGTGTACACATATACACTATATACGACACTTTTTAATATAACACTTTTAGTTTGCAATTTAGAAACGAATTTATCGCGAAATCTGTGGAGCGACTGGCTCTCAAGTGCAACTGTCGAAACACACCTATTAGTATTTAGCGGCAGATTTCCAATTTGAGTGTGGTAGCTAGTCAGGCGGGCATTATAAAAAGTCCTACTACCATGGTATGGTTACCTCACGAAAAGAAAAACTTAACTTAAAAACTTCTACCAACATTGTAACAGTTTGTAGTGTTTCAATGAAGTTTTCTGCTACGAACCTTCCGAAGGCGGAATTTTCTTAGGACCCGTGATAATAGATACCTTAAAGAATTTAAAAGAAACTGCAACATGCCTATGATGCTTATGATGTTGTTTTGAGGACCATAGACTGTGGTGACCGCTTATGATCAACTCGCTAACTCATTCCACACAATCGTGGTCCAAAAAAGAAAAGATGTTAAGATACTTTTATACTATTTTAGGGAAGAGTTCCTCCAGGATGACCGATAAAAGTAAAATTTTGTTGTAAATGAACTAATTACGTATTTCGCAATAGCACAGCTATAGCAAAAATAGCTAAATATTTTGTATCAGTTTTACCGCACCAAAAGTATACGAATACGATACGATACGAATAACGAATATAATTTACTGCAGAATATTTGCGAGTTTTGCTATTGCTTTGCTTACGGTTGGCTCTTGCTAATTACGTAGTCAGCAGGCCAGATAATCCAGTTTACACTGTAGGTATACGTATATCGGGTACGTCGCGTCGGTAACGTCATCGCATATCTATACAAGATCTCGTCCGTTCTTGTGTGGGCGTCGATGGTTGTACAGGGTTATACTCGTGAACCTCGTAAACTTGCGAGGTCACGGTTTTGTCAATGAATTCTATATTATATTACCAGTATTATGTTTCAATTCATCTATACATATAATAAAACTGTAGGTGAGTCAAATTCAATTATCCAACCGATACATTAATAATTCTATAGGACGGGGACTCATGCGTATATCATGGCGTTATTTAGAGATTTCGTTTACTGGAAAGGAGATATTGTATGGAAACAAGGTAAACTGACCGAAGTCAAGTAATTTCGACGCTTTAGGGAATCTGTTGTTAAACTGCACCGCGTTAATTTGAGTTTAAACTGTATAAGTTTTTGCCCGTGTCACTTTGCACATACAATACGCTGAACTTTCTTAATATAATGAATGAATGAATGAACGAATTAATGAATGAATGAATTCTTTATTGCAATTCAAATATGTACACTGGCGAGCTTAATGCTATAAGGCATTTTTTTCCAGCTAACCAGCAGTAATGTTGTAAGTAACTAATATTATCAAAGACAGAGTATAAAATTTATATTTCGTAGTAAATGAATTTGACACATTTCGATGCATTTTTCTCTGTTCGATGGCTGACGATTAGATTGAAACAAGCTGATGCCAAAGTGGTTCCCGGTTTGTGGTAACCAAGGGGGGAATTTAGGACCATCATAGGGGGTTTTAGTTAATAGTACTGACTCCCATAAGTCAATTCTCGCATATCCTACCCAGGCGTCCTGGTTGTTAAGAGAGGAGTCATAAATGGATATATCTATGAAAGAAAGAGGTTTAGCATACTACCATCTAGAACTGTCATTTAAAACCAAATAACAATGGCCGAATTTTAACCTAAGAATAAAAAAAAATTAACTGGTTTGAAAAGGAATTTTTTAAAAATTGTCCTCGAATGATTATTATAACATATGTCTCTCGAATACACGCTTTGGTAAATTTGAATTCGTGAAGTTGCAATATATAATGTCATAAACATGTATTAACCTTTTTTTCTTTTTCTTCGACCGGCGTCGCACAAGCGTGTGCCACTGTCAGTGTTTATTAACGCAAACACATACCAATAGGTATATGTATATGGATTAAACGTTATACAATGCGATAATAAAATAATATAAATGGAATTGCGTGTCCGAGGAAATTCTTATGAGGCCAGCCATCAAGTTTATTGTTGTATGGTCGAACCGAGGCCGGGTCATTGACCGCGTTACGTCACTGATGGTACTGTTATGTACATCGAGTAATTCCGTGATAATTCACATAAAATTCGATACGATTTCGTTCTCAGCCGTTCCGTCACGGAAGTACGAATCTCTTAGACTCATCTCATAAACGACAACACTTAACATTTTTATAGAATACTACTTTGATATTGTTACATTTGTATTGATGATTTTTGTCTGCACGGTTGACGTAGCCGTTAAAGAAGTTGTCAGAAGTGCTGTGAGTTCGAGTCCCGCGCGGGACAATTATCGATAATTTTGTGTTAGTCAACACTAAGAAAATGGAATCAAACTGAAGTTCATCGTAGGATGATATCACCACACACATATAACCGGTGCCAGTTACAAGAGAATGGCATTATACAGCATAAGTCTTTAGGTACCGGTGACAGCTCTCGGTACCTTATGTGTGTCAGTAGGCAATCACAGTATAGTGACACAAAAAAGATAATCACAGCAAGTCAACTACATACAAAGTGTATTAGTGCACGCACATAAACAAAGGCGAAGATCTCGGATCAAGTCAGTCGAACGTGGATCGGGAGTGCCACAACTCACTCAATATATTGTTTATTTGCTTATACAAATAATACTACATTCAACGAAAATAATTTCACAATTTTTCACAAATGTTTTTCAATTACCTATTTATTATTTATCGATACATACAAATGTAATGAATTATTTCTGAGCTAAATAAATACATGTACCATTTTTTCCCGAACACGACCGGAGTCGTGCTTTAGTTGCGATACAGGGACCAGAAATAATTAATTTTAGATTATAGTATTTTTTTCGACCTGACAAACATGTTAGCCTTAAGGGCTTTGACAGCTTCACCGAACTTGGCCGAACCTCATTCTCATCCTCATTTCTCCCATATATGGGAAACACATTGATGAAATTACTTTTATCCCATAATACGAAAAATCGCCTACGGTGTTAGGAATAAATGTTAACATTTGATATCAAAGGAACTTTTTTGTACTTTATAATAATTGATTAAGCTTCAATACACGGTTGGTCTAGCGGTTCGGGCGTTCACCTCGACACTGACGCGGGTTGTGGGTTCGAACAGGATTTTTATGTGATCCACAATAATTATTTCTGACCTGTGTTGCATTGTATTCGTCACTTTTTCGGCAACCCTTACTTGACATTGGTGAAATTTCCTACATTGGCAAATGCCATACTTAAAAAAAAAATAGATATAACATAATAACATGAAAAAGAGATTGCATCGTACCGGCCATCTTAAGATAATAAAAAAGGAATTAAATTATTTTAAAAGCCAACCGTAGGGTTAAAGTCAAGCGTAGCCAATAATATTCAACGTCGATCCGAGGTGACTCTCTGCACTTATATATTTTATGACGGTGAGATGCGATTGTCACCGTTATATGACATTAAAATGATCTATGCATATCGAATGTCAGCTGTGCGTGAACCGGCCTCTTAGATCAGTGTCGCCGATATTCACGCATTAGGTCTGTTTTATACTTTATAGCAGGGTTTCTCAAAGTGGGGTACGCGAATACTTAGAAGTTCGCCGTGCGACGGTAGGGGGTTCGCGATATCTTTTACGTAATGGTGGCTTGATAACTGGCAGGAACGTGCAGCAAACGACAAGATATTTTTACAACTATTAATAAATATATAAAAGAATATTTATTCATTTTCGTTCATTTTTTAGGATGGGTTTGCCATACTCGCCACGCTTGCCAAGCGGGTTGGCGAGCGCTGTAGGTGGATTAGAGAGCGCTGTAGGTGGATTAGAGAGCGCTGCTACCCGACACTTAACGGAAGACATATGGAGTATTGGATGGGGTAGGGATGTGATGCTTTTGAGAGGAATTCTTGTGGTAGATGGGATACTATTGGAGGGGGATACTACAGCCTCGGATGGAAATGGGAGAGCCAGAAGTGGCTAGAGTAACAGAGGGCGCGTACACGTGTGTCCTGATTTCAGTCTCCGGAGAAGTGGCCGAGATGAACACCCCTCACTATAATTATTGTCAAGGTCGCGGGAAGCCGTTGGTTACAGGCAGCACAAAGCGGCACGCTGTGGAAAATGTATGGTGAGACTAATGTCCAACAGTGGACGACCATAGGCTGAGATGATGATGATACATAAATCTACTTAATACCGAGTTAGAATGAAGGTTTAAATTGTCCAAATTTACTCCTAAAACTAACTAATTTTTCTGAGCCCACCCGTCACATTAATATTAAAAAAATATTCCTTTAGGCACCTTATTGGTTACTTTCTATTGAAATACAAACTTCATTTTCTTCAACATTCAATTTTATTATTTTATTTGAGAGTGAAGATTTAAATAGTTAGTTTAAGGGGTTCGCTGTCATCTGGAAACTTGGTCATTCATGGAACCGAAAGTTTGAGAAACGCTGCTTTATAGGTATAACGTTTGGTCACAATCTCACGTGATGTTAAGTGACGATGTGACGCAAGACGGTGGAGACGCTAGGCCTAAAAAGGCCTGGCTCTCAATAGCAACTGCCGGAACACACCTAAACTTCTGGGTGATTACATGCGAGGCTAGTGTCAGAAAATGCACTATCTACCTGCGATATGCATAATTGTACATAAACAGACAAATATATAATAAAGAGAAAACGGGACAAGAGATTATTATTAATTATTAACCAAGCAATAAAAAGCCAATGTAAGATAGTATATATAAGTATAAGAAATATAATATATTACTCGGTGACAGCTACCCACGCGAAACGGTTCTTAAATACCAGATAAAAAATATATATAAAATTAATTCTAAACATTCCTCGCCCGACCCGGGAGTCAAACCCGCGGCGGCGTGTAAGCCGGCTAATACAAAATAACTGTCTACTTAAAAATTAACCACGGCAGCTCACATAACGCATTAACACAGTATTAAAAACTATCTTCATCAACGTTTAGCCTGGATTATTATTATCTTCATACGAAAAACATAAGAATGCGATAAAATTAATCTTCAATAGAAATCCTAAATTTATTTCTTACGTTGCAGAAATGAATGTTTGGAATCTGAAGATTATTTCGACATTATTATTCCAACGCGACTTCGGTCACGTGGTTTTTTTAATGCTAACGGATGGTAAATGGTCACCGTGGGTCGTGTGACCCGCCTCCCAACAGTTTGCCAGCTGTTGGCAGCAGTTTGGCAGCTTGCCAGGCTGTCCTCGTGGGGTTCGGCTTACTACCAGGCTGGGCCGGTCGCTGGGGTGACGCGTTGATTGCATGCACCAGGAAGGCGACAGACGGCCGTGCGCTTTTAGTGGGTATTCCCGGCGCTTACAGCTTACACGAAATCCCAGGGGTATTACAGTCATGTTGCTGATGATGGAGATTTCCTTGCCTTTTTGTCTTGAAGAGTCCCATATCATAGATCTGGAGGAAAACTGTGCTGAGTAGCTGATTGCATAGATGCCACAAACAGGGTATGAAGGTTCTGCAGAACCTAACTGTAGTTGCAATACGGCCAGGCTTTAGAGTATGGAGATAGATGAGCAGCCAACCAACAGTGTGATATTGAAATGATGATGAGGGTACAACATCAGAGCATTCTCCATTATAAACAAGACACACACACAACACACAAAGAAATCCTATTTTTCTATGAAGTTCTAAAGGTTCTAGACCGCACGTAAGTACGGGTTTATCGACAATGCTGTGGTACGGAAAGTTTTATTTTTGATCCCTCAGGGTCAATATTCTCTGCATTGACACGCGGTATGACAAAAAGCCTAGAATCGCATTGTTCGCCCGAGCTATTACATCTTTCTCGATTAGCATTCTTACCTGTAAACTCTAAACTCTTAGGTTACCTGTAAACCTTGTTTAACGACCAATACACGACCAAAGTGCCACCTATCACGTTCAAGAAGAGTACAAGACAAGCTATTATTTTCAGTTACATTACCAGTTATAGAATAGAGAAAACTACAAACTTTTAACTTTTATCTATTTTCCCAAAGAAAACCTTTGTTTCATGGCATTAAAAGCATGCTGGATATATAGATTCATAATATTAGTTATCATTCTATCAAATTTCAACAAATTTGATGCAGTAATAATACGTATGAAGCGATGATAGCTCAGTGGTAGTGTGTACGACTTTGCGTCAAGGGACGTGAGTTCGAATCCAACCACCTACAACGAGCTTGAGCTTTCACTGAAGGAAAACATCGTGAGTAAACCATAGCGTGGTGGTAGGGCTTTTTCTGATGCCCGCCTGGATAGCTACCACGCTCAAGTTGAAAACCGCACCAAATACCAATAGGTGTGTTCTGGCAGTTGCACTTGAGAGCCAGTTCCTCCACAGGTTTAGCGTGTCCACCAACTTGGACAGTATAATAACTTAAGATCAGGTGAAATTATGACCATAACGCTAATCTTTAACTATAAAAAAAATAAGCAGACAGACAGCCGAGATTTGAAAACAAATTAATATCTGCCCGCCTGGCTAGCTACCAGCCTCAAGTTGAAAATCTACCGCCAAATACCTATTGCTGTGTTTCGGTAGATGCCCTTAAGAGCCAGTCCGTTCACTGGGCGGAGCGTGTTATCATCTTGGACCACATAGTCACTCAACATCAGGTTATATTATGGCCATAACGATAAGCCCATAAAGTACAAAAAACATACACAAGCTCCGTAAGCCTACCGCCATCACTCCTATAGGATTTAGTTTCTAATCCGGCCATCCTATCGCATCTGGGACGGTCATGAAGCGGGGTAAATAAATTATCCCTGACATCTCCTAGCCGGGGAGCAGACCGTAGCTCGCCAGTACAGCTTTTTATGGGTTTTTATTAATTTATTCACTAACATAAGCTTCAACTATTTTTTATATATTTTCCTATTTAGGAATTTATTTGACAATACTATCGTTTTATGATTATGACGTACGGTGAATCCGTGGCTAAGATATCGTCCCTCTCTATATAAAAATATTCGTGTTCGCTTATTAAGGAAACCATCCCCAAGTGATTTTAATGAAATTCTTTAAATGTTCCCTTGGTCTAACTTGAAATAAGATATATTTTACCCCAATTAGTAGCCCTATGCTATATGCAATTGATGTCACTTACTCACGAAGCACGAATACGATTAGTTATAATGCAATACTGCTATTAAAAGTATTTCCTAAAAGAAACAGTGTAAAGTATATTTTGATCTATATCGGTAATGTAGTTACTCAATACCTGATAGTAGGTACTGTTAAATCTGTACTCAATGGTATACGAATAAAAGACTTGTTCAAGCAAAACCGATCAGTATCGTGGACCTGTTTGATGACATAACTGGCTCTTATCCGCGGCTTCGCCCGCGTTAATATTGATTCTTTCAACCAACTCTAGTTGTCGCTCGATACATAAATATTTTTTCTATTAATGCTATTAAATTATATATTATTTTTGTCTATTTTCTAAACTTTGAATAAATTTGGACGACGAAATAAAAGTTTCATACGAAGTTAATCCACCCCCTTTACCCCGCTTTCTATAAGTTTTTCGAAAGAAAAAATATCCTATCAACGTCTCCAGCGTCCCACCTAAAATATCACAAAAATTCATCAAAATCAATTCAGCGGTTGAATCGTGAAAGTGTATAACAACGTGTGTAACAAACCAACTCACTTTCGCATTTACAATATTAGTTAGGAAGTAAGGATCAGGGTTAATTATTTCAAGCAAACAATCGACGGGCTAGGACTAATAAAGATTCCATTCGGTACATCGACTAGTTTAACCCTACGGTTTATTGGATAACGAGTTCAATAAATTGAATATCATTGCAATATCCGCTTACGTGCGCACCCACTATGACTAAACGTATACCATACCCTATAAATTCGTACCGTGACAGTTTAAAAACCGCCGTGACACCGGATCACTACGGCATAATTTACGATTATCTGTTTTATATCGTTTTCAAATCATGAGCTTATAGCGATTAGAATTAATTAATTTTATATCGTTTTTTAAAGTTGTCTAATTATTACAGTAATCATTTAAGGAGAGACAAGGTACCTAATTGGACCGTTTCCGCTATACTCATGTTGATAAACCTGTCAATATGAACATCATTTGATTGTTACGTTTTGAGGTCAGGCCAGTGGACATTCACCTGTGTAGAGTTTAACAGGTCGGTAATGAATTGTCTGTCTTTTGTTATCAATTTTTTAATTGCAAAGTACTTATCCTCTGTAGTCACTTTTCTGTATTCCGATAAAACCATAGAAGACAATTGCACAAACTAGATTTCATTGCAAACTTTTTACTATAGTAGCCCAGTTAAATTAACACCAAAACAATGACTAATAAGCTGAGAATAATGAATATAGTCTTATCTGAGGATCTGATTAACAACCACTAGTCTCAATAATAAAAACACTTACCACTATGCCACGAAGCCTATAATACTGCCTTGTGTAAAAACGCCTTAAACATTAAGTTCCCTAGATTCAGTTTAGTACTTATTTTCATATTCTTATATACTAGCATTTAGTCTCAATTTCGCCTGAGATTGAGTGACGATGTGGCTAGTGCTTAGTTAGCTTAGTGGGTGATCTGGCTCTTAAGTGCACCTTCCACAACACACTTCCATTTGCTTGATCACAGATTTTCTATTTGAAAATCATTGGATTTTTACAAAATGATCGACTACTATGCTATAGATTCGATATGTTACTTCACGGCAAATTCACCCTTATTATAGCATCCATAATTACGTCAATTAAAGCGGTACCCATACACTCCGTCAGTATGATAAAAGTATAGGAAAGAAACACTTTTTTTTTTATAGTTAAGATTTAGCATTATGGCCATAAACTCACCTGATTTTAAGTGACGATACGGCCCAAGATGGTAGACACGCTAAACCTGTGAAGGAACTGGCTCTCAAGTGCAACTGCCCGAACACACCTATTGGT
Organism: Actias luna; assembly: GCA_039707435.1. Lineage (NCBI taxonomy): Eukaryota > Metazoa > Arthropoda > Insecta > Lepidoptera > Saturniidae > Actias > Actias luna. The sequence goes on along the minus strand of JAZHAC010000017.1, from coordinate 17,182,972 downwards.
ATTTGGCGGCAGCTTTTCAACTTGAAGGTGGTAACTAGCCAGTCCGGCATCAGAAAAAGCCCTACCACCATGCAATGGTTTCCTCACGATGTTATACTTCATCGAAAGCTCAAGCTCATTGTAGGTGGTTGGATTCGAACTCACGTCCCTTGACGCAAAGTCGTACACGCTACCACTGAGCTATCATCGCTTTCTCCTTTGACATGGACCAAACAGAAATCGAACGCCGTAAGAGCGCGCGTACTATTCATTATTTACGTCAGTAGCTAATACTGAGATAGCGTACTGTAAGTAGGTGCTGGCGATTGACCGACTCCCATCTACCCTAGCTTATCGTGTTTTATGGCCTGCCTAATTAGCTACGGTGCTTACCGATATCGAATTGATTTAGTTTAATTCAACTTACGATTCATCGTGAGACTATAAAAAAAAAACGTTAAGTTTACAGTTTCTCGTATGTGAAGATTATTATTACGTCGATGATAGTTTGTCGGTATTTGGTAAGCTTATTATTATCTCAGCTGGATGGTACTTAGTGGTTTTCGTTGTTATAATGCTTTGTAAACTTTTCTTAGTTGTTTGTACATTGGTTTATCATGTAACATGATAAACTAAAACTGCGAAAATGAGTTGTACGTGTTGGTGCTATATATTTAATAATGTTCTGGATCGATTTCGAATATGGCAACCTCTTCAAGTCCGTTCTTAAATAGGATTCCTTTATACAGAAGCGGTCAGTTGCGCAGGATATATTGACGGAAGTGGTGAGGACCGGATGAAGGCTAATGATGGAATATTATAACGGTGAGCAAGTTACAAAGGGTCAGTACTTTTCACACTTCCTTACCCGCTTTCTAGGATACCCACGGGAAGATATGCAGTGGGGCTGTTTTAGTCCTCCGGCACCACGCAGCGCCATATGATTAGTGGTTGCAAACTCATTCGCGTATAGATTTTAACCCGTCTGATACCTGATTGAGTCACCATTATTAGAGTAACATAGGAAAGTACGGTTACGTACTGCCTCTTGTCATATGCGAAAGGAGCGTGTGAGACTTACCTCACGCGAATCTCTAGAGGAATCATAAAAACCCTACGACGGTCCCAAATCCCACGCTTATTGCTAGAGACCAGAGACTGTATTAGCATTGCTTCCAGATTGCGTTACACGCACACGATTTGTACATATTTGTTCAATTTAATTGATATTATGTGTCTAAATTATATAAATATAGGTTTATTTAGTAGATAATTTTTATGTAATGTGTTCTTGGAGTGACTGTGTTAGAAAGATGATGCAATAAAGAGATATACGTGTCGCTGTTAACTGCGTTTAATTGCGACTAATTTTGTAGCTTACACGGCGGACGCAGCCGCCTCTACAACATACATAAATGTAATCCTATGTAGTAACTTAATACCCTACAAAAATTCATGGGATTAAAACAATGTTACTATTTTCATGTTCGCACAAATGTAACCACATATTAGACGAGCCGTTGCTAGAGTGTCATAGCGTCGTTTGTTCTCTTTCGGAACGCAATGTTGTTTCCGAAACAGTAGTCGTTTTATTACTACAAAATATTTATATTATTATCCTAATTATTGAGGAATAAAAAATTCGGTTTAAACAAAAAACAAAAGCATTTTTAATAATGGTGATTTAGTATAAAAATATTTTTCTTTATACCATTTTTGTTAAGTCATGAAATGGAGAATAAACAGAAAGTTCATATTTTTTTTTATTTTTTTTAGAGTAATTTATCTGTTTGCTAAGCGATCGCTCGAGTTATGTGATCGATCAAGTTTGTCTTATCTAAACCGAATCAGAACGGCTCACTCGGAAACTTTCATAGCGAATACAAATGTTTTCACGCCGATACGTTTACCGTCTGGAAAGAACATAAACAAATCGTTCGAATGCGCCACGAAGAATTATCGCTCTCACCAAACATGGCGTTCATTATCGCTGGAACATCATCGCATGCGCACGATTACTTTCCGAAAGTGTAAATAATTCGAATTACAATCGAAAGATCGGCCCGCGAATCCGCCGCCAGATGGAGCTCTTTAGGGCTGTCAAATTACGCATAATTTCTCCTATTACCTGGTTAGTTAACCAGGAACTGACGCTAAGTCGATGTACAAAGATATTACTAGATGTCAAAATTCAATTACAAATAATAAAATTACTTTCATTGTAAGTTAAAATTCCAACGTAGATCAAGTGGTAAGCTATGGTCGTGTTGTCAATTACTGGATACGTCAATACAACGACTATCAGAACGGTAGAGTAAATAATTCTTTTTTTATAGTTTATAGATCTAGCGTAATGGGTAGATCCTCACCTGATATTAAATGACGTGGCGGTCCAAGATGCTAGATACGCTATGCCGAGTGGCTCTCAAGTGCAACAGTCGGAACACACCTGTAGGTATTGGGTGGTGGTAGGCGAATTTTGAACCTGAGACAGATAGGTAGCCCCATTTCCACCTGAGACTAGAATAAGTAAAGACACTGTCTCTCGTCTCTGGCAATACCGGAGTTTGAAGTATCGACATGGTGGGTTAGTTACTGTTGGATGATTAGCAATCTAATGAGTCACCATATGTACCTCTCGCCTTGACCTGACCCCGGGTTGACCTTGCGCGTTGCAAAGTCCGTAAAGATTGTATTTTAAACCCCACTCTGATAGAAACGGATGGTAGATAACCAGTTGGGCAATCGAAAAAGCGCTACGATATAATAGTCGCAGTGACAGCCCTAACTGTTGGAGGGTACAGCTCTGAAGGGTCGTGAGAACTGGGAGACTTGCACTTTCGTCGGCGCGAGCGCAGGCGCTGCGCGCGAATCGCGATACAGTCCGCGCGGCGCCGGGGCGTCTGAACACGACCGTCTAGCCAGCTTGCTGATTAATAATCCATCATTCCGTAACAACGTAAACTGCGAAGTACTCGGTGAAAGTTCCGTCAGTCGCATCGTTAACTATTACTATATTTAAACAATGCAATACTTCATTGTAAACTTGAAAAAAAAATGGTTCAACTGTCTTGTACAATAAACATTGCTACATAACGTATCTCGTTTGCGCGAGGATGTAATATATTATATATACTTATTTATCTTAGTCATCGAAGCGAATTTCTCTCTAGTTTTGCATATGGTGGTTATGAAAAGTTTCACTTGGTTAAAAGTTAAAAATTTTTTTAGATCTGCTTGTAATGTAAACTTTACCCCGGTTTCCAGTTCTTGCTTGACTATAAATGTATAATATTTCGGTTTAGATTCAAATATAGAACAGTATTTAAAAACAATTCAAATCAAAACCAAATGTTTATTCATATTAGGCCCTAAGAAGGCGTTTATGACCGTCAAAACTACTACCGGTGCGGAAAGTAACGCAGTCATCGAGAAGACCCGGCATGAAACTCGATCTGTAATTTCATAGGATGCTGTGACATATGGTCTAATAGGGTACCACAAGAGATTAATCTGATCATGACAATTTTTATTTACAGACTTGCTGTTTCATTGAACATTCCACAACGGGCAAGTCGAAATTCAAACATGCTACCAGCATCGCTCCGATCACTTATAAAGGTGAATATCGATGGTAACGTGGCTGAGGTTATAATATTTTTTTTAGTTATAAAAATAAAAATAATAAAATTCAAAGAACAAAAACTTTAATAGAAATAAATAACAAAATCGAGTTTCTTACCCGCGGCAATAGCGACATTAAACGACCTGTCCGACGACAAAAACGAATCGACAATGAGACGAAATTATCGATAGAATCACGACTTTCGACAAACAGCCGACGATGAGATAGAAACAAATACGCGACGTTACGATGTGTTTTCGCTTTTATATCGATCGGATTGATTACGAGTCGAAATAACAAGCTATTTAGCATATATTTTTAGTTTTCAATTGATGATCGAACTATGATCGACTATGTCGAGGTTACTTTCGGAATGTGTATACGCTAAGACCGTTTCCGGTATTTCAATTTTGTTTTTATTATAACCGCATTGCCGTTGGTATGTATTACTAGTGATATCTCAATAAATTTAACTGACCATATTAGCTACATTGAGGATCTAATTTTAATATGTTGCTATAGGTTATGTGAGAACTTTCTATGTATAATTTAATGCATCTAGACAAACTATGCTCTGCCCCTTATTAATATTAGAGCTAAAGTTAGAAGGACTAGATCTCAGGAATAGTTGTACTTGGGTTTCGATAATTATGAGACAGTTAAAAAGCGCGTAGTCACGGTTTTCAACTTTTGAAGTTAGTTAGCCAAGTGATCATTAAAAAGTGATTTACCACGCCCTTATGGTTACGGTGTTTCTTTCAGCGAAAGTTATAGCTCATTGTAGAAAAGCCATGAGATTGATACGGTGTCTGCATATACAACTTATTAGTAAACAATTGTCGCTTCGCAACAAGCACTTGTTAGACAATCGTACTGCAAGGAAGAAATTTACTCCGAAAAAAAAATCTTATACCAAGAGAGTAAAGTCTGATTGTATGTTCTTATACACTGTGTAATTTCATTTAATTGGAGTGTTACCCCAAGAAATAACATTGGGCTTCTGTCACAATGCTAAAGCTAGATTTCGTTAAAGATAGGCACGATTTGAATACTAAAAATCGTGACAAACTGGTCACCCCCTATTTTAGGCTGAGTAAGATAAATAACAGTTTTTTAGGTAATAAGTGTTAAATTTTATAATGAAGTCCCAAAGCACATTAATGAATTGCTGGACAGTAGGTTCAAGAACCATGTCAAACGGGTTTTGCTATCAAAAGGCTATTACAGGGTGAATCAATATATGAGCGATCGTGATGTCTGGAATTGACACCCCTCTCTGTACATCCGTTAATAACTACTTTAATATATTAAACTATTATATAGAAAAAATACGCATAAGACATAGAAAAATGATGTAGATCGAGTTTCTTGTCTGTTCTTCTCGATGACTGCGTTACTTCCGAACCGGTAGTAGTTTTATGTTCATAAGCGCCTTCTTAGGGCTTAAATTAAATAAAGATTATTGATTTTTGATTTGAATGAACTATGAATCTTGGATATCTAACCAGCTGCGTTTAGCCTTCCGTCGCCTGGAACTAAATATTATTTGAACACTTTTGCCCGTTTTCGTAACATTGTTCAATACATCTGTGTTCCTGTTGGTAGTAGTTTTACTTTATATAGCCCAAAGCCTTCCACAATGATTGCTCTAATAAATAGAAAAAGATTTTTTTAGATCCGACTGGTAGTTTCTACCGCGTTCAAATATACAAAATTTTCCGCTTAATAATATTAAATTGTTGTTTAAGTTTATATTATAGTTTAGTATTAATTTGTTTTTTTTTTCGACATGACATACGTTGTTAGCATTTTTGGGGCGAGTTTCTTATCCCCACTTCCGAAAAAAAAAACTCTTTCATATATTGAAATTGGGTGAATGCTACCTACAGATGTATTTCATGAATTACTACCCCCATACGCATGTTAGAAAGCTATCGGTGACTTTCTTTTGATTTATCCTGCTCTAGGATCACTCTTTATATGTTCAGCTATCGAGGAGTTTAGAAACCTGGATAACAGCGAGATCTCTGATGGACTGATTAATACTCGTAGGTTGTCGTTTTAACAAGGCTTTATATGACGACATACTAAATACATAACTTCATTATTTATTATTACACAGTTGTAAACTGATATTACTATAAAACCGATATAACGGCACGTGTATAAGGAAATAACACAATTATTATTGCTGGTATATGCTAATGGCATTGCTTTATATATGGCGCAGTTAATAGAATAATAATTAATTTCAATATTGATACAAATTCCATAGTACTCGCATATGACTGAAGATGAATAACGTGAAGTCGATTATGTAACATCAAATATTAATTTCTAAGTTTTATAATAAAAATAAAAACTACATCGTATTAGATATAATTTGTTTACGTTGATCATATATATATATATATATATATATATATATATATATATATATTTTTTTTTTAATTTTTTTTTTTCAACTTGACGTACGCTGATAGCCTTAAGGGCTTTGACAGCTTCACCGAACTTTTTGGGTCGAGTGCTGAGGGCACTCAGTTCCGAGGCAGCCAGCGCAAGGGTGCCAGGTTGCAGCTTAATCTGTCTCTCATCATAGAATCATACGCACTGGTCTCGAGAGCATTACATTTATTTTGTCGTCTATCTCGGAAGAAATAAGAAAGATCGCTACATCATATCTCTGTTGTATGGGAAAGCTATGAAATCGCTTTACAGCTGGTATATTTCGGTTTGTAGGAATTTGTTGCTAATAAATAATACATTTCAATTCAAACATTCAAGCAACGCATAGTATAAAGAATTTTATCTCGACCGTCTGTATAGTGTCATTCGTTTGTGTATAAGAGTAAAACTGACACGTTAATAATACAATCATAGAATATAAGTATGTAAGCTCTAAACCAGTTTTTCTCAAACTTTTTGTTGCACCGCTTACTTTAGAGAAAATTGATGCCAAACGCTGCCCAGGAATACTTTAATTTTTTACTACAATTTGTAGGGAAATCCACTGCCCACTGATTTTTTAGACTTCCAATATTAGTTGAAGTTTCAATAGCCCCCTCAGGTAGCCTCAGCGCCCATTGGGGGTAACGCCTACTTTGAGTACCTATGCTCCAAACAAATTTTTTTTTTATTAACCAGATTTTTTTATACTGTTATGGCCACAATCTCACCTGATGTTAGGGTAGTAGCTAGCTAATAGGCCATTAGAAAAAGCCCTACCACTATGCTATGGTTACATCACGATGTTTTCCTTCGCCGAAAGCTCAATCTCATTGTACTTGGATTCCAACTCACGTCCCTTCACACGGCGTCCGTACACGCAACCAACTGAACTGTATTCGCTTTGGTACCACTTAATTGAACTGTATTGGGTAAGCATAACGCACGGTGTTTTCATCGCAGCATAATGAGTCTAACATATTTTCAAGATAACGAATCGAGAGACCATGGTAGGCGCGACCCCTGGAACGCGCACCGGACACGTCACGGAATCACTACCGACACAATTATCGAATCTAGACCACTCTCACTGAAGTAAAAAGTATATCGAGAAGTAAAGAAAGCATCGTCAGGTGCGACCCAATTTCACTTTCCAATGACTTATCTGCCCGGTGAAATTTTAAACAAAAACCGACCTATAACAATAACGCATAGAGTCGGTAGTTCATCATAATAGATCGGCCAATGAGTCGGTGAACATTTAATTATCATGATTTACGAGGAAACCCTTTAAAAGCATTTAATTGTGAACGTCCATTTCGCTTTCTAACAATTTCTGTAAACGGCTGAGTATTAGAGGAAATATGTACGAGCGTCGATTATTATCTCCAATCAACTTTAATTTAAGATTTAATAGAAAGTTTCAATGTCCACCAATTACCTCTTTCTATTATTATGCTCGGTTTATTTTCTTTATGTACATGTACGTTGATAATGTATTTTATACAGTTACACGTAGTGTCACATGTCTATCGTATGATATTCGTCAGTTGTTTATTAAAAATAGGGGATATTAAATAATTTTCCGCCTAAGGATTTATTATAAAACAAGCAGTGTTCGCGACTTCGGAACTAAATATTATTTCAAAATTTTACCCGTTTTTGTGACCTTTCCTAATACAGCTTTGTTCCTATTAATGGTAGCGCGATATTGAATAGCTTAAAGGCTTTCTCAATGACTGCGCTACCAAATACAAAAAGTGCTTCTCAAATCCGTCTCAAACAAACAATTTTTGTCGCAATATTAAACCTTAATTATTTACGACAAATAATGAAAGCTTAGCCGTTGACGAAGATCGAACTGCACAAAGTGTTCATCGGGTTTTGAAGTGTTAACACCAAATTTACCGTCCAATTTCGCCGGTATTCAAAGTTCAATTGCCGGCTATACTGGCCCATTGTGCGCGTTTTAACTCTCACGGGCTTAATGACGGACTGTTTAGCGCCGCGGCTATCATTGTTAAGATCCAATTGAGTTGTCAAGTCCGCGTGGATTGAGATATATTTATTTGTATGGACCGGTGATAGATAGCGCATCTCGCGCGGTAAATGCTTGCGTAGAGAAGAAAAAAACGAATAAGAAATCGTCTTCAACTACGGCTATAGCAGAAACTGCGTATTATGTGAAGCGAAAGAATTGATCCTAACTCACTTTATAGAGATACCTCTAGAGTCCTATATTACTTTGGTACCGTCTGACAGCCTCATATTTTGCTTCAAGTTTCTTACATATAACTCCAGGTAAAATACCATCGTCTCCTGGAATCGATAGAAAAGGGAAATAAAAGATCGTGTTTTTTAATACATGTTACTGAACGGGTAAACCTTTCTAGAACTATATTATAAATAAATAAGAATAAATATGTAATAATGGTTATTACAAAACATAGACTAAACCAATTCTATACTTTGAATATTTTTGAAAAACTATGTTTGGGTATACTGTACGTTGGTAGGTTTGTACTATCTCCTTGTGCGTCACGAACTAAATTGCTCACTATGAACCAATACTATAGATTCACTGTTTGTTGTACAAACGACAGTCTTACCTAATCCTACAGGGATTGCAAACCAGTTTTCTCTATTCGGTATTTGATCATAAAAAAAGTCACATTTCATCTATATTAATATTATTTTAAAGCGGAAAATTTTGTTTGTTTGTTTGAACGCGCTTATCTTAGATACAAGTTTGATTGCATTTTCTTTTTTATTATTGCTGTTGTGATTTTTCATTCCACGCGAACGAAGTCGCGGGCGCAACTAGAATATCTATAAAATTAGAGTGCTAGAAATTATCGAGTCGACAACAAGACTTTGGAGCAGCGTCAAATTCCCATCGTTTGATTTTCATACCTTACCTACGTATTAATTATTTTTCAAACGATGATGGCTCAGTTGTTAGTGTACACGGACACTGCTTTAACGGACGTGAGTTCGAATCCCTTCAATAAGCCTGAGCTTTTAGTTATGAAAATAACGGAATGGCGGTAGAGCAAGTTAAAAATCTGCTGCCAGATACTTCGGTGTTCTGGTAGTTCACTTGAGAGCTTAACGAGTCCAACATCTAGGGCCAAATCGTCACTTAACCTGCAAACTATGGAAATTTAATATTTTGCTAGTTAGTATATCATAATTATACATAAACCTCACTCATAATATTATCAATTTAACTCGTAGAATTCCGCAAACAAATTCTCAGAAAAATCTTATCCATCGACCACAGCTTAATTAAGGTAATGGTGAATTAACTACAATAAATACAACACGAAATACATACTCCATCTCTTTCTAAACGTTGAGAGTCATATGAAACGGCACTACAGGAAAACCTTAAGTACGTAGACGAAGGTCAGTGACGAAAGGTAGTCAGTTATGTTAACACTTAACTGAACATTGCTATGATAACCGATACGGACATACGTTTACTTTAAATGTATCCTGTTCTCTTCATTTTTGACGAACAAAAATTCAATATCATGAATAAACGTTACATTTAATTTAATACATAAAATGAGCCTCGATAACTCAGCGGTAGCGTGTACGAACGCCGCTCCAAAGGACGTGAATTCGAATCCCTGAAGAGTTTGAGCTTTCGGTGAAGGAAAACATGGTATGATGGTAGGATTTTGGCAAATGCTCGCCTGGTTAGTAGTCATCACTCTTGACTTAAAAATCTGCCGCCAAATACCTATAGGTGTGTTCAGGCAATTGCATTTGAGAGCCAGTCCATCCAACTACGGTAGGCGTGTTTATCATCTTGGTAGCTAGCCAGGCGGGCACTAGGAAAAGCCTTACCACCATGCTATGGTTTCCTCACGATGTTTCGCTTCACCGAAAGCTCAAACTCGTCAGGGATTCGAACTAGCGTCCATTACGTCCGTACACACAACAAACTAAGACAACATCGTTTCAAATCGTTAACGTATAGCAAAGCTGTATCCAAAATTATGTTCCTCAATAACATTTACACAAGAATCCGTTTAATTGATACATGACAAGCGCTGTCAAACTCTTTTAATATGCACAAACTTCAACATCCAAGGTTAGTTCTGTCATAATAAAACCTCCCACCTGCCTATAACGTATAATGGAAATAAATTACACACAGCAATATATTTTTTATTAGCGACATAATCTATTTTGTTCAATACGCATTGTCTGGTCCTCTGACGTGTCACCTTGGAATGGTCGACGGAGGTATTTTTGAATGAATACCAATAACAGTAAGTTGTCTATAAGTTGCGACTTCGTTCGCGTCGAACTATTAATTATTTAATCATATTTGGTAGCTTTTTTCAATACAGCTTTGCTCATATAGCCAATTAAATAACTCAAAACCGTGCTCAATAATCGCTCTATCATTCATTCGTTCATTCAGTCATTATTTTTTCAATCCGATTGTTAGTTCCTATGATTGACGTGTCATACAAACAAACTTTTCTGCTTTACAATACAGTAGACCCTCTATAAGTTGAACATCATGAGAGACGCCAAAAAAAAAACGAGTTATGGAATTTTCGACTTATAGAGAATGGAGGTTTTGGTGTTTGAAACGAAGGGAACGAAACATTTTTCGAGATTTGGAGGTTTTCAACTTACAGAGGTTCGACTTAACGAGATTCTACTGTATTAATATAGATGTGTAGTTGAAATAGGATGGAATGGCCTGTTGTTGGCCGTTTTTACTTTTTAAGTTCAGGTCGCATGTATACCTATTGTTATTGTCAAAATAGTGATAACTTCTAAATTATTTTTGGTTCCTTTTGTCTCCTATCTAATTTTTTTAGATGCTGCCGGGTCCATTGTAATATTCTTTGCTCTAATCTTAAAATCTTAAAAATATTTACAAAAGCAGGCTTGAAAATTGATTGGATAATTTTTGGTTCCGAACGAAGTCGCGGGCACAGCTAGTACGTTTATATAGAAGCAGTAGCTCAAACCGGAGAAGCTCGAAAGCCGAGATTGATCGGAGAAAATTCCGCAAACGTTCTCAACGCACGCGACGCCTCAAATTATATCGAGGGCCTTATTAATGTATGTACTTCAATTAAAATTTGCATACTCACTCGCAACTGATGTAGTACATAATTGTAGGATGTCGATTACACGACGAGTCATCGAGGTTATGAATAATATTAACTGTAAATAAAATGTGGTAGGAGTTACAGATTAATCTTGCGGAATGACCATTGGCAGTTTGCTTGGACGCCGCTGTATGACACTAATAAATGGTAGAGTAGTAATAAATGGTAAGCTTAAACATGCTGGTTAATATTTGTAAAGGCACCGGTCATTGGAGTGATTAATAACTTTAAAAGAAGAGCTAACGCCCAGCGATATCCACGACTAGATTTCAATTTTAATAATCTTAATTGATAGTGACCGCCCACCCTCCTTAATCACATCCCTGAAAACGATATAGCAACATTCATATTTTTTGCCATATTTACAGGTTCGCTTCAATCTCTAATGGTAAATAAAGATGTGTCCCAAGATGGTCGACACGCTAAACCTAGAGGCGAAATTAATTCTAAAGTGCAACTGCCGGAAGACACCTATTTAGGCAACAGATTTTGAGCTTAAGTGTGTTAGTTAACTATTCTGATTTCAGCATATACTATATCACCACGCTGTGTTTTCATCGCGATGTTTCCCTTCCGGAAAACTCAGGTTCATCCCAGTGTTTCGAAATCAAAGATGGTCATCACTGATCCATAGTTACTACTTTAACATACTCTAACACATCTTTATATTACTTTTTTTTTTATTTAAGGTTTAGCGTTATGGCTATAATCTCACCTGATCTTAAGTAACGATACGGCCTAAGACGGTAGACACGCTAAACCTGTGTAGGAAAAGGCTTTCAAGTGCAACTGCCGAAACACACCTATTGGTATTTGACGGCAGATTTTCAACTTGAGGGTGGTAGCTAGCCAGTCGGGCATCAGAAAAAGCCCTACCACCATGCAAACTGCAGCGCTTTCAGAAATATTCGCAACATTTTGACAAACTGCTTCTCCAACAACGGCATGCGAGTTATAAATAGCAATTTAACTAAAGTGCATGTAAGTAATTAATCAACATTAGCGCGAGCGAGATCAAAAGGTCCGCCTTGAGACACTTTCGCCATTAAACTCGATATATTGTCACACCCACCGCGTCGCATCGCGGTGACGGGCGTGTGTGCAGTCCGCTCTCAATAAGTCCTTTTATATTGTCAAATGTAAAAATAGAATCAACGTTTCACATTAGATTAATGTGACATTGGATGCAGAGCAGATCTCCATCTGAATCACTGTTGCACGAAGGCCGCGAAACGATATCGTCTTACAAACGGATTTCAATAATCTCTTCATTAAGCCTAATATATGTACTTACTACAGTACTGGGTACTTGGACAAAACAAAAAGTTAATGAATACAAATTGAATTAGAATTCCACAATAAGACTAAACCGATATAATTTACTGTGATCATAACACCTTGTCTTTAGCTACACATCATCAAATATATGTTTTCTCGTAAAGAAAATATCAGTAGGAACAGTGATATTTTTATTATTAATAAATGTATGGCTGTACCTTTATATATGCGATAAGACCTGTATAGGTACTTAACTTTACAATTTTATTTTAAGAATTACAGTTATTTTAACTGGCATTAAAAATCCTCTATTTCTAATTTCTTCGTCATATGATATTTGCTTTCTTTGAAAATTGTAGCTCTTTCTAGGGATTCCAATTCAAAACAGTCAAATCGGTATTTGTACACGATCCTTGAGGATTAAGTAACGAAATCAAACTTAAACAATATTGCAGATTTTTCGTTTTGGTTGTATTTAAATTTGTCTTTACAATTTAACAGGATGTATTGTTGCCAAAAATGTAAATCACTTTAGACATATATAGGTATAACGTTTTGCTCGATTAGCAGAGAACATTGAGGGAAGGATCGAATGACACACATCCGATGAATTTGTCCTCAACTATATTAGCGAGCGAGGTTAATTGGATAAATGCACATCACCGCCTTTTGTAGACACGAATGCAGTCTGACGCATATTCTAAATACGATTCTTGGACTGGGGTCAACATTGTTATTTGTATTTGTTGAGCATTGACTTACGCTTTTATAGAATCTTGTTTATTCCTTTCGATATCAGCACCGTACATGTTAGATACTTCAATGACAACATCTGTAACTGTAATGTGGAAATTATTGCGCATTTGGTATGTTCTGTAAACTCCTACAAACGTGCTATAGAAACACTTGACAATGGGAAATTAAGTGCAACCTATGGAAGAAGTTGATCCAGCTAAGTGGCATTACCTAATCGATAAAAGTTAATCAAAGTATTAAGATTGACTTCGATTACTGAAGGATATACGAATGATGCATCATTAGTGGGCCTTAAAGCCTCGTCAAGATTAAACTCTTTAGAAGCGAATGAAAGTATGACTACGGAATTACTTAGGCTAGGTTGAACGCTGACCATTAAACGGGTCCTAATGTTTGTCACCTTAGTAATATAAAAACAGAATATTACACAATTTCTCGAAAAGTCTGAAACATATACACTAATTTCCTCAAAAACTGTATAAAGTTATGTATGTCCAATAAATGGTTGATAACAAAAATCCATTAGGGTTAAATATCTGAACGTATCAAGACAGCTTTTTCGTACAAAGTAGCAGAACATATGGATTTCAAGATCGCAACGTCTAGATTAATCAGAGCTCATATACTCTCATTAACTTTTTTGAAGACCCAATTGAAAGTTGCAATCAAATGCGTGGATTAACGCATTCATAATTTCGCAGGTATTACTAAATGCTAAGGGAAACATTTGCAACCTTTTTTTCGTTGTAATAACACTCATAGTTTGCGTAAGTCTACATTTCATAATGATATTTTGCAAATACCACTTTTATTCCAAAATACACACATTCGTTCCCTTCGACGTTGCCTTCACAACGTTCAAGACCGCGGTATTTCCCGTTCCATTTCCTTACGACCGCTACAATCATCAACTCATGGATAATGCAGACAGTTCTTTGGTAGTCTGCCGTGAGTAAAAATAATGACGACATATGTAACATTTAAATTAAAAAATTAAGTGGCACTGAGCTGGGCACATTGCTCGCAGAACCGATGCCCGATGGGCCCAACGGGTTCTCGAATGGGTACCACTTACCACGGGTACCATAGTGGTGAAGGTCGCGGGAATCCGCTGAATGCGGGTAGGGCAAGACTGATCGTCGTGGAATCTTCGGCGGAGACCTATGTCCAGCAGTGAACATCTTTCGGTTGATTGAATGGATGGATGGATGGGACATTTAGGCCGTGACCACAATGACTGGGGGAGGGAACGGCTACGGGCATATTTTCTGCATTGTAAACGGTAAATGACACAGTCATACCCATAATACATATATTAATACCACTGACAAGAGGCGCTTTATAAAATAATTATCCGTAAAAACTTTTTTTAACGAGCAATCATTTTACCGAAATTTATTATGACACGCGTTTAATTGGCAACTCTTTTGCATATAAAAATAAATATGCCAACCTACATAAAGAAATAAATTCATTGTCCATTTATAATAATATCCGAATGCATATTTATACATATTTATACTAATATATGAAAAGGGAAAAGTTTGTTCGTTTGAACTCGCTAATATCTAAAGAATAACCAGTCAGAACTCAAAACATATTTTTGTATATGATAGAGTAATAGTTTATGAATGCTTTAACATCACGCTACCACCAATAGGAGAAAAGCTGTGTTGATAAAAGTTACAAAAACTGGTAAAAAAGTAATAATTGAGTTCCACGCGAACGAAGTCGTGGGCGTAACTGTTAATGTATTTACTATGAAACATACATAACACAAATCAGAATATAAGATTGATAAATTATGACAGAAAGTTAATTTTCAAAAGGTTAATATATTACAATATACTAGCGACCCGCATAGAATTCTTATGGGTGCAATCTACTAGTAGAAGTAATGTGGAATGCGTTAAGTTATATACTCAGCGTATTGATTTAATAACTTTCAATTATTTATATGGTATTGAATAAATTTCGTCAGTGTTAACCTTGTGAGCGTATGAAATCAATTTTTTTGATAAAACTTTTTTTAATGGAGTTTTTAAGTGATCACAGCCGCCCATGGACACCTACAACACCAGAGGAATCGCTGGTGTTTTGCCGGTCTTTATACAAGAGCCTGGCTCTCAAGTGCCACCGCCGGAACCGACCTAATGGTATTTGGCGTTAAATTTTCAACTTGAAGGTGGTAGCTAGCCAGACAGGCATTAGAAAAAGCCCTACCACCACCTAACATCACCGAAAGCTCAAGCTCGTTGTAGGTGGTTGGTTCGAAATCACGTCCATGACGCGGCGTTCCTATACTCTACGACTGAGCTATCACACACACACACATACACACGCACACACAAAAAGGAAGAGTGACAGCGTTTTATTTTATTTTAATCAATGTTAAGCAGATATTTTTAGCTGTTGGTATGTTTACGGTTCCCCTTTCCCATTTAACAGTCTACTGTTACTCTAGGAGGTAATGCTAGAAGCAAAGTACGGTTGATATAACTTTTTTCTATTTGAAAGCAAAACATTATTAATCACTGTATTTTTAATATATACAAAGATAATATTATTAAATGTATCGGATATTAATTACACGTTGATTTTTATGAGAAGAAATTAGATTAATCTTTATTAGTATTGGATCTGCTGCTACAAACGAATTTTATTGAACTCGCTTATAAATTATTCATAAAACAAATAATATATGCACGCGCTAAAGGATGCAAGCGTTATTATTATATATTACTAGCTTTTATCCGCGGGTTCGCTCGCGATGATACTATTTTTGACAAACTAATCGGATAACGCAAGAAAAAGTTCACGCAAACTTTAATCCTCTCTCGTTCCCAATTCCCAATAGGTTTTTTGGGAGAAAAAGTAGCTTATCATAGTCTCCAGGTTCCACCTATTTCTATGCCAAAAATCATTATAATCGATTCAGCGGTTTAGGCGTGAAAGCGTAACAAACAAACAAACCATCAAAGTCACTTCTATATTTTTATTCACATAACATTAGTAAGGATTATTAGTTCCATGCGAACGAAGTCGCAGCCACATCTAGTTATATATAATCAGCTTTGATCATTGGAATTTTGTTTGGAAACAAACTCTACACTAACCATAGAGTAGGAAAAGTGATCTAGCTGGCTACAGTGGCGACAAAAGAAAACCAATTGTCGACACAAGAACGACCAACATACGAATACCTCATATTCACTCATAAATCGATACGGATGGAGTGTCAATTTGAAATGGTAAGTGCAGGTAATAATTTTCTAACGCCATAAAAAGAAAGCGTTCTCAACAATTGTGTATGTGGAAAGCGAAACGTTCACGTGACGGGAAAACAGTGAAAACTTTGAGGATTACCGGTCAATTGTTGACTCGATTTATTACGGCTCTGGTTTTCTATTGAACGTCATGTCCGTTAACTAATAATTGTTTTTATATTGACGCTTACGTTTGTGGCTTTGGAAATGCTATAGAACAATGATAGGTCAGTGATAACGTGTACAGGCGCTGCCTCAATGGACATGAGTTCCAATCCCTGCAATGAGCTTGGGCTTTTGGTGAAGGAAAACATCTTAACGGAACCATTGCATTATGATTTCTAATGCATTCCTGGCAAATGCCTAAAGTTTGTGCCGGTAGTTGCACTTGGAAGCCAGTCTCTCCATTAGGCTTATCGTGTCCACCATTTTGTGCCACATCGTCAATTAACATCAGATGAGATCGTAGCCATAGCGCTAAACCTATAGAGTTTCAATAAAACAATAAACGTGGTAATTGAATGTTTTTCTCTCCGTCTCTCTTATACGCAGAACCGCGTGCGAAAACGCGATAAAACCATATTTATCTGTGTAGCCAAATTGTATTCTACTGGACTGATGTAAAAACCCTTAATTGGAAAAAAAAATTAATCAGCACATTTCGCAAACAGAAGTGACAAACAAATGACAGATGAAGGTCAAAGAACCGCAGAGCTGACGAGATTCCATTAAAGGTGTCGATTTCTCCTCCACGCGGTTAATTACAAAGCGACTTATTTCTGTTACGCAATTCATTCATATCGTATCGAATCGGGTATCAGCAGTGATTCTTATACGCAAACTAAGAGACATTTGAAAATATAAGTCTATTCTATCCAGAAATTAGTTTGGTTCACTTTATTAGCGATTTGAAGCGATGATAGCGCGAAGTGTGTACGACTTCGCGTCAAGGGGCGTGAGTTCGAATCTAACCACCTACAATGAGCTAGAGCTTTCGGTGAAGGAAAACATCGTGAGGAAACCATAGCATGGTGGCAGGGCTTTTTCTGATGCCGGCCTGGTTAGCTACCACCCTCAAGTAAAAAACATGCCGCCAAATACCAATAAGTGTGTTCCGGCAGTTGCACTTCAGTGCCTATTCCTCCACAGGTTTAGCGTGTCTACCAACTTGGGCCGTATCATCACTTAAGATTAGGTGAGATTATGGCTATTAGGCTTAACCTTAACTACAAAAAAAGATATATATTGGTCAATTTTAAAAAGAGATACATTAAAACAAAATCATTTTGATTTATTTTCTCACGATGTTTTCTTCACCGAAAGCCCAAGCTCATTGTAGGTGGTTGGATTTGAACTGACATCCCTTGACGCGGCGTACACACTACGACCACTGAGCTATCATCGCTTCAAATATCTATTAGAAAGGATAATAACAAACCCTTACAGATTGATCATCTCGCTGGATTTTATTATCTGTTAGAGCGGTTCATTAGTCGTGCTTAAAATATAACCCAATCTAAGATGACTAAAAAATTCCCTCCTCGTATATTCAAACACCTAACGCAGTCCGCACCGCAGAAGCCCACAAAGCGAAACTTTCTTTCCACCAATCATTCATCAATCAAACTTTTAATTCTGTTAAACCCGTTCTCAAATCATTTTTATTGCATAATTTCACGATACCGTGTGTCCGATAGAGACTTTCTTTTAGGAATCCGTAAAATTAATTGATTTAAAATAACTTAATTGCTCGTTCGATAGATTTATGGGTATATCTTTGATAGAAAGTTTTTATCCTTAGCCAAGTATACGACTATAATTTGGTATGAAAATAGAAGATATAACACGATCTAAGAATGCCAAAGTATTGTATAAGCAAATATAATGGAAAGGAACAGGGCTTAAGATCAGCAACGTGGCTGGAATACCCTTGGTGTTGCGGCTGACCATACGCGACGGTGAACGTTTACCATCAGACGGGCTAATTCCTTGTTTGCTGCCAATAAGCATAAACACAAATGCTCTATCATTTATCTCATCGTGGAAAAAGATTTTATTTTTTGTTTTAACCATTTCCCTCTTCTAATAACGTAGTGTTAACACTAAAAAGCACTGCGGCGACAAACTTCGAACGTGATGCCAGATATTAGGGATGTCTTTCAAAATTCTGATCTCTGGTTGAAGTGGTCATTCGGACTTGCGGTCGTTGCGGCCTATTCTATATAACCGGTCTAAAACGTTAGATCCCCACGAATCTATGGACGACTTGTGCATTAATGCAGTAGGCTAGTAAACTATAGGCCAGAAGGCCTGAGATCATTAATCAATAAAATGAAGATTATATGTATGCAACGTCGCGACAGAAACATATTTTGCATATCTTCAATCAAGGGTCTTCATTTCTTTCGATGCAATCAGACCGTTTAAAATGTTTTAAACACCCTTACACATAATATGCAAATCATTCTAATTAAACGTTTTTTTTTTACGATCCGAAACTTGTTTTAATCATACTTTTTATACTTTATACATTTAGTAGCGTTTTTGCCACAATCACCGTAGCGGTCGAATTCACGTGTAGGATCTTTGAGTGGTCATCTGAGGAAAATGTATATAAGATCTCATTATGACGTATCACTTGACCAAAAGTTCAGGTCCATGTGGGATTCGATTCGATCGAGGCAGTATCTGAATACGTTATCACACTAAAAGATTGCGCAAAAGAAAAATGAACCAAGTATGAACTTCTGGTGCAAGAATTTCCTTAACGTTCCCACGATAGAATATTAGACCAATATACTATTGATTGTGGGGCATTTTCCAAATCTCACAGCACTAGTTAACACGTCTAAATATAAAGGTCTATTAGTTTTAGATCCTTTAAGCATCTAAATGGCTCACTAATGCTACTTAAGAACTAATCCTTTTTGGTTTAGAGTGTCTTTCCGGCACAAGAATCAAAGCAGTGCCTACAGCAGTTTCTGGTCTTTTGTAGTGCAGATCGTCGTGCTATCTTCTAAGTGGTATTTGACTGTGCTTCTCAACTGACGAATTCCACTCGCCTCTCTAGTACCTCATACGGCATATTGCGAGAAGCTATATGTACGTAAATGTAAGTATTTTTTCGGCACCTAAACGAAAACGAAAGGCTTCGCATGTCAAACTCTTTAACCACATCGTCGCCTAACATCGGATATTATTGTGGTCCGGTATTTTTACATATAACGTTTCAATATTTATTTACATATAGAAAAAACCAACAGTTCCTTTGAGGATATAAGTTGCGCCGTTTGAATTACTCAGTCGGACGGCATCCTGTCGTCGACGTCGAATAAAATCTCACGTTACCTCTACCTGAGATAATTTTAGGCGTGGGATCATTACGTATGGAGGTGTGACCCGAAACCCTTGCATTAACGAGCATAACAACGAAGCAACCGCTGATTAGATTGTAATAGTAGAACCAATTTCCCACCCGCCTAATCTCGACTCGTCAAAAATGCAACACATTTGATTGATGTTACAAAATTACGGCAATGATATTTATTATTCGATTATTAATTCTGCTTTCATGTTTTTTTGTACAGCCATTACTTTGTATTAGTTTGAGCTCGCAGCTTCGCGCACATAAATTACATTACATAGTGGTATTGATATAATTCTACAAGGAAACTTTATGGCCGTTATTTGATCTATATATTACTAGATATAACAGGATGTTTATTCTTCTTGATCATCATTGAATCGGCCCAAATTCTATTTTAAAACACTCTCGTACCGTAGTAAAATATTGGCCACCTATTGAAGTTGGAATAGGGACTGACTGTCCGGGTTGCGACGGACGTATTCGGGTATCGTCCCTCGCGGAGGCTCTATTCCTACGCATTCAAGAATGTAAAACGTGTGTATAGGACTTAACTATGATTTTAGTAAAAATAATCTAGCAGTTATCAATTTAACATCACTAACAAATAAACAAACAGAAAGAGTGCCTCTTATGATACCAAAGGCAATACATGCCAGGCAATTTCATACAGTTCTGAAATTATATCTTTATATATACCATAAATCGAGAAACCAGTAAATTTTTAAATAAACAAATCATTTGCCGTCGCTATAAAACTCTAAAATATACGATATCCAAAACGAGAGTAAAACTAACGGGTCATTTTATACGGCGATCAAAGGCAACGCAACAATATTAACTTTTTGTTTAATCGAACCCATAATTTGTGGTTCATAATACGTTCAATATAAGACGAGACGGGTCGTACGTTGCGCAACGAGAATTACGAGGCACCGGGTAGACATAGATTTTTTCCACCTCGAAACCGGCTTGGATAAAAAGCAAACAGAGCTCGGTTATGAGCTCTATTATTTCTCTAAATAGACGGTGGGTGCACGCGGGCGACAATTTTAATGGGCAGGCATCTTGTGCGCTATGCGGTGCGCGCGCGCCGGTTTTTCTCCCCCACCCTCTAGGATAGCGCCGCGGCTGCTTCATGTTGCAGCACTGCATTTCGGACGTGTTTTTGTTTAATTATATGTCGAAGGCGGCACAAGGTGTTAGTCATTGTTTTATTAGTTCACCCACCTTTCATTGCTTTACCTTAGAAAAAAAAAAACATATTTCTGGAAATTTCTCTCCATTGGAGGCTGCTCGAATATCCTTGCATATAAGATTATAGGAGTGATACTTCGAGTGTGTTTAGCATCTACAGGTGACGTAACTCTTAGTTACGTCAAAAAATATCCTTATCATCAAGTTATTTAGATATAACAATATAAAACATAGAGTAAAATTAAAAATAACACGAAACTATTTAACTTCACTGCCACCCATAGACACTACAACACCAGAGGAATCGCAGGTGCGTTGCCGGCCTTCATAACCCTTGCAAGTGCCACTGTCAGAACACACCTAATGGTATTTGCCGGCTGATTTTCAACTTGAGAGTAGTAGCTAGCCAGGCGGGAATTAGAAAAAGCCCTACCACAATGCTATGGTTTCCTCATGATGCTTTCCTGCACCGAAAACTCAAGCTCATTGTGGTTGGATTCGAACTCACAATAAGGTTATATCGAAAATATTTTTTTTAATAATATTGAATGGACAATTTAGTTCAGTTACAGTTTTGTGATAAGTAGCGACTTAGTTCGCATCAACTAGAAATTATATAATTTTTGCTCGATTTTCTATTATTTTCGTTCAATACTACGGTGCTCCTATTGGTGGTAGCGTGATGTTAAACAGCCTAAAGTCTTTCTCAATAATTGCTCTATATAATAGAAAAATAATTTTTAAAATCCGACTCATCGATCTAAACTATAGCGGGTTCATACAAACAAATTTTCCCGCTTCTTAACATGAATATAGATAGATAGTAAAGGCAATAAATACAGTATACGATGTATGACATACATACATTTTACAAGCAGAGCGTGAATTGAGACAATTATATACGCAATCGAACCGCAATACGCGGCGCAATCCTCAAATATTGGTCAAACTACATAATAACACGTTGAACGCTAGTAAATCATGCGAAACGCAAGATTTATGCGGCCGATAAGACTTGAAGAATCGATGCTTTAAAATAACCATAATGTGTTGATAGAAATTTAAACTCGTTACAGGGTTGTCACGTAAGCGACAACCACCGAGAAATCATCTCCTATTGTCCCATCATACCAACCTGTAAGCAGATAAGTGAGTAGAAACTGGCTAACGCACCGAAGTACCTTATGGGGCGTCAGGGACCCCAGCCGGCAGAAAACGTCCGTAACGTTAGCGTAAGATTTTTATGTATAGTGGATGTATGATGGGTATACAGTGTCTAATGTATAGTCTACGTGATGACTGTTATTATTATATATTTTTATAAATCATCGTAAACATAATAAAGGTGTTAAGATGATTTTGTAAAGTGTTTTTTTTTATCGATGTAAATATCATGATAAAAAATGTATACCACAAAATTTTTATAATTGGGAAGTTCGTTCCTATCTGGTGTCCAACGACACGACACGTTTTTATTTCGTTAATTTTTAGTTAATTCTGTAAAGGTTTAGCGTTATGGTTACAATCTCACCTTATAGTTAGTGACGACGTAGTACAAGGTGGTGGATGCACTATGGCTTGGCTTTCAAGTGTAACTTCCGGGACACACCTATAGTCATTTGGCGGCAGATTTCCCACCTGAGTGTGACAACTAGCCAGGCAGGTATAAGATAAGGCCCTACCACAATGCTATGGTTTCATTACTATGTTTTTCTACATTGAAAACTCAAGCCCATCGTAGGTGGATTCGAATTCACGTCCCTTGATGCGGCGTCGGTACACAGTACCCACTGAGTTATCGTGGCTTTAAAAATGTTACATTTACGTTATTCACTCGTAATATGCAGAATGGGCAACGAGAGGAATACACACAGGAGTTGTCAGAAGCGGGAGCTTTTTCACCCGCATATGCATAGAGCGTAACTTTATATTTAGATATACGATAGACACTTATTAAATATATTGCATGTCCCTAATTAAAAATAATTGCGTCCCTAATCATAGACGTATTTTGAAGTTGTACGAAGCGACAGCCCTGATGGAATGTTGGGTTGTGCAACATATGTTTTATAACATAGCTTTCTACTGTCTTAGCTCAGGTGCGACTTCGCGTAGAAATGTTACGCAAACGGTAATATATTGTGCATCATTGTCTCGAAATTAGTCGAAAAACACGTAAATTACTATAACTCACAGTTAACAAATTGAACGTAAATTTATCGTTGACGATAAAATATCACATAAATTTTGAATAATTAACATAGAATGAGTTTTTTTTATTTATTAGTTTATAGGTTTAGCGTTATGGCTACAATTCCACCTGATGTTAAGTGACGTTGTGGATGGTGGGCACACTAAGCCTGTGCAAGGGCTGGCTCTCGGGTGCAACTGTCGGAACACATCCAGCCAGGCGGGCGTAAGGAATAGCCCTACCACCATGCCATAGTTAAATTACGACGTTTTCCTTTATCGAAAGCTCAAGCTCTTTGCAGCGATACAAACTCACGCCCGTTACCGCGGCGTCCGGACACGCTACCACTTAGCAATCACCACTACAAAGTTTATCGGTTCGTTCTTTAATCATAGCATATCGACATACCTGGCGGTAACCAGAGTACAATCCAAAAACAGTAAGGATACGTAAGAGGTGAGTAATCTATCAGAGGACGTCTCAATCATGCCAGTCTGAAAGCTTCTCTGCAGCCCGAATTTATAAAGGCAGATACTGTAACTAAAAAAACGGTGTGAGTTAATAGCGATGATAGCTCAGTGGTAGTGTGTACGACTTCGCGACAAGGGACGTGAGTTCGAATCCAACCACCTACAATGAGCTTGAGCTTTCGGTGAAAGGAAACAGCGTGATGGTAGGGCTTTTTCTAATGCCCGCCTGGCTAACTACCAACCTCAAATTGAAAATCTGCCGGCAAATACCATTAGGTGTGTTCCGGCAGCTGCACTTGATTCCCAGTTCTTCCACAGGTTTACCGTGTCTACCAACTTCGGCCGTATCGTCACTTAAGATCAGGAGACATTATGGCCATAACGTTAAACCTTAATTATTAAAAAAAATGCATCACTATATCTCTTTCACCTCGAGCCGAATTTACCCAAAGAAGGGGCTTACAAAAAGTCTGCGGATCGGAATTTCAAAGTCCTCCCATAAAAACTATCATTTCAAAAACCTCTTTGACAGGTTTTTTTTATACTTAAGGTTTAGCGTTGTCCCAAGTTGGTAGACACGCTAAACCTGTGGAGGAACTGGCTCTCAAATGCAGCTGCCGGAACACACCATGCATACTCAACCCAGTTAAATATAGATCCTTACCAGCCCGTTCGATACAAATTTAAATTAACATTAATTATCAAACGCTAATTGTACTGTTTCATAGGATAATAACGAAACCTTTGTTTCACGTAATTGATTATCGTTAAATTTGATTCGTAAGAGTAGTATACACGAGTCGACGATAAACTGCTACTGGCACAATTACATTTGTAAGATCGAGCGCCATTTAAGCGGACATCAACCAACCAAGCGGTATAAATGCTAAAAGCGGTATAAGCGGTAAAAACTCGACTCGATTACTCGAACAAGCACCATTGGTAATTGATCGGACAACCGACAATGGGGTGACCACTTTAACGACGCTATAAGCGCGTAATGATTAAAAAAAAAAAGTAAACAGGCTTGGATTTCCAATCGCGTATACAAGGGGTAACTTAAAAGTATGCAGAAAAAAATATTTTTTTTTTTGAGTTGTTAGTAACTAAAATTTAATTATTTGTAAATTAAAATACTGAAAATTTGTCTCGATTGCAAGGTTTGGTGATTAAAGCCGCTGGTGAGCTGATGCAATGTGAATACAGCCCATGCTCCCCAGCCCAATAGGCGACAGAAGAACACCGTGCGGACTTAGTGGGTTTTTCCGGCGATTCATTCTCATCAGAGGGAGGCCTAAATGCATTTCTCCACGAAAACAAAACCTTTTTTACCAAGTTGATGTATAAAAAGTAATACTGTAGCTTTTTACGTGGGGAAATGCATTTATGCATCCCCTCCCAGCTTGGGGGGACAGAGAGGTGTATATGGGACTCACCCGGCGCTAACCGCCGAGTCCCACTAAAACCCTACGGCCGTCTGTCGCCTTCCTGAGGTGACGCGGATATGTGCATCACCCCGTCACCCCGGCAATACACTGTAGCTGCCTGAAGACCTGCTGGATGAATTTTTCCATTAAATTTTTCAAGTAACTAAAAACGGCCAACAGTACTATAAATTTAATTACTACAACATCTGCAATTAGGGAAATCGTAACTTTAGAACCTAACTGTTAATTGATATAAAACTCAATAAAACTGAGAAGTTTCAAAAGCAAGATTTTAAATGATATATAAATTGTTAATATCCGGTTTAAAGGATACAGCACCGCCATTATTTTTGTAATATGATAGGATATGAAATATATATATATCATTGTTAACAATTTTGCTATACTGATACGAAAGCGTACGAAAGCGTTGAAAAAAGGAGTTGAATTTAAATTGAAATTAAGTTGAGTTTAATTTATCTATGTATATCCTGTCTATCGACGATATTTTTGGACTGCATTATGCTTACCACCAGGCACCAGCCCAGTACACAGTATAGTGGTACGACAGGATAAAGAACAGAATTATATGTCCCAATTTTAATTTTTCATTTTTCGCAATTTTTATTAGCTCTCAGTCAAAACGCCGTGCACGTCGTAAATCATGAGCGTAGCGTGTTTAAAATCATTTAGCACTCTTAAACATATTGTTATTTATGGACGCCGCGACAATGGGGAGGTGGGCAGGTCAATGCTGAATTCATAATTGACTGTAACGAATTTAAATGGGCGACTCGGGATTCAGACGTAAATGCGTACAAATATACTTTTTTATACTTTCTAGGTTGAGTGTTTTGGCCACAAACTCACCTGATGTTAAGCGACGTAGTCCTTGATGGGAAAAACGCTAAGCCAAGTGAAGGGACTGGCTCTCAACTTCAACTGCCGGAACACACCTATAGGTATTTGGCGACAAATTTCAACGTGACGGTGGTAGGTAATCAGGTGGGTATTAGAAAAAGCTATGGTTTTTTCACCATGTTTTCTGTCATCAAAAGCCCAGGCTCATTGCAGGTAGATTCGAACTCACTCAAATAATGAATGAATTTAGACCACCGGGCGAACACAGCTACTGTCAAACACGTATTGCACAATGTCCAAGTACCTAAGGCACTTGCTTCACAATGACGACATTAGTAACATTCCCATGCGTGTATATTTGGCCCATATAACTCATGTTGAAAAAATGTAATTAATATGCAAGACAGCACTGCTACCACACGGGTAGCCACCGATTTCAATGCTACGCCATACATTCATAATTTGCTTTGGGTCAATAATATCGCCATTATAAATAGAACCCCAATAGGCAACTGTTTCTTGTAATATATTTTTTAATAGTTCTATTCTGGCGAAGGCCTACGGTTTTTGGTTGACTGCCGGCACGTTCATTTTAAGATGGCGCTGCTTACGTGACGTTTCTAAAGGCGGGAAACAATGGTGGGCCCGTTATGAATATTGAGAGGATAGTCAAAAGGCACGCTTCACCGATTTTTGCTGACGAATAGACCGGCAAATGGAATCGTGTAAGAATTCATGGCCTACTGCCAAAGCTCCACTTTACAGCGGTCAGTTAACTTTTAAACTTCATGTAAGAAGATAAGCGTGACTCAATACTTCTGTTAGGTATAGTTTATTTTAAATCTTCAATTATAATGCGACTTAATGTCGCACAAAAAACTAGTGAAGTAAGATAACCTATTTTAAAAATATTAAAAAGGAAATTTTAGCAAGCCACCTACTAAACAGAGCAAGCTTTAAAGATGGCTTTTAAATCCCATTGACATTGGCAAAATTGCCTTCATAAACGGAATTCAAAATAATAAAAAGTTAGATGCAAAAATGTCTTACAAATAACAATGGTAATTTTTAAAATCAAATGAAGCTACTGTATTATTCTTGTGCCTGTTATGTGTTCGCATGTACGCGTTGCCATTATTATTGCGGCGCCATATTTAATTCCAAATTCGAAACATCATGTTACCACCGTTACGTGCATAAAACACGTGTCTTCTAATGACACAACACGCTTCTGACGATTAGTCAAAGGACTAAGACGGGCGATTAGTCAAATTGCATATTTTCAACCATTGTCAACAAACTGATGACTCAAAATATTGGTTTCGTATTCAAATCCGCGTACGCGACTGGCGCCAGTGCTTCTTAGAACTGAGATTAACCCTCAAAAGTAACATTGATCAACAAATTTACTGGAATATGTTGAGGAAAATGTTATTATTATAAAATACCAGAGTACATAGATTAATAATAAAAACGTTCATAATGACTTGTGCTATTAAAATAGATGTAATACTTTTTCAGCAGCAACCTTTTAAACAAATTGTTTAACACGAGTTATTTAAAAAGCTTTATTAGTCGACTTGTGCATATTACACGATAATCAAATACCACATAAACCTACATTTGATTGTCATTGTTTTATAATGAATTGTAACTGACCTTGTAACATAAAAAATATAATATTGAATTATTTTCCCTTTTTTCCCAATGGTGGAATAATATAAGCTATAATAAGGTGGTGTCATCATTAATTCTGACACAAAATTTAGAGAAAAATGGCGTTCTTGCAAAAATAAACTTATGTCAGAAACTATATGCCTAACGCCCTAAAACCGCGACTGCCATTTCAAGGAAAGTTTTGAAAGAAACATTTGGAACGAGAGAAATGAGGGCGAGATGAAATGTATGGGAAGATACATGTCAAAGTGACTTTGACATGCTACATCGACTGTCATGTCATACGTTTTCTGCTGTTGCATTTAAGTTAGCAATTGTCGAAAGGCAATGGCTAGGGATACTTGTGTAAATAACGTCCATCATATTGATTCACTTAGGCGTGTCGTATTCCGGAATCAGCCGATGTATATCCATTTTATTTTTCGATGTACTTTACATTGTTCGGCTAATTTTCTCAAATTTTCAACAATGATTGTAGTCGAATTTCGATCGCTGAGCGAATGCTAGTAGAATATACGGCAGACGATGAAGCAGCAATTGGCGGTAACTTTCGTAATTGTATCATATTGCTTCGCGCAGTAGTCATCACGTCGTTCCTTACCGCGCCGCTCGTCAACTGAATTTACGTAACTTCAGTTGAAAAAAAAATCTTTTTAACTATACTGCCCATGCCCCGCGGTTAGGACCATACTATGGGTTCTATAGGGTCTGTAGACTTGTATGGTTTTATTTGGCTTACACTTGACATTGGCGAAACTGCCAACATAGGCAGATGCCATGTCGAAAAAAAAATATATATATATACATAAATTTCAGTGATTAGTTTGTATTCAATGTACATGAGGAGATACATTTTTCAGAGTGACTCTTTTTTCTTTTATCAATTTTCAGGTATAATTATATGCCAAGATGTTTCCAAGTTACCATAACATTGACCACCTCTTGGTGATCTATCCGTGGTCACCACAGTTTTTCGCGATGCTTAGCATCTGGTAGACTGATACCAGATATATGATATATGATATGTACATGATATATGCCGTACTGTTAATGAGCCTAAGCTGTTAGTGAATGTAAATGGCGTCGTGAAACCATAATGTTTCACCTAACTAACCAAACCATAACAGTCTTTTCTAATGCCCGATGGGCTACTTACCACACTCATGTTAAAAATCTGTCGCCAAATACCTATAGCTGTGTTCCGGTAGTTGCACTTGAGAGACAATTCCTTCACAAGGTTTTGCGTGTCTATCATCTTATTCTTTAGTTCGTAAACCTCTTCATTGTAATAATATAACCTCATAAATAAAAGTTAACGAATCGCCGTCGCAATAAACAGTTAGTTAAATAAAATTTGATTTAAAACGTTACACCCTCGAAGGCAATCAGAGAGAATGCAGCGCCATATTAATATATAGCAGTGTTTACCGCGCATTTAGTGGCACGGCCGGTGGTAAGTGCCGAGGTGTTGCGTACGCGATGTCATTACGCGTACCCGCCATTAGCTAGCTGGTTTCTGAAATATACGAAAACGGCACATTCTGGCGTAATAACTTAGATCATTATGTAAAGTAATACGCCATTAAACTTATATTCGTCACGGGATTATTAGCATAACTGTGTGACAATCTCACATACGGTTATTAAGTTTAGTGTTGCCATTCCATTTTTGTAATAGTAATGCAACAAAGTGATGCCAATGTCTCGTGATGGTGCGTTGTGATTTGGATCAAGATAGAAGCTACCCTAAGCATAGTGGAGGGATTCACTCTCAAGTGCATCAACCGGAACACACCTATAGTGTTGGGCGATACATTTGCAATTTGATTTTGGGTAGCTAACCGAGCGGGTTACAGAATGTCGAGATCTTAGATGAACACACTAAAGAGAAGAACTTTAAGTGTACTAGATCGGACACCTCATAGGTATTTGGGTACACTTGCACTGCAGAAGATGGAATAGCTTACAGGTACCTAACGGATATTCATTTCAGGGATATTAGTAATTTATTTATCTTTATTCCTTGGCATTTCGACTGCGTTTTCGTTACATGAAAGACGACTATTAGTTGTGTATCGAATAATTCATTTATAACTATTTAAAAACTTTAAGAAGTTAAATAAATACCAGTATTTTAAGCAGTAGTTTTTTTAACCGCAAAAAAATAATCTTCACAAAAATGGCATACAATCAAAATGAAATATTCGACATCGAGAAAATTCAGTAGGAGTGTCATGTTGTAATGGTGTCCAAAAGAAACTGTTTAATAAACAATACGCGAAGGTAAAGCCGAGATGTATGGACGCGGCGAAAGATTTCACACGGCAAAAATACATTTGCGAAGTTAAAAAACAAATATGGCAGCGCGAGACGCATTTCACCCGCTTGTAGCGGGACGCGCAGAATTTAAATTATTGAATTATATGATATCCGAGGTGTTACGGGACAGGGCGGTGCCAGCATTTCGTCTGGATAACTGATGCTTACCTGAAACAAAAGTACGAAGGAAATAAATATTAAGATCATTTACAAGATACAAAGAAACTTTTAAAATATCATCAACGTTGTAACTGAAGCTTATAAATTACAGTATTAACACCAAAGTTTTGGAAATAAAATTTTAGTATCCTTTCATTACTCTTTTCTTTTGCAATAATACCTTTTATTTACATAAATACGCTTTATTATAAATCCGGATAGGCTGTCGTTTCACTGCAATCTGTTGACGATAGAACATCTGCCGGTACACAAGCGGCAGATACTTTGCAGCAGATAAATCTAAGAGCATTAGAAAATGTGAAACCTTCCTTTTTTATACGAATAGAGCATTCACGCTCATTCGATGCAGTGTCTCAATATATTATCATTAAGCAATTATTGCTTTAAAATTTTTGCTGCTATATATTCTAAAAAAGTGTCCTCTTAAGCAAAACAAAATCAAAGACATCAGCAGACGTCCGCAATTAATGTTGCAAGCTCGGCTTGTCACTCAACTGTTGTTTCACAGTAAATAAAATTAAATATTACGCAATCCCATTTAATACTAGCCATTGTTGACAAACTTAATGCCGAGTTTCTGATTACCTTCATGATATGCTAATGTGAGAGATTCGAAGTGTTAGATTAAGTTAATTCATG
Source organism: Actias luna (assembly GCA_039707435.1). Taxonomy (NCBI): domain Eukaryota; kingdom Metazoa; phylum Arthropoda; class Insecta; order Lepidoptera; family Saturniidae; genus Actias; species Actias luna. Next base: position 17,152,154 of record JAZHAC010000017.1, on the reverse strand, counting down.
TTATTGAAAGTCGATCGAGCCGATGATTAGTTATTGTAGTTTTGCGATTGAAAGATATTAAGGTTGGTTCGTATTGTCTTATTTTGTTGGTAACGTCCTTCGTTGTGGATGTGGCCGGTGGTTTGAACCGTGTGAAATTATTATGGCATGCCAGTTATGAGGTGATATGTAAGGTGTGCCTAGTGCAGTAAAACAATGTTTTTTTTTTGTGAAACATCTTTGGCTTTTAGTTGGTAATTTAATAATTGGACGAGAAGTGAAATTGAAGTTTCTAGGTCGTGTTATGTTCGACTGGAATAAGTGTGAACATTGTCTCTGGTCTTTGGCAACACGGTGGGTTTGAGTGTCACCATGGTGCCATTTAGTGGGTATTTAACGATGCCTGTCACCCGATAAATCTTTCTTCTACACGCCTCTCTCGACTTGATCCGAACCTTTTATGGACTTTTTAACCAACTCAATAAAAAAAAAACATATCGTAGAGAGATGTAGAAAACTTTGTACGACTAATACACAAATTAGGCCATCCGTAACTCCTTTACATGGAATCCTTTTAAAGTTTTGCGTCTATCACGTGTGCGATGCTAAATAAGATTTATTTCTTTTTTATTTATTATTTCCTTTTACATATTTTTGAAATACTCATAACCGCAGTACTTGGACAATATATACAACTATGAGGAAATCCGCACTAAATAGAAGGTCCTCATGCTAAAACAAATTAAATATTAGTATATAATACCAGTACCTCATTAAGTGTAATCTGTTTGTTCTAAATAATAGTCTATTTCGTAATATGACAAGTAAAATTGCATAACTGCTTTTAGCCTCAAATTCGGTCTAGCAATAGATCAAAGCGACAACTCTTCCAAACCTGTCACTACAGTATCAGGCATACAGTTGTTTCCACTTACACGTTAGTGTTGCAGTGGCTGTCAGGTACCGAAAATAATCCACCTGACCGGTCCACCAGGACAGGAGATTAAATCCTGTCATGACAAGCACTCGACCTGAATCTTCAGACCCGTTTCAATCAGACAAGTTTATTTCTGCCCACGAAAATATATAACGTTTTACAGTCATTCGTTTATTGTATTTTGTAATTCATTGACATTGCATAACTGAACATATTCTTTTGTCTGTATCATGGAGAGTCAAATTGCCCGTTATTTCTTTAAATTAATCATACGCGCTGTGCTTTCATGACCCAATTTCACGATAACCTTCTTCTGCACATGACCTAAAAAAATTCCAATGTCTGATCTGTACTGTACTGTGAAGGTGTTACGATACTGAACTTTTCCAGCGTATTATAAAAATAACGAGTCGGTATTATTTTTGGATTGTGCAAGCAGAGACAATGTCATACGATTGGATTAAAATCAGAAGCATTTTCCAGTCCCTCGCATATAGGGATCACCGTGAAGATTTTAGTACCTGCCCAGTCTCAGAGGTTGGAGGACATCCCTAATAAAATATACTCACGATAAAAAAGCTCGATTTTTATTTATTGTTAATTTTTTATGCTAATGGGCATCAAACAGGCTGACGGCTCATCTGATAGTAAACGGTTACCGTTACCTATAGACAGCCGCAGCACCAGGGGTATTACAGCCATGTTGCTGACCTTGGAGACGGTATTTCGACTCCTTTTTGAAGAGACCCATGTCGTAGTTCTGGAGGAAAACTGTGATGGGTAGCCAATTCCACAGATCAATGTCACGTCTATATCGTGCTACTATTAAAAATACGACATACTAGTATACTAAATAAAGAATTGCAAGTTTAAGACTGCACCCGTGTGATCTCGCAGCAAATCTCTAGGTAAATCATTATATGTAGATAGATATGTAGATGTAAAAAATTGGACATCATAATAATGTTATAATAATAAATTTTGATACAGAATCTTTCGATATAAATATATATGGTTATCTACAAAATTAATAAAATAAGTTTTTTACCCATTTTATAATCTATTCGCCGTCAATAAGTTAACAAGCGTGAACGGCTCTTCAATTAGATGAGAATCTCGATTGAAATATGAATATTAATTCTCGAATCGAGAAGAAATAAAAAGCACAGTACGTATTGACCGATTCGCATAAATCTCGTTGAACGCGATCGCTGGACAGATGCGCGTGCGCGGCGCCGACCATTTATTTGCATATTAACCACGAATATGGGGCTAAAGCGACGGCGCAAATTAAGTTCTGAAACGGCAATGACACTTTCTCTGGGATTGAGAATGTTCTAAAAATAAACAACTTTATTTTATACATTACATGACTAAGCAGATAATTGGTCTGCCTTTTCTAGAGGAAATATTTCGACCGCACCACCTCTTATAGCGTTTAGAATCAACTTCTCTACAAAACAACATTTAGATCTATTTTCAGGGTCAATGGTCAATCAATTTGAAGCAATGATGTGGCTCAGTTGGTAGCGTATGGACGCCGCATCAATGGATGTGAGTTCGAATTTAGTTCGTTTTAGTGGGTATTCCCAACGCCTATCGCCCTAATGAATCCAAGCCTTCAAACTGGAAGCGTATTATTTGTCAATGCATTTCCTCAGATTAAAAAAAAGCAAAAATCTAGAATCAGGCTAGTTTTAGTTGCTGAAAATCATGCCTACAAATTCCGTTGAAATAATGATTTCTTATGTTTACGCGAATATTATTCATTGAATTAAAACTAATTTAAACGGATTTTAACGCGGTTATTTATTATTATATTGAAATAGAGAAAGAATTCAACTTAAGCCCTGGGAAGGCGCGTATGAACGTCAAAACTGTCACCGTTATACTAAAAAGTAGAAACGAGTAAAGCAAATAAAATCATACTAGAAATCAGAAGAACATGATTTGACCACAGAGTGACAGAGATAAATAACCACAGAGAGAAGACAATGTAGAGCGCAATTATAAACAATTATGGCTGATCACGATTCGTACCGCGTGCTCTCATATCAACAAATAAATATTATCGTAGCTGGATTATATATAACTGGCTGTGCTCGCGACTTCAATCGCGTGGAACGAAACATTTATTTAACAAAATTATTGCCCAGTTTGGCAACACTTTTCAATATGACTTCGCTGGTATTGACGGTAGAGTGATGATTAATAGCCTAAAGCCTTCCTCAATTATTGCTCTGTTGGGAACAAAAAAAAAACTTTAAATCCAACTTACAGTTCCTAAGTCCACAGCGATCGTGATCATCTTGTGGATCGGCTAAAGGCATGTTTTGAGCGTTGTAATGGCTAACTGGAACGCACCCAGAGTCTACATCGACACATTAGTATCTACCAGTTATAAAATTCAATATTTTCTTACATGCATGCCTAACCACTCGCGATAACGGCGTACACATTAAAGTTTCTATTATACAAAAATCGTAGTAATTATGATGTACCAATTAAGACAAATTATAAGTGGATTCGAACATAGTCTTATAAAATACTAGATTTTACGAGCGGATTCGCTCGCGGTAATATGAATTTTGTCAAACAATTCGGATGACGCAGTAAACATTAATATAGATTAACCACATTATTATCCGTTCGTGTGTTTTCCTATTTATGTACGGTTCGGATAAACATCCGCTTGTGGAGGTATACGATAAGCCTTATCGTTCGAAACCCACGTGACATTGGATATAATTAAATAAAGACTAAAATCCTTGATAAACAAAGTGTGTCAGACTTTTGTTTTTATTTTATTTAGGGATTTACGTCCACAAAGGACATATCTATCCCATCGTACCCTATCCTTATAAAATTTCCAAAATCAGTTCTTGACAAATTTCCATATAATCCTGGCTTCGTCACTCGCAAGCACAGGCATGATGTTATGGAACATGACAATAACTTTTTCCACTGAATCCATACTTCATTATTAGACTCGAAGTAGTGGATAGAAGTATAGGAAAGTAGTAAAGGGAGTATGATTAATTATGGTATTATTTTAGTGGCCATTGTACGGGGATTCTCACTTAGTGAATTCCACGGGCGATTCGTAGATCGCCTTTAACAAATATCCTTACTAATATTATAAATGTGAAAGTGAGTTTGTTTTTTACGCTTTCACGTCTAAACCGCTGAATAGATTATAATGAATTTTGGTACAGAGATACATAGCAACTTGGAGACGGTGATAGGCCACTTTTTCTCGCGAAAGCCTTATTGGAAGTGGGGTAAAAAAGGACAAACTTTGTACTAAGCCTCTTATTGCGTCAACCGATATGTTTGACAGAATCAAAATTATCGCGAGCGAAGACGTATGTAAAATCTAGTACCTTAATATATTTTTAACACGGAAACAAAAAAGCTGTATCATCTACCATAGTGGAAGGCATTCCGGGATCAGCCTACGCAGCTATCGAACAGTGTCATAGACCAGCGTACATATGGTGATAACAGATTAATTCTCTTTTGTGTTCGTCGCGTATCGGTATCAACTAATGCATATGCAGTTGTCATGATCGATTACTACTTTTAGAGTGTTCATCGTTGTTTTTGGATTACACTGTGTTTACAATAAGGTATTGTGACGTCACTCTGCTGTACTGTCGTAAAAAAAACCAGAGTGTATACAAACAAATGGTAATACAATTATTATTTTAATTATATCTCTACTGATATGACTTTGTGTAAGTTATTCTAAATAATATTAAATATGCGAATGTGAGTTTGTTTTATTTATTACTTTTGCATAACCATTGTCAGGGATACAGGGAAAAAGACATGGTACATTTCATTTAAAACAGACAATTCAGTTCTGTGCGAATAAAACCGCAGGCACAACTGGTTTGCATATATTTCAAAAGCGAACGACAGAATAATCGACTAAACAGTTAAATAGTTAAAAATACAACATTTAACAGTAATTGGAGAATAATAATCATAAATATTAATAGTCGGATATCGATAAAATAGATAAAACGAATCTACCGTATAAATTGCAACGCGATAGGCTGGCAACCCTGGCCGGACCGTTAGGTGGCGCACGCGCATAAGTTATGGACGCGCGAAAAACATAAAGATCCATGCGAACATTGAAACAACGACAAACCACAATCGACTGACTGTGAATAGTTGTACATCGTAAAGCCAGATAAAGCTGCATTATATAGTTTTGACGATGTTTTCATTTTATTTAGTGCCAACATATTCATAAAGAATTATGTATATTAATATCACGCAATCGAATTATCGAATCGAAATCAATCATCCAAAAGCTATGATAGCTCAGTGGTAGCGTGTACGACTTTGCGTCAAGGGACGTGAGTTCGAATCCACCTACAATGCGCTTGAGATTTCAGTGAAGGAAGCGAAAGAGCAAGCGTGTCACCCGCAGTACCGGGGGAATCGTGGTGTGTTGCTGGGCTTTATTGGAGTGACTGGCTTTCAATTGCGACTGCCGGAACACACCTATTGGTATTTGGCAGCAGATTTTCAACTTGAGAGTAGCAGCTAGTCAGGAGAGCATTCGAAAAAGCCCTACCACGATGCTATGGTTTCCTCACAATGCTTTCCTTCACCAAAAGCTCAAGCTCATTGTAGCGGCAGGGCTCGAATTCACGTCCCATGGCGCGGCGTTCCTACACACTACCACTGAGCTATCATTGCATTAAAACGCAAGGGGCAGAATAACGTCTACGGAGTCTGCCAGTGCTAATTTATAATGTTTAATTATCATTAGTGTATAGTAGTTTCAGGGTAATGCTACAGAGAAACGGGAACAAAGATTCAAAATAAAATATTTTATGGCTTTTATATCAATAGTAAAGTACGTCCTGATTATAATTTAAAAAACGAGTGATGTCGTGGGACACCAGATACGAACAAAGTTCCTTATTATAAAAATATTAATTTCCAGTTCTATTCGAGGTATAAAGAAAATAATTATTCGGATATTTTGTATTATGATTTTTTATCGATAAAAAAAAGCTACTTTACAAAATTATCTTAACACCTTTATTTTGTTTACGATGATTTATAAAAATATATAATAGTAACAGTCATCACGTAGACTATACATTAGACACTGTATAGCCATCATACATAGACTATACATAAAAATCTTACACTAACGTTACGGACGTTTGTTGCCGGCTGGGGTACCCTCCGCGACGCCATATAAGAAACTTCCTTCCAAAATATATACAGATTTAGCCCACCTACATTTTAATAAACAATAAATATTGAGTTTAAGAACAGTTAATATTATCTCAAGGTTACAAAGGTAAATATGGAAATGTACAGGAAACCGGCGATTGCAAAGCGAATGTCGAACGCTGAGTGCGTGGAACCAAATGATTGATATTATGTACTTCTATAAATAAAAATTACACGTTGTTTACACTTGAATTATGTTTTACATCTATGAACTCCGTCGATGAAGTAATTCCTTGAACAATACTTTAAAAATATCACGGAATTCATACTGAATAACTACAAATTAAATATTTTTAAATGCTATATAACTTTGGTGGTAGGATCAAATTTACATGTGTATTCAATTCTGTTCAAAGCTTGTATTAAGGTAATTATAAATATTAAATATTAAAACACATAAGTGACGCTTTGCTTCAGTGATAGGTAGAGATTATTGAGCTTAAATAATAATTGCAACAGGCGGCACTGATCTCTGGCAACAAGGGAGATACGGTGGTCGTGGGTTAGTTTCAGTGGGATATTTTAAATAGCATAAAGGACATACTAGCAAGCGGGTCAGTTGATGGTAAGTCATTACCGCCGCCCATGGACACCCACAACACCAGAGGAATCGCAGGTGCGTTGCCGGACTTTAAGGTAAGAGTAAACTCTCTTCTTGAAGGTCCCCAAGTCGTATCGGTCCGGAAACACCGTCGCCGCAAGTCGGTTACGCAAGGTAGTCGTGCGAGGAAATTCCACGCGGAACGTACCGCCGTGGATCACCATACATCCACACGGTGAGGATGGAATCTAAGTGTATGGCGCGGTGTAAGGTGGTAGAATACAGCTGCAGGTATTAAACCGCGCAATTCATCGGATTTTCAAGGATTCCACGTAAGTCTCACACACATACCCATCTCGTGTGCAAGAGGTATATTGCGAGATCATTTACGTAATTGTATTTTTTATCTACTGGATTTCGACTGGACCATTATATCAATTTTGCACTAATTATAGTCTAAAATACTTCCGAATGAGTTAGTTTCACACGAGTGACAGATCCACTCGTTCATCATCAGATTATCTTGATATTTAGCAGTCATACTCCTTTCACAAGGTGAACACACACTAAGAACTGGTAAAAATCTATATATACATTAGGGTGGCGCAAAATAACCGACAATTCTTTTTTTTCAGTCTCGAGTGAAAAAATGTTAGTTTTTGATGTTTTAAGAGCCCTCTCCAAAGAACAACTAAAAAAAAAATTTTAATAGGTCGCTCCAAATTGTTTTAAATTTCAAAAATCGTCGAAAAACGATATTTTTTTTATATTATTTTTTTACTTTTGTCTATTATTGTAATAAATAAAAGAAAAAAAATGTATGGAATTTAAATTTAAATATTAAAAGGTCGCTCGAAAAAATCTAAAGTAATGAACTAATAATTAAAAAAAAATTTTGGGCGACCTTTCATAACTTAAATTTTGAACTGAAACCCGCCACCCTAATTTACATATATTTGTTCCGTATGAATTACAGGTAAAATCCAAAAATACCTCTATCAATTATACCGAATGGAACTAAACATTGAATGGCCTTGTTGAAGGGCGCTAAACGCACAAACGACGTTTCAATCCATAACATCGACAGAGTTAATGGTATTACAACTGCTTATTACAAATCTATAGAGCTGGCGCCATAATACAAACAATTTACATATAAAATTACATCCTTTCGTCGGTGCCGGGTGAAAATATGATTGGAACGAGCTGAACTGAATACGCATTAGCGCAACGTATGTTGTACAGTGTTGCCAGGTTTAAATTTTAAATTCACAATATTGTTATATTTGATTTGATTTCAATATTACCGTTATTATTGAATAAGATATGCGATGCGGTAAGCGAGAATAAAAATAAAAATATTCATTATTTATCATACTAATATCGTTTTGTTACTAAATAAAAAGTGATAAATAGGTGCAAGTTTGAAGTTTTGACCAAAATCCCATTTGGTATATTTAATATGTAAGGAATAAGATTCTAAGCTGAAAATGGGGGAACTGGTTCTAAAATGCAGCTACAGTAACATACTTATAGACACATTACACTTGACTATAAAGGTGACGGTGGTAGATAGAAATGGGTAATAGACAAAGTAATACCAACATGTTATGGTAATCATAACGTTTTCCATGTTTATCCTCAACTGTACTATTGAGTTATCATCGGTATTTTATTAATTTACATTATTCGTATCATACAGTTTAAAATAAACTATTTACTTTCTTTAAATTATATTTCATACAGATGTACTTTGGCCCTGACTACACATATTAAATAAGAAAGAATTGCCTTACTCCGTTTCAATATAGTAAAGGGCGATGAACATAAAATAAATCTAGTTTCTAAGGTAAACATAAGT